>OX387429.1:40831549-42064340 GCA_947563755.1 Lochmaea crataegi
GCTTAATGTTCCAAGCGCTGAACGGCTCATAACGGATAGAAACCACGAGCTGGTCACGTGGCAATACCACACGTACGTATTTCACTTGCAATAACTCATGCGCTGTGATGGTAAAACAATTTGTGACCTGTGTTTGAAGCTATAGACAGCCTAAGTCTGACGTCACAGAGATGGACGGAGCTTATACCGACTCCAAACAATTTCGTTGATACTGGTAAATCCTGTTATCAACGGGAAATTCAGAGTTCGGGAAAAATAATGTTAAATTTAAAATATTAAATTTAACATGGGAAAACGTGGTCGTGACGTTATTCATTTCGGGCAATACCCGTGACGTCACTCTAAATTGGAAAAACTACGGCCGACGGAGGCGCGGTCCGTGTGGCTAGATATAGTCACCGCGGACGGTTCAGTCGAAGCCGGGATAGCACGCATATAAATGGGCGCGCAGATTTGCAACAGTATCTCAGGAGTTAAAAGTGATCGGCGAGCAGTTGAGTGAGGTAGACGTGTTTTACTGAGCTCTCTGGTTTTTCGATACGACGGGTGTTCGGAACGAAAGTTCGGAAACGGAAAGTGCGAGACGGTGTGACGGAAAGTGCGAGACGGTGTGACGGGAGTGACGGAAAGTGTTCGAGTAGCGAAAAAGTGAACGGCAAACGATACGAGGGAAGGTACATGTTTTTTTCAAAACATTACCAACTCGAGTGCGCGAAAGTGAAGTGTGTACAGGATAACAAAGGAAGATCTACCAGAACTTACAAGGTAAGTGGAATTTAAAATATTTGGTGCCAGTGTATTTAGGGAGAGGATGGAGCCATCGGGCTCCAAAAGTGCAGAGAAACCCCACGATAGGGGTATCTCGAAAGAGAGGAAAAAAAACAACAAATTAGCTGAAGAGAATGAGGAGCTAAAAAAGCAAAACTCGGAGCTAAGGGACAAAATAGCTTCGCTAGAGGCCACAATAAAAAAAATGTCAATGACGACCGATTCTACCAAAGAGCTAATCCTATCATTACATGAAAAGTTTGATAACAAGGAAACAAACAACACAGAAAAAGACAGGAGTAGGAGCCCTAGAAACAGGGACCCTAAAACGGTAAGAGAAGTTTCCAAAAAAAGGAATCTTGAAACCGACGACAGATTCAACGAATGAAGCGGCGAAGAAATGGCGACAGACATCACGGAATATATGTCTGAAAAAGGAGCAAGTAAAGAGAGCAGCACCGAAGATGAAATCGGTGGATTTCAAGTTAAGAAATCGCACCGACAAAAAAAGAACCAACGCCGACAGAGGGCAAAGGAAACAACCGCAACACGAATGGACACACATACAACGGAAAAACCTCAGGACATACAAAAAATACAAAAGGAGATAATAGACACAATTCAAAGCGGAAGAGAACTAAACAAAAAGCCACCAACAGTAGAAAGACCCCCGCCAATCATCCTAAAATCGGTGTTGGCGTGGAATAATCTACGCAAGGGGGTCAACGACAGAAACATAAATGTACAGTGCAGAGTCACCAAGTACACGGCGAAAATTCAGGCAGCCACTCCTGACGGTTACAGGAGAATGACTGCCTATATGAAGGAATTCAACGGCATTGAGTGGTACACATACGCACTCAATGAGAATAAAGAAAGGAAGCTAGTAATAAAAGGACTAGCAGAAAACACGAACCCCGAGGACATAGAAGAGGACCTAAAAATAGAAGGACTAAACCCAAAAAGAGTTTGGCAATTATTGTCAAGAAGCGCCGACAGAAGACCACTACCTATCTTTATGACAGCATTCGACCCCAAAGAGGAGGTCAAATACAAAAACCTAAGGAGTCTCTGCCACACAAGAATAAGTGTGGTAGAACAAAAAAGGAATAACGGGCCTGTACAATGTTACAGGAGCCAGGGATTCCATCACGGCCAAAGCACATGTAACATGGAGATACACTGTGTAAGATGTGCAGGAGCACACAGAGCCGCAGAATGTCCACGGAGAAAAGAAAAGGCAGCGACATGCCAAAACTGCGGAGGAGATCACCCCGCAAACTACAGAGGATGTCCTAGAAACCCTGCAAAAACAGCAGCCAACAAGGAGCAAAAAAGGAAGGAGACAAACACCCAATCAAAAAGCTACGCGCAAGCAACACAGAAAAACTCGACGACGGAACAAAAAAAAACAACAAAAAGAATTTGTGACAATGGCACAATTCAAGGACCTCATGGATGGTTTTAAAATCATCCAAGAATTCATGCAAAAATACCAAAACTTGTAAATGGATATACAAGCCCTACCGAGCAAAATAAAGATCGGCTCATGGAATACCGGAGGACTACGAACCAACATAAATAC
Organism: Lochmaea crataegi; assembly: GCA_947563755.1. Lineage (NCBI taxonomy): Eukaryota > Metazoa > Arthropoda > Insecta > Coleoptera > Chrysomelidae > Lochmaea > Lochmaea crataegi. Next base: position 40,833,903 of record OX387429.1, read on the forward strand.
CAAGAGAGAAATCCTGAAGAGGGATGATTTCGACATCTTCTCGCTACAGGAAACAAAACTGCCAGGAGATGACTATAGTCTCACCTGGCCAGGCTATAACGTATACAGAAGCGACATCAACGGAAACTCCAGCCGCACAGCGATCCTTGTCAAAAAGGAGCTGCGCCAACACCAGGAGAACACGCCAGACGGACTATCACCATGGAAGCCACAAGGATTATAGTCAAGACAAACTTTGGAGATGTGAGAATCGCATCGTGCCAATAGTTCTCACCGTCGGGGACGGTTCAAGACAAGTAAAGAGAACCGATTGGACGAAGTTCAGGAGAATAGCGGGCCAATTGCTGGGTCCGATAGAAGAAATAAGAAACAAAGAAGAAATAGAAGACAGAGTCCGTTCCTTCGAAGAAGCACTATCAGAAGCGTTAGAAAGAAGTATCACGACAACCGCATTGGGAAAATACGGAAAATTCCAATACCTGAGCGACGATCTGAAAGACTTAATAAGAGAGAAAAACCTAAGGATCGCCCGAAGAACACAGGACCAAGAGGACAAAAACAGAGTAAGAACAGAAAGAGAACTAGAAGAAAAATTAAGAAAACATAACAGCGACACATGGAACAGGAAAATAAATGAACTAGATCCACAAAAACCAGGCTTTTGGAAAATCGCGAAACTACTAAGGGAACCGAACAAACAAATGCCACCTTTGCACGGAGCAAACGGAATGGCATACGAAGAAGAGGAAAAAGCAGAAGCACTTAAAAACACATTGGAATTACAATTTATGTTAAACGAACACCCTGACGAGGATATGGACTTTTCGGACAGGGTAGAAGAGGAAGTAGAAGAACTCATAGAAGAGGAAGAATAAACCCCAGAAATATTAGGATTCTCGACCCCGGAAGAAACAAAGGAAATAATGCTATTTATGTCAGCAAGAAAGGCACCAGGAATAGACGGGATATCAAATAGGACTCTTTTTTTTTTTTTCGGGCCGAGATGGGGAACTCATGTTCGAATGGGTCCAGGACCCAAACAGTGTTAGACTCATCCCCAAGGAGATGCCTACCAACCAAACCCACCTCAAACTCGCCGTTACCCCCGCCTCGGAATCACTACCCTAGCATACTTCGAGACAGGCGGCGGTCCCTCGCACACTCTCCGCTCACACTGTCATCTTCTCCCTCCTATCACTCCTGCCTCTCATGCCATATCGAGTCCTTCTTTCCCCCTTACCATGCTCTCTACTACTCCACTCACCTCCATCATTCCTCCTCCCCCCTCAACATTATCTCCACCATGTTTTCCCAGTACACCGCCTCCCCTAGTTTCCTCTCCAACTTCTTCAGCACTTCCTCGTTCCTCCAGCATCTAAACACATGCCCCACATCATCCTCCACTTCACACCTCTCGCACACACCAGTCTCTCGTTTCCCAATCTTGTGGAGGTACCCTACTCTCGACCCATGTCCAGTGAGCACTTGTGTCAAGAAGTAGTTCACCTCCCCGAATTTCCGGTCCATCCAATCTCTCCTATTCCCAATCGCTCCTTTTAGCGCGCCCTCATACTCCTCCCACCTTCTCTCCATTTCCTCCTCCATCCATTCCCGTACCTCTTCTTTGGTCGCACCCCTCCAGCGTTTGCTCCTAGCTCTAGCCAACACGTCCAATGGGTAGGACCTTGCCAGCACCGCTGCTGCCAGTCCACCCACTGTCCTGTACCCCTGCACCACCCTCAGCAGTATCCCTCTCTGCACCCGCAGAAGTGGCCTAACCCTCGCATTCACCCCCGCTCTTTCACCCCACACCTCCGCACCGTACAGCATACTCTGCTCTACCGTCCTACCAATTACCCTCCTCTTCCACTCTCCCGGCCCTTTCACATTACACATCAATCTCCCCAGCCATGCTGCCCTCACTTTACCCTTCTCTGCCGCCTTTACCATATGGGTTTTGAAGGATAATTGGCTATCCAACCACACCCCTAGGTATTTCACAGACTCCTCCATGCGAATTCTCCTTCCCTTAACCATCACCCCCACTTCCCTCGCCCTGCTCCGTCCCTTCACTAGCAACCCCACCGTCTTCTCTTCCGCCACTTCCAGTCCGCACCGCTCTATCTTCTCCACAATCTTCCTGCACATTATCTCCGCCTTTCTTTCTATCTCCGCCTCTCCCTTTGCCGTACATACCAGACACACATCATCCGCATACACCGTAATCTCACATCCCTCTTCACATACTATCCCACAAACCTCATCAAACACACACTTCCAGAGCGTCGGTCCAAGAACCGAGCCCTGAGGCACTCCAGCCTCCATCTCATATCTCCTTCCTCTGGAGTCTACAATCACACGCCCCGTCAGGTAGTCCTCCACCAGGTTAACCAACCCCTGCTCCACTCCAAGCCTCAGCAACGCGCTCAACACTGCCCGTTTGCTGACACTGTTGAACGCGTTCCCGACGTCGAAGAACACGAGTAGGGCCAATTTCTTCTTCCTCCAGCTGCCCTCCCTAGCTCTTTCCACCAAACCCATCACCTTGCTCAGTGCCGAGATGCAAGATTTCCCCTTCGTGAACCCATGCTGGTTTACCCTAAAACCCCCATTCCTACCAACTTCCTCCTCAATCCTATCCCTTATTATCCCCTCCATCAATTTACCCATACCACACAGCAGGCTGATAGGCCTATAGTCCCCCGCCCGCTTCCCCTCTCTACCCGCCTTCTTCATCAGTATCACCCTGGCTACCTTCCATCCTTCCGGGAACTCCTCCTCCCTCAGCACCCTGTTGAATAGTTCCCAGAAGTACTCCCTATTGTCATCCAACAGCCTCTTCACCATATCACCCCTCAGGCCATCTATCCCTGGGGCTTTTCTCACTTTAATATTTCTCCCCCAATCTTCTACCTCCCACTTCTCTACCGGCCTTATCCCCCTCATTTTCACTACCCCCCTTGTATCTTGGATTTCCTGAATTCTGCCACCCACTCCTCCTTCTCCCCCTTTGAACAATTTCTCTATAATCTCCTTCTCCCAATCCTCCTCTAGAACCTCGTTTCTATTTCCACCCACCCTCTTCACCGCTATCTCATACGCCTTTCCCCATGGATTGTTTTCCAATTCCCCCAGTAACTCTTCCCACTTCCCTCTTTTTTCCCTCTCCACTCTACGCTCCAGTTCCTTCTTCTTCTCTTTATATCTCCCTCTTCCCTCTATCCTTCCTCTTCCTCTCAGCATCCGTCTTCGTTCTTTCTTACACTCCCTCCACAGCTCCTCTATTTCCTCATTCCACCAGTAATTGGCCCTCCGCTCACGCCTATTACCCCTCTTTCCCTCTCTTTTGCAGCCCTGTATCACATTGTACAATTCATCTGCATCATGTCCAAGTCCCCTTCCTATCTCTTCTCTTACTTTCTTCCTCATTCTCTCTGCCTCGGCTTTCGTCCACTTCCATTCCCACTCTTCCACTAAATCCTTTCTCTCTTTCCTTATATCCGTCTCCACATACCTATGTAAGCTCAAGCTTTCCTCATCCTCCAGCACCCCCCAACTAAACACTCTTTCCCACAGCCATTCATCACATGCTGTTATATCAATGAATGATGAACCCCCGTCACCCCTCACGAAGGTGGGCAGTAGTCCATCATTCAGCACCACCAACCCGTTGGATGTTAACACTTCCTCAAGGATCTCCCCTCTCCTGTCCGTTTTCTTCCCCCCCCATATAGTATTCTTCGCATTGAAGTCCCCTGCCACCATTCTCCTTATGATCCTCCTTTTTCCTTTTGACACCCTCAGATCGTCCTCTAATCCTGTCATGCTCCTCTCATATTCTTCCAGGCTGACATTTGGGCTTATATACACACTATACACCACCATGTCTCCCATTCGCACTACCACCCATCCATTTCCCTTCCTCACTTCATCCGCCCTCAATCCATCCCCCACCACTCTTATTCCTGCTTCTCCTGTATCGTCCATAATCCATCCCTGCTTCCCCACATATCTAGCATTCACCTCGGATCCACACACTACATCCACTTCCCTCCTAAAAATCACTTCATCCAATATATCATGCGCTATCCTGCATTTCCCTAAATTTATCTGTAACACTCTCCATACATCCCCTACATTCCTCCTCCCCGCGCAATGCTGTCCCCTTCCTCCTATTTGACCAGACTCGTCCCCTCTGAGGGGTCCTCCCATTTTTTCCTTCACCTTTTCCATCGTCTCCTTCTACTTCTTCCCTTCCCCTACTACATTCTATCTCCCCTGGCCTGTGTCCCCTTTCCCCACATACCCTACAAAGGAAAGCCTGCCGACAGTCTCTCGCCATGTGATCCTCGCTCTTACAAAGCCAACACTTACTCCTCTCCTTGACTACCTTCACCTTACACCCTGTTACTTTATGGCCCTTTATCCCACATCCAAAGCATCTGTCATCCTCTCTACCCTCTATAATATTTACCCTGTTCCACCCCAATCTAATCTCCTTTTTTTTCAACAAGGCTACCGCTTTTTCCCATTCCGCCCTCACCACCGCCATTTTCATCCCGTTCCTCTCCCTTACCACTTTAATCACCGTTGTCCCTTTCCCAATCAAATTCTCTATTTTCTCCCTCACCTTTTCATCTTCCATCCACGGTTCTATCCCTACCATTTTAATGGTTTTTGTTCCCCTCCCCGCTTCGACCACCCTAGCTCCTGTTACCCTTCCTACCTCCCCCAGAATTCCCCTCACCTCAACCCCCTTCTTTGCCTCTATTACCACCTCCTTATTTCTTGAGACTCTGAGTCTATCCACCCACTCCCCTGTCATCTCCCTCAACCCCTTCTTAATCCTCTCGATCCCCTCCTGATCGACTTCCCCGATATCCTTCAGGATTATCGCCCCATTTCTACCCTCCTTTTCCTTCTCCCCATCTGTATAGATTGTTACCTCCGCCACCTCTCCGCCACCTCTCACCCACGCCACCATCTTCTTCAGCACCTCCACCTCTACCTGCTCAAGCCTGTGGAGTCCAATGCTGTCCCCGCTCCCCACTACCCCAAACAGTCGACTCATCAGCTCAAACACCTTTTTCTCATCCCTACAATCTCCCTCCATCCGACAGATCAACTCCTCCGTCTTTACCCTTACCCCATTCCTTTCCGTAGTGCGTACCTCCCTGACCCACTCCATTTCCTCTCCTTTTTCCCCTAGCATCGGGTACCTATCCCTAAACATCCTCTGTATTCCCTTCTCCATTCCACTGTCTTCCTTGGTCACCCATACCACCTTTACCTTTTCATCCCCTAATATTGGATTTCCCACCTTCACCTCTATTCCCTCCCCCTTTTTACCATCCCAGTCCCTATCTCTAACCTCCAGCCATCCTTCCCAGTCTCTTTGCCCCACCTCCCATCGTGTTTGCATTATCCCGTTGCTATCGTCCTCCCCCCTCAACCTCTCCAATTCCTTGACACGCCCCTCTGCCGCTGCCTTCTCTTCCTCCAGCCTTTCCACCTTCTCCTCCAGTCGCCTTACCATATCCTTCAATCTCTCTACACTCTCCCTCTCTTCTTCCTTCCAATCCTCCATTTCCTTCTTTCCTTTCTCCTTCAGTTTCCTCTTCTGTTCCTTGTCCTCCAGAGGCGATACCTCCTTTCTCTTTACTCCAGTATCACTCCACCCTCTCGTCTCCCCCGCCTTATCAGGCGTTCGTTTTACCTTCGTCGACTTACCAAAAATTCCATGTCCTTGCCTTTCTTCATCCATAAACTCCTGTTCTATTTTGCTTTCTTCTTTGTCCATATTCCATCCCACGAGTAGCTAGGGAATTGAATGTCCACCACCACAGAGCCCCGCTTGTGGTGGTAAGGCTGGTTACTCCGGGAGGTCACCAGGTATCCCAGGTATCTGACTGACTTTCGCGCAGCCATTCATCCATTGCCACGGTAGCTAACAACGTAGATTACGGATTGTTTTATCGAGGTTTACTCCTCTAGGCTTTTTCTCACGGTTGCCTCCGGACGCAGTGGCTTCCGTTGCCTACACTACACCACAACATAGCTGCCTTCCCTATGTTGCTGGTTTTTTATCGAGGTTTACTCCTCTAGATTCCTGGGAATCTAACCTATTAGTCGCCTTTTACGACAGGTGGGCTATCCCCTGGGGGTATTCTTCTGAGCCCGCCCCCAGACGGGAGAAATAGGACTCTGAAAAATATGCCGGCAAAGGGATTAATGCATCTAAACTGCATAATCAACACGATGTTAAGGATGAGATACTTCCCAACCAGATGGAAAAAAGCCGAAATAGTTATGATCAAGAAAATGGGAAAATGTCCGACTTTTCCTCAAAATTACCGCCCGATAAGCTTATTACCGTCAATGAGCAAAATTGCCAGTCATTCTAAGAATTGATTCTTAAGACTCAAACAAGAGAACTAAACATATTACCAGAGGAGTAGTTCGGATTCAGAGAAGAACACAGTACCGAACAACAAATCCTGAGATTGGTAGAATACACCACTCAGGGTTTCAATCAGAAAGAATCCACAGGAGCAATATTCTTAGATATCAGTAATGCCTTCGATAGAGTTTGGCACGAAGGATTGATATATAAAATGTATGAACAGGGATATATCAAACCTATTTTAAGACTCCTTTATAGCTACCTCAAAGAGAGGAAATTCCACGTGAAAGTAGCACAAGCAAAATCTGAAGAAGGACACATGGAAGGAGTACCGCAAAGAGCGATACTTTCACCTCTACTCTACACCATATACACGGCTGACATTCCTAAAACAGAAAACACCATGATGGCAATGTACGCTGACGATACAGCTATAGCGACAAGATGCAGGAAACCTAAGAACATTACTAGGAGACTACAAACAGCAACAAAAGCTATAGAAGAATGGTGCACCACGTGGAAAGTCCAAATCAACGGAGAAAAATCCCAGGCTGTTTTTCAAGAAAAAAGTACACAGACCTGAAGAAAACATAGAAATAGACGGAGAAGAAGTCCCTTGGACGGATAAAGCAAAGTATCTAGGAGTGATACTAGACAAGGGACTAACATTCAACGAACACGTGAACTCAGTGGTAGCTAAAACTCAACAGGCAAGGGCGAGGCTAAACGGACTACTCGGCAGAAGAAGCAAATTGGACTTGAAGACAAAACTACGTTTCATAAGAAGTATAATTATACCAATTTTAACATACGCATCAGTTGCATGGGGACACACCAGCGAAACAAACAGGAAGAAACTACAGGCACAACAAAATATCTCGATCAGGCAGGCTCTGGACGCTCCCTGGTATGTGAGAAACGAGGACATTTACAACGATCTAAAACCGCAGAAGGTACTGGAGATAATGGACGCAAGAGCCAAAAAGCTATTTGAAGAGCTTAGATCTCATCCGAACACAGAGCTGAGAGACCTGACGAGTTATACAAGAGAAGACTATAGGATGCACAAAAGACCTAGGAAACAATTAGAGGACCACCCATAGGAGGCAAACCACTAGAAAAACCCCACCAAAAAAAAACACACACAAACACGCACGTGGGTGCGTGTGCGCACGTCAAGACGGGCACATACGCACTCGCTAGCATACCAAAAAAAAACAAAAAAAAACCGCGAGTGTGGATGAGCGGGGCGTGTCTGTAACAAGGCAAGTACCGCTTACCCACATAAGCACCTAAAAAATTAAAAAAATCCAAAAACCGAAAAAATCCAAAAAACACCGGGGTGGACAAGAAAGAACACGGCGAAGAGGAACCCCCCAATGGAGGCCCCACACTTCCGATAAAAGGGAGCTCGGGGATTCCCGAGGGGTCAGCTCTAAAGAAGGCGAAGGACCACTCGGGCTAAGGCCTGTTTCACCAGGGCGGGTGGGACTGATCTTGGCACGAGGCAGCCAAAGCACACACACAAACCGAACCGACATAACAGCATCAAGAGGACAAGGGAACACAGCCACCAGAGCTACCCCTTTACAAGAGGAGACATCACTGGCGCTCCCCATAGTAAAAAGGGGGGAAAGGGATACGCGATCGCGATAGTACGAGTGAGGTCCTGTCGGAAGAGACAGGGGGTGGTGGAAGGTTCTGCTTCGCATCGACCCGTGGGCTTAAAAACCCGGGGGTAGATGCATTGCGGGACGGGCTTACTCTCGCGCACGTGTGTGTGTGTGAACAGTATCTCAGTCCAGATTGAAGCTTCGGAAGTAACAGAGTAGCATCTCGCATGTTAAACTCTGACTTTCAAATTAGATCTTGGCTAGTCTACGGAGCCACCTTAGGCTGTCAACCGGGGAGTGAGGCTGCTCCTCGGCAGTAACAGGCGACATTTGACGTGACAATTATCAAAAAATTTACTTCCTTTCTTCAAAAAAACTTGAAATTTTTATTTAAACAACAATTAGGCATATGAACATGAACAAACTAAAATGAGACAGAAATTGTAGAAACTAAAAATTGCATGAATTACAGTGGAAAACACAATTGTCTCTATATATATTCATGGTATTGTATTCTTGGGTTTACGTTCGGTCACTTTTCTTGAATAGAATAGAATAATATTTTGCTTAGGATTATAATTTTCAGTTTATTTAGATAAATGTGTAAACCAAAGAAAAATGAGTAGGATTGTGCGATTTGGAAGCCAATTCTTATCAAATCGAGGAGGAGTGTTGACTTTTGTTACTGTACTTTATGTTAGAAACGACCTTCTTCTTTTCTCCACAATTTCGCGCGCTTTCCTAACCTAGAAAATATGTTCGCGCTGCTCTGTACACATGTCGAAGTGATAGGTACATCTAACTAAACGTTCTGTATAATATACAAACCCATACGGAACTTATCACATTTCAGGTGGTGTGAATGAAAAATCATCGTGGCTAGATCTTTTTTAAAATAAGTACCTTTTTGATTAACTTCAAAAGATCCAAACTGACGCGCACTCTTAGAAACTGTCAAACACTATCTATAGAAAATATTGGGTCCGTCTACTTGATGTTAGAAAATGTAGGCTTCCAGTGGTCAATTTTTCAGTTCCATAATGAAAACCAGTGTTATAATGAGTATCACTATGAAACTGAAAATAAGCATTTAATTACCAACTTATAGTATATGAGTAGAAAAACATGAGTTGTTTTATAATCTCTGTTATATAATGTGTGGTGAAAAAAAACATAACTATTTCCTCATGTTATAGTTTCCCAAAACCGGTCTTGATTTTTTTAAATTTTTTCTATATGGAAATATATAATATTTTTTTTACATAAATGTAGTTGGCCCTAAATCTGATAATAATGAATGTGGTTATGTTTAAGGGTGATTTAACCGCTTTCGTCTATTTGAAGATATTTGATTTTTTTGCTGCTTATTCCATAATCCACGCTAATTTTCTTTAATGTTCTTTCTGTTGATGTAAAATTAAGTTTATACTCTATGAATCGAACTTGGTTGTGTGTATGCCGCTATTAATTTGTATTTGTGAGTAATAGTCAACTATTTTGTGTGTACGCTCCGGTGTGGTCGATCAGTGCGCATGCGCAGTCCGAGAGGTTCGAAACGAAACGAGCTACGAAGCATTGTCGTGAAAAAGGGAGAATGTATTATAACAGATGCGGTAGTAACACAATGTAGACACGAAAGGGGAATATTTAAATGGAAATTAACACCAATACCAATGAAATGAACGTGCGATAATTGAAACAAGGTATTTTAAATGTACAAGTAACGCGTATGAAATCATCCGAATGGCACAATCAACAGTTGTGTCGGGTCCTCCGCCAAGTCAACCCGCTTTCTCAACAGACATCGATTTGCCGAAATTTTTTGGTACTATAGAAACGAGGCACAGCTTTTATGACATTTTTAAATCGTTAGTTCATGACAAAGCTGATTTATCAAAAACACAAAAGTTTATTTATCTTAAAAGCTGTTGTAAAGATGCCGCCTTTCGAACCATTGAAGACATTGACACGACCGAAAATGATTACGAGTTAGCGAAAAAATTCGAAAACAAACGACATATCATAATACACTACGCGAAAGGTTTATTGTTTAACTTATCTGAAGTTCAAAAACAAAACTATCAATCGTTAGGAAAATTGTTAGATGAAATTGATCATCACATTAGCATTTGGAATAAAATGAATTAACAAACGGAACATTTGGACATTTTACTAGTTTAAATCATTTTTAAAAAAAAGATAACGTGACAAAAAATGAATGGGATAATATACAGGATGAGAATAATTTACCAAAATTAGAGGACTTGATTAGAGATTAGAGGAAAGAAACACGGACAGGGTAGATAGTGAAAAGACTAATAATCATCAATCACGCGGCAAGGAAAAAACGGGAAAATAAATTAATTTTAATTTTGGCGTCAATCGAAATCTAAAACATGTCTATGGTGTTACAAATGAAATGAAATGTCAAATCTTGTAACGTGCTTACCTTCTTACACGTGGCTCCTGCCACAAGAACACGTCACTATGGACACCCTTGATGCAAAATTCGGTTTTTAAATCTCGGGCGCCAGATTATTAACGTGGTTTGCTCCACGGCCCCTTGACCCTTAGCGTCAAGAGTTCCAGATAGCTTCAGATGGAGGTTACGGAAAATTCCAGGGGTCTTGTTGAATTAACTTTATTTACCTAATTATAATCAAATATGGATCCTCCAATTTATAAATTACGGGTTATGAAGGAAACAGGGGTTCAGCAGAATTGTATACTACCTACGGTTTAGTGTATACCTACGATCACACAATAGGTCGGTATATAAGAAAATAATCAAAAGGAAACTTAAGTCTATTAATACTCTGTGGTCTATTTTATGGATAATTCTATAGTGACAATCAAAATAACAGGGAAAATAAAATGAGCTATCTTTACCATATACTTGGTACTTTGACGGACATAACGGTCAGGTTATCAAATACGGTTCAAATCTACCGGGTTTAACGGGGTCCCTAATGCACGATTTAGATCTGCCGGGTAATCAGACAAATTGTGGCCAAGCCTCTTTCAAGTCTGATTAACCCTTGAATCCAAATGAAACCGGTAAACATTATTCCGACAATAAGAAAAAATCAAAATGTAAATAATGATTCTACGAAACGGGAAAAGAACCATTTAGACCTGCCGGGAAATCGAACAAATTGTGGCTAAGCCTCTTCCAAGTCTGATTAACCCTTGAATCTAAAGGAAACCGGTAACTATTATTCCGAAAAAAAAAAAATTCAAGAACGAATTAGATCTGCCGGGAAATCAAACAAATTGTGGCTAAGCCTCTTCCAAGTCTGATTAACCCTTGAATCTAAATAAAGCCGGTAACTATTATTCCAAAAAAAAAAAAAATTTAAGAACGAATTAGATCTGCCGGGAAATCAAACAAATTGTGGCTAAGCCTCTTCCAAGTCTGATCAACCCTTGAATCTAAATAAAGCCGGTAACTATTATTCCCAAAAAAAAAATTTAAGAACGAATTAGATCTGCCGGGAAATCAAACAAATTGTGGCTAAGCCTCTTCCAAGTCTGATTAACCCTTGAATCTAAATAAAGCCGGTAACTATTATTGCAACAAAAAAAAATTCCCACGTGTTAAACGGTACCCAGCTATCGACACACAGAGTAAAAATATTTGTACTAGCATAAAATTAAAATATTATAATCCACTTGGATATCAATTTATTATAAAACTACTGAGAACCAAAAGCATGAAATAATTCGAGAATCCACTAATAATTTATATCAGTTAATTACTATTTAATAAACGCTGTAAATAAAATTCGAAATCAAATTACAGTTCACAAATCTTTATTTCCGTATAAAAGAAACAAATAAAAAACCAATTTCAATTCAACAACAAAAGAAAAAAAATAGCCGGTCGGAAAATTTTCAAAGAATACATTCAACAATTTAATATTAAGCGGCGGTACGGAAAGTTTCGAATACACAGTTTATTTGTAAAAATGATTTACCTTATAAAATACAGCTTCCACACACAATCGAAATGCACTAAATTTTCACAATACTGTATATCGGTTTTCGGAAGAAAGTTGAGCGAAGAATCACGAAATACTAATTGAGAGCCGGAATGAATCAGAGACGGAATGAATCAGAGACGGAATGAATCAGAGACGGAATGAATCAGAGACGGAATGAATCAGGGACGGAATGAATCAGAGAGAATGATTGAGAGCGAATGATTGAGAGCCTCTTCTATCAATTGTTCGCCAATTTATACTTAAAATTCTAGTTACATTTTTCGGCCGTAGTTGCGGTGAGGGAATTAAACGTGAAATGTATCTACTTTCAACAAAAAGTTGTACCTATACTGAACGGCTTCGGTTTTAATTAAAATGGTGTATATGCCAGGCGCCCTTCAGTTGAAAAATTTAAATATCGGAAATGAATAAATTGTGTATGGTAGAATTTGGATTTGCGTAACTCGGACTTATACTAAAATATACAACGGCAATAAGGAAAAAAAATCAATGCGGTAGTAGAAAGAGTTGTAAATTAACGAGTTATATATACCCTGGTGGTAAAATAAAATATATTACGAAAAAAATAAAAATCAAACTTGCAAAAAAAATAACTCGTTACAATCTGCAACGGTCATCACCTTTTGTATAGTTGCCCGCTCTTTGTAAATTCACCATTTAGTGAAAAATATAAAGAAGTTTTAGGCTATGCACAAACTGTCTTCGCTCAGGTCACAATGCTCAATTTAAGTCTAGGGGTTGCAAAAGATGTGGTGCGAGACACAATACAGCATTACCTAATGAACAATATAACAATAATGCTCAAAATAAATTTAGTAACAATCGCGAAGACACTTTGGGTCAAAATAGAGTTATGTTAAATTAAAATGGGACTGAAAATAATACAAGGTTAAATGATGGAGCAAGTCAGTCGGAAACAAATAGTAATACCGTAACGACACAGGTCAGGAAAAGCTCTCACGCAGTTAATCAAGGTTACGTTTTGCACGAATCTCATGCCTCTAATACATGTCAAATCGTAAGTACTAATATTGAGGTATCGCAGATTTTATTGTCCACGGCTAAGGTTCTTTTAAAGGACGGATATGACAATTGGATCGAAGATACCGCACTATTGGACACTGGAAGTCAAACAAACTTAATGACGGCAAATTTATGCAATCAATTACATTTAAAAAGACAACAATTTGAATTGCCGACTGTAGGAATAAATCAAAATTTAATAAAAATAAAACATAGGGTTTCCACAACATTAATATCTCGCAACAGTCAATTCGAAATTGATTTACAATTGTTAGTAATGCCAAACAATATTACCACCGCGTTATCTCTCGTCTCATTTAAGGATTTATTAAATTTGCCAAAGTCAATTAATTTATCCAATCATGAATTTAACGTCTCAAAACCGATTGATTTGTTGTTACTAGGTGTCTCACTTTTTCATGAGTTTCTATTGGAAGGAAAATTAAAATTAGGAAATAATCAGCCAATTCTTATCGAAACGGTTCTTGGATGGATAATATCGGGTCCAATAAACCTTGACAATTTAAAACGTAAAACCGAATCATCACACTCAATACCTATGTGTCATCTATGCGTTACAAATGAGGAATTAAACGAGAGCTTAAAAACATTTTGGACTGTAGAGGAAATACCTCAAATTAAGATATTATCACGTGAAGAAGAAATGTGCGAAGAATATTTTGTTAAGACCACAATTCGCAATAAGGATGGTAGGTTTATCGTAAAACTTCCCTTTAAATATGAGGCAAAGGTTTCTATCGGTGACTCAAATTCTATAGGTTTGAAAATACTTTTTGGGTTAGAATCGCATTTTCGAAAGGATACGAATTTCAAGTTGAGTTATACAAGGTTTTTAGAAGAGTATGAGTTCTCATACTAGGTTCCTAAATCACATGACGTTCAAGGGGTCACTACCTCTGGAATCTAATCAATTAATTTCTATTCTTTCACACCACCCTTTAATTAAAGAAACTAGTTTGACAACGAAATGTCGTGTCGTATTTGTCGCGTCAGCTAAATCAACTTCCGGTCTCTCGCTAAACGACCTCTTAATGACTGGCCCAACGGTACAAGAGACGTTGCTAGCAATAGTTTTACGGTTGCGATTAAACAAAATAGTTTTAAACGCGGACGTCAAAATGATTACTCTCGATAATTCGCCTTAAATATTGGCCAATTCAAGGTTTTGGTCAAACGTATAATACGGGAATGTGTCATATATTTCAAGGTTAAACCCAAACCTACTAAAACGTTTATGAGCGACCTTCCTAGTTGTCGAATTACACCAGCTCGACCTTTTTCTAAATGTGGTGTAGATTACGCCGGACCTTTATTTGTAAAGGAAGGCACAACTCGTAATAGCAAATTAGTTAAGACTTACATTTGCATTTTTGTTTGTCTCTTAACTAAAGTGGTCCATATAGAATTTGTGATGGACATGACAACTGACGGATTCTTGAATGCCTTGAAAAGATTTATATCGCGACGCGGTAAACCTACCGAAATTCATTCCGTTGATGGTTCAAATTGTTTAGGAGCTCAAAACCATTTCCTAGAACTTTATCACTTACTATCTGATGAAAATTATAAAGCCAAGTAATCAACTTATTCAGCAAATGAGTCAATTCGGTGGTACTTTATTCCTGCCAAGGCACCTCACATGGGTGGGATTTGGGAGTCAGCAGTCAAGTCATGTAAATTTAATTTAAGACGTATACTAGGTAATAATTCTATAAGGTACGAAGAGCTATATACTGTATTAACTCAGATTGAGGCATGTCTTAACTCACGTTCGTTAATCCCATTATCATATCATCCCAATGACTTTACCCTTAACTCCTTCCCATTTCCTCCTTGGAGACTCACTCAAATCGTTGCCACAGTAAGCTATATTAAAAGAAAACCCTAATTTGTTAACCAGATATAAGCGAATTCAACAGCTTATGCAACAGTTTTGGAAGCGCTGGTCAAGATACTATCTCCACGAACCTCACCACAGCTATTAATGGAACACTGCCGGTGTTCAAGTTAAGGAAGGTTCTCTAGTAGTCTTGGTCGAAGAAACCCAACCTCCACTCAGATGGCAAATGGGAAGAATTGTACGGCTGTTTCCACGGCCAGTTGGATTTACCAGAGTGGTTGCGGTAAGACTGTCAAATGGAACTGTTTTAAAACGTTCGGTCACAAAGGTAGTAACATGTCTATCGACCTGTTTCGATTTTACAGAATAAATCCTTTTACCGCTCGTCGTCTCATTAGCCACTTCCAATTATAGTTCTGTGATCCCAAATTCTTCAACCCTGACCATAAGACAATTGACGTCTGCCAACGGACGCTCCCATTTTTTCCAACGCCACGAGGGACACCCTTTTCCGTTATCGACTCTCTCCGAGGAAAGACCTCAATTTTTTATCGTTTTATACCTTTCGCATCTAGTTAATTTTGCTGTGGTAGGCACAGCCTCTAGGATATAACCCCAACCCTAAGATATAACCCCAACCCTAGGATATAGGCAAGAATATAAGCCCTAGGTACGGATATAACCCCAGGATACCGCCCTAGACCAGGACACAGCAGTACAAATCAAGACTATCTACCTATCTTCTTCGAGATCTTCTCAAGACTTCGTAGAGGCAAGACCTACCTACCTTCTTCAGGAAACCACTTCATATTCATAAGCTAAGTACCTAAGTACAAATTCTCCTCTCTGTTCATTTCCTGTGGCAGCAGTATAAATATATAATTTTTTTTAAATTCTTATTTTTTCTAAATCCTCAACTATAAAAGTTGAGGGAGATATCACCCGGGAGAATTTTGAGTAACTTTTTCATTATTAACTTTTATTCAAATTTTACAAGGCGTTTCTACCTTTTCCGCCTTAGTGTTTTCATTAGAATTTTTATCGACGTCAAAAAGGTAGTGGCGCCTCGATTTTTACAACCTTCCTGTAATACTTGTGCGACATAAACTTGGGGTCGAATCACCCTTGAGAGGAGCCTCTAACCGGAGCCCTTCAAGGTCTGTGTATTTCCTATAGACAATTAGCAATTTGGACAATTTATTAGAATCCATACTTTATTTTATATTATAAGGTTACTTTCAGTTTAGTTTTGAAAGCCAGGTCTTTCAAGGAGGATGGCTATGTTGATGTAAAATTAATTTTATACTCTATGAATCGAACTTTGTTGTGTGTATGCCGCTATTACTTTATATTTGTAAGTAATAGTCAACTATTTTGTGTGTACGATCCGGTGTGGTCGATAAGTGAGCCTGCGCAGTCCGAGAGGTGCGGAACGAAACAAGCTACGAAGCATTGTCGCGAAAAATGAAGAATGTATTGTAACGTAGGCGAGTTCACATCATGTAAAAATGAATAAATAAAATTTAAGTTGCAGTAGCTAACAGTTATTCATTGGTCGAGTTAAGTGAAAATAAAGGTTTCACGAACAACTGCTGGACATTTAATTTCTAGTATCGAATTTGTACCTATAACTCCATCTGGACTAGCTCCTGAAAAATACTCTTCATCACGACCTACAGATAAACCACAGCTATTGACTTTTGGGCCGGTAACTTCCCGAAAAGTTTAATTGCCAGAGGTTCAAAGTCTAAGCCGTATCTGGTGCTTTTATTATCTGTAGAGCCTTTTTGCCAGAAGATTTGGATTAGCTTTTCTCCGTTTACAAATCAAACCCAAGTTGGAAGCAGATAATTGCAACTTCTTTCTTCTAACCATCTGTGATTACTGCCTTGGGTCCAGGTCAAGTATTTCCTCATCTGTTGTCTTCAAAATTGTTTGTAGCTTCATCTTTTTTCGTTCTAATTACCCTGCTCTTAAAGTTACTCAATAGCGCCATAGTCCGCGTCGGACTCATGGTTGGCTAGTGTATGTTTATATATTTTTTTAATTCTTTTTTCTTTGAACTGTGCTTCCCGTTTTCTTTCTAACCCTTTGTCTTCTACCAGATTTTTTATGAAATGCCCTGCTTCAATTCCAGCTGATTTCAATATTTCCAGGAAATAATCATCCTTACAGTTATAGGAAAAGGCTGCCAATTCACACCTCCTACGACTTTTGACCAGAAAAATGTATCTAAAAATAGAAATATTAACAATAAAAGTATAAAAGTTCTTTATCATTCTTGCTGTTTATAAGCTTTTTTTTTAATTCTTGGACTAATATTGTATCTACTAAAAGGTCACTTTTTGTAATGGAAGAAAAGCTAGACATTTCGGTGGTTCCATTATTTTACAGTAACTGGACTATTAGGAAAATAGTTTTTAAATACTTATATGCACATGGTATATACTTACCTCTTTCCTCCTACAAATTCATTTACAACAGCATTAAATTGTTCAGCGGGGTTGTTATTTTTATTTAATAAAATCCAATAAGCACAGCCTACAATTCTTTCTAATGCGAAGCAAATGTCCTGATACATTCCAAATTCTATCAGCATTGGAACTATATTTTCATTTTTATCTTTTTTATCGCAAAATTTTTATGTACAACCAAAAATGTGATTGGGGGTGTTTAGCACATCTTTTTTAAAATCGTGCACTTTTTTCAAGAAATCTGTTGGTACTTTGTTTCTGAATCCAGCGGCTTTCTTGATGGAGGTTCTAAATTTTAAAATATAGTTTTCCAATTTTTTTCCTAATACCACTGAAACATTTTTCAACAAAGAAATACTTTTTGTGTACTTTGTAATCTCTTTTAACTTGTTGCACATATTTCGTAGTAAGTGATTTACACACTCAAGTTTTTCAACGAGTATAGTACCATACAGCTTTTCCTCCAAAAGTTTTTTTGTGATGCTACTATCCCCATCACCTATCAATTGTGTGTACCTCACTCCATGCATCGCTTCACTATTTTTAAATCCCTCCATTATAATTGCAGATTCCATGGACGTTGAAGATCCTGTCCAGTTAATAGCACAAATGTGTTGTTTCCCTCTAGTATCATTTCGAGCACATACAATACAAAATTTATTTTTTACACCCATAAACAAGATCTTTTTGGTGGCTTCTCCAATGATAACAGCTACTCCAGATAATGCATTTTAGACCATGTTCCATCTGTAATTAGCGTTATAGAAGGAACACCGTTTCAATTTCATTATGGTCAGGTTTCCTCCGTTCCTTTCTCCACCTGACTAACGCAGCTCTACAACATAAAATAATCTTTAAAACTGAAAAAACTTGATAATTAATGTTTTTGTTGATGCTTCAATAGTTTTTTCTTTTCCCATTTTAGTCCTGTAATAAACATAGCTGAATATTAGTATTTTCAAATTTTATAATAGTCTAGTTAACAAGGGCTTTTTTGTTCAACTTTTTTCAGCAGTCTCGATCAAGTTCGTATTCCCATTGTCCCTAAAAATCGTTGGTCAGCTAACTTCATAGTTGTATTTTTTTCGAAAAGTGACATTTTTTATTTGTTGTTTTGCTTGCGTTGTCCGGTGTTTATTTGGCCTTGGTTGACAATTGTGTTTAGTGGAAACATTAGATTAGAAGTGTTAGAAGCTTAAACATGTGCAAACCAAATGAAAATCACTGGGAAGTTATTTTTAATTACTTCGATATATACCCCGAAATACCAACAGGGCGATAAACGCAGGCAATGGGAAGCAAAAGATGAAGCAATTTTGGGAAGAATTGTCTCGAGAACTGAATAGTTTGGGATATGGGACAAAGAGTCCTGACAAATGGCAAAAAGTGAGTGAAAAATTATGAAACACTATTTTTTAGTACCTCGTTTGTGGTGGAATGTGGGATTTGTGGAAGCATATTTCTGTGATGGAGGAGGAGAGAGAAGTTAGTATTTTTCTTTCTACTCATCTCATGCATTTTATTTATTTGCAGACTTGGATGGACTTTAAATGCCATTTAAAAAAAAGCAAGCGATATTGACAGGTGGTGGTTCAGGAGTAGGAAAAGTTTTGAATGAAATTGAGCTGCGTGCTGGTGAATTCTTGGGAAAGGGATTTGTCCATGGAGTTGGTAGTACTGAAGTTGGTGTAAATAGCAAAAAGTAATATAAATAATAGTTTTAATTTAATAAATATTTCAAAAACAAGATTAGAAGTACCTTGCACATTAAACCCATGCTATGCACAATAATTTATTATCCCTAAATTATTATATTTTTTTAGCTAAAAAGAAGGATGAATGAGATGTTTAGAGAGACAGAAGATGCTTCTACATTGTTGTTTAATTTGCCCTCAGGCCGGCCAGATTATGATGGAAATCTTTGCAATACCAATTAGAATTTGGAAGAGGAAGAACCTTTAACAAATAAAGTTTCATTGAGATTGTAGAACCTGTGAATTTCAACAAAACTGAGGCTAACACCTTTGCTGCATCCACCTGTAAGTCTACAAAAGCCTCTATAACAACAATAATGCCCAAACAAAATAAAAATACAAATAAAACTAGTTTAGGACCAGTTCAATTAGATCATAGTTATATTCCTTCACAAGACAAAAATAAAAAAATAAACATCATAAATATGACAATAGGTATGCAGAAACAATATCTGCTCTAAAAGATATCAATAAGACCATAGATAGAAGGTTGGAACAAATTTATGAGGTTTTGCTTGAAAGGTTACTCAAAACCCCAGTTAACAACTTTCACTCAAAATGTCAGTTGAGTGCTAAGTACTTCCAATAGCATTAGTTTTTATTTAGTATGTAGTCATTTAGTTGTGATTATTTTTTGTTAAAAGACATATTTGTATTTGTGATTATTTTTTGTTAAAAAACATATTTGATTTTGTTATTAATTAATGAATTAATTTGAATTTTTAGTGTTATATTTTTGTTTAATTTTTGTTAGTTTTCATTACTTTTGAAAATATAAATTTTTTAATACATATTTAAAAAAATACATCACGCATGTTAAGCCCGACTAGAAATATTTTAGACCTCAGTTTTTTTTATTTATGTATGTATGTTACTTAATTAAACACTTTATTTATATTTTGTTTTTATTTTATCCCAAATTTACATCATAAAGGTTACTACTACCTAGATATGAACAGCATAATAACTAATTTTATGTATTGGCCAACAGTAGTTTGGCTCATTCCAAAATTATAATCTTCACCTACGCAAAGTTGGTATGATCCAGTTGCTAAAAATCTAAGTGTTACCAGTACCATATTTTGAACAGTAATTCCTCTTATATTTGTTCATTCCAGAAGATATAGGTATAGTAGTTCTATAAGTTGCAAAGCTAAAACTTTGCTCACGCCAAATAGCTCAATGAACCTATTTTCGAGTAAACTAAATGGATCATTATTTCCTCGTAATGATCGTATTTTTCTTATAAGACAGAGATTGTTTCTTGCTCTAGCGAGTCTTCCATGTTGCCGCAATCCTACATAACCTCATATATTTAATAATTCGATCAACTCGACAGCTTAGGAGTCGTCGAGTGCTTTCAATCGAGTCGAGAGGAAAAATCGAATTTCGTGAGTGACATTTTGAACGACTTCGAAATTCGTCGAGTAATCGAGTTTCGTGCTCCCACCGATGAATGAGGAGTCTTTCGATTCGGGATAGCATATGGATGGTGAAAATATGGCGCAATCCCGTCCGCTTGAGGCATACTATATTCAATATATTAACAAATTAATATTATTAAAAAAACTAGACATACCAAATTTCTAATAAGTCAATTTATTAAAAAAAACACACAGACCAATAATAAACAATAAAAATAACCTCATATATTTAATAATTCGATCAACTCGACAGCTTAGGAGTCGTCGAGTGCTTTCAATCGAGTCGAGAGGAAAAATCGAATTTCGTGAGTGACATTTTGAACGACTTCGAAATTCGTCGAGTAATCGAGTTTCGTGCTCCCACCGATGAATGAGGAGTCGTTCGATTCGGGATAGCATATGGATGGTGAAAATATGGCGCAATCCCGTCCGCTTGAGGCACTTTATCAATAAAATTTATTTAAATATATTATATGAAAATTAAGGAATGAAAAAAATCAGGCACTGGATAGATGAATAAACAATAATCCGCCGGTAAAAAATTTTTATCGCGTTTTTGCAATTAGTTATGCAATAGTTAATTAACAATTTCTTTCTGTTTGAATATGAACATTGCAGGAGTCATAATAGGTCCATTTGATAAAAAAAAATTTAATTTTCACCTCAATAGCTGAAAACATCTTACCTATAAATAACGTGAAAAAAATTCAAACCGATACCTTCAATAATTACTGAAATATTGGAGTTTGAATTAACAGTTACCATCAAAAGCTGCAAAGTGACTGTAATGTCACACCACGGTTCTTCTGGGAACGTTACGTTCGTTGCCGTGGCCGTGGATGAGTTCGCTCGTACTCATTCCTTGCGATAAGTTTATTCAGTAAAGTTGAGTTTTACAATGTGCTCTTTAGAAAAATAATTTATTAAAGCTGATTCTAGCAATCAATCCAGCTAATGTAGATTTATCTATGGTAATGGACTATTTTAACAAAAATAAAGATTTTATTAGCAGTGAAATGAGAGGTATAAAATTGCAAAGGTAAATCAATAATTAGATACTAAATCGATATGAAATTAAGTTCATTTTGTTTTTTACTTACAGATCGGCTAGACAAAACTATGGCGATAATGCTAATATATGTTCAAATAAAACAGGAGCAGTCAGTATGTACAGTTAAGGCCAATATAACGCATGAACATAAAATCAGAGCTACAAATTATAATATTACCTGCATTATAAATATGACAGACAAAGTTGTTTCCGAAGTAAAATGTAATAAATGTATTAACTGTTTGGACCCTTACTTTGTGGAATCTACTCATGTTACTTTTTTAAATGAAACTAAGTGTTTCTAATTAATTCCACTATTTAATGAAAAAATTATTAAAAATCTAAGATATTGATCATTATTTCGATATTGACATATCATCTTCAGAATGACAGAAGTTACATTTTATGTGATACCTACTTGATGTTTAATATTTTGGCTAGACCAAATAGTAAGTGACATATCTTATGTGATTGACTTAATATATATGAATAGAAAAAAGAAGAAGATATGATTTTACAAATATTGAAGCTTTCTTTTAAAACAGAAAACAATATGAGTAAAAAATTGTTAAATGTAAAAACAAAAATACCCCCATTAAAAAAGTCTGGAATATATAAACTTAAATGTCCAGAATGTAATGCTGTCTATATTGGTCAAACAATTCGAAATTTTGAAATTAGATACAATGAACACTCACGAGCATACAGATTAAAACAGCCAGATAAATCACATTACGCAAAACATCTTCTTGACACAAAACATTCATTAACCCGGCATCACCTAGGTGGGGTCTACCGCGCCACCCGTAAAATTAATTATGTTGTAACTTTTGCTTTTTATCAGGCATGTTATTATGGTTGCCTATAGCTTCCTAGAATATGTATACGATGACGAACGATATGCGCTTTTAGTGTTGAGTTGGCCAGCAATAGAGAAACAGCGCGATAAATTGAGTCGAGGATTGACAGACCCCACCTGGGTTGTAACGTATATATATATTAACATTTTGAATTGAAAACATTTTAGTTGCAAATCTGCAAGTGTATACAGTAAGGTGAGTGGCTACGTATAAATTAAGAATATACCATTTACAACAATGTAATTTAATTTACAGCATGTCCCATTATGAAAAAGAACAAGAAAAACTTATGGAGATTTGGGAGGAATGCAAGGATGACGAGGAGGAATTTCCAGACTCTGAAGTTGATGAAATAGATCACTTAAGAGTCAATAGTTAGGTTAGGTTAGGATGACATGATCGATGAATCGACAGGGGATAAAAATCTACCAGAAATTACTAGCTCTTATAGTGTCGCTCGGAATTGTAGAAGATGGGCATTGACAATATTTTTTTTCCTAATGGATACAGCAGGAATTAATAGTCAAGTCATTTATAGGGCTAACACTAACGATAATTTCAAAAAACGTCGAATTTTTTTAGAGGAGCTAGGACTGGCTTTGGTAGAACCAACTATGCAGCTTAGAAAAAATAATCCTCGACTGACCAGAGAACTTCGATCGAAAATAGTTAACATGTCAGGTGAAACACAATCACCTCCACGTAAAATACAAAGAACAGGACGCGGTAGATGTCAGGAGTGCCCCAGAAACAAAGATAGAAAATCAAAATATTCCTGTGAGCAGTGCGGAACATTTTTATGTTTAGAACACATGCAAAGTTGCAGCCAAATTGTGTGACGCCTCGTTTGAATATTTTTCTTCTGTCTACCACACCAATTTAATTTGTTTTAGAGTGAACATTTCTGTTGCTATTTTTACAGTTTATTTTTATTTGTATGAATAATTTTTGTAGTTCTCCAATTTTTAGTACATGTGTGACTTTTACGGAGCACAATTTTCATATGTTTCGTTTTTTGAAAATATTATAATAAATTTATAATTCTCATGAAGTTTGCGTATTTTTTTTTTCAAGTTATAAGTATGAAAATAAGACTTTTGCACAAAAATATCAATAAAAAATAAAAAAAACGTGTTTTTATTATAATCTCAAAGTCAGGTCCATTAGACCCCACCTGGGTGATGATGCACAACATTTTCACCTGGGTGATGCCGGGTTAATACCCAACACAGAACTAGAAGTACTGCATATTTGTGATAAGAAACAAGAACTAGATTTCCTTGAAGAACTAGAAATAAGAAGACACTTAAGAGACTCACAATATGAAGTTGTCTAGCCAAAATATTAAACATTAAGTAGGTATCACATAAAATGTAACTTCTGTCATTCTGACGATGATATGTCAATATCGAAATAATTATCAATATCTTAGATATTTAATAATTTTTTCATTAAATAGTGGAATTAATTAGAAACACACCCGTATTCAGAACACTCGATTAAAATATACGGGACCGTTATATTTTAACGGTGGCGTTATTTTCGACAGTTCTCTCCGTTAAATGCTTATAACGGAGCCGTCAATATAACCAGCCGTTATATGATATAACGGACCCGTTTCATGCTAAATGGTATTCAGAAACCAAATTTTCGTTTAACGGCACCGTTATATTTGACGTAATCAAGCTGAAATATAATCAGTGCTCACCGACTGGTTAAATTGTTATTATTGTCAGTCTGTGTAAAGTTGTTGCTAATAAAAGCTTTATTTATATTGTTTAAGATTACTCTTGAAAATACTTAAAAGGTAAATAAACATTAATAATAACTTTCTATCTATTTTTCATTAAAATAAGATCTTCATTTTCCATAAAATATTTTTATTTAAATTTGACATTTCATTTGAACATTTCTAAATGTTTTAAAGAACGACTTTGAAATAAAATCAAATTAAATACAATAAGAAATTAAAACTAATTTTATTTTAGATTAATATAAGTTATTTGATTCCTCGCTAAAGTCTCTTTCAATAATGGATACAGACCTATCTTCTTTATCGGAGAACAGTGATGGAGGAGAGGAACCAAGATATCGAAGAGTTCGATTCATAAGACCTCGAATTAATGTATTTGATAAATATGACGATGTTGATTTTAAGGCCAGATTTCGTTTTCGTAAAGAAATGGTATTAAATATTTTAAATAGAATTGGTAATCATCTGGAGCCAAAAGTTCATGGTAACCGATCCATAGAACCAATGGCTCAATTACTTCTTGCATTGAGATTTTATGCAACTGGTGCATTTCAAAATTGTATTGGAGACAATATTTCGCAGCCCTCAGTGTCACGAATAATTAAAAGAGTTACGCACTATATTGCACTGTTAGGGCGGGAAGAAATTGTAGAAGTGTGTACCCAATTTTATGCAATAAGAAATTTCCCCAGAGTCATTGGTGCTGTGGATTGTACACATATAAAAATATTATCTCCTGGTGGAAGAGATGCAGAACTGTATCGCAACCGAAGAGGATACTTTTCTGTAAACATACAAGTAGTGTGTGATGCACATTTAAAAATAAGGCACATAATATCACGTTGGCCCGGCTCAGTACACGATTCAACTATATTAAATGATAGCCCTCTAGTTGTTGATTTGACTCGTGGAAGATATGGTAGGAACAATTTTCTCCTAGGTGATAGTGGATATCCATGTAAAACATATCTATTAACACCTGTGTTAAATCCAAGAACTCCAGCTGAAGAAGAGTACAACAGAGCCCAAATTGCCACAAGAAATACTGTGGAGAGGTGTTTTGGAGTTCTTAAGCGAAGATTTGCCTGCTTGTCAATGGGTTTAAGAACGCACGTGGATACCACAGCAGCAGTTATAGTTGCTTGTGCTGTATTACACAATATAGCCATTGATCTTGGGGATTTTTTTCAACATGATCCTGATGAATATCTGGAAGTTGTTGAAAATAATGGTGTTGCACCCATTCGCCAACGCAATGTAAACACAACAGTTAGAAATGCCATTATTGAAGGTTATTTCACCTGAAAATAATTTTCAGTCATTTCTAGTACTGCATTTTATCAGAAACTGTATTATGAAATCAATTCTTTTCTATTGACATATTGACATTTTTTACAAATAAAACCCTGCATAAGTAAACGAAATAAAACTCTTTTTATTTGATTTTCATTTTTTAATAATAAGGCATATTTTTTCTTTTTAATTTTCAATTCCCACATTAGGCTTTGTCTTTGTAGCTTGAATAATGACTTTTGGGACATTGCCTCATACTGGGCGTTCCTTAATTTTTGTTTAAAATATTTTTTCTTCAATGCCTCCGAACTAGTATTTATATAACTTTTCATTTTATTCTGCCAGGCACGGAATACAGGCTTTGGGGTTGGTAAAGTCAAAGGGGTTGGTTCTGGTGAAATGGGCATGGAGATAGGGCTAGGGTGTTAACAGAAGTGACTTCAGTCACTAAAATCGGCTCCATGTCTGAAAAGTAAAAAAGTGTATAATACGTCAATACAAGAGAAAAAACATGGATGACAAATATTATTTGTTTTTATAATTATTGGTGAGTATTCAGCAACTGCAACATAAATTGGTAATTAATTAGTAATGTTTATTTTAAAATAAACTTCGAGCAGATTTTAGTTATAAACAATAATTTGTATATACATAATGAATATTCATCAAGACAATACATTACCATTGTAATAGTCAGCAGCGGAATCATACATGTTGGCATTTGGTTTAATATTACCTCCCACTACGCTCAGTATCTGCTGACTAGTGTTGCTGATTTCCGGAACACAGCCACCTCCCCCAGTTTTCAAAATTTCTATCTATAAAGCAAATAAAAGAAATTTGTTAAAAAAATTTCAACAATCCATAAATTTATATTAAATGAGTATTGATTTTCTGGATCCATAGACAATGGAAAAGATAGTACAAACTTATTTGAGATGTATTTATACAAACAAGTGTCTTCTCACTTAAATTCATATAATTTGTAATAATTGTATAAATTATAAAAAATTTTGTGAAATATTGTATTTATTGAATAATAAACTCATATTTCTTAGTGAATTGTCAGCAATTCCAAACATTTTTGGTACCTATCTACAAAATATTTTATTTACAAAATATTGATACACTTTGAAATTGTTAATGTTGAAAAAAACAATATTATGATTTTAGATCAAAATTGTACCACATAGAAATTGAGCAGAATGTCTTGCACTAATTCTAAAAAATATTATGTTTTTGGAATGTATTGGTCACATATAATTTTCTCACCTTTTGAAGCTTAGCTTCTTCTTTTGCAAATTGTATTGCAGCTTGTGCATCATCCTCTTCAACATCAATCTCCATGATCACTGCTTGTTCATATTGTGCTCTCTGCAAAAGATCCCAAATACATTTACTTATTGCAAAGGAGTTTATGCAAACAATTTATAGTATATGGCTATATGCAGAATATAAAAATTGTTGACAGAACAAAAAAGTAGTACTTTCTTTTTTAAACTTGCAGAAGTATATATTATCATTTTAAACTTATACTTATGGAAATAATAAATAATTATTGAGTAGGACTTACATTCTCTTCTGCAACATCCTTCCTAGCTTTCCTTTTACAATTTTCGTACAGAGTTTTCAATTGCGTCACATCTCTAGGCTCTTCAACACAAGCATTGAATTGCTTCGTTATGGTCTCCCAAGCTTCCCTTTTCCTCTTGATTGTGCTAGCATTTGTAAATTTGCTTTCCACAGTGTCTCTTTTCTGCATGGTCGAGGAATTTAGGAAAAAGGATTAGGTTAGCAGAAAAATGGGTATTCTCTTGCCGAGACATTAATATTTTTTGGTATATTAATCAATATTTGGCATGTTTGCCTTAACGTAGGTATTTTTAACAGAGGATAGTAATATTTACACATAAAACTAATTTAATTCAAAATCTGAATACTGAAAAGTAGTAAATTGATGAAATTCTCGTATTCTTCAAGTATAATTTGTTGTAGGTTATGTGTTGGCAATAAGGATAAAAACAAAAATTTTAAATGTTTTATGATTGACTAATGATTCTCTATCTCAATGTTAGATGGAATTTCCGGGTTCGGTAAGGTTTGCGACCCTCGGAATTTTGCAACGATTTTTTTCTTATTAGAAAGCCCTATTTCTATAGAACATTTTAAAAGAAAAAAATTCTTGGATCATGTACTTTTGAAAGAGAAAATCGCAATTGAAAGTACTAAAAATCCGCCATTTTTTTTTTCAAATTTTGACAATTTTTGACAATTATGTCTAGATATCAGATGGTGGATTGAACAATGTTGCCAGTTCTCATATCCGTAACTCGTTACGGCTTGGAAATACTTTACACAAGGTTTTTTACTAAAAAATTTGTGGAAGATTTAGAATTTATAGAGAAAAATCCAAAAAACAATATTTTTTCACCATGACCACTATTTGGACAAATACCTTATTTGAAAAATAGTTTAAATCTCTTAAGCTTTTGATTATGGCTAATGTAATCTTCACGATAGAAGTAGAAAGTATGACGTTTTGAGACCTAACCTAACCTAATCAAACCAAACCTAACCAAACCAAACCAAACCTAACCATACCTAACCAAACCTAACCAAACCTAATCAAACCAAACCAAACCAAACCAAACCAAACCAAACCAAACCAAACCTAACCAAACCTAACCAAACCTAACCAAACCTAACCAAACCTAACCAAACCTAACCAAACCTAACCAAACCTAACCAAACCTAACCAAACCTAACCAAACCTAACCAAACCTAACCAAACCTATCCAAACCTAACCAAACCTAACCAAACCTAACCAAACCTAACCAAACCTAACCAAACCTAACCAAACCTAACCAAACCTAACCAAACCTAACCAAACCTAACCAAACCTAACCAAACCTAACCAAACCTAACCAAACCTAACCAAACCTAACCAAACCTAACCAAACCTAACCAAACCTAACCAAACCTAACCAAACCTAACCAAACCTAACCAAACCTAACCAAACCTAACCAAACCTAACCAAACCTAACCAAACCTAACCAAACCTAACCAAACCTAACCAAACCTAACCAAACCTAACCAAACCTAACCAAACCTAACCAAACCTAACCAAACCTAACCAAACCTAACCAAACCTAACCAAACCTAACCAAACCTAACCAAACCTAACCAAACCTAACCAAACCTAACCAAACCTAACCAAACCTAACCAAACCTAACCAAACCTAACCAAACCTAACCAAACCTAACCAAACCTAACCAAACCTAACTAAACCTAACTAAACCTAACCAAACCTAACCAAACCTAACCAAACCTAACCAAACCTAACCAAACCTAACCAAACCTAACCAAACCTAACCAAACCAAACCTAACCAAACCTAACCAAACCTAACCAAACCTAACCAAACCTAACCAAACCAAACCTAACCTACATAATTGAATAATGTATAAATTAAATTAATATATTATTCACTATATTGCTATAAAACTGTATTAGGTAAGGTACAGCAGTAAGTTTGTTATAAACTCTTACATTACTTAATGTAAGAAATAAAGCAAATCTAAGATAAACATTATATTCTAAGGATGCCTAATATTTCGATTTTTAAAATTATAAATGCAAATCATTTTATATTTTTATATATTCCTGTAATCTATTACAATGCAAAATTAATTCAACTAAAAGAAAATGAACACTATTTGACAACACCGCTTAGCTATCACCTGATCACACAACATTCATGATTTGTGATCGTGAGGTATCTTAGACATAAGATTTGAGTGTGTTGGTTTATAACCTATAAGTGTCAAGTGAAAATAATTATGCTTGAATATATTTCTGAAAATTGGCAAAATTTAAGTATTTTCTTCGGGTTTTTTTTGTGAAACAGACTTACATTTAGTTGAAGATAATAACCTTTACAGTTTAAAGTGAAAATATTCATCGTGAATAGCATTAAATAGTGTTGAAATCAAACAAACTTTGAAGTATGATTGACACTTACATTACAGATTTAGTTACCGACACAACGTTGCCATAGTGTGTCCTCCCGTTTTGTAACGGTGCCGTTATATCTCGTCTGGTTAAGTTGTGAATACCAACTAATATTTAATGGATCCGTTGTCCTGACGGGGCCGTTATCGTAACGGCTCCGTTATTTGATATTTCTGAATACCAGTGTTAGTTTCATTTAAAAAAATAACATGAGTAGATTCCACAAAGTAAGGGCCCAAACAGTAAATTCAATTAAAAAATCTTCGAGAGAAGAATTGATTCAACTATACAAGAAGTTACTGAAAAAACGTTGCACAGCATCTCAAAACATCTGGTTTAACCAAGAATGCCTTAAGAAAGAAGTGATACCGAATTATGTTAACATAAAATGCCATACAAAAACAACTCAAGCCCAAAAAGCCGTGAAATGTGCTTAACGAGTCTGGATTAAATAGGAGAGTAAAAAATGGTTTAAAATAAGAGACTCCTTAGATATACACTTAAAAAGTGTACATTCTGAACTCACATTCAAACTTCATCCAGTTGAATTTTTCTGTTTAGATGACCAAATCGGAGAAAGTGACAGCATTATGAAGCACAAGAAATACAAGAAACGAAAACGAAAACTACAACAACTGGAATACATAAAACATAACACTAAATACACTGAAGATCATGAAACTGTAAGTACTTACACACCAATACACTTTGCACCACGATTCGAAAACCTTTCAGACACTAACTTCACAAATAGTGAGGAATAATTTTTAAATAAAGGCTTAAAATACAGCATACCACCAAAATTCACAAATAGTATAAAAAAAAATTTAGCTACAGAGTCAGAAATAGCTTTAAAATCTCAGTCAAATAGTTTTCTTTATGAAAAGTTACGAATTGCTAATTTGATTAAAAATATGAAACCTTCATAGGTTAAACGTCAAGCAAAAAATGATATTTCAGCATTAAATTCAATCAAACAAAAAGTAGAAGATTATAACCTCACAATAACAAAATCTGACGAAGGAAATGCCACTGTCATTTTAAAATCCGAAGAATATAAATCAAAAGTTAATAATTTTATAGAATCTTGTGATGTACCCAACAAAAAAGTTTTCTAATAATGTTAGAGAGATTGTCAATAGTTCAAATTATGTTTTCAATGATTATGAGAAAAAATACATGATTAATAAAAATCCTCAGTCTCCACAATTATATGGAGCTGTTAAATTACATAAAGTAGAGAAACCAATTAGACCTGTAGTTTCTTACGTTAATACTCCTAATAATAAGTTAGCTAAAAAACTAAACAATATACTTAATAGCTATGGAGCTATATCTAAATACTCAATTGAAAATTCAATAGAACTAATCAAAAAATTAAAAACATACAAGTTACAAGATAACTCTAAACTTATTTCATTTGATGTTACCAATATGTTTTCTAAAATTCCTCCAAAAGAGTGCATAACACTTGTTAAAAAATTACTAGAGGATAAAAATATCAATCCAGGAATAATATCAGATATACTTAATTTGTTTGATGTATGTATTAATCAGAATTATTTTACTTTTGATAATAAGGTATATATTCAAAATGAAGGTTTACCAATGGGAAGCCCTATATCACCAATTTTAGCAAACATTTTTATGGACAGTTTAGAAAGAAAAATATCTGAATGTAACATTTCAAAAAATATATCATTTTGGTATAGGTATATAGATGACATATTAGCTTGTTTTGTAGGTAGTGAACGACAATAAGATATATTGTTCAATCATATTAATAATTTGTGGTGTTGTTTCTAGGCAATTTAATTAGTGATAATGATATATTGATACGGCAAATGCATTGGATTTCCCTCAAGTTTTGCTACGTGTGGCAACCTTGAAAATCGGTTTTCGGCGACTATCGTATAGGAAGCAACAATCATATTTAAGAAACACAGAGATATAAGGATGAAGAAACAGAATAGTGTTGTTACGGTTCACCCTAAAAATATAAATACTCAATTAATAACTGTGGTTTGGATGCATAAAAGATTTATTTATTTATCACCTCAAAAAACTGTATATATTTATATTGAAACATTAACTGTGTACATTGTAAATAGTTTATTCAATTGGAAGGAATGAATCACTGATTGTCTACATTCAACAACTGGTTCATAGGTTAACTGTGATATTGTCATTTACAAATTCCAAGGTGTCTGGATTCTTCAAATATCCAGCTAGCCACTTGACCTTGACCCCGACTGAAAAGGTAGAAGACCTCTCTTGACCTTTCAAGGCCGTTGACACAAGCCACTGGCCTGAAACCCACCATTTTGGATTGTGCTTTTCCCAAGTCCACATGGTTGTTTAACCTTCGTTTTGATACGGTTTTGCGAATTGGGAAAAACATTAGTAATCAGGGACTCTCCTATACAAAGAGTTGTAAGGGGCATGAATGCATGGATATAGTTCCTGATTAATTAAACACAACACTTTAAGGTCACACACCATCTAGGGTAAGTAATCTACCTATCTATTGGGACTCAATCACCAACGTCAAACACCATTTCTTATTTATATTTTCTTTTCAGACCTTTTTCTTCTTTGTCTTTTTCTTTTCTTACCTTTTCTTTCTTCGTTTATTTTTTTCTTCGAGAGAATACCTCTTCGACAAGTAGGTATAGGCCTACCTATAGGCCCAACATCAACATCTACTACAATATTCCATCAACTCCGGATTCTACTATACCCTGGACTTCACTTCCACCTACTACTCCAACTGCAGAGCGGGGTATCCACCTGTAGATAACCTTACAAGGACATCAAGAGACTGACAAGTAAGACCTTTCTGATTTCTGATTTTGTGATACCTATTATAGTAGAGTTCATCTTTTGTTACTGGCTCATTAGTGACGAGGATCGTTATAAATATTTTGGAAGTGAACTTTACCATATAGTTTATCTGGACTCCACTACTCAGACTTCTTTGTCCATTGACTGAGTTAAGTGTGCCTAGGTGTATTTATAGATTTATATATTTATCCTGTATAGTTCTTCCTAAGTTTGGATCTAAAACAGATGTAAATCTTAAATTTACTAGTATAAGTTAGATACCTACCTTAATGTATATATCATGTTAGCTAAGTAAGTAACCACTATAGGTATATATTATAAACCAATACTTACAAGGAAGTAACGTGTGATCCCAAAAGTATACTTTTCGGAATATTTCCATATAATTAATTGAGTAATTCTTTTCTACCATTATAAACACTGTTTTTTAAGAAGGCAAGCCAAGCGCTGTCACTGTCAGTCAAAAAGTTCATAGAGTAGCTTTGTAAATATAGATCCTTCAACCAGAACGCCTACCGAGTAGTTTACTTACACCTTCCAACCATAGATTGAAACTTTCGCACATTATTGTCTATAGGAATCTCAGACTAGCACACCACTAGAGGCGAAACGCACATTTCCCTCGTTCAGTTTTTTACCCACCCACTCTCCGCAAACGAGAAGTCGGGAACATTTTCACCACTCCAGTTCTTTGTAGGGTAGTTACCCTATATCCACCCTCCTTTAACCTTCTTGGGAAAAAGGAGGTAACAGTGTCTCGAAGCTGCACTTTACAACAGATCAGTTCTTTTGTGCTGCATTTATCTCCTTATCGAAACATAACCTGCAAAATTTCTTGGTTAGTTGAGATTTTTAGTTTCAGCTCCCAGTGTGAATAAATAATATGTTCAAGATAGTGGAGACTGTTGAAAGAAATAGAAAAAAATTAACGATTGTGCCGGAAAGCTGGGAAAATGGTCATGGAATACTATTTTGTCCCAAAAAATTTGCTTCCAAACTACAAAGGGATTGGGGTTGTTAATTGATAATAATATCAATTATAAGTGCCTCCCGTATTGCGTGAAAGCTTAGTTATTTATAATTACTGTGTCGTGCAGTACAAAAATTTCTTCTGTCAAACTGTATAACATTTACCTTTTATGAATGCTCTGGCTGGAGAGTCACAAATAAAACAACGAAGTTTCACCTTAATTTTTGTTTTGTCCTGTTTGCTAGTACTTAACAAAAATACCATAATTCATGACTTGCTTGATTTCATCAACAAAATTTCGTAGATAGCTATTTAAATTAGGTTTGCCCTTACCACTATAAATTACTATAGAGATTGGTTTGACTTGTGGTATTTCATAAATATTGCATAAGATTGGCCAGAACTCGCAACGAGAACTCTTATATATTGGCCCATCTATATTAATATCCAGGGAAATCTCAAAAATTGAGAACAATAATTTTCCAATGAAACGACTAAATTTTCAATTAGCCCATTGTGCCAATTTGGGGTCTTAAGAAAAGTTCTTGGATCTTGGGGCAGTAAGTAAGTTATCTGTTCCAGATAGTGAAAAGATCTTTTAATGCTGAGTGATTTATATTATACGTCGTGGCCCATATCTTTAACTGTTTTTTTATTTTAATTTTTCTATCTATTCCGGAATCATTAATCGTGATATCTTCTCCGGCCGTGTCTGCAGATACATCAACTTCCATGTCTGATAGAAGATCATCAAAATAACATCCGTCCTGAGTAATTTTAGTACCTGGTACATTTTCGTTATAAGAATCAATCTGATTTTCATTAACTAGAACATTTTCGACACTATTATTGCCCTTTTTTATATTTAGTTCGGGCCTTTGGCTTGATGAACTACATCAAAGAAAAGAAAATTGTTTCATCAAGTTGAATCGTTTTTAGATGAAGCTTGAAAACTAACCATCGTCAGATTCACAAAGTTCACCAAACCTACAATTTTCTAAAATTTGCAGATATCTTTTTTTACGTTTCTTTTGCTCACTCCTTTTTAACTTTTTCCAGGCTGATAAATCCATATTATATCATATTCAGGAATTATAGGGTATGATATAAATGATAAATGCAATAATACTTATTTGAGGTTAAGGATATG
Source organism: Lochmaea crataegi (assembly GCA_947563755.1). Classification (NCBI taxonomy): domain Eukaryota; kingdom Metazoa; phylum Arthropoda; class Insecta; order Coleoptera; family Chrysomelidae; genus Lochmaea; species Lochmaea crataegi. The sequence goes on from OX387429.1 coordinate 40,868,393, forward strand.
TTAATGTTATATACTGCGGAAATTTGTGACCATTTAGTTCTTTAGGCTTTTCTTAAGGGTGCAAACGTAAGCACTTGTAATAATATTTTATTTAGTAGTTATAGCGCAGAAACTGTAATGAGTTTGTCCAAAATACTACTAATTTGTTCTCTCAACTATTTACAACTGGGTTATCGAGGCCATTACAGGTAAACCATAAAACAATTTTATACGTATTTTATAAAGCATTTGGCTTTGTCGTAATAAAACTGTTTTATTTATCATCTTACAAAGCTTTTATACAGCTTGTACATTACTTTTACAAAACAATTTTTTAATGTAGAATCTAAAGGTGTTATACAGAAACAATATAATCATTATAAATCACTTGAAACACTTTTTGATAATGTTTTTAAAGCGGTCTTATAATGCGATATAAAACTGTTAAACAATATATTAAGCCAAAACCAAGTTTTATCTTCATAAGGTGAATTGTATAGACAATTATACGATATGATTATAAAAACGTTTAGCTACAAACACAAAAATGTCGCAGTCAAACTCCTTAAGTGATCAAATACTCCTTAATTCGGCATAAGAAAACACTTATAAAACAGTTTAGTTTCATAAGGCCATTATTTTGCTACTTGGGAACTGTCTTGATCGAAAGTCAATATTCGTCAGTGAGGTTGAAACTAAATTAAAACAATATATTCTCACCCTTGGAAAACTATTTTATGGGGTAACACCTAAATTCGCCCATAACATAAAACACAACTTTAAAAAAGATACTCGGTTAGCTGGTGAAGATTGGCTGTAAGGATTTCTAAATAGAAATCTTAAATTACGATTAAAACAACCTGAAGGCACTGGCCTAAACAGAATTGCAGCATTTAATTTGGAAGAAATTAATATCTTCTTTTAAAACCTAGAAACAATTTTAAAACAGAAAACGTTTGAAGCTTACCGAAACTTTAATATGGACGACACAGGCATAATTACCGTCTAGAAGAAATGCCCAAAAGTTTACAGTCAAAAGGGAGCAAAAAGAGTAGGAGCCGCTACATCAGGCGAACGAGGTAGGACGATAACAAGTGTCTTCTGCATGAGTGCTTCGGGGAACTACATTCCACCCATGCTAATATATCCCAAAAAAGGATGACTGCTACATTACAAAAGAATGGTCTAGTCGGTGCCATCCACATATGTTCAAAAATGGGTGGATAAACGGAGAACTTTACTATGATTGGTTACAACATTTTGCAAAACATATTAAACCCACCGATGACGATGCAGTTTTACTTGTGTTGGATAATCACCCCAGCCACATATCGATACAAACATATGATTTCTGCAATACAAAGCATATTATTGTAGTGCCTCTGCCACCTCATACTTCGCATCGGCTACAACCCCGAAATCTTACGATTTTTGGCCCATTATAGAGAATATGATCTATATCTAACATCCACTTGCCATGACAAAATTACAGAGAACGATATTGCAGAGCTGTTGAATAAAGCATTAAGGAAAGTGGATACCATGGATAAAGCAGCATCCGGATTTCGTTCCTCAGGAATATTTCCGTTGAACCCCAACAAATTTAGTGCCTGCTCCTGTTCAAGAATCAAGATCACTTGTTGTAGAGGCGGGCGACGAAGCAAAAAACGACTCCGCATTATCTGAATTACATCAAGAACTGAATAATGTTTCTGATTCTCCAACTTTACAGCTACAATTTTAAAAATTTTTTTAAGTTCGCTCCAATTTTCCAAAAGATAGGATCTAAACAAACTGTAAAAAAAGTTTCTCGTTCTAAGCAACACTCACAAATTCTTACGAGTGCTCCAATTAAAAGTGTATTAAAAGAAGCTGAAGAAAAGAGTAGAGAAGCATAGAGAAAAAAACTGTTCCTTAAGTAAGTAAAAGAAAAGAAAATACTAATAAAAGTAACTCAAAAACAAAAGTTGAAGTTCAAAAGTCGAAACACCGGAATTAGTAACACAAACTGGGGGCAATAATAATGATGAACTGGAAAAAGCTTATTTTACCATTCCAACTTCCGTTTTCTACAAAAAAGATAAATGTCAGGAGCCAGAGAAAGTTAACGCAGCAGAGAGAATAAGAAGGCGTATAGACTAATCACCTGAAATTAAAGAAGGACAAAAGAGAAAACTGGATTCCTCTGATTATTTTGAAATAACTGATGACATGGGTGACAGTGCCATATGCGATGATGATGAGTAAGATGATATAGAGCTATGTTCCAGCTATGTTCCATCATCGCAGGAACAACCACTAAATGTTGCATGCGGAATTTGTGGGGAACAAGGGAAAACCGAGTTATTGTATAAGTGTGTCACTTGTGGCTTATGGAACCATGTGTGGCTTATGCAGCGTGTACCGGTGAAGACTCCTCCAGTATATTTGCGACTTTTGGCAATAGATTTAATAAATTCGTTGTAATAATAAATAGTTTTCACTATTTCTTCTTTTAATCTACGCGCATGATTCCTCACCCGAAGCGCACCATTACCCCATAGGTTGGGGAATTGTGCGCAACTGTTGTTCTTTTGAATTTTTTTGTGATTAAGGTAACAACTACAGTATTTCTGATGATATTACTTGATAGTAAAATAACATCGGTTTCTATTGCCATTTACACATTTTCTCTAATATTCATCCAGTGGCAATAAGATCAAACCTCGCTTAGGTGCGCACCATCCCCCCACCTTCCCCTATATGTTTCTCTTATTAATTTTTATATTATAGATACGCATTTATATGATATGTTCAATAAAATTATAATAACACATATGAAAGATTTAATTATTTTATTAAATAATTTTGAACATTTATCAAACCACACACAATATGCACTATCAGATCCAAATATTTAACAAGTTGTGAGTGAATCTGCGCATGGGGTTGAAGGATAGCGAATTCTCTAATTCTTGATATCATACGCTCTACATGAATTCGTAAGCTTGCTATCCGTTTCGCTTCTCTTACTTCAGACTTCGTGTTCTTCTTTCCTGTTATTACTGATGGTGGTCTTATTAACTTAAACCCTATTGATGTTAGCTGCTCTTCAAGCTGCTTAAATCCGCGATCTGTCATAACTTGAAACCCAGGATTCAATTTGTTCATAAATCCAGATTATTCTACTATAATTTTATGCGTAATTCGCCCTCCGTATCCATTTGAAACAAATGATAATCAACCATCAGGTGTACAGGACACTAAAAACTTCATAGTGTTGCAGTGTTTGTAATCGGACCATGTAAGTGATTGAAACATTGGATTACTTGGCTTTTGTATAGACACTTCAAAACAGTCTATAGTACATTGCACGCGTTTGTATCTGTGCCGAAATGGAATGGTAAGGTGTTTTTGAATATCATCGTTATTTTGCCATCGAATAAATGATTTTAGGTAACTTGCTAGTTTCGGTAGTGTCTTTTGGATAATCATACATATCATTAAAGGCGATAAACAAAAATCATCTGCGTATTGTAAATTAAGCTTTTCTTTTATGTCACATATATGTCAAGTCGAGTTATTTCACATCTTTTAGACAATATTTCCACAATAAAAAAGGAATTACATGGAACTCCCAAATAGAGTTTTAGATTTTTTTCAATAAGATAATTTTCAACGTTTTTTTTTTGGAATTCCACAATTCAATATGAACTTCTGATAAATTAGAATCGGTACTTCCCGACGCAAAGGGTTAAATCCAAATATCTGAATCAGTAAGAGAACTTTCGGAAGATGAAATGTCTGTTAAACTAGGTCGCATTTTCTTTTTACTCAGTGCTTCCAAAGATCAAGTATTTCTTCTCTTGCCTACACATTTCAAATCAGATGAACAATAATTGAGAATTTCACTTGTGCATAGAGAGGCCTAGATCTTCGCCTGAACTATTTCAGCACTGAAATTTCCAGTAATAGAACTCTGAACTAGAACATGTTGCTCCCTTTTTTAGAATAAATCTCTTGATTTACTACTGTGATATGTAGTTAGATTCTGTTGGAAGTTAAAAATATGGGGAATAACATTTGGTTTCATTTTAATTTTACCAGTTTTCCTCGTTTTCAGATACATATAATTTTCTATGTCTTCTTCAACCTAAAAGATTATTTATCTATTTATCCAGCACTAATGGGTCATTGTGTATCCTACATCAAACTCAAAAACATTAAATAAAGTAAAATAAACAATTTGAACTTACGTTTAAGTGATCTTCGCATCAGTATCTTGAACCTTTTTCTGATACAAATTCACTCCTACGCATAGCTATTTGCCAAGCCTTCCTTGCTTTTTTATTACTAGGTAAGCTAATAAAAAGCTTATTGTGGGGAATTTTTGGATGAATTTGTACACTGCAGTACAACACAGGTTTTATACGTTGCTTTTTTTTCACTCATCGCGATATAAAAACACGAAAACGAAGATCATATATCGAGAAATAAGTTCTGATTGCAAAACAGCAGCGGCAGTCGCCGAGTCTAGCCTCTGCAATACCGTGATATGCCGTCACGCGCCGACACGCCCCGTTTCAAAGCAAGCGTACTTAGAAATTCACTTTGGGGGAGGAGGAGTTGAACAAATTTTTTTATTTTTTGGGTAATTATTTATTTATTCGGCTACTTTCGAATTATGATTAAATTATATTTGTAGCCGTCGAGCCGCCCCTGTAGACTCTCTAGCCTGCGCACTCTCCTCGTCTGCCCCTCTCGTGACCTTCCATCTATAAATATCGGCGCTGACCGCTCGGACGACAGTTAGGATCGAGCCACCGAGAAGTTCACTTGGAAAAAACAGACATTTAGTGTGATTTACGAAAACATTTTATTTTATTTCGCTTATAAAATCTAGTTAGTTTTAAATAAATAATTTACCTAAACTACGTGGCACCCAACGTAAGGCGTGAAATAAAATTAAAATTTGTTCATACTTGTTTGGTACAGTTAAATAAAATCGTGGCAGAAATTCCGACAGGACATTCGCTGTTTTCGGCTTTGCTTTGACCGAACAGATCTCGAAAAGGCAAACAATGGTGGGTTATCGCTTTGCTCTAACTCGGTTACAATTGTCGTGTTTGTAATTAGGAATAATTGATACGTCCGGCTTTGTTTAGTCGATTGTCTTAATTTAAATTATATTAGGTACTGTCTGGCATTTCGTCATACAGGGTGGATTTTGTTTGATTATTTTGTGAGAGTACGAACGTTGATGAAATTTAGGAATATTAGACAAACTCTCGTCTTTGGCTTTGTTTTGTCGATTTCCTTAATATTTAATATTTTGCAGACTCGAGTCGGGGTGAATAAGATCAACAAACTACTGCATTGCCAGATCTGGTCGTGTTGGGAGTGCTAGACAAAACATTCGTCTTTTAGACTTTGTTTAGTCAGTTCTCGCAAAATAAACGAGATAAAGCATTCGCAACTCCAGCTGTGTCCGGTCAATTCTGCATTAACCATAGACACTACGGAAGAATACACCGTTTCAGGCCCACGCCGGAGTCAACGCGTAGCCGCCAAGATGGTGACCCAACTAACCACCGATCAGTTTCAACAATTGTTAACAGCCATTGCCAACACTCGCGCAGAAGTGCCCCAACCTGTCACAGTTACTCCTGGTAGTTTCAGTAAATGCACTGCGAGGTTTAATGGCAAACGTCGCCCCACAACGGTAGAAAGTTTCATAACCACTATAACTGTATATAAAGAAATCGAAAACATCAATGACGATGACAGTTTAAAAGGCTTACCGCTATTACTGACAGACACCGCATCAGTTTGGTGGCAAGGCGTGAAAGAGGAAGCAAAGACGTGGAATGAAGCAATGAGTCTGATCAGATCGGCCTTCTCGCCCTCGCAGCCAGCACATCAGACATACATTGACATATTTGCTAACCGTCAAGAAGCACAAACACCCATCGATGAATTTATTTGTGAAAAGCGAGCGCTTTTGGCACAACTTCCAAACGGACGACACGATGAAAGCACACAGCTAGACATGATTTTTGGTCTAATTCATATGGAAGTACGAAAAAGAATATCTCGCGATAGCATAAAAACATTTGCAGATCTCCTCTCGAAAGGAAGAGATATAGAGCTAGTACAACGGGAATCGAAACAAGAAAAACCCCATATTAAACCAAAAATGGATAAAACAATTGAGAATGTTACGACCAATGGTACCAAGAAGCGCAGATGCACCTTTTGTCACTACAGAGGACACGTCGCGGAAGATTGCCGTAAAAGAATGGCAAAAAAGGAAAATGAATATCAGGCAGCTACAACATCTAAAGCTGAACGAAAGGCAGAAACGTCTAACATTAAGTGCTACGGATGTGGAAAACCGGGCTATTTCCGAAGTAATTGCCCTGTCTGTATCCGAAGTAAACCAGATGTTACCACACAAGCTGTAAGTTTCTATTCAATACATACCTTGACTAATTTGAGCACACAAATCCCTACGATACCAATCACCGTGTGCGGAATCTCAGGCATAGCTCACGTTGATACAGCAGCCAGAACTAGCATCGCCAGCAGGACACTGTATCAACAATTATCACAAATACCTTCCGTCAATTTTAAAAAAAGACGAGCTACTGCCACTCTCGCTAATGGCATTAGTTGCGACCAAGAAATACTGACAACAGTAGACATTACGATAGCATCTAGAAGGTCACAGATCGATTTTACCATCCTACCGGAAGCAGAAGACAATCGCACTCTCCTAGGAATTGATTTTCTGGAGAAAGCCGCAATGGTCCTAGTACTTCCCCAAAGATGTTGGTTTTACGCCGACAAACCAGATGAAATATTCGAATTTACGCCCTTAGAGGTCGGGAGAACACCTGAGCTTAGACACGGTGCCACCACACTTATTCAAGGTGGACCTACGATAACTCTGTGTTCCACAACAGTCACACCCAAACCTGAGTCTCCATTCCTAGAGATATTTACGTCACCACTATCAGAGGAGCACACAAGTAGAGTAACTACACCAATACTGTGACACAAACCGGTTTTCAGAACCTGTTTAGCCGGTTTTGAGAACCTGTTTGTAGAGCCGCTTTTTTAGTTGTTAACCTTCAGTTTATTTATATACGTCAAATGAACGGATTGACCTCTAGACACCACTGGATACCAAATACGTAAATTAACCTCCAATTGATGTATGTAGAGCGTTATTAAACTTTGTCGCTACCTATTACATAACTGGTAACCAGATACAAATTAGTTCAACCTCTAGTTTGAATACACTACTACTGAATACCAAGTACGTAAGTTAACCTCCAATTGATGTATGTCTAGCGTTATTAAACTTTGTCGCTACCTATTACATAACTGGTAACCAGATACAAATTAGTTGAACCTCTAGTTTGAATACACTACCATTGGATACCAAATACGTAAGTTAACCTCCAATTGAAGTATGTCTAGCGTTATTAAACTTTGTCGCTACCTATTACATAACTGGTAACCAGATACAAATTAGTTGAACCTCTAGTTTGAATACACTACCACTGGATACCAAATACGTAAGTTAACCTCCAATTGATGTATGTAGAGCGTTATTAAACTTTGTCGCTACCTATTACATAACTGGTAACCAGATACAAATTAGTTGAACCTCTAGTTTGAATACACTACTACTGGATACCAAATACGTAAGTTAACCTCCAATTGATGTATGTCTAGCGTTATTAAACTTTGTCGCTACCTATTACATAACTGGTAACCAGATACAAATTAGTTGAACTTCTAGTTTCTATACACTACCACTGGATACCAAATACGTAAGTTAACCTCCAATTGATGTATGTCTAGCGTTATTAGATTTTTTCTATAACATTACCGGTAACCAGATACAAATTAGTTGAACCTCTAGTTTGAATACACTACTACTGGATACCAAATACGTAAGTTAACCTCCAATTGATGTATGTAGAGCGTTATTAAACTTTGTCGCTACCTATTACATGACTGGTAACCAGATAGAAATTAGTTGAACCTCTACTTTGTATACACTACCACTGGATACCAAATACGTAAGTTAACCTCCAATTGATGTATGTCTAGCGTTATTAAACTTCGTCGCTACCTATTACATAACTGGTAACCAGATACAAATTAGTTGAACCTCTAGTTTGTATACACTACTGGATACCAAGTACGTAAGTTAACCTCCAATTGATGTATGTCTAGCGTTATTAAACTTTGTCGCTACCTATTACATAACTGGTAACCAGATACAAATTAGTTGAACCTCTAGTTTGAATACACTACCACTGGATACCAAATACGTAAGTTAACCTCCAATTGATGTATGTCTAGCGTTATTAAACTTTGTCGCTACCTATTACATAACTGGTAACCAGATACAAATTAGTTCAACCTCTAGTTTGAATACACTACCACTGGATACCAAATACGTAAGTTAACCTCCAATTGATGTATGTCTAGCGTTATTAAACTTTGTCGCTACCTATTACATAACTGGTAACCAGATACAAATTAGTTGAACCTCTAGTTTGAATACACTACCACTGGATACCAAGTACGTGAGTTAACCTCCAATTGATGTATGTCTAGCGTTATTAAACTTTGTCGCTACCTATTACATAACTGGTAACCAGATACAAATTAGTTGAACCTCTAGTTTGCATACACTACCACTGGATACCAAATACGTAAGTTAACCTCCAATTGATGTATGTCTAGCGTTATTAAACTTTGTCGCTACCTATTACATAACTGGTAACCAGATACAAATTAGTTGAACCTCTAGTTTGAATACACTACCACTGGATACCAAATACGTAAGTTAACCTCCAATTGATGTATGTCTAGCGTTATTAAACTTTGTCGCTACCTATTACATAACTGGTAACCAGATACAAATTAGTTCAACCTCTAGTTTGAATACACTACCACTGGATACCAAATACGTAAGTTAACCTCCAATTGATGTATGTCTAGCGTTATTAAACTTTGTCGCTACCTATTACATAACTGGTAACCAGATACAAATTAGTTGAACCTCTAGTTTTAATACACTACCACTGGATACCAAGTACGTAAGTTAACCTCCAATTGATGTATGTCTAGCGTTATTAAACTTTGTCGCTACCTATTACATAACTGGTAACCAGATACAAATTAGTTGAACCTCTAGTTTGAATACACTACCACTGGATACCAAATACGTAAGTTAACCTCCAATTGATGTATGTCTAGCGTTATTTAACTTTGTCGCTACCTATTACATAACTGGTAACCAGATACAAATTAGTTGAACCTCTAGTTTGAATACACTACCACTGGATACCAAATACGTAAGTTAACCTCCAATTGATGTATGTCTAGCGTTATTAAACTTTGTCGCTACCTATTACATAACTGGTAACCAGATACAAATTAGTTGAACCTCTAGTTTTAATACACTACCACTGGATACCAAGTACGTAAGTTAACCTCCAATTGATGTATGTCTAGCGTTATTAAACTTTGTCGCTACCTATTACATAACTGGTAACCAGATACAAATTAGTTGAACCTCTAGTTTGAATACACTACCACTGGATACCAAATACGTAAGTTAACCTCCAATTGATGTATGTCTAGCGTTATTTAACTTTGTCGCTACCTATTACATAACTGGTAACCAGATACAAATTAGTTGAACCTCTAGTTTGAATACACTACCACTGGATACCAAATACGTAAGTTAACCTCCAATTGATGTATGTCTAGCGTTATTAAACTTTGTCGCTACCTATTACATAACTGGTAACCAGATACAAATTAGTTGAACCTCTAGTTTGAATACACTACCACTGGATACCAAATACGTAAGTTAACCTCCAATTGATGTATGTCTAGCGTTATTAAACTTTGTCGCTACCTATTACATAACTGGTAACCAGATACAAATTAGTCGAACCTCTAGTTTGAATACACTACCACTGGATACCAAATACGTAAGTTAACCTCCAATTGATGTATTTCTAGCGTTATTAAACTTTGTCGCTACCTATTACATAACTGGTAACCAGATACAAATTAGTTGAACCTCTAGTTTGCATACACTACCACTGGATACCAAATACGTAAGTTAACCTCCAATTGATGTATGTCTAGCGTTATTAAACTTTGTCGCTACCTATTACATAACTGGTAACCAGATACAAATTAGTTGAACCTCTAGTTTGAATACACTACCACTGGATACCAAATACGTAAGTTAACCTCCAATTGATGTATGTCTAGCGTTATTTAACTTTGTCGCTACCTATTACATAACTGGTAACCAGATACAAATTAGTTGAACCTCTAGTTTGAATACACTACCACTGGATACCAAATACGTAAGTTAACCTCCAATTGATGTATGTCTAGCGTTATTAAACTTTGTCGCTACCTATTACATAACTGGTAACCAGATACAAATTAGTTGAACCTCTAGTTTTAATACACTACCACTGGATACCAAGTACGTAAGTTAACCTCCAATTGATGTATGTCTAGCGTTATTAAACTTTGTCGCTACCTATTACATAACTGGTAACCAGATACAAATTAGTTGAACCTCTAGTTTGAATACACTACCACTGGATACCAAATACGTAAGTTAACCTCCAATTGATGTATGTCTAGCGTTATTTAACTTTGTCGCTACCTATTACATAACTGGTAACCAGATACAAATTAGTTGAACCTCTAGTTTGAATACACTACCACTGGATACCAAATACGTAAGTTAACCTCCAATTGATGTATGTCTAGCGTTATTAAACTTTGTCGCTACCTATTACATAACTGGTAACCAGATACAAATTAGTTGAACCTCTAGTTTGAATACACTACCACTGGATACCAAATACGTAAGTTAACCTCCAATTGATGTATGTCTAGCGTTATTAAACTTTGTCGCTACCTATTACATAACTGGTAACCAGATACAAATTAGTCGAACCTCTAGTTTGAATACACTACCACTGGATACCAAATACGTAAGTTAACCTCCAATTGATGTATTTCTAGCGTTATTAAACTTTGTCGCTACCTATTACATAACTGGTAACCAGATACAAATTAGTTGAACCTCTAGTTTGAATACACTACCACTGGATACCAAATACGTAAGTTAACCTCCAATTGATGTATGTCTAGCGTTATTAAACTTTGTCGCTACCTATTACATAACTGGTAACCAGATACAAATTAGTTCAACCTCTAGTTTGAATACACTACCACTGGATACCAAATACGTAAGTTAACCTCCAATTGATGTATGTCTAGCGTTATTAAACTTTGTCGCTACCTATTACATAACTGGTAACCAGATACAAATTAGTTGAACCTCTAGTTTGAATACACTACCACTGGATACCAAGTACGTAAGTTAACCTCCAATTGATGTATGTCTAGCGTTATTAAACTTTGTCGCTACCTATTACATAACTGGTAACCAGATACAAATTAGTTGAACCTCTAGTTTGAATACACTACCACTGGATACCAAATACGTAAGTTAACCTCCAATTGATGTATGTCTAGCGTTATTAAACTTTGTCGCTACCTATTACATAACTGGTAACCAGATACAAATTAGTTGAACCTCTAGTTTGAATACACTACCACTGGATACCAAATACGTAAGTTAACCTCCAATTGATGTATGTCTAGCGTTATTAAACTTTGTCGCTACCTATTACATAACTGGTAACCAGATACAAATTAGTTGAACCTCTAGTTTGAATACACTACCACTGGATACCAAATACGTAAGTTAACCTCCAATTGATGTATGTCTAGCGTTATTAAACTTTGTCGCTACCTATTACATAACTGGTAACCAGATACAAATTAGTTGAACCTCTAGTTTTAATACACTACCACTGGATACCAAGTACGTAAGTTAACCTCCAATTGATGTATGTCTAGCGTTATTAAACTTTGTCGCTACCTATTACATAACTGGTAACCAGATACAAATTAGTTGAACCTCTAGTTTGAATACACTACCACTGGATACCAAATACGTAAGTTAACCTCCAATTGATGTATGTCTAGCGTTATTTAACTTTGTCGCTACCTATTACATAACTGGTAACCAGATACAAATTAGTTGAACCTCTAGTTTGAATACACTACCACTGGATACCAAATACGTAAGTTAACCTCCAATTGATGTATGTCTAGCGTTATTAAACTTTGTCGCTACCTATTACATAACTGGTAACCAGATACAAATTAGTTGAACCTCTAGTTTGAATACACTACCACTGGATACCAAATACGTAAGTTAACCTCCAATTGATGTATGTCTAGCGTTATTAAACTTTGTCGCTACCTATTACATAACTGGTAACCAGATACAAATTAGTCGAACCTCTAGTTTGAATACACTACCACTGGATACCAAATACGTAAGTTAACCTCCAATTGATGTATTTCTAGCGTTATTAAACTTTGTCGCTACCTATTACATAACTGATAACCAGATACAAATTAGTTGAACCTCTAGTTTGCATACACTACCACTGGATACCAAATACGTAAGTTAACCTCCAATTGATGTATGTCTAGCGTTATTAAACTTTGTCGCTACCTATTACATAACTGGTAACCAGATACAAATTAGTTGAACCTCTAGTTTGAATACACTACCACTGGATACCAAATACGTAAGTTAACCTCCAATTGATGTATGTCTAGCGTTATTTAACTTTGTCGCTACCTATTACATAACTGGTAACCAGATACAAATTAGTTGAACCTCTAGTTTGAATACACTACCACTGGATACCAAATACGTAAGTTAACCTCCAATTGATGTATGTCTAGCGTTATTAAACTTTGTCGCTACCTATTACATAACTGGTAACCAGATACAAATTAGTTGAACCTCTAGTTTTAATACACTACCACTGGATACCAAGTACGTAAGTTAACCTCCAATTGATGTATGTCTAGCGTTATTAAACTTTGTCGCTACCTATTACATAACTGGTAACCAGATACAAATTAGTTGAACCTCTAGTTTGAATACACTACCACTGGATACCAAATACGTAAGTTAACCTCCAATTGATGTATGTCTAGCGTTATTTAACTTTGTCGCTACCTATTACATAACTGGTAACCAGATACAAATTAGTTGAACCTCTAGTTTGAATACACTACCACTGGATACCAAATACGTAAGTTAACCTCCAATTGATGTATGTCTAGCGTTATTAAACTTTGTCGCTACCTATTACATAACTGGTAACCAGATACAAATTAGTTGAACCTCTAGTTTGAATACACTACCACTGGATACCAAATACGTAAGTTAACCTCCAATTGATGTATGTCTAGCGTTATTAAACTTTGTCGCTACCTATTACATAACTGGTAACCAGATACAAATTAGTCGAACCTCTAGTTTGAATACACTAGCACTGGATACCAAATACGTAAGTTAACCTCCAATTGATGTATTTCTAGCGTTATTAAACTTTGTCGCTACCTATTACATAACTGGTAACCAGATACAAATTAGTTGAACCTCTAGTTTGAATACACTACCACTGGATACCAAATACGTAAGTTAACCTCCAATTGATGTATGTCTAGCGTTATTAAACTTTGTCGCTACCTATTACATAACTGGTAACCAGATACAAATTAGTTCAACCTCTAGTTTGAATACACTACCACTGGATACCAAATACGTAAGTTAACCTCCAATTGATGTATGTCTAGCGTTATTAAACTTTGTCGCTACCTATTACATAACTGGTAACCAGATACAAATTAGTTGAACCTCTAGTTTGAATACACTACCACTGGATACCAAGTACGTAAGTTAACCTCCAATTGATGTATGTCTAGCGTTATTAAACTTTGTCGCTACCTATTACATAACTGGTAACCAGATACAAATTAGTTGAACCTCTAGTTTGAATACACTACCACTGGATACCAAATACGTAAGTTAACCTCCAATTGATGTATGTCTAGCGTTATTAAACTTTGTCGCTACCTATTACATAACTGGTAACCAGATACAAATTAGTTGAACCTCTAGTTTGAATACACTACCACTGGATACCAAATACGTAAGTTAACCTCCAATTGATGTATGTCTAGCGTTATTAAACTTTGTCGCTACCTATTACATAACTGGTAACCAGATACAAATTAGTTCAACCTCTAGTTTGAATACACTACCACTGGATACCAAATACTTAAGTTAACCTCCAATTGATGTATGTCTAGCGTTATTAAACTTTGTCGCTACCTATTACATAACTGGTAACCAGATACAAATTAGTTGAACCTCTAGTTTTAATACACTACCACTGGATACCAAGTACGTAAGTAAACCTCCAATTGATGTATGTCTAGCGTTATTAAACTTTGTCGCTACCTATTACATAACTGGTAACCAAATACAAATTAGTTGAACCTCTAGTTTTAATACACTACCACTGGATACCAAGTACGTAAGTAAACCTCCAATTGATGTATGTCTAGCGTTATTAAACTTTGTCGCTACCCATTACATAACTGGTAACCAGATACAAATTAGTTGAACCTCTAGTTTGAATACACTACCACTGGATACCAAATACGTGAGTTAACCTCCAATTGATGTATGTCTAGCGTTATTAAACTTTGTCGCTACCTATTACATAACTGGTAACCAGATACAAATTAGTTGAACCTCTAGTTTGAATACACTACCACTGGATACCAAATACGTAAGTTAACCTCCAATTGATGTATGTCTAGCGTTATTAAACTTTGTCGCTACCTATTACATAACTGGTAACCAGATACAAATTAGTCGAACCTCTAGTTTGAATACACTACCACTGGATACCAAATACGTAAGTTAACCTCCAATTGATGTATGTCTAGCGTTATTAAACTTTGTCGCTACCTATTACATAACTGGTAACCAGATACAAATTAGTTCAACCTCTAGTTTGAATACACTACCACTGGATACCAAATACGTAAGTTAACCTCCAATTGATGTATGTCTAGCGTTATTGAACTTTGTCGCTACCTATTACATAACTGGTAACCAGATACAAATTAGTTGAACCTCTAGTTTGAATACACTACCACTGGATACCAAGTACGTAAGTTAACCTCCAATTGATGTATGTCTAGGGTTATTAAACTTTGTCGCTACCTATTACATAACTGGTAACCAGATACAAATTAGTTGAACCTCTAGTTTGAATACACTACCACTGGATACCAAATACGTAAGTTAACCTCCAATTGATGTATGTCTAGCGTTATTAAACTTTGTCGCTACCTATTACATAACTGGTAACCAGATACAAATTAGTTGAACCTCTAGTTTGAATACACCTCCGAATGTCAAGTACATAAGTTAACCTTCAATTGATGTATGTCTAACGTTATTAAACTTTGTCGCTACCTATTACATAATCGGCAACGAGAAACAAATTAACTTTAAAATAGGGGTACCCCTATATTTTTGGATACCTTGTATATTTGTATACCTTTTTACTTAAGAACAATCATAATATTTTATTAGATATTTATAACAAAGATGCAAGGGTAGCTCGTTACATAAAAACAGAATTTCCGATACACATTATAACAGAAAAGGCAGTTACTACCAACACAATATTTATATCAAAGATGCAAGGTAAAAAATGGTTATTATTAAAAAAATTACCTGAAAATAGTTATACCCCAGTATTTGTAGATACCTTTTTACATGAGGGCAGACCTATTACCTACTATACATTTATCAAATATTTATAACGAAAAACTATTTTGCATAAACATATAGATTGTCTAGAAAACAATTAAATGTTATCGCCAAGAATTTATAACACTATCCATACGAGGGAAGGATAAATAGTTTATCAAAAATTAGAAGTATTTTCAATAACCACTCTGCAATTTTAAAAATATATTCAGACAGTAAAAAAAAATCCGAGGTTATACTTTTATGAGGATTAAAATTTTGCATATAAAACACATACTTACTGGAGTTTCATTCAACATTTTTTACATAGGAAAGCTTGGTTAACACTTTAGAAAAATCAAAAACATTAACAGTCATATTTAAAAAATAAACTGAAGATTGGAAGAAATTTCGTTGGTTTGAATACAAAATATTTTGATACAAAACCACCTTCAATAAGGTCAGACATAAAATTCCCAGACTGATTAACTAAATAAACGTTTTCAATGCCAGAGCGATGTAGCTTCCAGTTTTTGTTGGTGAAGGTAAGTCCCTTTTAAAAGAAAGTTGTTGAAAAGTCTGTATATATATATAGACACAGAAAATCATTTCAGTGTAGTTCCAGTTTTAGTAAAAATTTAAAAATGAATTGTGAAGGGAAGATAGAAGAAATAGAAGAACAGGAAAATTGGGATGACGAACCTGATTCTCCGACGTACGTTCCAAATGTTGAAGCAAGGAATGTGATAAGACAGGTTCCTCCAAAGCTATCAAAATCTGCGAAGAAAAAATGGAGGTTGTCTGAACGGAAACGGCTGAATGAAATAGCCAGCCAGCCAACCAGAGAAGGGAAAAATTAGGTAAATATAATAGTATAGTTGAGGAGATTTACCGTGGCAAGGTAGTCAATGATACATTTATGATGACTAACGCCACCTTACATACCCTCAACTATATATTGATTTAATATTTTACGTCAAGTTTAAAAAATTGCATATTGCATTAGAATTATTTCTGTAATGCATCAAATTCATCCTAGAGTCGTAAATATTAACAAAATTCTAAGAATATATGTGTTTTTTTAATTCTAAACCCTTCGAAAGTTAGTTTAAAAATAAATTGGAATTTTACAACAGTAGTAGAATAGCGAGTCTTAGATAAATTACAGTTCATGCATAGTACCGGAATAATTATTGTTGAGAGAGAAATAGAAATATTATGTTTTATGTGGTGAATTTTTACATCAAACTCAGACTAGAGTTAGAAATATTATCAAAATTCTGGAAATATATCTAAAATGTCATCTCAAAATTTCTTATTAGTGAGTGAATTATAACTTATCGTGTGTATTTTAAACCATAATAAAATCTCCTCTCTCTATTTCATGTTTATAAGATCTTATTATCTCGAAACCAACATTCCGGCCGAAGGCGCTAATGTCTTGAATCAATTTAAAATACTTTCATAGGCCAGGTATAAACATGAGCATTTTTAAACACTAAAATGTTGTCACGACTTTGTTAAATGAATATTTTTACAGAATTTTCTTGGCGTGAACGTGTACTATTTCACTTCCTTTTCCCGTTTTCTTGAATATTTGGAATAAATTGATAAGAACGGAATGAAAAAAACAAAAAAATAGCATGATGTTTCATGATTGTTTATTGAATTTTGCATTTGGTTGCCAGTTTCAAAAATATGTAATTGTTGCTCCAAAGCTAAGCGATTTAACTCCTCTAATTTCTTCTTCTCTTTTCTCATATTTGCTAGCTGTTTTTGCATATTTGCAACCTGTTCATCAATCGTTTTAATGAGTGGTTCCCGATTACTGCTCTCATTAACGATTAAAGTTAATTGATCGTCAAGTGCAGTTAACTCCACATCATTCTTAGTAAAAAATTCGAGACTCCTATAATTTTTTTCCTTTATATCTTTTAGATGTGGAGGAATCTGCTTCAATGAGGAGGAGGAGGTGGAGGAGGGGGAGGTGGAGGAGGGGGAGGTGGAGGAGGGGGAGGTGGAGGAGGGGGAGGTGGAGGAGGGGGAGAAGAAGGACGAAGATGAGGAGGACGGACCAACAGGATCAGACGAAAAAAAAGCTTCGATGTCTGAAGAACTCAAATCGATGATAGGCTATAAAAAAAAATACATATGTAAATAAAAAAAATGATTATAGTTGGAAATACTTACTTGATTTTCTTTCGACATTTGCTCCAACGGCTGCAAATTCGGCAAAACTTTTTGCTTCTTAGGTGTAACTAACACGTTAGAATGTACGTTGACGCGTTTTGAAACCATGTTAAAAATATTATCTTGTTTCGAAGAACACTGTGTTTGAGAATGTGTTGAAAATTGAAGTGCGTCGGCTTAAATACAATCTCCGTAGACATAAAAAAACAAGTATATACTTTCAAAGGTTACTCGGGGAAAAATATGAGGTGAAACAAGTTTTTTGTTGTTACTTATTATACAATTGGTAACAAGACAAAAATTGACTGACCTTTAGTCATTGGTACTTTTTCGCTAACAATTAAATAAGTGGTAACGATTTAATCTGTAACTCTGAATAACAAGTAATCAAGTTAAAGTGAAGGGCAACAATCTCTGTAGACATAAAAAAACAAGTATATACTTTCAAAAGATACTCAGGAAAAAATATGAGGTGAAACAAGTTTTTTGTTGTTACTTATTATACAATTGGTAACAAGACAAAAATTGACTGACCTTTAGTAATTGGTACTTTTTCGCTACCAATTAAATAAGTGGTTACGATTTAATATGTATCTCTGAATAACAAGTAATCAAGTTAAAGTGAAGGGCAACAACCTCTGTAGACATAAAAAAACAAGTATATACTTTCAAAAGATACTCAGGAAAAAATATGAGGTGAAACAAGTTTTTTGTTGTTACGAATTGCACGGTAACGAGACAAAAGTTAACTGACCTTTATGGTCATTGGTGCTTTTCGCTGTCACATAAGTGGTAGCAATGTTTAAGTCTGTTAATATTGAAAACAAGTAATCAAGTGAATGTTAAGGATAATAAGTTGAAACTGCAGTCTTAAGATCACGTGATCATATTGGAGTTATATAAAAACCCGGTTTAAATAACAGAAGGTATCAGTAGTATTCACAGTGCTTACAAGTAGTATCAAAGTGAGAAAGTGACAACAAATCAAAAGGTAAATATACTGTTATTTCAATGATATCAATTCCGTAAACAATATGTATTTCCAGTGAAAAATGGATATGCAAGCTATAAATAAACATCTTCTTTTAGAAGTAGAAGATAAATCGATTGTGAAACTGAATACATTAGCTAAGGATACTCCTTATAAAATTACCACCGCTAGAATAGTGAACTCAAAATATGGAGAAGTAGTTTTAGTAGAGTTGAATGACAACGCAGTTTTTTTACCGGCACGATCAACGAAATTTTTGAAAGATTTTTTGGTAGAATTGGGAAACGGGAAATATTCCCTAGTGTACATTGGACAAAAGGATACCGGTAAAGGAAATCCAGCGGAATTGTTTAAATTTGTAAATAGTAACCTATAATTATGGCAGATGAAATATTTAGTGATGTAAGTAAATTAATTGAAAAATATCCTAATTTTACAGTACAGGAAAGTAAAGTATGGTTGCATCATGTAAAGATTGCTATTGACTTATGCTCTGAAAAAATCCGTTCTAGTATATCTATTGGTAAAAAAAAGAAATGGTTAACCAAATTAGGTCATTTGAAATCTATATATATAAAATTAGAGATAATAGGTAAGGAAAGCACAGATACAGTCAAGTGGGAAGATTTAATTTCAATATATAATAATAGAGTAACAACTGGAGTAATAATAAACCTAAAACATTTAGATGCGGACGAATTTTTGATAGATTCTTTTAAAATATTTTATAGAAAAATAGTTGATGCTTTACAAAACTATAACTTAATTAAAGTAAATACAACATTCTGTGCAGAGTTTATGAAGCAAAATTTGAATAAAAACATAACAGATATAAAATACTTCCATACTGAGAATAGTGTGATAGATAATTCAACTAATATATATGAATGGTTCATGGATCGTGTAGTAGTCTTTATCGGAATTAAATTGTCAGAATTTCAAGAAAAAGATTCAGGATGGGCTTTAAAAAGAGTTGTATCACTATCAGTCAATATTAATAAATTAGAAATAGGAAACGGTTCATCTTTCATTTCATTACCACATTTTATAGCAAATAAAAAGGCTTGTATAAACGTACATAATTATAATGACGAAGCTTGTTTTTATTGGAGTATTGTAAGTGCCTGTATCCTGTTGGAAATAAAAATTCAAATCGTTTACCATCATATCCGCATTATAGTCAAGTATTGAAATTAGAAGGACTTGAAATTCCAATGCAATTTAATAAAATTCATCTTTTTGAAAAGATTAATAAACTATCTGTTAATGTTTACGGTTTGGAATTGATCGGGAAAAAGTATAACGTAATTCCATTACATTTAACAAAAGACAAAAAAACAAATCATATTAATTTATTATTAATTCAAAATATATACTTTCCTAAACTAAACGATTATGATGCTCCTGATCCATTAGACGATGAACGTATTGAAATAAAATACCATTATTGCTGGATTAAAAATTTATCTAGGTTATTAAATGTACAATTAAATAAAGATGGTCATAAGAAGTTTATATGTGAAAGATGTTTAAATTATTTTTCTAATCAGGAAGTGTTAACTAATCATTCAAATTTATGTGAAAAAATCAATGATTCCAAAATAAACATTCCAAAAGAGAAAATTGTAAAGTTCAAAAATTTTGTTATTTATGCTGATTTTGAATATATGTTACAACCTCTTGAACATAATTTCCAGAAAACAACTAAATATCAAAACCATATTGCGTATAGCTGCGGATATTACGTTAAATTATGATAATTCTCTTTCATACTTTAACAGTTATCGTGGAATAGATTGTATGCAATGGTTTGCGCATGAAATGGAAATATGTGCTGAGATAATTTATTCTAAATTTAAAAATATAATTCCTATGGATGAAAATAGGACAACAATAAATGCTAAAATATGTCATATTTGTGAAACTGAATTTACAAATGTTGATATTATTGTTCGCGATCATAATCATTTCACAGGCGAGTTTAGAGGTTTTGCACATAAAATGTGCAACGTAAATTTTAGAAAAAAATTTTGTGTCCCCACTATTTTTCATAATTTGAGTGGCTATGATTCACATTTCCTTATAAGAGATCTTGCTAAGCTAGGTGAATTTCATTGTTACCAATCAATAAAGAAAAATATATTTCGTTTACTAATCATATGTCGAATAATATTAAATTCAGGTTTATAGATTCAATTCGCTTTCTGAATTCCTCACTTGATAGTTTGGTGAAAAATTTAGATGAGAAAAACTTGAACAATACAAAACGTGAATTCAGAGACTGCAGTGATGAACAGTTCAAACTTTTAACAAAAAAAGGAGTATTTTGCTATGACTATATAGATAAATTGGAAAAACTTGAAGAAACTGAATTACCCGAGCCAAATGAATTTTATAATAAACTCTGCGATGAAGAAATCACTGAGGAGCGATATAAACATGCTCAGAATGTATGGCAATTGTTTAATATTGAAAATTTAGGTCAATACTCAGATTTGTACCTGAAAACTGATATATTGCTTCTATCAGATGTATTTGAGAATTTTCGAAATATTGGGTATTCCACTAGCGGCTTAGATCCAGCTTGGTACTATACCATTCCTGGATATTCATGGGACTGTATGTTAAAATATACTAAGTGCGAATTAGAACTATTACAGGATGTTGATATGATACTGTTTGTTGAAAATGCAATCCGGGGAGGAATAAGTCAATGCTGCTGTCGATATTCCGAAGCTAACAATAAATATATGAGGGAATATGATAATTCGAAGCCGGACAAGTTTATACTTTATCTGGATATCAATGCACTGTACGGATGGGCAATGTGTCAACCACTGCCATATGGAAATTTTGAGTGGGTTGACACAAACATTAATGTTAGTGACATACCTGACGACAGTCCCGAAGGATACATTTTGGAAGTGGATTTGGATTATCCGGAGGATCTGCATGATATTCATAGAGATTTTCCTTTTTGTTCTGAACATCGAGTACCCAAAGGCTCCAAATTACCGAAACTGTTGACCACTCTGTATAACAAAAACAAATATATCATTCATTTTCGGGCTTTAAAACAAGCTCTAGCACATGGGTTGGTGTTGACAAAAATTCATAGGGTACTTAAATTCTCACAATCAACGTGGTTGAAACCTTATGTAGATTTAAATACAAGCTTTAGGAAAAAAGCTAAAAATGAATTCGAAAAAGGTTACTTTAAACTCAACGTAAATTCAATATATGGAAAAACAATGGAAAATATTAGAAAACATCGCATTGTTAAATTGGTTAGTCAATGGGAGGGAAGGTATGGAGCAAAAAACTTGATAGCTAGTCCAAAGTTTACTGGAAGAACTGTATTCGATGAAGAAAGTCAGTTAATGGCAATCGAATTGAAGAAAGCAGAACTTTATTTCAACAAACCCTTGTACATAGGAATGTCTATTTTAGATATTTCAAAAACTTGTATGTATGAGTTTCACTATGATTTCATGTTACCTCAATTAAAGGATTATTGTAAAATTTTATATACTGATACCGACAGTTTTATTTATGAAATTCAATGTAATGATATTTTCGAGGAAGTGATAAAACCTAACATTAACAGATTTGATACTAGCGAATATGGTGTTAATAATCCGTACAATATGCTACTTTGTAATAAAAAAGTCCCTGGTTTAATGAAAGATGAGGCAAATGGTAGAATTATTACTCATTTTGTAGGATTAAGATCGAAAATGTATAGTTATAAGATACAGGATTCAAAGTTGGTTAAAAAATCAAAGGGTGTTAAATCGAGCATCATTGAAAATAAGATTACATTCGATGACTACATCAACTGTTTAAGGGAAAACAAAGATAAAATTATTTCGCAACGTACAATTCGTTCATATGCTCATAATGTTTACAGCATAGAGCAAACAAAAGTGGGTTTGAATGGATTAGACGATAAGCGTTGTATATTACATGATTCAATCAATACTTTACCTTGGGGTCATTATAGTTTAAAGTAGTTATATGTATTTGTATGTATCAATAAACTTTATAAATATATTTCAGTGTATGTATAAATAAACTATAAATATATTTCAGTGTATGTATAAATGAACTTTATAAATATATTTTAGTGTATGTATCAATGAACTTTATAAATATATTTTAGTGTATATATCAATAAAATTTATAAATATATTTCAGTGTTTTTTTTTCTCTTTAGTATTCAAAACACATTCAGTATGGTTACATGTCCACACAAAATGTATTTAGGTGGGAAAATAATTCATTTGACTAATAACATCTTCATAGTGGTTAGCATATCTCATGAATTGAACTTTGAACCATGTGTTAGAATATTCGGAAAGGATAATACTATTGAATTGACTGAAGTGGAATGGTATGAACTTCTATCTTCAATTCAAGCTGTAACAAATGACTATACCATATATGGAACAAATTTTGAATGGAAAATAGCGACAGATCATTCCAGTATTTATTTGGAATCTGATTGTATAATGGAATTATGGAAATTACATCCATTAATAACGTATAATTTGGAGCTAATGAAGAATCAACAATTTTATAGTTGTTTTAAAATTTTAAAACTTGGTGTGGATAGTGAGAACATTGTAAACTCAGCTCTCAACATAATGGACTCTGTGAAATATATAAATTGTGTAACATACAGCTTGGCTCTGGAAGTGATTTATAAATATCCTCATATGTTGAAGAATGAAGAAAGTAAGATTCAATGAAAATGTTCACATTCACTTATTGATCACCTGGGCTTTCGCTTACAAAAGCACCCGAAAATGCGAATTGAGATATCACGATGACTTGAGATTTCAACGTCGAATACAGGAAGCTGCTATTATTATTAATCCTATATTAGATGTAAGTCACAGAAATAAAGTATATCGACGAATGAATAATTTAAATTAACTCTTTGTGTTTTTTTTTCAATGAAACAAAAGTATAACGTATACGTTTTTTATTCAAAATTATTACAATTTATACAATACTATTTTTATTTATCCATGATTGAGAGTTCATTCCAAGCCACTTAACTAATAACCGATCACCTTTTTTTCTCAACACTTTTTCAATTAGAAAAACATCCGGATATTTCACTTTTTGTAGCTCTTCTGAATAGAATGCCCCTCGAATTCCTTCTTTTTTCTCATCTTCCAAAATGTAAGTAGTGGGATTGGTGAGTTTAACAGATTTAATCTTGAAAACCTCAGTAGTCCAGTTGGGAGTGTATCATTTTTTAAACACGTGTCGATATTTGCTGATACGAACATAATCACCTTTTCTAAATTTTGCTGGTTTGGGATCAATGGTTTTGATGTTTTTGAATACAACAATATATTTGGCATTTTTATCATTAATTTTACTGGGTATTTCACCCGTTGTAGAGTGTCTGGTATTGTTATATTTTGCAGCAATTTCTGGAAGAATATTTAACCATTTATAAGAACCTTCCATACTAAATCGCTTCCATAATAGTGTTTTCAATGTTCGAATTACTCTTTCTGCAATACTAGCCTTGAGATTTGAAAATGTACTGTAGTGATTGATATTGTATGTTTGCATTAATCGTTGAAATTCTTTGTTGTAAAATTCAGTTCCATTATCGGTTTGTAGATTAGCAGGTGTGGTCTTCATTTTACTCAGTATAATTCTCATAGCATTTGTAATTTCTTTTCCTGTTTTCCTCTTGACAGGTTCCACCCAAACATATTTACTAAATGCATTGATTACAACTAAAATATAATTATATCCCTTGTTTTCTTTGGCATGTCGTGACATAATGGCCAAGTCTGCCTGGATCAAATCGTGTAGACCCTTCACAATAACATGTCGTCTTCTATAATTTATTCGAGCTGGAGCATGTAATTCTTGTATTACTTGTGCTTTAGACATTTTTTACTAACGGACACTTTAACAATAGTTCAATGCAGATAGCAGCTGGCGTTCCTAATTTAAACTTAATTATATCTCCTTTTATAATATTTTTGGTAGCTAGTTGATTGAATTTAGATTCAATATCATTTATTAGCACCACTCCGTCTGCTGTATAATGTGATACACTTTCAATTATGCAAGCAAACTTAAATTTGAAAGCAATACCCCCATTATCTAGTACATAGTACTCTTTATTCAAACTTTGTTTCTTCTCACCTCGCAAACGAACTAGACATTTAACATGATAATCAAATGAGTCGCAAATATAAAATGGAGCAGTTAGTTCAGCCGGACTCAAATAATGTTCATTGAACTTGTTGAGAGGCATGTTTGAAATAAAACTAACACTGAATAAATGTGTATTTATACACTTTTTTCTAGAGGAACTTGAATAACAAATTGAACATAACAATCACTTCTCATCGACCCTTGGGAATGAAGTTCAAACTCTATTCTATCTCCTTTAGTTACAATTTGATTTTCTAGTAACTGATTAATGGGGTTGTTATGATTTTTATATGAAACAAATAAAGGTGATGGATAGCATTGAATACTTTCAACCTTTCCGGTTATCGGAAAAGTGTACACAGTGGTTAAATCATCTAATACATAATTAGTTTTGCTTAAATTTGGGTTGTTTATTCCATGAATGTAAAGTATACATTTACTATGATACTTAGATGGTTGACATATGTAAAATGGAACATCTTGAGGTTTACTTTCGTCGATAGTAAGAAAATGTTGATTAAACTTGTTGATAGGCATGATGTAAACTGAGGAGTTGCGGAGTAAATGCTCCATTTATAGGATTATTTTTCCTTCACGTAATTCTTCTATAATCGAAACTATTTCGTTATTATGAGCAGAACTACCTGCATTCTTTCAACTATTTCATTGTAGTCATCAAAATATTTGTGGTCTACGGGCTTTGACGAATATTTCATCATTGTCATTCCCTTTCCCCTCCTTGCCATATTTCTAGTAATTACATTTCTCAGCATAGCGGAAGTTTGCGTTCCCGATCTTGCTCTTACAGGTGGCTTAAGTTTCGGTTGTATAATGAAAAGATATTTATCTTTGATATCATTGGCAAATTTCTTAATAGGCAAGTCAGGATCATAATTTCGATGGATAGCGTTTGTTCGTTTTATGATATCCACGTAATTGTCAATATCTTTCTGATTCTGTAATGTAGGATTTTTCAAAAACAGTAAATCGTACAGACCTACAGTACCAGGGTATTTAATATTTTTAACTGAAATATTTGCACCTTCAAAATCTACTTCAGAATCCCCGATATAAAACTTTTCTTTGATAGGATCGTGAAATAAACCCAAATAATTATCATATTTACCATTTACGTCACGTACCATTCCTTCAATATACTCTCGAGGCAGAGGACTTTTGAATTGATCAAAATATTCGCGATACACCTCAGGATTGGATAAAGTTTGATAAAATTGAGAAAGGGTATCATCAATGAATTGGTCGTCGCGACTCTTATCAATCTCATCATCATTATGATCGATTTGAGATTGAAACACTTCTTCGGGTGCAGGTATCATATTCTCTATCTGAGTGCTATTGAATAGTGGTCGAGCAGGGGGAGTAGTTAGATACGCTAATTTATTATATTTGGTGATTTGCGATTTAGGTGTTATAGGTGACATTGATTTTCTTTCTTCTTTAATCGATTGTTGAATTGGTTCCTTTAAAGCGGACACCAATTCCTCAAGTGGTCGCGTAATTGGTTGGTATGATTGTTCTAACTGAGATTGAGATTGAACTATATCACTTTTCAAACTCTTATATTTTTTCTTTAAAGCCTGGCGTGCCTTTACGAGTTGTTTCGCTAATTGTGTCTCCATGGTTACTACTAGGTGTATGTTCCCATCAATACTATTTATATACTAACAAAAATGTCAAACCCTTTTCTATATCGACCAGACGTCATTGTACAATCTTTATCAATTGTGAGAAATCCAAATTTATCTTGCCAACAAAACGAACATAAATTTTTCAAATCTTGAAATGACATATCAACGTTAACGTGATCATCATATATGTGTTTCAAATTGGTCATATCTTGTTGAAAGACTATTAAGAGATTTGCATTATCTCTAATTAGCTGTTTGGGTATTGCCGAATATGTTTGACATAAATAGAAGCAGTCTGTGTATTTGTGTCGACCAAAACAAAAATAACTTTGCATTATGTTCTGATTACATGTAGCAACATCGTCCAAAATTATTATAGAATTATCTTTAATTAAGTCTGGAGAAATAACATCTTCTGCATTATCATATTCTTCATAGCCAATCTCTTTTATGGGTTGAATTAGATTTCTTAGATAAGTATATTTTGGTTGCTGTAGACTTTTCGAGTAAACATACACATTTTCAAATCTCAAACCATTAGGATGATCAATTAACGATAACATAACATTTGTTTTTCCACATCCACTAGGACCAATAATTAGCCCTCTTTTCGAATCTCCTCCGAACATTGCACCATGTTTTCCAATTTGTTTCACCACTCCATCATCATAATTTTTAATGGGTAGTGAAAGTTGTTGTTCATGAATCTTCATGTTGACTGAGGGTATATAAGCACGTCACTATATATAAGAACTTAGAATGAAACGAACCAGAAAGGTAGGAAGAGGTTTCATTAATACTCTCATCAACAAGCTTCCTGTTGAACTGCATCTACCTGGGTACGAATTTTGTGGTCCTGGTACTCGGTTAGAGAAGAGACTACGACAAGGAGACTTGGGAATTAATCCTTTGGATCAAGCGTGCAAAGAGCACGACATTGCTTATTCTCAAAATAAAGATTTGAGTAAGCGACATCTGGCAGATAAGATTTTAGAAAACAAAGCTTGGGAAAGAGTAAAGGCGAAAGACGCTAAAACAGGTGAAAAAGCGGCTGCTTGGTTTGTTACTACAGCTATGAAAGCTAAGCGAAAAATTGGAATGGGAATGAAAAAAAAGAGAGTTGGGAAAAAACGTACCATTCGAACTCCAAAAAAGGGTGGTTTCTTACCATTACTGTTACCATTACTAGGAGCATTAGGAGCTATTGGGGGCGGTGCAGCTGGAATTGCAAAAGCAGTGAATGATGCTAAAGCCAATCGTGAACAACTAACTGAACAACAAAGACATAACGCAGCAATGGAGCAAGCGGTAAAAGTAGGTCAAGGTTTCTATCTACGACCCTATAAGGGATATGGTTTGAAAAAAAAAAAAGTTTGGAATCCAAAAAAATTTCGCTGAGCTTACCACGTCATGCGATGACAAATATTGAGCTAGAAGAGTATGCAAAATATATCCCTAATTTTCGTGGTGTTTTCATGCGGGATACGTTACCTAGTAAAATAAAAAAATATGAGTCAGGTATAGTCAATCTTGATGGTACAAGTGGAAGTGGAACTCACTGGACTGCTTACACCAAACATGACAAGCATGTGATTTATTATGATAGTTACGGTAATTTACCCCCTCCATTAGAATTAGTTAGATATTTTAAGAGTGATGGGTTGGTTGATATAAACTATAATTATGATGTGCTACAATCATTTAATTCACATCAGTGCGGTCAATATTGTCTACGGTTTTTATTTAGTCACTCAGTTGGATCATTATGTCATACACATTTACTTTGAGTGGAGAATCATCAGTTTTAAGTGATGATTTTAATCCCCCTATTTATTTAGACGAAAATGCTGACTATGAAATAGGTTTAGCAAATTTTGATAGTTTTAATAGTATTAGTAACGTACATGAGCAAAATAATGTGTTGGTGTGGGGTGATCATGATGAATATAAATTTGAAATTCCTGTTGGAGCATACGAAATTAATGATATAATACAAATTATTGAACGGGAACTGATTCAGACTGGAGTTAGTATTCGTATTAGAGCAGATCCACGAACATCAACACTTACAATTAAAAGTAGTGTTTGGATTAATTTTGACATTGATAATTCTATAGGTCATCTTTTGGGATTTCCCAGCCGAAAACTAAGTCCAAATGTAATTCATACTTCTAAAAGTGTCAACATTTTACAAGTGAATACCATTTGTATTGACTGTAACATTGCGGTTGGTTCTTTCCTCAATGGAAAACCAGTTCACATTATTCATCAATTTTTCCCACAAGTTCCAAATGGGTATAAAATAGTGGAACAACCACCAACAATACTCTATTATCCAGTAAACATCAAAACTATCAACAACATTACTGTGAGAATTCTCAATCAGGTTGGAACTTTGATCAATTTTCGCAAAGAAACTATAACGGTTCGACTACATCTGCGAAGAATAGAATAATGGTTTGGCGGTTTTCGGAACATCCATATCATCCATATAAAAGGCAATTCGAACGTCGAAAAAACAGTGCAACACTGGTGACTGATCGGTTAACATCAGAAAATCGTAAATTTTTACAGTCTGTTGGATTTCAAGTTTTAGTATAATGAAAATGTTACACGTTTCGGGTGAACCATTTATTGATAATACCATTGAAGATTATCAGTTCCATACCTACCAACCTGATACTTCTAGTAATTTAAATTATAATGATGAAATCAGAATTCCTATTCAAGATTTGGATGCATACACACTACCATGTAATAGTTATCTTTATTTAGAAGGTAAAATCTTGACTGATCAAGACAAAGTACCCACAAAATTTCAACTTATCAACAACGGTATTGCTTATTTGTTTCGAGAACTACGATATGAATTGAATGGTGTTGTAATAGATTCTGTTAGAAATGTAGGTTTGGTTTCCACAATAAAAAATTATTTGTCGCTCACTGACAATGAGAGTAAATTACTGCAAAACGGAGGATGGTTTCCCAAAGATGGTAAGATTCTTCTTGATGGCAATGGAAACTTTAATGTTTGCATACCGTTGAAAGTATGGTGTGGATTATTCGCGAATTTTCGCAAAATTGTACTTAATATGAGACAGGAGTTGGTGTTAATTCGCGATAAAGATGATATAGATGCGGTTATCGCGAACGATAATAGCGAAAAGCCGAAAATTCAAATTAATAAATTATCTTGGAATGTTCCTCATATAACACCTAACTTACGAGAACAACTTCGTTTAAATAAAATTATTCAAAGCAATGTCGATCTCCCTATCAAGTTTCGAAGTTGGGAAATAATCGAATATCCCACTTTAAATGATTCGACACGTCATACTTGGCCTGTCAAAACTTCAACTAAATTAGAAAGTCCTCGACATATCATAGTAGCACTGCAGGCTGGTCGTAAGGGAGAATTATTGAAAGATATGAGTCAATTTGATAATTGTACATTAACGAATAAGCCCGTCTTTCTTAATTCAGAACGTTATTCTTATCATGATTTAAATTTGGACTTTGATAATAACCGTTTCGCAACGTTGTATGAAATGTTTGCTAATTTTCAAGAATCCTATTATCACATTCAAACAAATCAACCAATATTCACACCTGAGGAATTCAAACAAAAAGCTCCCATTGTTCATATCGATTGTTCTCGGCAAAAGGAAATCATTCAAAGTGGATCTGTTGTTCTTCGTATTGAATTTGAAACGAAAAAGTCAGTAGGTAATAATGTAACGGCGTATTGCTTAATTTTACATGAAAAAGAGTTTATGTATAATCCTCTAACAAAAATTGTAAGACAAATATAGTGCGCATGCTTTATATTTTGTATATATATATATTTTCACATTCGGTTCAAGTTTACAGTTTATAATGGTCAACGAATATCGAAAGAGATTACATAATTATCTCATAAAATTAAAACAACTTCAATCTGATTTAAACTATTATGAGAAACATCAGCAAGTTATAAAAGAACTAATCAAGTTAAAAATATGAAATTGGTTGTGGATATTCAAGGATTCAAAATCGGAAATAACAAACTTATAGTAAAGGAGTTTGCAGCTTTTGATGGTTCAAAATTCTGTCATTACGTTTCCAAACCCCATTTCCGATGAAGATGTTACCTCCAGATTTACACAAACAGGCTACTTGGTTAATGACAAATCATCATTACATAAGTTGGGACGCCGGATTTACACCTGTTCATACTTTTGGTGTCTTGTTTCAAGATTTGCTTACCAACGTTGAAGCGGTTTATGTAAAAGGTAAAGAAAAGCCAAATTATTTAAGAACATTTTCGACAGTTCCCGTTTATGAATTTGATGAACAACCGAAATTGGAACATATGGATCCATCATGTTTTTACCATATGAATGATAAATGTATATGTGCAGTAACAAATGTATATTTTTTGTATAATAACTATTTAATGCATAAATAAAACAATAATTAAATTTCATTAATTTTTTATTTCATAATTACATTTTTATTTTTCCTGTTCGTCCTCCCCATCATTCTTCAAGCGAAGTAGCTCCGGCAGTAAGTGATTGTATTCGTACATCCATCTATCCAAATTTAAGTGTTTTAATAATTGTATTAAACATACAATACAAATCACACCTTTCGCGAAATATTTGCAAGCGTCAGCTCCTTGTCTATACCTATCCGCGTGCTGCATACACTCTTCGTGTGTGTATTTTCTTCCCATTCCATATACTGCTTCCCGCTCATACACTTTTTCTCGTTCATTCAAGTCAAATACTAACGTTTGCACTACTGCTTTCAATTCTTCCATTTTGTAAACAGTTTTAACTTTCAGAGTCTTATTTGCTCGAAATTTATACAGCTTTTCCCCACCACTTTTTGATGATGGTGTTTGGTATATAAGTAGGAGGAGTTGGGTATAAAAATTACACATTTCACAACATGACTAAGTTTTTGTGCAAGAAATCGTTTCATGATTTCACTACCGAATAATTTAAAGAGCTTCCAATTGAATATCTAATAGAGAATGTGAGACCTTCCGTTCTGCTGGATATTTGGCATAAACTTCCATATGCCTTTCAATCCAACTTTCAATTGCAAATACGATTACCTTGTTTTGTTCACTATAATCGTCCTGATTGGATAACTCATTGGGATGGACCTGCCAGTGCACAAGAAAATTGTCATTTTTGTAAATATGCACTGAAATTATAAATTGTACTATTTGATGAATAAATAAAACACTTAAAATATTTTACTGATTTTTTATTTTATGATAACATATTATTTTCTTCCTCGTATTGTTCATAGACACCATCCTCCTCCTCCTCCTCCTCATTCTTCAAGCGAAGTTCCTCCGGAAGTAAGTGATTGTATTCATACATCCATCTTTCCAAATCTAAGTGTTTCAATAACTGCATTAAACATACAATGCAAATTAATCATTTTACAAAATTTTTGCAAGCGTCAGCTCCTTTTCTGTACTTCTTCGCCTGCTGCATACACTCTTCTACTGTGTATATCCTTCCCCTACCATATATCTGCTCCCGATCAAACATTCTTTCATGTTTGTTAAAGTCATAAACTAAACTTTGCACTGCTTCTTTCACTTCTTCCATTTTGTAAACAAACACTTTTTAACGTTCAGAAATCTTATTGCATCGAAATTTATACAGCTTTTCCTCGCCACTTGCATTTCAGCTTTTTCCCACTACTTAATTGAAAAACAAAATGAGATCTAAAAATCCCAAGTGTCACCTCAAAAAAGGTCACCGATTCTAAGGTCACACAAAAACCTGTTTCAAGGTTCCACAAAGTTAGTGATCAAGGTGAACATGGTCAAACTGGATCTACAAACAGGTTCAAATTACTTGGTATCCAGTGGTGTCTAGAGGTCAATCCGTTCATTTGACGTAAATAAATAAACTGAAGGTTAACTACTAAAAAAGCGGCTCTACAAACAGGTTCTCAAAACCGGCTTAACAGGTTCTGAAAACCGGTTTGTGTCACAGTATTGGTGTAGTTACTCTACTCACACATACAGGCTATATGAATTAGATAACTCCTCAATACCTGAGAACCCTTCAGCGGCAGTAGACGGCGACGCACTACCTGCAACTAACGTGACCCGCGTAAACGACGTAGATTGGAGCTGTTTACCATAAATGTGCTGCTAATAGCCGACGAAGCACCTGAACTCTCAGAGGAACAAAAAGACTCCCTAAATCAACTATTAGAAAAATATCAAGACCAATTCGAAACCAATGGTCCCGCTACCAGGCAAACTGAACATTGCATGAATACTGGTAACCATGCACCCATAGCGAGTGCACCTTATAGATTAAATGCTAACCGCCAAGCTATACTTCGGGAGAAGATGGATGATATGTTGGCAAAGGATATCATCGAAGAAAGCAGTACTCCTTGGACTTCGCCAGTAGTGATGGTCCCCAAGAAAGATGGTGATCTTCGAGTCTGCGTAGACTACCGTAAATTAAATGCGATCACCGAACCAGACCATTACCCGCTCCCACGAATTGACGATCTCCTTCATGCTGCTCAAGGTCTTCCTTATATGTCTAGCTTAGACTTGCAGTCTGGATACTGGCAGATACCGGTCCGAGAAAGCGCCAGAGACAAAACTGGATTTATTACTCCCTTTGGAGTATATCGCTTTAAAAGAATGGCCTTCGGTCTCAGAGGAGCACCATCAACCTTTCAGGGTCTAATGGACCGATTCAAGGTATCCCTTAGCAACGTGGCTCTACTTGTCTACTTAGGCGACTTAATAATACGATCCTCTACGTTCGAACAACATCTAAGAGATCTAGAAACCGTACTACTCCAACTTAGATACTATAATCTAAGAATAAATAGGAAGAAGTGACGTTTTAGTTGCTCACGGATTATCTACTTAGGATACCAGATAACAACGACAGGCATAGTTATGGAATCGACGAAGGTATCTGCAATAACGACCCTGCCAACACCCCACAACGTCAAGCAGCTGCTATCGTTCGTTCAAACCTGTTCCTGGTATCGAAGGTTCATACCAAATTTTGCCGCGTTAGCCCGTCCTTTGACCGACCTCACCAAGAAAAAGGCTAACTGGAAGTGGGAACAAGCCGAGCAAAGCGCTTTTGAACAATTAAAACACCTTCTCACCACTGGTCCTGTGTTGAAACAAGCTGACGACACCCAAACTCTTCTGGAAGAAATTCTTCT
Organism: Lochmaea crataegi; assembly: GCA_947563755.1. Classification (NCBI taxonomy): domain Eukaryota; kingdom Metazoa; phylum Arthropoda; class Insecta; order Coleoptera; family Chrysomelidae; genus Lochmaea; species Lochmaea crataegi. The sequence continues at coordinate 40,902,360 of OX387429.1, forward strand.
AAGATACGGCCTACCTAGAAGAATTATTAGTGACAATGGTGTACAAGCGAACCCTGTAGAACGAAAGAATCGGGACCTCAAAACCCAATTGGGAATCCTAGTTGGCAGAGAGCAACAAACATGGTGCCAACATTTAGCAACCATCCGATTCGCCATGAACACCGTTAAATGCGAAAGCACCGGATATACATCCGCCTACTTGACATTTGGCCGAGAGCTCCGCACCCCTCAGGAGGTAACACATGATCTAAGCTCAATTATTCATAATGAGAATATCGTAGCTGAAATTACACCTAGATTAAAGCAGCTAGCCAGTAGTCTTCAGCTGGCAAAAGAAATTACTGAAGCACGACTGTTTCAGCCCGAATTTTATTTTATAAGCAAAAAACGTGGCAACAGCGCGCGACGATCGTATCGGTGGGACAAAAAGGGTGGCGGCGAATATAGAATGATTTTTTTTAAGAGTTGTTTTTAGAACGTCGAGACAGTCACATTGTTAGCGGCTGTCCGGCAAAATTGTTGAGTAATATGTTTATTTTAGTGTAATATAGTATTACATTTCAGAAAAGTTAGTTTGATTTTAAAAGAAACAAGTGCAAATACAGTCCACTGTTGTGTTGAATACAACAATCGTTGTTAAAAACATGGTCCCTACTCGCCGAATGTTTTGAGATTTATGGAAAATAGTGAAAATTGGCATGCTGGAAGTAGGAGATTAGTTTATTGTTGAAAACAAATCGATAGAACATCCTAAAGCCAGGTAGAAAAAAAAATAAAGACGAGTAAAAGTGGGTAAGTCCTTTTGATTTCCAATTCTTGTAGTTTTGTAGTTTAGTTGGATTCGATTTCGCTAGTTTGTTTTGTTATTCGTTGTTAAAATGCCTACGGAATTAAATGAGCTTGAAAAATTAATTAGATCGCGTGGGGTTTGCAAAGCACAGTTAACGAATTTTCAAAGACATTCGAAACTTTTGGAGGCAAAGCCTATTTTAAATGATGTTGATTTTCTCGAATTGCGGGATAGAATTTCAAAGATAGAAGATGTTTTTAATAAATACGGATCTCTTCAAGAAAAAATATAAATGTTATCGGATGATTTCAATGAGGAGCTTGAAGAAAGAGATAATTTTGAAAAACAATATTATAGTGCAGTAGCTGTAGCTAAAAACTTGTTAAAAAGGGATATTCATTTAGAGGTTGCTGGGGAATATTCATCAGAAATTAATGACAATGTTAGTGTCTATTCGGATTGTACAGGCAGGTTCGGACCTGCCGAAGGCGGAATTCTAAATTCGGTAAAATTGCCAACCATTACGTTACCCAAATTTAGTGGATATTACAACACGTGGTTAGAGTTTAGAGATATATTCACCAGTCTCATACACGAGAATAGCTCGTTACATTCAATACAAAAGTTTCACTACCTTAGGGCGTCCCTCGAAGGGTCCGCGGCATTAGTTATAAAATCTTTAGAATTTTCGGGCGATAATTACAATATAGCTTGGACAAGTTTGTGTGAGCGCTACAACAACAAGAGATTACTAATTCATAAGCATATGAAATCCTTATTTGGCTTAGAGCCGATCGAAAGGGAATCTAGCTCAAAGATTCGTTCGCTAATAGACAGTGTTTCAAAAAATCTTAGTGCGTTGTCTCAATTAAAAGAACCCGTTGAGCAGTGGGGTACGTTAATTATACATTTGGTATCTACAAAACTGGACATCGCTACGCTCCGTGAATGGGAGCAACGGACTAATTATTTTCAAAATGATAGCTCGGAAAGTGATCAAAATTCAAGTTGGGACAATTTTAAGGAGTTTTTAAAGCGTCGTGCAGATTTGTTAGAAACCTTAGAGCAGCGAGAAAGGAGTAGAGATGATCGTTTTAAAAGGGATAATGAGCAAAAGGTCTCTAGCGCTGGTTTCGGTAACCGTTCAGGGGGAACTTTGGGTACGAAAGGTTTGTTAGCCAATAGTGTGTACTGCTCAATGTGCAAAGGAGAACACACTGTAACCAATTGTAGTGAATTTCTAAAGTTGTCGATTAATAGCAGGATAGAAAAGGCTCGCGCTTTAAAAATATGTATAAATTGTCTCAAACCCGGGCATTTTGTAAGAGCTTGCAGAGCTAGCGGTTGTTCGAAATGTGGTTCCAAACACAATGTTTCTTTGCATTTGGAAACCATACCAAAAAATCCTGAAAATATAGAAAGGCCAGGGGAGACCAATGAAAGGGTGGAACATAATAATGACGGTATTTCTTTGTCTTCTTCTGAGTCTAGTGGTAATGTATTGTTATCTACCGTATTGATAGAGGTTCAAGATTATAAGGGAGATTTTTATGTGGCTCGCGCTCTTTTAGACAGTGGCTCACAATCTTGTTTTGCCACAAGTGATTTGTGTGAAAGACTTAAGTTGAAGAAGGAGCGTTGTATGATAAGCGTTGGTGGCTTAGGTCAAAAGGCTTCTCAGATCGATTCCAAATGTAACATTTTCGTTAGATCTTTACATAACAAATTTAGTACTAATCTTAGTTGTTTAATTCTACAAGAAATTACTGGGTTTGTTCCTAGTGTTAAAGTTGACATCAAAAATATTTCAATTCCTAAAAATATTTCATTAGCGGATCCGTCCTTTTATAAGCCCAATAAGGTTGAATTGCTTATCGGAGCTGATTTGTTTTATAGCTTGCTGTGCATAGGTCAAATATCGTTGGGGCCTAATCATCCAGTACTACAAAAAACTCGATTCGGGTGGATCATATCTGGTCCTCTTTCTGCAGAAAATCCTTCACAAGTCTTGTGTAATTTCAGCACCAAAGATCAACAGGAATTCGATTTACAAAGGTTTTGGGAAGTCGAGCAGGACTTTGCAGATTCGTAAGTAACCTCGTAAGTTAACCTCCAATTGATGTATGTCTAGCGTTATTAGATTTTTTCTATAACATTACCGGTAACCAGATACAAATTAGTTGAACCTCTAGTTTGAATACACTACTACTGGATACCAAATACGTAAGTTAACCTCCAATTGATGTATGTAGAGCGTTATTAAACTTTGTCGCTACCTATTACATGACTGGTAACCAGATAGAAATTAGTTGAACCTCTACTTTGTATACACTACCACTGGATACCAAATACGTAAGTTAACCTCCAATTGATGTATGTCTAGCGTTATTAAACTTCGTCGCTACCTATTACATAACTGGTAACCAGATACAAATTAGTTGAACCTCTAGTTTGTATACACTACTGGATACCAAGTACGTAAGTTAACCTCCAATTGATGTATGTCTAGCGTTATTAAACTTTGTCGCTACCTATTACATAACTGGTAACCAGATACAAATTAGTTGAACCTCTAGTTTGAATACACTACCACTGGATACCAAATACGTAAGTTAACCTCCAATTGATGTATGTCTAGCGTTATTAAACTTTGTCGCTACCTATTACATAACTGGTAACCAGATACAAATTAGTTCAACCTCTAGTTTGAATACACTACCACTGGATACCAAATACGTAAGTTAACCTCCAATTGATGTATGTCTAGCGTTATTAAACTTTGTCGCTACCTATTACATAACTGGTAACCAGATACAAATTAGTTGAACCTCTAGTTTGAATACACTACCACTGGATACCAAGTACGTGAGTTAACCTCCAATTGATGTATGTCTAGCGTTATTAAACTTTGTCGCTACCTATTACATAACTGGTAACCAGATACAAATTAGTTGAACCTCTAGTTTGCATACACTACCACTGGATACCAAATACGTAAGTTAACCTCCAATTGATGTATGTCTAGCGTTATTAAACTTTGTCGCTACCTATTACATAACTGGTAACCAGATACAAATTAGTTGAACCTCTAGTTTGAATACACTACCACTGGATACCAAATACGTAAGTTAACCTCCAATTGATGTATGTCTAGCGTTATTAAACTTTGTCGCTACCTATTACATAACTGGTAACCAGATACAAATTAGTTCAACCTCTAGTTTGAATACACTACCACTGGATACCAAATACGTAAGTTAACCTCCAATTGATGTATGTCTAGCGTTATTAAACTTTGTCGCTACCTATTACATAACTGGTAACCAGATACAAATTAGTTGAACCTCTAGTTTTAATACACTACCACTGGATACCAAGTACGTAAGTTAACCTCCAATTGATGTATGTCTAGCGTTATTAAACTTTGTCGCTACCTATTACATAACTGGTAACCAGATACAAATTAGTTGAACCTCTAGTTTGAATACACTACCACTGGATACCAAATACGTAAGTTAACCTCCAATTGATGTATGTCTAGCGTTATTTAACTTTGTCGCTACCTATTACATAACTGGTAACCAGATACAAATTAGTTGAACCTCTAGTTTGAATACACTACCACTGGATACCAAATACGTAAGTTAACCTCCAATTGATGTATGTCTAGCGTTATTAAACTTTGTCGCTACCTATTACATAACTGGTAACCAGATACAAATTAGTTGAACCTCTAGTTTTAATACACTACCACTGGATACCAAGTACGTAAGTTAACCTCCAATTGATGTATGTCTAGCGTTATTAAACTTTGTCGCTACCTATTACATAACTGGTAACCAGATACAAATTAGTTGAACCTCTAGTTTGAATACACTACCACTGGATACCAAATACGTAAGTTAACCTCCAATTGATGTATGTCTAGCGTTATTTAACTTTGTCGCTACCTATTACATAACTGGTAACCAGATACAAATTAGTTGAACCTCTAGTTTGAATACACTACCACTGGATACCAAATACGTAAGTTAACCTCCAATTGATGTATGTCTAGCGTTATTAAACTTTGTCGCTACCTATTACATAACTGGTAACCAGATACAAATTAGTTGAACCTCTAGTTTGAATACACTACCACTGGATACCAAATACGTAAGTTAACCTCCAATTGATGTATGTCTAGCGTTATTAAACTTTGTCGCTACCTATTACATAACTGGTAACCAGATACAAATTAGTCGAACCTCTAGTTTGAATACACTACCACTGGATACCAAATACGTAAGTTAACCTCCAATTGATGTATTTCTAGCGTTATTAAACTTTGTCGCTACCTATTACATAACTGGTAACCAGATACAAATTAGTTGAACCTCTAGTTTGCATACACTACCACTGGATACCAAATACGTAAGTTAACCTCCAATTGATGTATGTCTAGCGTTATTAAACTTTGTCGCTACCTATTACATAACTGGTAACCAGATACAAATTAGTTGAACCTCTAGTTTGAATACACTACCACTGGATACCAAATACGTAAGTTAACCTCCAATTGATGTATGTCTAGCGTTATTTAACTTTGTCGCTACCTATTACATAACTGGTAACCAGATACAAATTAGTTGAACCTCTAGTTTGAATACACTACCACTGGATACCAAATACGTAAGTTAACCTCCAATTGATGTATGTCTAGCGTTATTAAACTTTGTCGCTACCTATTACATAACTGGTAACCAGATACAAATTAGTTGAACCTCTAGTTTTAATACACTACCACTGGATACCAAGTACGTAAGTTAACCTCCAATTGATGTATGTCTAGCGTTATTAAACTTTGTCGCTACCTATTACATAACTGGTAACCAGATACAAATTAGTTGAACCTCTAGTTTGAATACACTACCACTGGATACCAAATACGTAAGTTAACCTCCAATTGATGTATGTCTAGCGTTATTTAACTTTGTCGCTACCTATTACATAACTGGTAACCAGATACAAATTAGTTGAACCTCTAGTTTGAATACACTACCACTGGATACCAAATACGTAAGTTAACCTCCAATTGATGTATGTCTAGCGTTATTAAACTTTGTCGCTACCTATTACATAACTGGTAACCAGATACAAATTAGTTGAACCTCTAGTTTGAATACACTACCACTGGATACCAAATACGTAAGTTAACCTCCAATTGATGTATGTCTAGCGTTATTAAACTTTGTCGCTACCTATTACATAACTGGTAACCAGATACAAATTAGTCGAACCTCTAGTTTGAATACACTACCACTGGATACCAAATACGTAAGTTAACCTCCAATTGATGTATTTCTAGCGTTATTAAACTTTGTCGCTACCTATTACATAACTGGTAACCAGATACAAATTAGTTGAACCTCTAGTTTGAATACACTACCACTGGATACCAAATACGTAAGTTAACCTCCAATTGATGTATGTCTAGCGTTATTAAACTTTGTCGCTACCTATTACATAACTGGTAACCAGATACAAATTAGTTCAACCTCTAGTTTGAATACACTACCACTGGATACCAAATACGTAAGTTAACCTCCAATTGATGTATGTCTAGCGTTATTAAACTTTGTCGCTACCTATTACATAACTGGTAACCAGATACAAATTAGTTGAACCTCTAGTTTGAATACACTACCACTGGATACCAAGTACGTAAGTTAACCTCCAATTGATGTATGTCTAGCGTTATTAAACTTTGTCGCTACCTATTACATAACTGGTAACCAGATACAAATTAGTTGAACCTCTAGTTTGAATACACTACCACTGGATACCAAATACGTAAGTTAACCTCCAATTGATGTATGTCTAGCGTTATTAAACTTTGTCGCTACCTATTACATAACTGGTAACCAGATACAAATTAGTTGAACCTCTAGTTTGAATACACTACCACTGGATACCAAATACGTAAGTTAACCTCCAATTGATGTATGTCTAGCGTTATTAAACTTTGTCGCTACCTATTACATAACTGGTAACCAGATACAAATTAGTTGAACCTCTAGTTTGAATACACTACCACTGGATACCAAATACGTAAGTTAACCTCCAATTGATGTATGTCTAGCGTTATTAAACTTTGTCGCTACCTATTACATAACTGGTAACCAGATACAAATTAGTTGAACCTCTAGTTTTAATACACTACCACTGGATACCAAGTACGTAAGTTAACCTCCAATTGATGTATGTCTAGCGTTATTAAACTTTGTCGCTACCTATTACATAACTGGTAACCAGATACAAATTAGTTGAACCTCTAGTTTGAATACACTACCACTGGATACCAAATACGTAAGTTAACCTCCAATTGATGTATGTCTAGCGTTATTTAACTTTGTCGCTACCTATTACATAACTGGTAACCAGATACAAATTAGTTGAACCTCTAGTTTGAATACACTACCACTGGATACCAAATACGTAAGTTAACCTCCAATTGATGTATGTCTAGCGTTATTAAACTTTGTCGCTACCTATTACATAACTGGTAACCAGATACAAATTAGTTGAACCTCTAGTTTGAATACACTACCACTGGATACCAAATACGTAAGTTAACCTCCAATTGATGTATGTCTAGCGTTATTAAACTTTGTCGCTACCTATTACATAACTGGTAACCAGATACAAATTAGTCGAACCTCTAGTTTGAATACACTACCACTGGATACCAAATACGTAAGTTAACCTCCAATTGATGTATTTCTAGCGTTATTAAACTTTGTCGCTACCTATTACATAACTGATAACCAGATACAAATTAGTTGAACCTCTAGTTTGCATACACTACCACTGGATACCAAATACGTAAGTTAACCTCCAATTGATGTATGTCTAGCGTTATTAAACTTTGTCGCTACCTATTACATAACTGGTAACCAGATACAAATTAGTTGAACCTCTAGTTTGAATACACTACCACTGGATACCAAATACGTAAGTTAACCTCCAATTGATGTATGTCTAGCGTTATTTAACTTTGTCGCTACCTATTACATAACTGGTAACCAGATACAAATTAGTTGAACCTCTAGTTTGAATACACTACCACTGGATACCAAATACGTAAGTTAACCTCCAATTGATGTATGTCTAGCGTTATTAAACTTTGTCGCTACCTATTACATAACTGGTAACCAGATACAAATTAGTTGAACCTCTAGTTTTAATACACTACCACTGGATACCAAGTACGTAAGTTAACCTCCAATTGATGTATGTCTAGCGTTATTAAACTTTGTCGCTACCTATTACATAACTGGTAACCAGATACAAATTAGTTGAACCTCTAGTTTGAATACACTACCACTGGATACCAAATACGTAAGTTAACCTCCAATTGATGTATGTCTAGCGTTATTTAACTTTGTCGCTACCTATTACATAACTGGTAACCAGATACAAATTAGTTGAACCTCTAGTTTGAATACACTACCACTGGATACCAAATACGTAAGTTAACCTCCAATTGATGTATGTCTAGCGTTATTAAACTTTGTCGCTACCTATTACATAACTGGTAACCAGATACAAATTAGTTGAACCTCTAGTTTGAATACACTACCACTGGATACCAAATACGTAAGTTAACCTCCAATTGATGTATGTCTAGCGTTATTAAACTTTGTCGCTACCTATTACATAACTGGTAACCAGATACAAATTAGTCGAACCTCTAGTTTGAATACACTACCACTGGATACCAAATACGTAAGTTAACCTCCAATTGATGTATTTCTAGCGTTATTAAACTTTGTCGCTACCTATTACATAACTGGTAACCAGATACAAATTAGTTGAACCTCTAGTTTGAATACACTACCACTGGATACCAAATACGTAAGTTAACCTCCAATTGATGTATGTCTAGCGTTATTAAACTTTGTCGCTACCTATTACATAACTGGTAACCAGATACAAATTAGTTCAACCTCTAGTTTGAATACACTACCACTGGATACCAAATACGTAAGTTAACCTCCAATTGATGTATGTCTAGCGTTATTAAACTTTGTCGCTACCTATTACATAACTGGTAACCAGATACAAATTAGTTGAACCTCTAGTTTGAATACACTACCACTGGATACCAAGTACGTAAGTTAACCTCCAATTGATGTATGTCTAGCGTTATTAAACTTTGTCGCTACCTATTACATAACTGGTAACCAGATACAAATTAGTTGAACCTCTAGTTTGAATACACTACCACTGGATACCAAATACGTAAGTTAACCTCCAATTGATGTATGTCTAGCGTTATTAAACTTTGTCGCTACCTATTACATAACTGGTAACCAGATACAAATTAGTTGAACCTCTAGTTTGAATACACTACCACTGGATACCAAATACGTAAGTTAACCTCCAATTGATGTATGTCTAGCGTTATTAAACTTTGTCGCTACCTATTACATAACTGGTAACCAGATACAAATTAGTTCAACCTCTAGTTTGAATACACTACCACTGGATACCAAATACTTAAGTTAACCTCCAATTGATGTATGTCTAGCGTTATTAAACTTTGTCGCTACCTATTACATAACTGGTAACCAGATACAAATTAGTTGAACCTCTAGTTTTAATACACTACCACTGGATACCAAGTACGTAAGTAAACCTCCAATTGATGTATGTCTAGCGTTATTAAACTTTGTCGCTACCTATTACATAACTGGTAACCAAATACAAATTAGTTGAACCTCTAGTTTTAATACACTACCACTGGATACCAAGTACGTAAGTAAACCTCCAATTGATGTATGTCTAGCGTTATTAAACTTTGTCGCTACCCATTACATAACTGGTAACCAGATACAAATTAGTTGAACCTCTAGTTTGAATACACTACCACTGGATACCAAATACGTGAGTTAACCTCCAATTGATGTATGTCTAGCGTTATTAAACTTTGTCGCTACCTATTACATAACTGGTAACCAGATACAAATTAGTTGAACCTCTAGTTTGAATACACTACCACTGGATACCAAATACGTAAGTTAACCTCCAATTGATGTATGTCTAGCGTTATTAAACTTTGTCGCTACCTATTACATAACTGGTAACCAGATACAAATTAGTCGAACCTCTAGTTTGAATACACTACCACTGGATACCAAATACGTAAGTTAACCTCCAATTGATGTATGTCTAGCGTTATTAAACTTTGTCGCTACCTATTACATAACTGGTAACCAGATACAAATTAGTTCAACCTCTAGTTTGAATACACTACCACTGGATACCAAATACGTAAGTTAACCTCCAATTGATGTATGTCTAGCGTTATTGAACTTTGTCGCTACCTATTACATAACTGGTAACCAGATACAAATTAGTTGAACCTCTAGTTTGAATACACTACCACTGGATACCAAGTACGTAAGTTAACCTCCAATTGATGTATGTCTAGGGTTATTAAACTTTGTCGCTACCTATTACATAACTGGTAACCAGATACAAATTAGTTGAACCTCTAGTTTGAATACACTACCACTGGATACCAAATACGTAAGTTAACCTCCAATTGATGTATGTCTAGCGTTATTAAACTTTGTCGCTACCTATTACATAACTGGTAACCAGATACAAATTAGTTGAACCTCTAGTTTGAATACACCTCCGAATGTCAAGTACATAAGTTAACCTTCAATTGATGTATGTCTAACGTTATTAAACTTTGTCGCTACCTATTACATAATCGGCAACGAGAAACAAATTAACTTTAAAATAGGGGTACCCCTATATTTTTGGATACCTTGTATATTTGTATACCTTTTTACTTAAGAACAATCATAATATTTTATTAGATATTTATAACAAAGATGCAAGGGTAGCTCGTTACATAAAAACAGAATTTCCGATACACATTATAACAGAAAAGGCAGTTACTACCAACACAATATTTATATCAAAGATGCAAGGTAAAAAATGGTTATTATTAAAAAAATTACCTGAAAATAGTTATACCCCAGTATTTGTAGATACCTTTTTACATGAGGGCAGACCTATTACCTACTATACATTTATCAAATATTTATAACGAAAAACTATTTTGCATAAACATATAGATTGTCTAGAAAACAATTAAATGTTATCGCCAAGAATTTATAACACTATCCATACGAGGGAAGGATAAATAGTTTATCAAAAATTAGAAGTATTTTCAATAACCACTCTGCAATTTTAAAAATATATTCAGACAGTAAAAAAAAATCCGAGGTTATACTTTTATGAGGATTAAAATTTTGCATATAAAACACATACTTACTGGAGTTTCATTCAACATTTTTTACATAGGAAAGCTTGGTTAACACTTTAGAAAAATCAAAAACATTAACAGTCATATTTAAAAAATAAACTGAAGATTGGAAGAAATTTCGTTGGTTTGAATACAAAATATTTTGATACAAAACCACCTTCAATAAGGTCAGACATAAAATTCCCAGACTGATTAACTAAATAAACGTTTTCAATGCCAGAGCGATGTAGCTTCCAGTTTTTGTTGGTGAAGGTAAGTCCCTTTTAAAAGAAAGTTGTTGAAAAGTCTGTATATATATATAGACACAGAAAATCATTTCAGTGTAGTTCCAGTTTTAGTAAAAATTTAAAAATGAATTGTGAAGGGAAGATAGAAGAAATAGAAGAACAGGAAAATTGGGATGACGAACCTGATTCTCCGACGTACGTTCCAAATGTTGAAGCAAGGAATGTGATAAGACAGGTTCCTCCAAAGCTATCAAAATCTGCGAAGAAAAAATGGAGGTTGTCTGAACGGAAACGGCTGAATGAAATAGCCAGCCAGCCAGCCAGAGAAGGGAAAAATTAGGTAAATATAATAGTATAGTTGAGGAGATTTACCGTGGCAAGGTAGTCAATGATACATTTATGATGACTAACGCCACCTTACATACCCTCAACTATATATTGATTTAATATTTTACGTCAAGTTTAAAAAATTGCATATTGCATTAGAATTATTTCTGTAATGCATCAAATTCATCCTAGAGTCGTAAATATTAACAAAATTCTAAGAATATATGTGTTTTTTTAATTCTAAACCCTTCGAAAGTTAGTTTAAAAATAAATTGGAATTTTACAACAGTAGTAGAATAGCGAGTCTTAGATAAATTACAGTTCATGCATAGTACCGGAATAATTATTGTTGAGAGAGAAATAGAAATATTATGTTTTATGTGGTGAATTTTTACATCAAACTCAGACTAGAGTTAGAAATATTATCAAAATTCTGGAAATATATCTAAAATGTCATCTCAAAATTTCTTATTAGTGAGTGAATTATAACTTATCGTGTGTATTTTAAACCATAATAAAATCTCCTCTCTCTATTTCATGTTTATAAGATCTTATTATCTCGAAACCAACATTCCGGCCGAAGGCGCTAATGTCTTGAATCAATTTAAAATACTTTCATAGGCCAGGTATAAACATGAGCATTTTTAAACACTAAAATGTTGTCACGACTTTGTTAAATGAATATTTTTACAGAATTTTCTTGGCGTGAACGTGTACTATTTCACTTCCTTTTCCCGTTTTCTTGAATATTTGGAATAAATTGATAAGAACGGAATGAAAAAAACAAAAAAATAGCATGATGTTTCATGATTGTTTATTGAATTTTGCATTTGGTTGCCAGTTTCAAAAATATGTAATTGTTGCTCCAAAGCTAAGCGATTTAACTCCTCTAATTTCTTCTTCTCTTTTCTCATATTTGCTAGCTGTTTTTGCATATTTGCAACCTGTTCATCAATCGTTTTAATGAGTGGTTCCCGATTACTGCTCTCATTAACGATTAAAGTTAATTGATCGTCAAGTGCAGTTAACTCCACATCATTCTTAGTAAAAAATTCGAGACTCCTATAATTTTTTTCCTTTATATCTTTTAGATGTGGAGGAATCTGCTTCAATGAGGAGGAGGAGGTGGAGGAGGGGGAGGTGGAGGAGGGGGAGGTGGAGGAGGGGGAGGTGGAGGAGGGGGAGGTGGAGGAGGGGGAGGTGGAGGAGGGGGAGAAGAAGGACGAAGATGAGGAGGACGGACCAACAGGATCAGACGAAAAAAAAGCTTCGATGTCTGAAGAACTCAAATCGATGATAGGCTATAAAAAAAAATACATATGTAAATAAAAAAAATGATTATAGTTGGAAATACTTACTTGATTTGCTTTCGACATTTGCTCCAACGGCTGCAAATTCGGCAAAACTTTTTGCTTCTTAGGTGTAACTAACACGTTAGAATGTACGTTGACGCGTTTTGAAACCATGTTAAAAATATTATCTTGTTTCGAAGAACACTGTGTTTGAGAATGTGTTGAAAATTGAAGTGCGTCGGCTTAAATACAATCTCCGTAGACATAAAAAAACAAGTATATACTTTCAAAGGTTACTCGGGGAAAAATATGAGGTGAAACAAGTTTTTTGTTGTTACTTATTATACAATTGGTAACAAGACAAAAATTGACTGACCTTTAGTCATTGGTACTTTTTCGCTAACAATTAAATAAGTGGTAACGATTTAATCTGTAACTCTGAATAACAAGTAATCAAGTTAAAGTGAAGGGCAACAATCTCTGTAGACATAAAAAAACAAGTATATACTTTCAAAAGATACTCAGGAAAAAATATGAGGTGAAACAAGTTTTTTGTTGTTACTTATTATACAATTGGTAACAAGACAAAAATTGACTGACCTTTAGTAATTGGTACTTTTTCGCTACCAATTAAATAAGTGGTTACGATTTAATATGTATCTCTGAATAACAAGTAATCAAGTTAAAGTGAAGGGCAACAACCTCTGTAGACATAAAAAAACAAGTATATACTTTCAAAAGATACTCAGGAAAAAATATGAGGTGAAACAAGTTTTTTGTTGTTACGAATTGCACGGTAACGAGACAAAAGTTAACTGACCTTTATGGTCATTGGTGCTTTTCGCTGTCACATAAGTGGTAGCAATGTTTAAGTCTGTTAATATTGAAAACAAGTAATCAAGTGAATGTTAAGGATAATAAGTTGAAACTGCAGTCTTAAGATCACGTGATCATATTGGAGTTATATAAAAACCCGGTTTAAATAACAGAAGGTATCAGTAGTATTCACAGTGCTTACAAGTAGTATCAAAGTGAGAAAGTGACAACAAATCAAAAGGTAAATATACTGTTATTTCAATGATATCAATTCCGTAAACAATATGTATTTCCAGTGAAAAATGGATATGCAAGCTATAAATAAACATCTTCTTTTAGAAGTAGAAGATAAATCGATTGTGAAACTGAATACATTAGCTAAGGATACTCCTTATAAAATTACCACCGCTAGAATAGTGAACTCAAAATATGGAGAAGTAGTTTTAGTAGAGTTGAATGACAACGCAGTTTTTTTACCGGCACGATCAACGAAATTTTTGAAAGATTTTTTGGTAGAATTGGGAAACGGGAAATATTCCCTAGTGTACATTGGACAAAAGGATACCGGTAAAGGAAATCCAGCGGAATTGTTTAAATTTGTAAATAGTAACCTATAATTATGGCAGATGAAATATTTAGTGATGTAAGTAAATTAATTGAAAAATATCCTAATTTTACAGTACAGGAAAGTAAAGTATGGTTGCATCATGTAAAGATTGCTATTGACTTATGCTCTGAAAAAATCCGTTCTAGTATATCTATTGGTAAAAAAAAGAAATGGTTAACCAAATTAGGTCATTTGAAATCTATATATATAAAATTAGAGATAATAGGTAAGGAAAGCACAGATACAGTCAAGTGGGAAGATTTAATTTCAATATATAATAATAGAGTAACAACTGGAGTAATAATAAACCTAAAACATTTAGATGCGGACGAATTTTTGATAGATTCTTTTAAAATATTTTATAGAAAAATAGTTGATGCTTTACAAAACTATAACTTAATTAAAGTAAATACAACATTCTGTGCAGAGTTTATGAAGCAAAATTTGAATAAAAACATAACAGATATAAAATACTTCCATACTGAGAATAGTGTGATAGATAATTCAACTAATATATATGAATGGTTCATGGATCGTGTAGTAGTCTTTATCGGAATTAAATTGTCAGAATTTCAAGAAAAAGATTCAGGATGGGCTTTAAAAAGAGTTGTATCACTATCAGTCAATATTAATAAATTAGAAATAGGAAACGGTTCATCTTTCATTTCATTACCACATTTTATAGCAAATAAAAAGGCTTGTATAAACGTACATAATTATAATGACGAAGCTTGTTTTTATTGGAGTATTGTAAGTGCCTGTATCCTGTTGGAAATAAAAATTCAAATCGTTTACCATCATATCCGCATTATAGTCAAGTATTGAAATTAGAAGGACTTGAAATTCCAATGCAATTTAATAAAATTCATCTTTTTGAAAAGATTAATAAACTATCTGTTAATGTTTACGGTTTGGAATTGATCGGGAAAAAGTATAACGTAATTCCATTACATTTAACAAAAGACAAAAAAACAAATCATATTAATTTATTATTAATTCAAAATATATACTTTCCTAAACTAAACGATTATGATGCTCCTGATCCATTAGACGATGAACGTATTGAAATAAAATACCATTATTGCTGGATTAAAAATTTATCTAGGTTATTAAATGTACAATTAAATAAAGATGGTCATAAGAAGTTTATATGTGAAAGATGTTTAAATTATTTTTCTAATCAGGAAGTGTTAACTAATCATTCAAATTTATGTGAAAAAATCAATGATTCCAAAATAAACATTCCAAAAGAGAAAATTGTAAAGTTCAAAAATTTTGTTATTTATGCTGATTTTGAATATATGTTACAACCTCTTGAACATAATTTCCAGAAAACAACTAAATATCAAAACCATATTGCGTATAGCTGCGGATATTACGTTAAATTATGATAATTCTCTTTCATACTTTAACAGTTATCGTGGAATAGATTGTATGCAATGGTTTGCGCATGAAATGGAAATATGTGCTGAGATAATTTATTCTAAATTTAAAAATATAATTCCTATGGATGAAAATAGGACAACAATAAATGCTAAAATATGTCATATTTGTGAAACTGAATTTACAAATGTTGATATTATTGTTCGCGATCATAATCATTTCACAGGCGAGTTTAGAGGTTTTGCACATAAAATGTGCAACGTAAATTTTAGAAAAAAATTTTGTGTCCCCACTATTTTTCATAATTTGAGTGGCTATGATTCACATTTCCTTATAAGAGATCTTGCTAAGCTAGGTGAATTTCATTGTTACCAATCAATAAAGAAAAATATATTTCGTTTACTAATCATATGTCGAATAATATTAAATTCAGGTTTATAGATTCAATTCGCTTTCTGAATTCCTCACTTGATAGTTTGGTGAAAAATTTAGATGAGAAAAACTTGAACAATACAAAACGTGAATTCAGAGACTGCAGTGATGAACAGTTCAAACTTTTAACAAAAAAAGGAGTATTTTGCTATGACTATATAGATAAATTGGAAAAACTTGAAGAAACTGAATTACCCGAGCCAAATGAATTTTATAATAAACTCTGCGATGAAGAAATCACTGAGGAGCGATATAAACATGCTCAGAATGTATGGCAATTGTTTAATATTGAAAATTTAGGTCAATACTCAGATTTGTACCTGAAAACTGATATATTGCTTCTATCAGATGTATTTGAGAATTTTCGAAATATTGGGTATTCCACTAGCGGCTTAGATCCAGCTTGGTACTATACCATTCCTGGATATTCATGGGACTGTATGTTAAAATATACTAAGTGCGAATTAGAACTATTACAGGATGTTGATATGATACTGTTTGTTGAAAATGCAATCCGGGGAGGAATAAGTCAATGCTGCTGTCGATATTCCGAAGCTAACAATAAATATATGAGGGAATATGATAATTCGAAGCCGGACAAGTTTATACTTTATCTGGATATCAATGCACTGTACGGATGGGCAATGTGTCAACCACTGCCATATGGAAATTTTGAGTGGGTTGACACAAACATTAATGTTAGTGACATACCTGACGACAGTCCCGAAGGATACATTTTGGAAGTGGATTTGGATTATCCGGAGGATCTGCATGATATTCATAGAGATTTTCCTTTTTGTTCTGAACATCGAGTACCCAAAGGCTCCAAATTACCGAAACTGTTGACCACTCTGTATAACAAAAACAAATATATCATTCATTTTCGGGCTTTAAAACAAGCTCTAGCACATGGGTTGGTGTTGACAAAAATTCATAGGGTACTTAAATTCTCACAATCAACGTGGTTGAAACCTTATGTAGATTTAAATACAAGCTTTAGGAAAAAAGCTAAAAATGAATTCGAAAAAGGTTACTTTAAACTCAACGTAAATTCAATATATGGAAAAACAATGGAAAATATTAGAAAACATCGCATTGTTAAATTGGTTAGTCAATGGGAGGGAAGGTATGGAGCAAAAAACTTGATAGCTAGTCCAAAGTTTACTGGAAGAACTGTATTCGATGAAGAAAGTCAGTTAATGGCAATCGAATTGAAGAAAGCAGAACTTTATTTCAACAAACCCTTGTACATAGGAATGTCTATTTTAGATATTTCAAAAACTTGTATGTATGAGTTTCACTATGATTTCATGTTACCTCAATTAAAGGATTATTGTAAAATTTTATATACTGATACCGACAGTTTTATTTATGAAATTCAATGTAATGATATTTTCGAGGAAGTGATAAAACCTAACATTAACAGATTTGATACTAGCGAATATGGTGTTAATAATCCGTACAATATGCTACTTTGTAATAAAAAAGTCCCTGGTTTAATGAAAGATGAGGCAAATGGTAGAATTATTACTCATTTTGTAGGATTAAGATCGAAAATGTATAGTTATAAGATACAGGATTCAAAGTTGGTTAAAAAATCAAAGGGTGTTAAATCGAGCATCATTGAAAATAAGATTACATTCGATGACTACATCAACTGTTTAAGGGAAAACAAAGATAAAATTATTTCGCAACGTACAATTCGTTCATATGCTCATAATGTTTACAGCATAGAGCAAACAAAAGTGGGTTTGAATGGATTAGACGATAAGCGTTGTATATTACATGATTCAATCAATACTTTACCTTGGGGTCATTATAGTTTAAAGTAGTTATATGTATTTGTATGTATCAATAAACTTTATAAATATATTTCAGTGTATGTATAAATAAACTATAAATATATTTCAGTGTATGTATAAATGAACTTTATAAATATATTTTAGTGTATGTATCAATGAACTTTATAAATATATTTTAGTGTATATATCAATAAAATTTATAAATATATTTCAGTGTTTTTTTTTCTCTTTAGTATTCAAAACACATTCAGTATGGTTACATGTCCACACAAAATGTATTTAGGTGGGAAAATAATTCATTTGACTAATAACATCTTCATAGTGGTTAGCATATCTCATGAATTGAACTTTGAACCATGTGTTAGAATATTCGGAAAGGATAATACTATTGAATTGACTGAAGTGGAATGGTATGAACTTCTATCTTCAATTCAAGCTGTAACAAATGACTATACCATATATGGAACAAATTTTGAATGGAAAATAGCGACAGATCATTCCAGTATTTATTTGGAATCTGATTGTATAATGGAATTATGGAAATTACATCCATTAATAACGTATAATTTGGAGCTAATGAAGAATCAACAATTTTATAGTTGTTTTAAAATTTTAAAACTTGGTGTGGATAGTGAGAACATTGTAAACTCAGCTCTCAACATAATGGACTCTGTGAAATATATAAATTGTGTAACATACAGCTTGGCTCTGGAAGTGATTTATAAATATCCTCATATGTTGAAGAATGAAGAAAGTAAGATTCAATGAAAATGTTCACATTCACTTATTGATCACCTGGGCTTTCGCTTACAAAAGCACCCGAAAATGCGAATTGAGATATCACGATGACTTGAGATTTCAACGTCGAATACAGGAAGCTGCTATTATTATTAATCCTATATTAGATGTAAGTCACAGAAATAAAGTATATCGACGAATGAATAATTTAAATTAACTCTTTGTGTTTTTTTTTCAATGAAACAAAAGTATAACGTATACGTTTTTTATTCAAAATTATTACAATTTATACAATACTATTTTTATTTATCCATGATTGAGAGTTCATTCCAAGCCACTTAACTAATAACCGATCACCTTTTTTTCTCAACACTTTTTCAATTAGAAAAACATCCGGATATTTCACTTTTTGTAGCTCTTCTGAATAGAATGCCCCTCGAATTCCTTCTTTTTTCTCATCTTCCAAAATGTAAGTAGTGGGATTGGTGAGTTTAACAGATTTAATCTTGAAAACCTCAGTAGTCCAGTTGGGAGTGTATCATTTTTTAAACACGTGTCGATATTTGCTGATACGAACATAATCACCTTTTCTAAATTTTGCTGGTTTGGGATCAATGGTTTTGATGTTTTTGAATACAACAATATATTTGGCATTTTTATCATTAATTTTACTGGGTATTTCACCCGTTGTAGAGTGTCTGGTATTGTTATATTTTGCAGCAATTTCTGGAAGAATATTTAACCATTTATAAGAACCTTCCATACTAAATCGCTTCCATAATAGTGTTTTCAATGTTCGAATTACTCTTTCTGCAATACTAGCCTTGAGATTTGAAAATGTACTGTAGTGATTGATATTGTATGTTTGCATTAATCGTTGAAATTCTTTGTTGTAAAATTCAGTTCCATTATCGGTTTGTAGATTAGCAGGTGTGGTCTTCATTTTACTCAGTATAATTCTCATAGCATTTGTAATTTCTTTTCCTGTTTTCCTCTTGACAGGTTCCACCCAAACATATTTACTAAATGCATTGATTACAACTAAAATATAATTATATCCCTTGTTTTCTTTGGCATGTCGTGACATAATGGCCAAGTCTGCCTGGATCAAATCGTGTAGACCCTTCACAATAACATGTCGTCTTCTATAATTTATTCGAGCTGGAGCATGTAATTCTTGTATTACTTGTGCTTTAGACATTTTTTACTAACGGACACTTTAACAATAGTTCAATGCAGATAGCAGCTGGCGTTCCTAATTTAAACTTAATTATATCTCCTTTTATAATATTTTTGGTAGCTAGTTGATTGAATTTAGATTCAATATCATTTATTAGCACCACTCCGTCTGCTGTATAATGTGATACACTTTCAATTATGCAAGCAAACTTAAATTTGAAAGCAATACCCCCATTATCTAGTACATAGTACTCTTTATTCAAACTTTGTTTCTTCTCACCTCGCAAACGAACTAGACATTTAACATGATAATCAAATGAGTCGCAAATATAAAATGGAGCAGTTAGTTCAGCCGGACTCAAATAATGTTCATTGAACTTGTTGAGAGGCATGTTTGAAATAAAACTAACACTGAATAAATGTGTATTTATACACTTTTTTCTAGAGGAACTTGAATAACAAATTGAACATAACAATCACTTCTCATCGACCCTTGGGAATGAAGTTCAAACTCTATTCTATCTCCTTTAGTTACAATTTGATTTTCTAGTAACTGATTAATGGGGTTGTTATGATTTTTATATGAAACAAATAAAGGTGATGGATAGCATTGAATACTTTCAACCTTTCCGGTTATCGGAAAAGTGTACACAGTGGTTAAATCATCTAATACATAATTAGTTTTGCTTAAATTTGGGTTGTTTATTCCATGAATGTAAAGTATACATTTACTATGATACTTAGATGGTTGACATATGTAAAATGGAACATCTTGAGGTTTACTTTCGTCGATAGTAAGAAAATGTTGATTAAACTTGTTGATAGGCATGATGTAAACTGAGGAGTTGCGGAGTAAATGCTCCATTTATAGGATTATTTTTCCTTCACGTAATTCTTCTATAATCGAAACTATTTCGTTATTATGAGCAGAACTACCTGCATTCTTTCAACTATTTCATTGTAGTCATCAAAATATTTGTGGTCTACGGGCTTTGACGAATATTTCATCATTGTCATTCCCTTTCCCCTCCTTGCCATATTTCTAGTAATTACATTTCTCAGCATAGCGGAAGTTTGCGTTCCCGATCTTGCTCTTACAGGTGGCTTAAGTTTCGGTTGTATAATGAAAAGATATTTATCTTTGATATCATTGGCAAATTTCTTAATAGGCAAGTCAGGATCATAATTTCGATGGATAGCGTTTGTTCGTTTTATGATATCCACGTAATTGTCAATATCTTTCTGATTCTGTAATGTAGGATTTTTCAAAAACAGTAAATCGTACAGACCTACAGTACCAGGGTATTTAATATTTTTAACTGAAATATTTGCACCTTCAAAATCTACTTCAGAATCCCCGATATAAAACTTTTCTTTGATAGGATCGTGAAATAAACCCAAATAATGATCATATTTACCATTTACGTCACGTACCATTCCTTCAATATACTCTCGAGGCAGAGGACTTTTGAATTGATCAAAATATTCGCGATACACCTCAGGATTGGATAAAGTTTGATAAAATTGAGAAAGGGTATCATCAATGAATTGGTCGTCGCGACTCTTATCAATCTCATCATCATTATGATCGATTTGAGATTGAAACACTTCTTCGGGTGCAGGTATCATATTCTCTATCTGAGTGCTATTGAATAGTGGTCGAGCAGGGGGAGTAGTTAGATACGCTAATTTATTATATTTGGTGATTTGCGATTTAGGTGTTATAGGTGACATTGATTTTCTTTCTTCTTTAATCGATTGTTGAATTGGTTCCTTTAAAGCGGACACCAATTCCTCAAGTGGTCGCGTAATTGGTTGGTATGATTGTTCTAACTGAGATTGAGATTGAACTATATCACTTTTCAAACTCTTATATTTTTTCTTTAAAGCCTGGCGTGCCTTTACGAGTTGTTTCGCTAATTGTGTCTCCATGGTTACTACTAGGTGTATGTTCCCATCAATACTATTTATATACTAACAAAAATGTCAAACCCTTTTCTATATCGACCAGACGTCATTGTACAATCTTTATCAATTGTGAGAAATCCAAATTTATCTTGCCAACAAAACGAACATAAATTTTTCAAATCTTGAAATGACATATCAACGTTAACGTGATCATCATATATGTGTTTCAAATTGGTCATATCTTGTTGAAAGACTATTAAGAGATTTGCATTATCTCTAATTAGCTGTTTGGGTATTGCCGAATATGTTTGACATAAATAGAAGCAGTCTGTGTATTTGTGTCGACCAAAACAAAAATAACTTTGCATTATGTTCTGATTACATGTAGCAACATCGTCCAAAATTATTATAGAATTATCTTTAATTAAGTCTGGAGAAATAACATCTTCTGCATTATCATATTCTTCATAGCCAATCTCTTTTATGGGTTGAATTAGATTTCTTAGATAAGTATATTTTGGTTGCTGTAGACTTTTCGAGTAAACATACACATTTTCAAATCTCAAACCATTAGGATGATCAATTAACGATAACATAACATTTGTTTTTCCACATCCACTAGGACCAATAATTAGCCCTCTTTTCGAATCTCCTCCGAACATTGCACCATGTTTTCCAATTTGTTTCACCACTCCATCATCATAATTTTTAATGGGTAGTGAAAGTTGTTGTTCATGAATCTTCATGTTGACTGAGGGTATATAAGCACGTCACTATATATAAGAACTTAGAATGAAACGAACCAGAAAGGTAGGAAGAGGTTTCATTAATACTCTCATCAACAAGCTTCCTGTTGAACTGCATCTACCTGGGTACGAATTTTGTGGTCCTGGTACTCGGTTAGAGAAGAGACTACGACAAGGAGACTTGGGAATTAATCCTTTGGATCAAGCGTGCAAAGAGCACGACATTGCTTATTCTCAAAATAAAGATTTGAGTAAGCGACATCTGGCAGATAAGATTTTAGAAAACAAAGCTTGGGAAAGAGTAAAGGCGAAAGACGCTAAAACAGGTGAAAAAGCGGCTGCTTGGTTTGTTACTACAGCTATGAAAGCTAAGCGAAAAATTGGAATGGGAATGAAAAAAAAGAGAGTTGGGAAAAAACGTACCATTCGAACTCCAAAAAAGGGTGGTTTCTTACCATTACTGTTACCATTACTAGGAGCATTAGGAGCTATTGGGGGCGGTGCAGCTGGAATTGCAAAAGCAGTGAATGATGCTAAAGCCAATCGTGAACAACTAACTGAACAACAAAGACATAACGCAGCAATGGAGCAAGCGGTAAAAGTAGGTCAAGGTTTCTATCTACGACCCTATAAGGGATATGGTTTGAAAAAAAAAAAAGTTTGGAATCCAAAAAAATTTCGCTGAGCTTACCACGTCATGCGATGACAAATATTGAGCTAGAAGAGTATGCAAAATATATCCCTAATTTTCGTGGTGTTTTCATGCGGGATACGTTACCTAGTAAAATAAAAAAATATGAGTCAGGTATAGTCAATCTTGATGGTACAAGTGGAAGTGGAACTCACTGGACTGCTTACACCAAACATGACAAGCATGTGATTTATTATGATAGTTACGGTAATTTACCCCCTCCATTAGAATTAGTTAGATATTTTAAGAGTGATGGGTTGGTTGATATAAACTATAATTATGATGTGCTACAATCATTTAATTCACATCAGTGCGGTCAATATTGTCTACGGTTTTTATTTAGTCACTCAGTTGGATCATTATGTCATACACATTTACTTTGAGTGGAGAATCATCAGTTTTAAGTGATGATTTTAATCCCCCTATTTATTTAGACGAAAATGCTGACTATGAAATAGGTTTAGCAAATTTTGATAGTTTTAATAGTATTAGTAACGTACATGAGCAAAATAATGTGTTGGTGTGGGGTGATCATGATGAATATAAATTTGAAATTCCTGTTGGAGCATACGAAATTAATGATATAATACAAATTATTGAACGGGAACTGATTCAGACTGGAGTTAGTATTCGTATTAGAGCAGATCCACGAACATCAACACTTACAATTAAAAGTAGTGTTTGGATTAATTTTGACATTGATAATTCTATAGGTCATCTTTTGGGATTTCCCAGCCGAAAACTAAGTCCAAATGTAATTCATACTTCTAAAAGTGTCAACATTTTACAAGTGAATACCATTTGTATTGACTGTAACATTGCGGTTGGTTCTTTCCTCAATGGAAAACCAGTTCACATTATTCATCAATTTTTCCCACAAGTTCCAAATGGGTATAAAATAGTGGAACAACCACCAACAATACTCTATTATCCAGTAAACATCAAAACTATCAACAACATTACTGTGAGAATTCTCAATCAGGTTGGAACTTTGATCAATTTTCGCAAAGAAACTATAACGGTTCGACTACATCTGCGAAGAATAGAATAATGGTTTGGCGGTTTTCGGAACATCCATATCATCCATATAAAAGGCAATTCGAACGTCGAAAAAACAGTGCAACACTGGTGACTGATCGGTTAACATCAGAAAATCGTAAATTTTTACAGTCTGTTGGATTTCAAGTTTTAGTATAATGAAAATGTTACACGTTTCGGGTGAACCATTTATTGATAATACCATTGAAGATTATCAGTTCCATACCTACCAACCTGATACTTCTAGTAATTTAAATTATAATGATGAAATCAGAATTCCTATTCAAGATTTGGATGCATACACACTACCATGTAATAGTTATCTTTATTTAGAAGGTAAAATCTTGACTGATCAAGACAAAGTACCCACAAAATTTCAACTTATCAACAACGGTATTGCTTATTTGTTTCGAGAACTACGATATGAATTGAATGGTGTTGTAATAGATTCTGTTAGAAATGTAGGTTTGGTTTCCACAATAAAAAATTATTTGTCGCTCACTGACAATGAGAGTAAATTACTGCAAAACGGAGGATGGTTTCCCAAAGATGGTAAGATTCTTCTTGATGGCAATGGAAACTTTAATGTTTGCATACCGTTGAAAGTATGGTGTGGATTATTCGCGAATTTTCGCAAAATTGTACTTAATATGAGACAGGAGTTGGTGTTAATTCGCGATAAAGATGATATAGATGCGGTTATCGCGAACGATAATAGCGAAAAGCCGAAAATTCAAATTAATAAATTATCTTGGAATGTTCCTCATATAACACCTAACTTACGAGAACAACTTCGTTTAAATAAAATTATTCAAAGCAATGTCGATCTCCCTATCAAGTTTCGAAGTTGGGAAATAATCGAATATCCCACTTTAAATGATTCGACACGTCATACTTGGCCTGTCAAAACTTCAACTAAATTAGAAAGTCCTCGACATATCATAGTAGCACTGCAGGCTGGTCGTAAGGGAGAATTATTGAAAGATATGAGTCAATTTGATAATTGTACATTAACGAATAAGCCCGTCTTTCTTAATTCAGAACGTTATTCTTATCATGATTTAAATTTGGACTTTGATAATAACCGTTTCGCAACGTTGTATGAAATGTTTGCTAATTTTCAAGAATCCTATTATCACATTCAAACAAATCAACCAATATTCACACCTGAGGAATTCAAACAAAAAGCTCCCATTGTTCATATCGATTGTTCTCGGCAAAAGGAAATCATTCAAAGTGGATCTGTTGTTCTTCGTATTGAATTTGAAACGAAAAAGTCAGTAGGTAATAATGTAACGGCGTATTGCTTAATTTTACATGAAAAAGAGTTTATGTATAATCCTCTAACAAAAATTGTAAGACAAATATAGTGCGCATGCTTTATATTTTGTATATATATATATTTTCACATTCGGTTCAAGTTTACAGTTTATAATGGTCAACGAATATCGAAAGAGATTACATAATTATCTCATAAAATTAAAACAACTTCAATCTGATTTAAACTATTATGAGAAACATCAGCAAGTTATAAAAGAACTAATCAAGTTAAAAATATGAAATTGGTTGTGGATATTCAAGGATTCAAAATCGGAAATAACAAACTTATAGTAAAGGAGTTTGCAGCTTTTGATGGTTCAAAATTCTGTCATTACGTTTCCAAACCCCATTTCCGATGAAGATGTTACCTCCAGATTTACACAAACAGGCTACTTGGTTAATGACAAATCATCATTACATAAGTTGGGACGCCGGATTTACACCTGTTCATACTTTTGGTGTCTTGTTTCAAGATTTGCTTACCAACGTTGAAGCGGTTTATGTAAAAGGTAAAGAAAAGCCAAATTATTTAAGAACATTTTCGACAGTTCCCGTTTATGAATTTGATGAACAACCGAAATTGGAACATATGGATCCATCATGTTTTTACCATATGAATGATAAATGTATATGTGCAGTAACAAATGTATATTTTTTGTATAATAACTATTTAATGCATAAATAAAACAATAATTAAATTTCATTAATTTTTTATTTCATAATTACATTTTTATTTTTCCTGTTCGTCCTCCCCATCATTCTTCAAGCGAAGTAGCTCCGGCAGTAAGTGATTGTATTCGTACATCCATCTATCCAAATTTAAGTGTTTTAATAATTGTATTAAACATACAATACAAATCACACCTTTCGCGAAATATTTGCAAGCGTCAGCTCCTTGTCTATACCTATCCGCGTGCTGCATACACTCTTCGTGTGTGTATTTTCTTCCCATTCCATATACTGCTTCCCGCTCATACACTTTTTCTCGTTCATTCAAGTCAAATACTAACGTTTGCACTACTGCTTTCAATTCTTCCATTTTGTAAACAGTTTTAACTTTCAGAGTCTTATTTGCTCGAAATTTATACAGCTTTTCCCCACCACTTTTTGATGATGGTGTTTGGTATATAAGTAGGAGGAGTTGGGTATAAAAATTACACATTTCACAACATGACTAAGTTTTTGTGCAAGAAATCGTTTCATGATTTCACTACCGAATAATTTAAAGAGCTTCCAATTGAATATCTAATAGAGAATGTGAGACCTTCCGTTCTGCTGGATATTTGGCATAAACTTCCATATGCCTTTCAATCCAACTTTCAATTGCAAATACGATTACCTTGTTTTGTTCACTATAATCGTCCTGATTGGATAACTCATTGGGATGGACCTGCCAGTGCACAAGAAAATTGTCATTTTTGTAAATATGCACTGAAATTATAAATTGTACTATTTGATGAATAAATAAAACACTTAAAATATTTTACTGATTTTTTATTTTATGATAACATATTATTTTCTTCCTCGTATTGTTCATAGACACCATCCTCCTCCTCCTCCTCCTCATTCTTCAAGCGAAGTTCCTCCGGAAGTAAGTGATTGTATTCATACATCCATCTTTCCAAATCTAAGTGTTTCAATAACTGCATTAAACATACAATGCAAATTAATCATTTTACAAAATTTTTGCAAGCGTCAGCTCCTTTTCTGTACTTCTTCGCCTGCTGCATACACTCTTCTACTGTGTATATCCTTCCCCTACCATATATCTGCTCCCGATCAAACATTCTTTCATGTTTGTTAAAGTCATAAACTAAACTTTGCACTGCTTCTTTCACTTCTTCCATTTTGTAAACAAACACTTTTTAACGTTCAGAAATCTTATTGCATCGAAATTTATACAGCTTTTCCTCGCCACTTGCATTTCAGCTTTTTCCCACTACTTAATTGAAAAACAAAATGAGATCTAAAAATCCCAAGTGTCACCTCAAAAAAGGTCACCGATTCTAAGGTCACACAAAAACCTGTTTCAAGGTTCCACAAAGTTAGTGATCAAGGTGAACATGGTCAAACTGGATCTACAAACAGGTTCAAATTACTTGGTATCCAGTGGTGTCTAGAGGTCAATCCGTTCATTTGACGTAAATAAATAAACTGAAGGTTAACTACTAAAAAAGCGGCTCTACAAACAGGTTCTCAAAACCGGCTTAACAGGTTCTGAAAACCGGTTTGTGTCACAGTATTGGTGTAGTTACTCTACTCACACATACAGGCTATATGAATTAGATAACTCCTCAATACCTGAGAACCCTTCAGCGGCAGTAGACGGCGACGCACTACCTGCAACTAACGTGACCCGCGTAAACGACGTAGATTGGAGCTGTTTACCATAAATGTGCTGCTAATAGCCGACGAAGCACCTGAACTCTCAGAGGAACAAAAAGACTCCCTAAATCAACTATTAGAAAAATATCAAGACCAATTCGAAACCAATGGTCCCGCTACCAGGCAAACTGAACATTGCATGAATACTGGTAACCATGCACCCATAGCGAGTGCACCTTATAGATTAAATGCTAACCGCCAAGCTATACTTCGGGAGAAGATGGATGATATGTTGGCAAAGGATATCATCGAAGAAAGCAGTACTCCTTGGACTTCGCCAGTAGTGATGGTCCCCAAGAAAGATGGTGATCTTCGAGTCTGCGTAGACTACCGTAAATTAAATGCGATCACCGAACCAGACCATTACCCGCTCCCACGAATTGACGATCTCCTTCATGCTGCTCAAGGTCTTCCTTATATGTCTAGCTTAGACTTGCAGTCTGGATACTGGCAGATACCGGTCCGAGAAAGCGCCAGAGACAAAACTGGATTTATTACTCCCTTTGGAGTATATCGCTTTAAAAGAATGGCCTTCGGTCTCAGAGGAGCACCATCAACCTTTCAGGGTCTAATGGACCGATTCAAGGTATCCCTTAGCAACGTGGCTCTACTTGTCTACTTAGGCGACTTAATAATACGATCCTCTACGTTCGAACAACATCTAAGAGATCTAGAAACCGTACTACTCCAACTTAGATACTATAATCTAAGAATAAATAGGAAGAAGTGACGTTTTAGTTGCTCACGGATTATCTACTTAGGATACCAGATAACAACGACAGGCATAGTTATGGAATCGACGAAGGTATCTGCAATAACGACCCTGCCAACACCCCACAACGTCAAGCAGCTGCTATCGTTCGTTCAAACCTGTTCCTGGTATCGAAGGTTCATACCAAATTTTGCCGCGTTAGCCCGTCCTTTGACCGACCTCACCAAGAAAAAGGCTAACTGGAAGTGGGAACAAGCCGAGCAAAGCGCTTTTGAACAATTAAAACACCTTCTCACCACTGGTCCTGTGTTGAAACAAGCTGACGACACCCAAACTCTTCTGGAAGAAATTCTTCTAAGATACGGCCTACCTAGAAGAATTATTAGTGACAATGGTGTACAAGCGAACCCTGTAGAACGAAAGAATCGGGACCTCAAAACCCAATTGGGAATCCTAGTTGGCAGAGAGCAACAAACATGGTGCCAACATTTAGCAACCATCCGATTCGCCATGAACACCGTTAAATGCGAAAGCACCGGATATACATCCGCCTACTTGACATTTGGCCGAGAGCTCCGCACCCCTCAGGAGGTAACACATGATCTAAGCTCAAT
The DNA here is from genome assembly GCA_947563755.1 of Lochmaea crataegi. Classification (NCBI taxonomy): domain Eukaryota; kingdom Metazoa; phylum Arthropoda; class Insecta; order Coleoptera; family Chrysomelidae; genus Lochmaea; species Lochmaea crataegi. Next base: position 40,931,691 of record OX387429.1, read on the forward strand.
TATTCATAATGAGAATATCGTAGCTGAAATTACACCTAGATTAAAGCAGCTAGCCAGTAGTCTTCAGCTGGCAAAAGAAATTACTGAAGCACGACTGTTTCAGCCCGAATTTTATTTTATAAGCAAAAAACGTGGCAACAGCGCGCGACGATCGTATCGGTGGGACAAAAAGGGTGGCGGCGAATATAGAATGATTTTTTTTAAGAGTTGTTTTTAGAACGTCGAGACAGTCACATTGTTAGCGGCTGTCCGGCAAAATTGTTGAGTAATATGTTTATTTTAGTGTAATATAGTATTACATTTCAGAAAAGTTAGTTTGATTTTAAAAGAAACAAGTGCAAATACAGTCCACTGTTGTGTTGAATACAACAATCGTTGTTAAAAACATGGTCCCTACTCGCCGAATGTTTTGAGATTTATGGAAAATAGTGAAAATTGGCATGCTGGAAGTAGGAGATTAGTTTATTGTTGAAAACAAATCGATAGAACATCCTAAAGCCAGGTAGAAAAAAAAATAAAGACGAGTAAAAGTGGGTAAGTCCTTTTGATTTCCAATTCTTGTAGTTTTGTAGTTTAGTTGGATTCGATTTCGCTAGTTTGTTTTGTTATTCGTTGTTAAAATGCCTACGGAATTAAATGAGCTTGAAAAATTAATTAGATCGCGTGGGGTTTGCAAAGCACAGTTAACGAATTTTCAAAGACATTCGAAACTTTTGGAGGCAAAGCCTATTTTAAATGATGTTGATTTTCTCGAATTGCGGGATAGAATTTCAAAGATAGAAGATGTTTTTAATAAATACGGATCTCTTCAAGAAAAAATATAAATGTTATCGGATGATTTCAATGAGGAGCTTGAAGAAAGAGATAATTTTGAAAAACAATATTATAGTGCAGTAGCTGTAGCTAAAAACTTGTTAAAAAGGGATATTCATTTAGAGGTTGCTGGGGAATATTCATCAGAAATTAATGACAATGTTAGTGTCTATTCGGATTGTACAGGCAGGTTCGGACCTGCCGAAGGCGGAATTCTAAATTCGGTAAAATTGCCAACCATTACGTTACCCAAATTTAGTGGATATTACAACACGTGGTTAGAGTTTAGAGATATATTCACCAGTCTCATACACGAGAATAGCTCGTTACATTCAATACAAAAGTTTCACTACCTTAGGGCGTCCCTCGAAGGGTCCGCGGCATTAGTTATAAAATCTTTAGAATTTTCGGGCGATAATTACAATATAGCTTGGACAAGTTTGTGTGAGCGCTACAACAACAAGAGATTACTAATTCATAAGCATATGAAATCCTTATTTGGCTTAGAGCCGATCGAAAGGGAATCTAGCTCAAAGATTCGTTCGCTAATAGACAGTGTTTCAAAAAATCTTAGTGCGTTGTCTCAATTAAAAGAACCCGTTGAGCAGTGGGGTACGTTAATTATACATTTGGTATCTACAAAACTGGACATCGCTACGCTCCGTGAATGGGAGCAACGGACTAATTATTTTCAAAATGATAGCTCGGAAAGTGATCAAAATTCAAGTTGGGACAATTTTAAGGAGTTTTTAAAGCGTCGTGCAGATTTGTTAGAAACCTTAGAGCAGCGAGAAAGGAGTAGAGATGATCGTTTTAAAAGGGATAATGAGCAAAAGGTCTCTAGCGCTGGTTTCGGTAACCGTTCAGGGGGAACTTTGGGTACGAAAGGTTTGTTAGCCAATAGTGTGTACTGCTCAATGTGCAAAGGAGAACACACTGTAACCAATTGTAGTGAATTTCTAAAGTTGTCGATTAATAGCAGGATAGAAAAGGCTCGCGCTTTAAAAATATGTATAAATTGTCTCAAACCCGGGCATTTTGTAAGAGCTTGCAGAGCTAGCGGTTGTTCGAAATGTGGTTCCAAACACAATGTTTCTTTGCATTTGGAAACCATACCAAAAAATCCTGAAAATATAGAAAGGCCAGGGGAGACCAATGAAAGGGTGGAACATAATAATGACGGTATTTCTTTGTCTTCTTCTGAGTCTAGTGGTAATGTATTGTTATCTACCGTATTGATAGAGGTTCAAGATTATAAGGGAGATTTTTATGTGGCTCGCGCTCTTTTAGACAGTGGCTCACAATCTTGTTTTGCCACAAGTGATTTGTGTGAAAGACTTAAGTTGAAGAAGGAGCGTTGTATGATAAGCGTTGGTGGCTTAGGTCAAAAGGCTTCTCAGATCGATTCCAAATGTAACATTTTCGTTAGATCTTTACATAACAAATTTAGTACTAATCTTAGTTGTTTAATTCTACAAGAAATTACTGGGTTTGTTCCTAGTGTTAAAGTTGACATCAAAAATATTTCAATTCCTAAAAATATTTCATTAGCGGATCCGTCCTTTTATAAGCCCAATAAGGTTGAATTGCTTATCGGAGCTGATTTGTTTTATAGCTTGCTGTGCATAGGTCAAATATCGTTGGGGCCTAATCATCCAGTACTACAAAAAACTCGATTCGGGTGGATCATATCTGGTCCTCTTTCTGCAGAAAATCCTTCACAAGTCTTGTGTAATTTCAGCACCAAAGATCAACAGGAATTCGATTTACAAAGGTTTTGGGAAGTCGAGCAGGACTTTGCAGATTCTTTTAAACCTTGGTCTCCTGAAGAAAGGGATTGTGAACAACACTTTTTGGATACGTTTAGTCGTGATAAAAACGGTAGATTTATTGTTTCGATGCCATTGAAAGGAGCCTTGGAATGTTTAGGGGATTCTAGACATGCAGCCGAACGTCAATTTTTAACAATGGAACGTAAATTAGGTTCTAATCCTAATCTTAGAGAAAAATACTTAAATTTTATGTCGGAATATAAATCCATGGGTCATATGACCGAGGTACCGGATGATAATGTTGATGTTGCTTACTACATGCCACACTATGGCGTCCTGCGGGAAGAAAGTTTAACAACGAAACTTCGCGTTGTTTTTAATGCGTCCGCGACTACTAGTACCGGATATTCATTGAATAGTTTGCAGATGGTTGGACCCGTTATTCAAAATGATTTACTTTGTTTGTTATTGAGATTTCGTCGATTTAGGTATGTAGTATCTGCAGATATAGCCAAGATGTATAGGCAGATTCTTATAGAACCAGCTCAAAGAAACCTACAGCGAATCTTATGGCGTGACTCACCTAGTGAGCCTATCAAAACCTTTAATTTGAATACGGTTACATATGGGCAAGCGTGTTCTTCATTTTTAGCCATCAGGTGCGTTTTTCAGTTAGCTAAGGAATGTGAAGTGGAAATGCCTGAAATTTCTGAAGCTATCAAAAATTCATTTTATGTTGACGACTTTCTTTACAGTGAAGATTCTACAGAAAAGGCTTCGTATTTGTGTGAGAATGTTTCTCAAGTTTTAGAAAGTGGTTGTTTCCCATTGCGTAAATGGTTTTCAAATGAGCCGCAAATTTTGAAAAATGTTGCAGATAAATCGGAAGAGGAATTTAATATTTTAGAGTTTGGCGAATCCGAACACGTAAAAACTCTGGGATTGACATGGTCTTGCTTTCTAGACTCGTTGACGTACAAGATCACTAATTTGAGTAGCAAAAAGGTTACAAAAAGATCAGTTCTATCTCATATTGCGCAGATATTTGACCCTTTGGGACTGCTATCTCCCTGTATAGTTATTGCAAAATTAATCCTTCAAAGTTTATGGAAAATTAAGACATCTTGGGATGAATCCTTACCAGAGGATTTGCATAATTCTTGGCTTCGATTTTATAATTAGCTCCATAGTTTGAGTGGGTTAAAAATACCTAGGCATATCGTTTGTGTTAATGCAGTATCTTATGAACTTCATGGATTTTAAGACGCTTCCGAACGAGCTTATGGTGGTGCTATTTATATACGGTCCATGGATGCAGCTGGAAATGTTTTAGTTCGCTTGTTATGTGCAAAGACAAAGGTGGCCCCGTTGAAATCGTTGACAATTCCCAGGTTGGAACTTCAAGGTAGTCTCGTCTTGGCAAGGTTAGCAGACAAAGCATTCAACTCATTAAAACTAACATTTGACAAGTGCGTGTTATGGACGGATTCTTCCATTGTATTGGGTTGGTTAAAATCCGAACCATCTACCTTAAAAACTTTTGTGCCTAATAGGGTTTCGGAAATACAGACTTTAACAAAACCCCATGAGTGGAGGCATGTATCAACTAAATCTAATCCCAGTGACTTGTTGTCTCGCGGCATATTTCCAAACCAAATGTTAGGGCTAGATCTTTGGTGGTCAGGTCCGGAATGGTTAAGTTTGAATGAAGGACTATGGCCCAAAACTCAGATAAATTGTGATGCATTACCTGAAATTCGTTCTCAGGTATCAAGTATGAGTTTAGTGTCTCGTGAATTCGACTCATTTATTTTTGACAGATTTTCCTGCTATAACAAATTAAAGCGAGTAACTGCATGGTTATTGCGTTTTAAGGCGAATTGTTTTAAGTCGAAGGGCGGAAGAATGTTTGGACCGTTAGCTACTGATGAATTAGATAGCGCAGAAAAATGTTTGATTATAATCTCTCAGAAAATTAGTTTTCCGGACGACTACACTCTTCTTGAAAACGGTAAAAATTTAAGGTCAAAGAGTAGCATTCTTACTTTAAACCCTTTCATGAAAGATGGTGTAATAAGGGTTGGGGGTAGATTGCGTAATTCCACATTTGATTTTGATAAAAGGCATCCGATGCTAATTTCTTCTAAGCATAATTTAACAAAGCTGATTTTTCAAAACGAACATTCGCGTCTTTTGCACCCTGGTGCACAACTACTGCTAGCTTCCATACGACAAAAATACTGGCCCACGTCAGGACGCAACCTTGCCAGGCGTATCGTGCGTAAGTGCATTCGTTGCTCTAGATATAACCCATCGGTAGTACAACCTCTAATGGGTGATTTGCCCCAATCTCGTGTGACATCAGGTTGTGCTTTTGACTGGGTTGGAGTTGACTACATGGGTCCTATGAATGTCAAGGACCGAATTGGACGCGGCGCAAAGGTGTCCAAGTGCTATGTTAGTCTTTTTATTTGTTTTGCTACCAAGGCGATTCATTTGGAGCCCGTAACTAATTTGAGTACAGAAGCCTTCATAATGGCATTTCGTAGATTTGTATCTAGTCGAGGGCGCCCTAGTCATATTTTCTCGGATAATGGGACTAACTTTGTGGAGGCGGATCGGGAACTAAAGGAATTGTCAAGATTTTTAGATTTGAATAAAAATAAAATTTTAGACTCGTTTTCTACCGAGAATATTCAGTGGCATTTCATTCCTGCTCAATCTCCTCACTTTGGAGGATTATGGGAGGCGGGAGTTAAATCCGCGAAGCACCATTTGAAAAGGGTAATGGGTTCAGCCAATTTAACTTTTGAGGAATTATGCACTTTACTAGCGCAAGTTTAATCTATTCTAAACTCTCGTCCTTTGTTTCCCCTGTCGTCAGATCCAAACGATTTAAACCCTTTGACCCCTTCCCATTTTCTGGTCGGGAAGAACCTATCAGAATTGCCAGATCCCGATGTGACTCACGTTCCTGAATCCCGACTAAGTCTATATCAGCGAATACAGCAAATAAAGCAGCATTTCTGGAATAGATGGAAAAAGGAATATTTGAACGAGCTACAGCAGCGTGTGAAATGGAAGGAAAATGTCTCTGACCTAAAGGAAGGCATTCTAGTATTAGTGAAAGAAGACAACTGTCCTCCATCGAAATGGAAGCTCGGGCGCATAGTGTCGGTAGTTTCTGGGAAGGACAAAATTAACAGAGTGGCGAACATAAAGACTTCCGGTGGCTTAATCAAGCGGTCATTTTCGAAAATTTGTCCTCTACCCATATGCGAGGGCAAATAGAACTTTCGTGATTCGCAAGAGGTGTACAATAAACATTCGTCATTTGTCTATTCGCATTTCTTTTAATTGTGATTATGACTTTAATTTGTGTTGAAGTGCACAGTCTTCAAGGCGGGCGGTGTGTTTCGGCCCGAATTTTATTTTATAAGCAAAAAACGTGGCAACAGCGCGCGACGATCGTATCGGTGGGACAAAAAGGGTGGCGGCGAATATAGAATGATTTGTTTGGGTTTTTTTTCTTCTTTGATGTTTTTTAAGAGTTGTTTTTAGAACGTCGAGACAGTCACATTGTTAGCGGCTGTCCGGCAAAATTGTTGAGTAATATGTTTATTTTAAATTTAGAAAAGTATGTTTGATTTTAAAAGAAACAAGTGCAATGCAAATACAGTCCACTGTTGTGTTGAATACAACAATCGTTGTTAAAAACAACGACAATATCGCAATCAAGCCAGTGAAAACCTCTCACGACGACCTAGTCCCGACTATACGCCCGGGGATCGGGTGTTTCTTCGCAACCACTTTCTGGGCAATGCACAGAAGGGATAGTCCACTAAACTGGAACCTCGTCGAGACGGACCTTACAAAATTCTGCGGAAGCATGGGCCCACTAGCTACGCGATAGCCGACCCCGAGAATCCAGACGTCCCTCTTGGGATATATCATGCGAGTGATTTGACCTTATTCAGTGGAGATACGGAGACAACTCCAGAAGCAGTGAGAACTCGACACAGACGGGGCCGACCCAAGAAGAAACCGTCGGTCACCCAAGAAGCACCTACAGACCCGTCTTGAGCTACCAGATCTTATCACTCGTCGAGACGCCTTCGTGGTCAGAGGGGGAGATTGTAGCCGTTGAGCCGCCCCTGTAGACTCTCTAGCCTGCGCACTCTCCTCGTCTGCCCCTCTCGTGACCTTCCATCTATAAATATCGGCGCTGACCGCTCGGACGACAGTTAGGATCGAGCCACCGAGAAGTTCACTTTGAAAAAACAGACATATAGTGTGATTTACGAAAACATTTTATTTTATTTCGCTTAAAAAATTTAGTTAGTTTTAAATAAATAATTTACCTAAACTACATATTTATTTTAACGGGCCCATTATTAAACAATAATTCTGAGATTTTTTTCCTTCTATGGAGCTATCCTTGAAAGACTTCAGAATAGATCCCGCGATAAAAAATTTTTGCTGGCGGATTATTGTTTATTCATCTATCCAGTAAGTGCCTGATTTTTTTCATTTCTTAATTTTCATATCTAATATGTTTAAATAGATTTTATTGTTGAAGTACCCGCAGAGGGCGAGACTTGCGCAAGCCAGATAACCCGTTTTCGGCCGTATTTTCACCCCTCTGGGAAAATTATAAATATTGGTCATACAGTTACGATAGTCAAGAGTTTTTTAGGAAGTTTCCTCATCTTTTGGAATCTTTTTCTAGATTTCAAAAACCTTAATTAGTTTTTGTGATATTTGCAAAAACCTAACTCCCATATTTTCAGTAAATTGTTTTTTGCAATTTTTTCGAGGGAGCTTTATTTTTTTCAAAAATCTTCTACATGCTATTCCGAATCGAATTACACCTCATTCTTATTTTTCCGAGACTGCTGAAAAATGTTGAACAAAAAAGCACCTGTTAACTAGACTAGAAGCAAATAAATTTTAGAAGTTTTAAATTTTTATACTTTGAAAATTTGGCTTGATGGTTTGCAGTCTTCACAAAGTTGTAAATGAAATATTTTAATAATGTGATGTACATACAAAAGTATTTTGATATAGGACGAATAAAATTAAAATGTTTACCCTCACCTATAAATGACCTGTACTAATATTTTTATTTGTATACCTTTCATTAATACCCGTTTTCTTTGAAATAGGTAGGTATATTAGGTACTTAAATATGCTTTCTTAATCAGCTTTTGATAATGACAACTTTTATTTAAACATATACTAAAACGTTTGTAGTTACCTAGAAATATTTACACCAACTTAACTATTAAGCTCAATCACTAATAAACAAGTTTCAAATATTCGTCCAAATGTCTTAATAATATTTGAAAAATGTCCACAAATTTAGAAATTTCGCTATTTAAATACGTCGGCAAACAATTAACTGCAATCTTACACTCAAACAATAGGAATAAAACTTACATCCAGTAAGCGCTACACCAATCGTTTCGCCAGATAAATTATTAGAGTATATTCCTCTATAATAGTTTATTTTTCCAACTGGTCCGCTAGTTCCTACAATTTAAGTGTTCGTGCACATCGGCACGCTGGAATTCTCAGATTTGCGGAGTGTACAGGAATTAATCTGTATGAGGGCGCTTATGCGCTATCGTGAACCACATACATATTAAGGGCCGATTCTACACTGCGAGTATAAAAGTCAGTATAGTTAATCCTTCGATATTTTATACCTAGATTTATACCAAGAATAACTGGTTGTCGGTTCAACAATCGATTTCTATGACAGGTACAGTTGGCTAGCCTGGAGCAGAAGTGACCCAACTAACATTTTCTTCAAAATGGAGTTAGCATCATCTCTGTATTCTTAATTATGATATTTATCATTTGAAAAAGTGATCCAAGTGCCGGGACTGATTTTTATAGTGCAACTGTTCCAATATCCCTTCTGCTCTTTGGTAATTTAAAAATGTTTGGCAGCAGAAGTAGTCCATCTGTCGAAATGATACATAGATCTCTTTCATATTCTCAGGGAGTGAGTGCAGAAATGATCTATGTATTTTAATGTAACTTGGAGCAGTTTTTATACTTAAAATAGATGTGCATAAATGATCTAACCGAATTTACTGTTAGTTGGATCCATTCCACTCTGGATATTAAAAATAATCTATTTTTATCATTGTATATACAAATTACTAAGAACTAGGAATTATTATTATTAATCAGCATAATCTGTACTTATTTCGGAACGCATTTAGTTCAACATTAGAGTAATATGTCAAACCTCTCAAACCAGAAGTCAGCAGTGATTGTTTGTGCTGCAAGTCCGCCGATCGTGTTTATTGTGGCGAAAAAATGTCTCGTGGTAAAAAATGTGTACAAGCAGCGTTGTTGATGAATGACGATGAAAATGACGTCGTGGATGATAGGGCGGGTAAGTTTACTTTTACCTACATATTTTTTTAAATAATCATCGTTATTTAAAAATGAATAAAATCTATACCGAAAGAAGAATACCGAATAAATGGGAATTGGGAATATTATTACCTCTATATAAGAAAGGAGATAATAGAGACTGTTCAAACTATAGAGGCATTACGATATTAAGTACAGTGTTAGAAGTTTATGAAAGGATTCTTGAAAGAAGACTAAATAATACAATAGAACATCAACTAGAAGAATCGCAGAGTGCTTTTCGTACGGGCAGAGGTGTTCAGGATCACATCTTTACAGTGAGACAGTTAATTGAAAAAAATGGTAGAAACAATATATATGTTGCTTTTTTGGATATAGAGAAAGCGTTTGACAGTGTCCCCAGACTGCAAATATGGGCTAGTTTAAAGAAGAGAGGAGTAAACCATAGATTAATCGAGGGTATAAAAAAATACGAGGAATTATGTAAGAACCGGAAACCTACAATCTGAAGAGTTTACTACACAAGAGGGTTTAAGGCAGGGGGGAGTCTTAAGTCCTACACTGTTCAATGTGATAATGGACGATATAATAAAAGAGGTAAAAGATCAAGTAAAGAAATTTACGGTGGGTTATAGAAATATGGAACTTATACAGATTTCTGAATGCGCCTCTGCTGACGATTTAGTGGTATATGCTAAAAACGAAAAGGATCTTCAAAAAAATCTAGACGTATGGAGAAGAGCTCTTCAAAGTAGAAATCTAAAAATAAATGTAGAGAAAACAAAAGTAATAGTAATAGGGCAAGAAAACAAGAATCTCGAAATACAGCTAAACGGAGAACAAGTACAGCAAGTGGATACATTTAAATATTTGGGAGTGAAAATACATAAAGAAGGGAAAAATAACGCTGAGATTAATGGACGCATTGAGAGTGCCCTCAAGCTATATTATGCATTAAGTAATACTTTCATTCGCAAGAAAGAAGTGTCAAAGAGAACAAAAATGACAGTGTATAAAACCGTTTTTAAACCTATTTTAACTTATGGGAGCGAAAGCTGGGTTCTTACGAGAGAGACAAAAAGAAAATTACAAGCGGTACAGATGAAGTATCTGAGAGCAGTTTTGGGAATTACAAGAAGGGACAACATTCTAAATGATTATATAAGAGAACAGCAAGAAGTAGAACCCCTAGGAAGAAGCATAGAAAGGAATCAGTTAAGGTGGTTTGGCCACTTAGTACGCATGAAAAATAAACAACAAGCAAAAGTGATATGGCAAACAAAAACATGTGGAAGGAGACCAAGGGGCAGACCACGAAAAACCTGGGATGATGCAGTAGCGGAAATCCTGAAAGAACGTGGACTAAATTGGCAGGAGGCGAAGTTAAAGGCTGGAAATAAACGTAAATGGGCTAATTTTGTACATAATTAAAAACACCTTAACACCTTAGGGTACATTAAGGTTCTGATTATATATATATATAAAAAAGTAATTGAGGTTATGTCACTCTCTAAGAAGATTCCATCAACATGTTTATTTGAGAATGTTACTTGGATTACTGCTGTTCTTTAATAGAATCACATGTTTTAATAAAATAAGAGTTAAAATAAAAGGGTTATAAAAAATTCACTTGGATCACTTTTGTTCTGGGTTAGTATGGGATTATTGTGTTAGCCGTATTAATAATGATTATTATTGCTAACACACAACGATTCTGGTCAAAATCATAAATTTACTGAACTATAGTAGTCGTTGTAACCGTTGGTATTATTAATTCCAGACATACCAACGTCTGAAGGAGAAGATAACATCGCAAGTACGTCAGCCCATGCCTCTGGCGATAATTATGCCGAACGTGAACAAGATGCAGTTTCCGAATCCGCATCTGATCCTTATGTTGATAGAGGTGACTCTTATCAGCGTTCTGAAGAGGACTCGGACGATTTAAGCAGCGACGAAAGAGCAAGTGATGAAATCAATTTTGAACCGGAAGGAGATGCAGATGCCACAGTACAGAATATGGGACTAACGAGGAATATTACCAAACGGAAACGTCGGGATGAAGGTAACTGGAAAAGGAATCTTATAAAAATTAAAAGAAATCGGGGCGAAGAGTGTGTCAACTGTAAGGAAAAAACCATTGCTGTCGAAGGAAATGCAGTCAAATTGTGACCCCTGAACTACAAAACATTATCCATGCACAGTTTTACGCATTAGATTGGAATGGTCAAATGGCATGGATCTGTACAACAATAAAGATATCAGCACCAAAAGAGACCGAAAAAGAGAAGAAACGATATACCAAGTCATAAACAACATAGCCGAAATTTCATTCTCAACAACATCCAGGTCTGCAAATCGTTTTTCCTCAAAGTTATTCAGATATCTAACAAAAGATTAGATTATGCTTTAAACAAGAAGAGGGACCCAGATATTTGTATGCCGTTGCCAGATAAAAGAGGCAAATGTCCATCAGGTAATAAAATAAAAGATGAAGTTGTAGATTTCATTAAAAATCATTTCGAGAGTTTTCCACGTTATACGAGCCATAATGGCGAACGCACATCGTCTCGTCAATATTTAGCACCTGGCTTAAATTTGCAAAAACTGTATGCACTTTATACGGAAAAATGTCAAGAAAATGGTAAAAATCCGGCCAAAAGAAGTTTTTATGAGTCAGTTTTTCGCAGTTACAATTTACACTTTTATATCCCGAAAAAGGATACTTGTAAGACCTGCGACATCTTTAATGTACAAATTTAACACGAAACCAGCGTTGATAAAGCGCTGGATATTAAACAACACCAAAAGAACCATCATCTTCTGGCAGCTAAAGCTAGAGATTTATTAAACCAGTACAAACAAAACTCTCTCTTAGAAAATAGTACATCTTGCTTAATTACTTTTGATTTACAACGTACGCTACCAAGTCCAATGATGCAAACTGGTGAAGTTTACTATCTACGACAGCTTCAAACCTTAAATTTTGGCACTCATCTTTATTCGTCAGCTGGTGAAATAATTACTATGAATATGTGGTTTGAGACTACAGGAGGTAGGGGATCACAAAAAGTTTTATCATGCCTCTTTTACAATATAAAAAGTTCCGTTCCTGAAGACGTCAACACTCTTTATACTTTCAGCGATTCCTGTACTGGCCAAAATCGGAATTGGATAATGTTTCATTTCATGATGTATATTGTGAATTCTGTTCCAAATTTATCAGAAATAATAGTTTGTAATCTTGTCAGCGGACACTCCTTCCTACCCAATGACTCCGATTTTTCCGATGTTACAAAATCTCAAAATAAAAAAGAGTTTATTTATATTCCAGAACAATGGATGACACTTGTGAAAAAATGTTGCAGTATGTGCCACCTATTTATCACGAATTTTATTTAAACTTGCCACACGTTTCTCGTAGAGGTCAAGCTTTTCAAGAAGAAGATGATGCCTGTCTACCTAATCTTATGGGAGATGAAGATGATGAAAACACTTCAGATTAATGCAAAGTTTACCATTACAAGATTAATGTTTTTTCTATTTTGCATACTTACATTAGGATGTTAGTTTAGTGATGTTTGAAAACATATTCCTTTGTATTAAAATTTAATAAAAACCTTTTTTGTATGGCATTGATTATTATTTGGATCAAAAAAAGTTTTTTACCACCATTATTGCGAAAACAGAAGTGATCTAAATGAGGATTTTAATTTTTTCTGCAACACAAACATTTTTTATTAATAAAGCACGATAAGCCAAAGTTAATATTCCTTGTTGGCAATATCCTAAAATGAGAAATTATTGAAAATCTCCAAAAAGACAGACTTAATTTTAAAAAACAAGTTTCGCTTAATATCTCAAAACAATTAAAATTATACATAGATCACTTCTGTTCCAGGCTAGCCAGTTATTCCGAGAATATATTGCTAGTAGTTTTGACGTTTTGACATTTGACGCTTTGGAAAGCGAGAATTTCTGACATTTCTTCATCATAACCTAATTTAGGAATTAGGCATTCCCACGACCTGTCAAATTAATCCAATATGGCGTTTGCTGGCACACCAAAGTAGAGGACGTACCGAAGTAATGTAAATTTCTTATTTTTAAAGCCCGTATGACACGATTCAAAAATCGATTCCAATTTTGTATGTAAATTTGATCCCAAAGGTCTACGATCGTGTAATACAGCAATTATTGAGTAGCACGTAATTTAGAATGAAAAACAGGACCTGCTCTATTTCTATCCAATAATCTCGTTTCCAAACATGCGCGTTGCTAATTTTGATCGAATGTCCGTAGTCAATAACCTATAAATATAATTGAAAACAAAGGAGATATACTCCACGTATTAAAACTATCACAGTTACCCTTGTTAGTTGTGTTTTGTACTGTTGTTGCTTTTTATTAAATTAAATAAATTTTATGGACCACCAACGCTGTTACAGTTTTGATTGAAGAATACCAGAAACATCCTTGTTTATATGCGGTGAAAAATAAATTATACCATAATAGAAATGCCCGGAATCTCGCTTTACAGCAAATTGCTAATAGTTTATCAAGTATTGAAGAAATAAAAACGAAATTCTCTGGATTGCGAACGACGTATTTAACTGAAAAAAGAAAATTTGAAAAAACAAATAGAAGCGGCGCCGGCTTGGATTCCGTAAGTATTTTTTACTTGTTTATAAACAATTATTTTCGTAGATTTACGAGCCTTTATTGTGGTATTACAAGAAATTGACTTTCTTGAATGAACACACTACTGGTAGACCATCTACGTCTAATTTACAGTTGCCTGATGAATATGATGCAAATTCTGAAAGTTTATTATCACCACCTCTCGCAACAAGTCCACCAATTATTTATGAGATCGCTGAAGACTATTGCGATGATTCAGAAAGTCAGCTTGTAATAAGTGATGTTGAAATACAAACTGAATCAAGTGAAGTTGACAAGCTGGATATATCTACAAAAAAATTTGAATATGAGGAAACTCCACAAAATGTAGTTAGTACCTCATCAGTATTTTATTACATAAATCCAATATCGAATGAGAGTCTGTGACAGTATTAGAAATACTTAGCTTAATCCCTCTCAATTATTGTCAATAATTTTTCCCCCCAAAACATAGGGAGTTTGTAAAAAAACGTACGTATTCTACATATTTTCCAAGCTGACATGTATGTTGAATTCAAGTTTAGTATACAGCGAAGCAATAACCTATGACGAAAGTCTCATTTGGAATTGAGTTCGCCCAAGTTACTTGTGTGATTCTCAAAGCAGCCTCAGAATGTTTATATAATTCATGACCTCACTATTCTACTGTTTATACACTCACTTTATAAATGTAACACCTATGCAAAGACAAAATTTGTTTTTTTTATTTACTTCACCATCTGGAAAACATTTTTTTTGTAATTTTTAATTACAAGCTTAGAGAAAAATGGAAAAATATGTTGGTTGGTGAATTAGTCTTTATTATTTATTTGAAAAATATTTACAAGAACTTTTTATTTTACTTTTAATCCCCTTTATCTCTAAAACGATTTCAGGACATAAAATAGAAAAACCCTTATATTTTTAGCTCCACTCTCAGGCCCAACATTAAATATGACTCACACATGTATTAGTCGCCACATTTTATTAAGTATAGTGTCTCAGTATTTGAGCAGATTTGTATTTTCCTGCAAATATTTTTTTTATGGGTTGATGATGATTATGGAAGTGAACATAACTACTCTCAAATTAAAAGGACACAGACATCACAACGTAAGAGAAGAAAGAGTGTGACATATCAGGATGAGAACAAAATGATCAAAGATGCCAGCAACGCTTTAAATACAATCACAAATATGCTTCAAGCTGCTCCACAGGAGACAGAAAAAGCCACAGCTGAAGATTTGTATGGTGAACTTTGTAACTTAACAGATATAGATAGTGATAAAAAGATAATTTTAGTTTTACTTACGGTATGCCTTCGACTAAGCTCTAGGTAAAACAATGGGCCGTGAATTTTCGCCTAAATGTTGTAAACACTTAGATAACAAAAATTTGTCTGGCATATAACTTGTTTGAGCGCCACGTCATTTGTCAAATGAAATAATATAATTTACCCTGCTAAAATGACGAAAAACAGAGTATATGGTTTTTTATAGGTACTTAGATGATCATTAAATAAAAATCGGAAAAGTAACTTAACAATCTAATGAAGAATATCCTACTTAAAGTCGACTTGGTTCCTACTATTTTACAAATATGGCCCTTGGCCGTCGTACATTAAATACACAAATTAATAAGGTTTCTAGGGGAATTAGTTCAATGCTAAAGGTTCTACAACGGTACGATTAATCAAAGAAATATGGCCCTCGGCCGTCGTACATTAAATACACGAATTCATAAGATTTCGAGGGAAATTAGTTCAACGCTAAAGGTTCTCCAACGGTATGATTAATCAAAGGTTTGAAAGATATATCGGCCTATCATGCATCTATAAATGGTTTTCGTATTCTCAAATGGAGAAGAGAAACGAATTTTATGTCAAAACAAAGTACTGGACATAATATGACCCATACTTGTTACAGCAAATATAACGTAGTGTCGGAAGTAGAGAATCGAATTGAATTGATTTTCGAATCTAGTTGATTTTCAAATCAAGTTGCTAGTTGAATCAGGTTGATTGTAGAATGTAAAGTTGTTGCAATCTAAAAAGACACAGGAATTTTTAGAAGCTTCTACAAGCAACAAATGCTGTCGGCGAAAACAATTAATTTTGAATGACAGAGTCATCCCACAACATTTCAAAGATATATACACGACAATCAATATTAATTTATAAAAAGGTATTGACTTACTTGGAATTTCTTTCGACACAACTCACATTATATCGTGGCTGAAAGACGTGAGTCCAAGCCAAAAAAAACAACTCACATTATAATTGTCTTTTTTAGACAATCAAGAGAACGCTTGTCTCCAAAATGGTTTCTTTTTCAACCAACTTTTCTGCGCACATGATTTCTGACAATTTTCGGATGCTTTAAATCTTTAACAATGCCTTCTCAGAAAAGATATGAGAACATAAGTAAGGAATCTAACGTGCGTCGACATTATAGTTAAATGCGTTCTTAGGCATCGCCCTAAGATGGCTCGAGAGGTACTAAAATAGGTAATTTATAAGCAAAAAAAATTATTTTGGGCAGAGAAACAGGATCTCCTGTTACAACTTGTGGCTACTAGGTTAAAATCTATTACAGATCTTGGGAGAAGAATCAGAGCTCAACAGGAAATAGATTCAATACTATACAAATATTTATTAATAGATGATAAGTGAATGAATTTCATTCACTAATAAAATTAACTATTTTTACTTACCTTAGTATTAGTGTTACTATATGGATATTATATTTATTTTGTCTTGCGTATATTTCTTGTATACTCTACTTGGTAGTTATAACTTAGGATTTCACAGAAAAAATAGAATGTATTTGCTTTACTCAATATATATTTCATGAATAAACAATATTTTTTATTAAAGTTTTAATGAAAAACAAAATTCAATTATTACACTGTAAGACATATGCAAAAAAAATAAAGGATTTTCAATTTAAAAAAGACAGTCAGGCAATTTTTCCTCAAAACACCTTTATTTCTGAATTTTTATTTTTCATTATATTGAACTCTTATGCTATCATTTTGCCAAGGTACAGCTCCTTTATTAGAAACAAAATATTTCATGAATTCTTCCCTAATACTTAATGCCAATTTACTAGTTTTGTTGCCTCCTTGAGAATCTTGCAAAACTCCCATTCTTTCGCCAATTATTTCATCTAAGAAAACTTCTTTATAAACTGGATTTGTTTTAAGAAGGTGATTGTGTAAAATACAGCGGGTTAAAGTTATTAATTCAACTTTATCTGGATTTAAAGTGATAGTGGTCAAGAGTATCCTAAAGCGATTACTAAGGATACCAAATGCATTTTCAACCCTTCTTGCACGTGAAAGTCCGTAATTGAAAATACGTTTTTCAGTAGACAAATTTCTATTTGGAAAGGGTTTCATAAGCCTAGTGGAAAGAGGAAATGCATCATCAGCAATAATAACATGTGGCATAGCAATGGAGCTGTTTGGTAAATTAACATCAGGAGGAAAGTTCAAAAAGTTACTTTGTATAGCTTTGGACAGAGTACTTTCCCGGAAGACCCCACCGGCACTAATTCGACCATTTACACCTATATCAACGTAAGTAAATAGATAATTAGCATCAACCAATGCCAAAAGAATGATGCTGTGATGTCCTTTATAATTATAATAGTACGACCCTGCACTTCTAGGTGGTCTAAAATTTATGTGTTTTCCATCCAAAGCACCTAAGCATAATGGAAAGTCCAAAAAGATTCAAAATCTTTGGCGATATGTTTCCATTCACTACTAGAATTTGGACATTTTAAATATTCGTCTTTCAAGCAAATATTAATAGCTTCACACACTTCAGGCACAATTTTTCCTATTGTTGTTTCATGTATTCGTGAAGAATACATTAATGAGCGATATGTTTCACCCGTTGCCAAAAATCTTAAGGTTATTGCAAGTCTGAAAAAAGTTAATTTTGTTAAATAGTATTCAGTTTAATTCTAAGTGCACACTTACCGATTTTCTGGGGATATACACTGCCTCATATTAGTATCTTGTTTTGTTATAAGATCTCTAATTTTATTAAGTAAATTAGCGATTTGATCATGATCCATCCGTAAAAAATTTTTATAGGACACAATATCTTCGGTAAAAGTCTAGTTTAGTGAACCATCGCGGATTTAGATGAATTTTTTTTTTAAATTAATTCGAGGTCGCTGAACACGAAAATGAAAAAATAAATCGGCGCTCTCTTGCCAAAAACGAGTTATGAATTTTTGAAGATGAGTTCAGATCAGCACTGCACTGGTTTCGTTGTCATATTAGAACTGCTTTAAAATGATGCATTTTCACTTCTACACAATGTTAAATACACTATAATTGCTTTTCACGATATTCCTCTCACACACACATTTAAAAAACACTGAAGGCAAGCAACACACGTATTCGCGAGGGACAATTAACAGACCCTCAAGTAAAAAAAATAATTGACTGTTTCGAATCTGACGACCCGGAGCTTGTCGACTTTGGCCAATATACTGATCGAGGATACGTCATGAATCAGGGCGTACTCTATCGCTACAATCAAGATGTAGACTCAGAAGATGCCCAATTGGTAGTTCCACAAGTTAAAGTGGAAGAAGTCCTTAGGGAATGTCACGATATGCCCCTAGCTGGTCACTATGGAATCGAACAGACTATCCAGAGAATAACTCTTCGTTATTGCTGGCCAACCATTAGACGAGACGTGACAAACCATGTTAGGAAATGCCTTGACTGCCAGAAGTTTAAACCAACTAATTTGAAGCCTGCAGGCTTAACACAAACCCCAGTATTGGCTCAGAGTTTTGCGTGTATTGCTATTGACTTAGTAGGTCCACTCCCCGAAACAAATCGTGGCAATTGCTGGATATTTGCCGTAGAGGATACTTCGACAAAATGGTTCGAGTTGTTCCCTTTAAGGCACGCCACTGCCGACGAGTGCGCCAGGGTACTGATGGATGAGATATGCCTCCGCTACAGTACCCCACGGAGAATAGTGAGTGACAATGGACCCCAATTCGTGGGCAAAGTCATGCAACAGTTTACCCACTGTCTGGGTATTAAACAGACTCTCATTCCAGTTTACCACCCTGCCTCAAATCCCAAAGAGCGAAAGAATCGCGATCTGAAAATTCAATTATCTATATTAGTACAAAATGATCATACAACATGGGACGAAATGCTGTCAAGTGTTCGATTTTCCATGAATAGCGTACCTAGTCTAGCTACCGGCTATTCTCCCGCATACCTCAATTTCGCACGCGAACTCCGAACTCCTACTGATGTTCTTAATGATTTACGCGCCGTAATCGGTAATGAAAATATAATACCGGAAATAACCCCGTACTTACGACGACACGTAGAAACGTTACTCAATGCTCGTGAAACTAATGAATTGAGACAAGATGCTTCGAAGCATTACGCGGATAAGAACCTGCGCAAACCCATAGTATACGAAAGAGGACAACAAGTGCTCGTACAAACTCACGTACTAAGTAAAGCAAGTGTTGGGTTTTCTAAAAAGTTTGCTCCGCGCCGCGACGGGCCGTATATAATCCTCAAACAAATATCTCCCACTTCCTATGAGGTAGCCACGCCCCAAAATCCTAACATACCCGTGGGTAAATATCACGTATCAGCACTCCAACCCTATATTGATGGCCAAGACAGTTTGCCAACCGACGTTTCGGAAACGTTACCTACAACCAGTTCTACAGTCAGAGTAGCTGCTAGAGGGAAGCGCAGAGATACCGATCTGCGACCATCATGTTCCAGCTCTTCTACAACCTCTGTGCCCGATGTCGACCCCGGTACTCCCCAATCACCGCACGGCGATGAGCTAGCCAGACCGAGACGTCAACGGCGTCCCCCTCATCGTTATCGTGACAACACTAAGTACGTTACCTTCCACGCCGAGCCTGAGAATCCTTAACTTCAAACGGTTCCGCTACGAAGAAACATCACACCAGTGGTTTTGTATCATCCCTCCACTAGGTATGATCCAAAGGGGGAGAATGTAACACCACCCTAATGTGACACCGCCTTAACGTGATGTGAAGGACAATCGAGTGAGTGACAATCGACAAGATACGATGACTTTTCATTCTCATTCTTATTCTGTTGACACACACATGTATTTTTATTTGCCATGTGCCATGTGCCAAGTATCACAATTTGTTCAGTGAAATATAGTAATAACCATCAACTAAGTTGTTGAAAGTGCTTTACCAAGTAAAACCTATTGGAACACCCACAGAACTCTCCCGATCCCTTTATTCCTACGCGACCTAAACGACCCAAACCAAGCCACCCTACACTTGCACTCACCTTGTATGGTCTCCACAATTACAGATATTCAGCAACTTTTTTCCAAGTAACTACCTAATGATGGCTGAATATGCTAGTAGGTACAAGTTTTACGACTAAGAGGAAACAGACCAAAACTTATGTCAGTCATATCTGCAGTCATATAACATGGAAAAGTCAAAAGATATAATAATTGTGGAATTAAAAAAAGAATGTACAAGAAATGAATATCAGTGTTTTCTAAATGTGTGTGTGTGAGAGGAATATCGTAAAAAGCAATTATAGTGTATCTAATATTGTGTAGAAGTTATAATGGATCATTTTAAAGCAGTTATAATATGACAATAAAACTAGTGCAGTGCTGATCTGAACTCATCTTCAAAAATTCATAGCTCGTTTTTGGTGAGAGAGCGCAGATTTCTTTTTTCGTTTTCGTGTTCAGCGACCTTGAATTAACTTAAAAAAAATATTTCATCAAAATCCGCGTTGTTTCACTAAACTAGATTTTTTTCCATATCTTCTTGTGAGAGTTCATTCTCAACCATATTGGGAACTCCACGACCTTTGTCTCTTCGCAGCAGCCACCGATGAGCCCACATTTTTTTTGCTTGGTTTTCCTTTTATGTAGTAATAAACCTATCGTGTATACAGTTATCAGAGCACTACAACAAGCTCCAAGAACTTTTCCAGGAAATCGCATGCTTATTTAATATTACAATTTATACTTTTATTATGAAATAAAATCCTAACCTTTTGATTTTAATTTGACATGACTATTGACGTTTTAGCTCAATTTTGCAGTGCGCATGCCTCCGTTGCAAATAAATAGGCTTAGTGTCAGACATCCAAAATTGTAATTTGGTAGAATATTATTGCTTTTATAAATGTAAATTTGATAAGAAAACACATTCAGTTTTTGAATAAAAATTAGTGTCATGTCATACGGGCTTAAGTTATTTTTACTTTGGCTTCAAGTGCAGAGAGCCAATTTTTTGGTTTTTTATTAAATAATATGCCTGTAACATGTATTGTGGTGGGCTGTGGAAGTCGTGGAGACAGGGACAGGGTAAAATTCGTTTCTATCCCAGCCGTGTTAAAACACAGATATTTGACTCAAAAAAATGAATTATCCCAAAGAAGAAGTACTTTATGGTTAAATGCAATCCAAAGGGAGGATCTAACTGATACAAAAATTAAATACCAAAGGGTTTGCAGCAAGCATTTTATTACTGGTAAATTTTATAGCAAAGAAAATACAAAAATGTTAACTGGTTGTAGGTAAACCTGCAGCACTGGATAATGCAAATAACCCTCGCAGAATATGGGGCATAAATTCCAAAGCATTAATAAACGCTCTAGTGATGTTGAAAGAAAACAGAGAGTGGACAAAAGAAGAAAGAGACAGGTATGTCATTTGGTATAGTTAAATATTTTTCGTACATACGTATTATAGGCAAAGTCCATATAAAAGCAAAAAAGTAAATCTTACTTGGTTTTACTTATACGTATTCAAAACTACAGCAGCCAATTTTAGCTGCAAAAATGTCGAGAACTGCTCAATTTGCGGTTTCAGTGGCGTGCAGGATATATATTGAATCAAATAGATATTTCGGAGAGCCACCTTGATATTCAATGAGTAAGGGTATATTGGTGTGGAGGGCACAATGTTTGGAGGGAATTTGCTTACAATCGGGAGCAAGGGTTGCAATGTCACCCTACTACACACTAAAATAAATTATAACTTGGGGTGACGTTGCAGCCCTTGTTCCCCTACATAAACAAATTGTTGAGGGCAGTAAGTTTTGTGATTACCTTAAACCAGGAGATGTTATTTTAGCTGTCAGGGGATTTTCAATAAAATAGTCAATCGGTGAACTGGGAGGAAAATCTCCTGCCTCTGCCAGAAGAAAAAATCAGCTCCACCCTATAGAAATAGAAGGCACCAGACATATTGCACAAGTAAGAATACATGTTGAGAGATTGATTGGAATGTTGAAAAATAAGTAATATATTTAAAGGCACAATTCCAAGAAGTTTGTTGAAAAAAGGTAACAATGAAAAATTCAATATGCTTGACGAAATAGTGGTGGTTTGTTGTACTTTCGTAAATATTTCTCCACGCATTATTCCCCTATAAATTAAAAAGCAATCAGTCCGGTTTTTTTGACCCACCTCATCTTTTAATAGGATAGGGAAGTATAATAGTTGCAAACTGCTATTAAGAAAACTAATTTTGTATTGCTAAACTGTACAAACCTTCTAGAAAAACTTGTAAAACTGATGAATTATTATTAATTATTACATATTAAGTTACAATGTACATAAAACATGTCTGCTTAAAAATAATTGGAAAAATGAATCAGTTTTTATTTAGAATGCCTTTTTTACATTTGCTGCAATACCACTCTGAGTCCGGGTTTAACAATCCATCTCATTCAAAATGAAACCATTGTGTTTCACAGTCGTCATCATCGCATCGGATCATCGGTCTTCTATCATCAACACCGTTACAAAGTTCGGCAGCCCCTGACTGCCGAGAAAATTCTGGCATTATCACATGTGTATGGAATTGTAGTGCAATTTTGCTTTCTCTTTCGCAAAATAGAAAATCGGGGAAAACCCGTAATTTAATAAAAAATTTGGGAGACCAAATTATAAAATCCCAATATTTTACTTTTGCAACAAAAATTTGCATTTTTACTTGGCAGTAGTAGCTGTGGTTTTTTTCAATTGAAATTTCATTGTCTTTCAACACTAAACATGAACTTTTCATATTTATATATTCATTCATGTTTTCTACATTATTTGTATATGTTAGACTCAGATGCCGTACTCGCCCATTTGCCGAAATTAATACTTAGTCCGCGATATGATCAAAGTTAAATGATCAGATGCCGACAACAGATTCTATTTCGGCATTTGTTTACTCTAATTTATACATTTTGCGAACTGAGCAATTCAGACTTGCTCAAATGCCGATTATGAATTTATTTTGGTTTAATCCTCTTCCCGACCTTTAACACAGATCAATGAATAATATCTATTCTTATCACCTTATATCGCTTCAAAAATCTCAAGAGTCAAACGTTTTCGTAGACGCCTGTTTATCGAGTTTAATTGCCGATTAGGTATAGTTCGAAAAAATGAAAATTATGCATTTTCGCAAAAGAAATTCGACTCTTTCTTTTTAGAAAATTCAACATATCGAGAACTGTTCATTTCTTAATAGTACAATTGACAAAATATAAAACTAAAAATAATCATCTGCCAAAATAAATTCATAATCGGCATTTGAGCAAGTCTGAATTGCTCAGTTCGCGAAATGTATGAATTAGAGTAAACAAATTCCGAAATAGAATCTGTTATCGGCATTTGATCATTTCACTTTGATCATATCGCGGACTGAGTATTAATTTCGGCAAATGGGCGAATTCGGCATCTGAGTCTAGCATATATAATGAATATGGACACTTTACTTCGACGACTCCTCCTAAAAAATATTCACAATAAACTATCCTATCAGGAGAGGCAGCTAACTGTGGCCATTCTGAATTTACGAGAAGACCCACTGTATTCAGTGATTTATTTTTGAAGGTATAACATATATATTATTAAAGAGGTAACAATAGTCACATAAGTACAAGCATAGGTAACATACATACAAGTTGTTTACATGAAGTCTTTTTTCACTCTGTCTGTAATTTCCCTTTCCACATACGGGGTGCCGTCGCCACCCTGGCCAACGTGCGAGGTTGTCACGTCTTGCACAAAGTCTTGGAAACAACATATCGCCCCCCTTGAAAGCCTCCAGGAGAGCCTTTAAAGATTTGATTGGGAAGCACACATAACTTGACAGCGGGTCTTTTGAGAATGCCCAATGAAGTTTTTACAGATGCAACGCGTATGATGCCGTCTTTACCGGGGAACATCTCGGTAATTCGGCCCAATCTCCATTGAAGAGGAGGCAAATTGTCCTCTTGGATGAGAACTAACAGACCAGGTTGGAGGGTGTCTTGACTGGGGCGGACCCATTTGCTTCTTGGTTGCAAATGAGAAATATATTCCTTCGACCATCTTCGCCAAAACTGTTGAACCAATTTTTGTGCTAACTGGAATTGTTTCAGTCGGTTGCCAGGAGTGGACACTAGATTTGGTTCTGGAATAGCCTCCAATGATGCGCCAATCAGGAAGTGCGAGGGAGTGAGAGGAGAAAGGTCGTTGGGGTCATCAGAGGAAGGATATAATGGACGGGAGTTAAGAACGGATACGATTTGTACAAGAACCGTTAAAAATTGTTCATAGTTAAGAGGACTACTACTATGCGACGCAAGTGATGCTTGATGGATTTGACCCCTCCTCCCCATATACCCCCAAAATGTGAAGCCTTAGCAGGTATAAACCTCTAAGTTATGCCCTCAACAGATAGGTTGTCGGCGACCTCCCTTGAAGCCCCTTTAAGAAAAGACCTTATTTCATTTGAGGCGCCTACTAAATTCGTGCCGTTATCGGAGTTAATAACGTTAGGTTTTCCGCGCCTAGCTATAAAACGTTTAAGGGCTGCTAAAAACAAGTCGGTGCTCAGATCCCCTACCAACTCTAAGTGTATGGCCTAGGTAGACATGCAGATAAAGAGGCAAATATAGGCCTTAGTCAATTTATAATTTCTTGTGGTTCTGTCCTTCAATTTGAAGGGGCCAGCATAATCGATGCCGGTGAATAAAAAGGGTCTAGATGGGGACACCCTTTCTATAGGAAGCTCTCCCATCGCGGGCATGACAGATTTGGCATTCCATTTGAAGCAAACGGTACAATCGCGAATTACCCTTTTAACGGTGTTTCTACCATTTAGAAGCCAAAATCTCTCTCTTAAGGAAGCAAGTGTGTGTTGGGGACCGGCATGTAGCAATCGTACATGCTCTCCCTATAAGGGATTATACCATTTTTTGATATTTCGGATATCTCTTTTGAAAAATGGTCAGACTGAACAATTTTAATCAGCTGACTTAAGGAATCATCCAATTCTCCTGGGAGCAAGCAGCCGATAGTTCTGCTCTCCTTGTTTTTCAAATTCTGACAGAATCTTAAAACGTGAGCAAATACTCTTATGAGTCGGTTCAAATTTGAGAACTTGTTTAGATGAGGAAAAATATGAAAGTCTGTGGTTACAGTGGCGGACAGTGTAATTGCCTTAGGACAAATCTCGGGCAAGTCAAAAATGTTGATTTCAGATAAAGGTGGAACTTGTTGCTGATTGATTGGGTCTTTTATTATATCAGGACCGTACCACCATAGCTTAGAATTTTTTAATTAATAATAAAAGAGTGATATCCCCCTAGTCAACAAGTCGGCGAGATTAGTTTCTGTCGTTTTATGAAACCACTGATCTGGGTTACTTAGAGTCTGTATTTGTGATACACGGTTGGCAACAAAAACCTTCCACATGTGTGGCGGCGCCTTAATCCATGAAAGGGTTATAGTAGAGTCAGTGTAATAATAAATACCTTGTATATCTAGTTTCATGGGATTAACAACCTTTTGGACAAGCTCTGCTAAAAGTAGGGCTGCGCATAGCTCCAGTTTTGGGATCGTTAAGGTTTTCAAAGGAGCTACTCTATTTCTGGAGCAAAGAATATGGTAATGCACTAGGTCGTTTTCATCTACGGACTTAACATAAATGACTGCTCCATAAGCAGTTTGGCTATCATCGGCAAATCCGTGCAATTCAATGAATTTAGGAGTCTTAGAAATGACATGCCTTGGTAAGGAAATAATATTGAGATGATAAATTTTTGTTTGAAATGTTGTCAACTTACTGTGGAGATCTAGAGGTACTGATTCATCCCAAGAAAGGTGCAGCTGTCAAAGTTTCTGTAAAATAATTTTGGCGGTTATAATGAATGGTAAGAGTAATCCCAAAGGATCAAATATTTGAGACGTATGGCTAAGAATGGATCTTTTTGTCACACAACTTTGACGGGGATTAGATTTTACTGAATAAGTCAGAGTATCTATATCAGAATGCCATAGAAGACCTAGCGTTTTAACCGGTTCATTTGAACACAAATCAACTGTTAGAAAGGACTGATTATCGATGTCAGGTTGGACCTAACCTTTCTAAGTGGAAATCCATAAGAGGAGAATGCGCTTGAGATTTCTTCCTTTATTTTAATAACCTCAGCTAAAGATGACCCACCTGTGAGGAGGTCGTCAACATAAAAGTCTTCTAATATTATGGAACTAATTGAGGGATTTTTTGTAGCCAATTGGTGGCCAATTTCGTGAAGACATCTAATTGCTAAAAAGGAAGAGGAAGCTAAGCCATACGTGATGGTGTTTAATTGGTATACAGATAAGGGGTGAGCTGGATCATCGCGCCAAAGAATGCATTGGAGATTGCGTTGATCCTTGTCAATCAGGACTTGCCTGTACATATTTTCTATGTCACCAGTGAGAACGTAAGCATGCTTTCTAAAACGCAACAGGATAGAAAATAGATCGTTTTGGATTGTTGGGCCTGAAATCATGATATCATTCAGAGAATAACCGGATGAGGTTTTTGAAGAGCCGTCAAAAACTACACAGAGCTTGAAAAATAATAGTTCAATACTATTAAACGCCTTACAAAATTAGGAAAATTAATTTCCAAAGAGCAGACCGTCCACTAAGAAGCAACAACTACTTCTCAGGCTATATGCCCCGACAGACATTGAATTACACTTCTAAAGTAAACGGGGTTGGTATATCTGTTAAGATAGAACCAACCATTCTGTAATTAAGTAAATACCTACAAAACCGAGATGGTTTTTTGTCGATATAGAATTTTGGTTTGTGATTAGATGTAGAGATGTCGCTGATATCGCACTCTTAACATTTCCTTTACTAAGGCTAATGTATTGTTGTGGTATCAACGTAGTCTCTAGACCAGGATTATGCTCTCAGAGCTTCTGGTCGAATGGCATCTACCTTGTGCTGATGAGGCGCAAAAACGCCGAAACCGGTCCACAAGTGATGTTATTCCTTCTAATCGCAAACCAGAATGGTTGGTTCTATCTTAACAGATATACCAACCCCGTTTACTTTAGAAGTGTAATTCAATGTCTGTCGGGGCATATAGCCCGAGAAGTAGTTGTTGCTTCTTAGTGGACGGTCTGCTCTTTGGAAATTAATTTTTCTAATTTTGTAAGGCGTTTAATAGTATTGAACTATTACTTTTTGACGTCTATAGATCACGCTTTACTGATATGACAATTATTTACAGGTAACTGTAATTAAGTAAATACACAGAGCTTGGTAGTTGAATGATCTTCCTTGATCACACAATGATAGGGAAGGTAATACGATGGCATGAAAGATGGGTCAGACACGAGTGACATATGCCCCAGCTGGGTATGAATTTAGAATACTGATTTTTAAGGTCAAGATTCCTATTGAGTTTGTTTTCTAAATAACGAAAACGTTTTTCGTCTATGGACCGAGATTCTCCGAGTACATTTGTGGGTTCCTTTAGAGGGTACTTGACAATAAATCGCCCTGAATCATCTTGGGCAAGAGTTTCTAGGACGTGGTTTTCACATAATTGTTCTTCAGGGGCCAAGTGCACTTTATTAACGGGTGGTTCCTGAATCTGCTAGAACCTCTGAACATTATTATTCAACTCTTCCAAAGTTTGATTAGGAATGGTCTCTTGGGTAAAGAAACATACAGCGTGCAGGTTTGTGTCTGTATGATCAGAAATGGTTTCAAGTTTACGTGGTAAGGAAATAGGGCCTGAAATTATCCATCCTAATGTAGTTTTTTGGAGGGTGTGTTACGGGACAAGGAATTATTTGTGCCTCTCTTTCAAACATCCAAAAATAAACTCTGTACCTACCAACTGCTAGTTTAACAAAAACAGATCCTGATTGTTTTAAGTAGGATTAATACAGTTAATGTCTCAGGAATCCTTTCATTTTTCTCAAGCGTCTCCCTGAAGGGCACCTAAAAGTAATTAATAAGTATTTACCACTTATTCTTCAGAACAACATGAGATATAATAGGTCAAATATTTATACTCTAAATTTACTGAATACCTTATTTACACATAGTGTAACAGGAGATCCTGTTTCTCTGCTCAAAAGAATTCGTTTTGCTAATATATTACTTATTTAAGTACCTCTCGAGCCATCTAACGGTGAGACCTAGGAACGCATGTAAACTATAAGGTCGACGCACGTTAGATTCCTTACTTATGTTCTCATATCTTTTCTGAGAGGGCACTGTTAAAGATTTAAAACATCCGAAAATTGTCAGAAATGATGTGCGCAGAAAAGTTCGTTGAAAATAAGAAACCATTTTGGAGACAAGCCTGACCGGCGTTCTCTTGATTGTCTAAAAACAAAGAAAATTATAATGTGAGTTGTGTCGAAGGAAATTCTAAGTAAGTCAATACCTTTTTATACATTACTAATGATTGTCGTGTATATATCTTTGAAATGTTGAGGGATGACTCTGTCATTCTAAATTAATTGCTTTCGCCGACAGCACTTGTTGCTTGTAGAAGCTTCTAAAAATTCCTGTGTCTTTTTAGATTGCAACAACTCTACATTCTACCTTCTACATTCTACATTCTACCATCAACCTGATTCGGGTTTACATTCTACAATCAATCTGATTCAACTAGCAACTTGATTTGAAAATCAACTAGATTCGAAAATCAATTCAATTCGATTCTCTACTTCCGACACTACGTTATATTTGCTGTAACAAGTATGGGTCATATTATGTCCAGTACTTTGTTGACATAAAATTCGTTTCTCTTCTCCATTTGAGAATACAAAAACCATTTATGGATGCATAAGCCGATATATATTTCTAATATTTGATTAATCATACCGTTGGAGAACCTTTAGCATTGAACTAATTTCCCTCGAAATCTTATAAATTTGTGTATTTATTGTACGACGGCCAAGGGCCATATTTCTTTGATTCATCATATTGTTGTAGCACCTTTAGCATTGAACTAATTTCCCTAGGAACCCAAGTAATTTGTATATTTAATGTACGACGGCCAAGGGCCATATATGTAAAATAGTAGGGACCAAAGTCGACTTTAAGTAGGATATTCTTCATTAGATTGTTAAGTTACTTTCCCGATTTTTATTTAATGATCATCTAAGTACCTATAAAAAACCATATACTCTGTTTTTCGTCATTTGATCAGGGTAAATTATATTATTTCATTTTACAAATGACGTGGCGCTCAAACAAGTTATATGCCAGACAAATTTTTATTATCTAAGTGTTATACAACATTTAGGCGAAAATTCACGACCCATTGTTTTACCTAGAGCTTACCTAGAAGTTACAAAATGGCGCCCAAAACGTGATTGTTGGATACTTCGGATATTAAAGATTTGTTTGGACTATTATCTCAATGATTTACTTCGTATTTTTTGCATATTTCTTTCTCTTTCAGCAATTATTTGTGTTATAAATTTGTGACTTAAGGTATCTATCTTTTGGAATGTCTATATATAGGGTACGTTCAATAATTATTTCGCTTTCGGCCGCTATATTTTTGAATTTTGATTTGTTTCTATAATATATCGGATAAATTTCGAGGTTGTTAACATTTTGTGATTTTTGATTTGACGATACCTACACTGTAAGAAAAAATATTAGTTGGTTTACGAAAATAATTGATTTATCTTACTTATTTTATCGAAAATTAGTTTGATCAAAGTTTAACATTTCGTAAATTTTACATACACTGTGAAAAAGTTTGTCGTTCCTACACTGAGAAATTTAATTGTTGATTTTTTTTTTATTTTTGCGATTTGACTTGTATTTTTTAAATTTTTGAATTTAATAATGGCTAATTTTAACCTTTATCACTTACGTTCACATGAATTGGCTTATGAAATAACAATTCTAGATACCGATGTACCTGAATTAGTGGAAGACCGTAGACGTATACTTGTGGGTTTATTATCACAGGAACGCGGTGAGCGGAGTTTTTCAGAACTAGATAATACAATAAAATTTGATGATGATTTAGAAGGAGTAAAAACTTCATTGTCTGATATTAAAATGCAAATTGAATCTATGCCGGAAAAAATTGAAGACAAACTTTTGAATAGACTAACTTCCCGACTCATTCATTTAACTAAAAGAATTTCAAATTTAAACACAGAAACTGAAGATATTAAAATTCAAAGAAAATTAAAAACTGAACTTTTATTGTTAGAAGCAGGTTTAGATGAAAAATCTTCTGGTTTATCTAGTAATGTAACAAATATCTTACCTAATGTTTTATCGAATACTGTAGCTGGCAATGCAATTGCACTTCCGAGTTTTAAAAATACCGATGTTCATAAATGGAACATATTTTTTGATGGTCAAAATTCGCTTCACGCATTTCTTGAAAAAGTCGAAATGCTAAGAATTTCTCGTGGATTAACGGAACAAGAATTGTTTGTTAAAAGTTTCGAACTTTTTAGAGATTCTGCCTTAACGTGGTTTATGGCACAAAAAGATAAAGTAAATTCATGGTCACAACTTGTTATTAAATTAAAAGAAGATTTTTTACCTTGCAATTACGAATTACATTTAGAATCAGAAATTAATAACAGAATCCAGAAATCAAATGAAAAGGCAACGATATTTATAGCTACTATGGAAAGTTTATTCAGTAGACTTGATAAAATACCGGATGAATTAACGAAAGTAAATAGAATCAGACGTAACTTATCTCCATTTTTCTTAGCTCAATTATCGCTTCAGTCACCTACAACGGTGGAAGAATTAGCAAAACTCTGTAAACAAATAGAGGATTCTCGAACTTGGGTAAACCGTTATAATGATAATGATTTTAGCAGCAATAGAAAATATCGTAACTTTGACAATACTCAATATTTTAGGAAACAAAATAACCCTAATATCGATAAGAAATTTTCTAATTTACCTTTTACCGAAAGTAAGCCACAAAATAATGTTTCTGTAGTATCGTCAATATCTTGTTGGAATTGTGGATTCCAAGGTCATTCTTATACCTCATGTCGTTCCGCTAAAAGTATTTTTTGTTACGGGTGTGGTCAAAAAGGTATCATTAAATCTAAATGTCGTCAGTGTTTGTCAAAAAACGCGAATGCGACTGGTTCACGAAACCTGGCTACAGTATCCAGTCACGACAATGTACCGCAATCACAGCCAGAACAAAATACCGAAATTGTCTCCAAAAAGAAAAAAGACAAACAGTAACTTTCTCGACTTCTTCTGCGGAATGGCAAAGTTATCTAATCTTTGTTAAAAATGTCTTAAAATTAATTTCAGAAAAATCTCGAGTCAGTAACGTTTCTAAAATTTTACTTTCAAATTCGATGTCTTCCTCAGAGAATTTATCGATTTTAGCTCAAAAAGGTTCCTCGTTGCCTTCTGTAGATGACACAAGATTACCTTTATTAAATGTTTGTCCAATCTTTGTGAAAAAATATAATGATAATAGACTTTACCTAAACATAAAAATTTATGATATAGAAATTTTAGCTATGGTTGATACAGGCAGTAACGCGTGTGTTCATGGCAGTGCAGGTTTGCAATTTTTGAGTAAATTAAAAATGAATATTTTGTATGATGAAACTTTAGCTGTCACTACTGCAGATGGTACCTTACAATCTAGCTTAGGTTATATCTATGTCCCGATAACTTTAAATAACTTGACAAAAAAATTAAAAATTTTAGTAATACCTTCAATATCGCATTCCTTGATTATCGGTATGGATTTTCTAAAACTTTTCAAAATTGACGTAAATTTTCAAACGTTATCTTATTCGATGTTATCTTCCCTTTGTGTCATTAACACAATTCAACCTTTATCGACATTACCTTCTGAACAAAAGTCTCAACTTGAGAATACCGTTCAACTTTTCTTTAAAATTGGTCCCAAGGATTCTCTTGGTCTCACTCATTTAATTAAACATGATATCGATACCGGGGATTCAAAACCCATTTGTCAACGACAATATCCTTTAAGTCCCACTATGCTGGCACACCTTAAAAAAGAGGTCGATGAACTTCTTCGTTTAAAGGTAATTTAGCCTTCTAACTCTCCCTATTGTTCACCTATGTGGTTGGTCCCGAAAAAAGAAAAAGGTGAATAT
Source organism: Lochmaea crataegi (assembly GCA_947563755.1). Lineage (NCBI taxonomy): Eukaryota > Metazoa > Arthropoda > Insecta > Coleoptera > Chrysomelidae > Lochmaea > Lochmaea crataegi. The sequence goes on from OX387429.1 coordinate 40,963,780, forward strand.
CGAGCTGTTTTCGATGGTCGAAAACTAAATTCCGTTACCGTGTCTGATACCTACCCTATGCATTTAGTTGACTCAATTCTAAATAATTTGGGGGATGCAAAATATCTTACCTCTATTGATTTACGGAAAGCTTTTCTTCAAGTTCCCTTGACGGAGTCGTCAAAACCCAAAACTGCTTTTTCTGTTTTTGGCCTTGGTAGCTTTGAGTATACTCGTATGCCTTTTGGACTCAAAAATGCTCCCAGAACTTTAGCCAGATTGATGGATCACATCATAGACCCTACCTTACTCCAACTTTCGAAACCCATATTGAAATTCTTGAAAAATTATACCTCAAATTAAAAGAAGCTGGTTTAACTGTAAATATGGAAAAATGTAATTTCTGTAGAGATTCTCTAGAATACCTTGGTTTCATTATCGATCAAGACGGCCTTCGCACAGACCCCAGCAAGGTTGAGTCTATCTTAAATTATCCCGTCCCTAAAACCACTACAGAAATCAAACGACTTGTCGGACTGATTGGTTGGTATCACAGATTTCTTAAAAATTTCTCTTCTGTTTGTTCCCCTGTTACAGATCTTCTTAAAGGTAAAAAGAAAGGTCAACCTATCGTTTGGACTCCCGAAGCTGACAAAGCATTTTCTGAAATAAAATCCCTTTTAACTTCAAGTACCGTTTTAGCTAGTCCCGACTATTCTCGATGTTTCATCATCCAAACGGATGCCAGTGATACTGGACTTGGTGCGATTTTGTATCAAGAACACGATGGTATAGATCATCCGATAGCTTATGCTAGTCGTTGTCTCACTACAGACGAAAGAAAAATGTCAACTACAGAGAAAGAACTCTTAGGTGTCATTTTCGGAGTCGAAAAATTCAGAGGATATGTCGAAGGCACTACTTTCACTCTGGAAACAGATCATTCGTCCCTACAATATCTATATAAATTATCCAATCCCAGTGGTCGTTTAGCTCGTTTAGCTTTACGTTTATCTCAATTTGACTTCACGATAAAACACAGAAAAGGTTCGACTATGGTGGTAAGTGATGCCCTTTCTCGTGCAGCATCTGATGTTTCGATTATCGATATCTCTTCTCTTAAACCCGACAAATGGTACCGTTCGATGCTTGAAAAAGTACAACAAAATCCCGATAAATTCTCTACATTTAAGGTTGAAAATAATGTCCTTTACAAACATGTCTTCTCTCAAATTCCTATTGAAAGTAATATTAGCAATTGGAAAATTGTCGTACCTTCTGCAAATCGCTTAACGATTTTGAAACAATGTCATGATGAACCTACTAGTGGTCACTTAGGTGTTTCCAAAACCTTTTATCGTATCTCTGAATTATATTATTGGCCTAGATTACGACAAGATGTTTGCCGTTATGTCAAAAGATGTAGTATCTGTGCTTCATGCAAAAGTAGTAACTTACCGAAAGCTGGTCTTATGGGACAATATAAAAATATCGATTTTCCCTTTCAGTGGATATCTGCCGACATTATTGGACCATATCCGAGGTCAAAGTTAGGTAACAAATATGCTTTAGTTGTCACTGATTGGTTTACGAAATTTTGTCTCGTACATCCCATGTCTCAAGCTACTTCCTCTAGTATCGTTAAATTCATCGAAAATCAAGTATTTCTAATTTTTGGTGTACCTATGGTCATGAGTGTTTACAATGGTTCCCAGTTTATCAGTAATGAGTTTAAAAATCTCATGAAAAAATACAAGGTTCAGAAAACGTTCTATAACCCTTCGTACCATCCTCAGGTAAATCATACCGAACGTACAAACAAAGTTATAGTTACCGCTCTCCGTTGTTATATTCATGATAATCATAAAAATTGGGATCAATACATCCACCAAGTTGCTCAAGCCATTAGAACTGCACAACTGATTTGAATCGAGATTTTACTGATTTTGATGATAATTTACCTAACAATGTTGACGATGACGAAATCGACCAACGTATCTTACGTAATAGACTCCATATCGCAATGTCAGATGATGATTCTAGTGATGACGAATAACCTGTCCTTTTACCGTTCGTTCCTCTTTACCTTTGCATGTCGTACCTTATTACTTTTAAAGTTATGAGAATATAACTCCAGATAATGTGCTTCTTCTTGATAGAGACGCTATGTTTCGATAGTACAATATCATTTAACATTAAATAATTAAATAAAACAAATAAATTAATAAACCAATTTAAAAAAATCAATGATCATTGTTCTGGTGAATACTCGTTTGAAGTTTTGGACTGGTGATGGTGAACAATATTCTCCGAGCGTAGATCCGAATCGAATATTTTGGTTTCGAATTAGGCAACATCCCTTAGAATGGTTCATTATTACTCACGCCGAAGTCGCTTCATTCGTTTATTTACTCGGAGAAATAATAAATACAAACAATAAAATATAAACATAAATAAATAAAACATAAACAATTAAAACTAAATAAACTTCTAAAAAAACAAAATAAAATAAACAAAAACTATTGTGCGATCGAGCATTGCTGATCTAAAGAGAGGTATGCATATATGTCCTGCTGTATCCCTAACGAAACTATAATACCTTTACTTAATTACAGTTACCTGTAAATAATTGTCATATAAGTAAAGCGTGATCTATAGACGTCAAAAAATAATAGTTCAATACTATTAAACGCTTTACAAAATTAGAAAAATTAATTTCCAAAGAGCAGACCGTCCACTAAGAAGCAACAACTACTTCTCGGGCTATATGCCCCGACAGACATTGAATTACACTTCTAAAGTAAACGGGGTTGGTATATCTGTTAAGATAGAACCAACCATTCTGGTTTGCGATTAGAAGGAATAACATCACTTGTGGACCGGTTTCGGCGTTTTTGCGCCTCATCAGCACAAGGTAGATGCCACTCGTCCAAGAGCTCTGAGAGCATAATCCTGGACTAGAGACTACGTCGATATCACACCAACACATTAGCCTTAGTGAAGGAAATGTTAAGAGTGCGATATCGGCGACATCTCTACATCTAATCACAAACCAAAATTCTATATCGACAAAAAACCATCTTAACATTTCCTTCACTAAGGCTAATGTGTTGGTGTGGTATCGACGTAGTCTCTAGTCCAGGATTATGCTCTCAGAGCTCTTGGACGAGTGGCATCTACCTTGTGCTGATGAGGCGCAAAAACGCCGAAACCGGTCCACAAGTGATGTTATTCCTTCTAATCGCAAACCAGAATGGTTGGTTCTATCTTAACAGATATACCAACCCCGTTTACTTTAGAAGAGTAATTCAATGTCTGTCGGGGCATATAGCCCGAGAAGTAGTTGTTGCTTCTTAGTGGACGGTCTGCTCTTTGGAAATTAATTTTTCTAATTTTGTAAAGCGTTTAATAGTATTGAACTATTATTTTTTGACGTCTATAATACCTTTGTTATACCTTATCTACCTAAGTAGGAATTTACCGATTATCTTACCTTTCTTATCTTAAAGATAGCCTACCGTATACCTTACCTTTTCTCTTAATTTGCCGTGGCCTATCATTGAATATTTTCAAAGTACCTGTACCTTGCCTCAGGGTGTCGTTTTAGCGTTATATATCTACCGTACCGTTTACCTACCTTTTATCGTATCTTGTGATAAATCACGAGAAGAATATATTTTGTTTTGTTACAAATTGTATACATGTGAACAATCGATTCCTTTGGAATATGTCTTTACGATAACTTATTTGTTTAGTGTATAAATTTGGATCTTATTTCAAAAGTTTGAATTTGATTTTCAAGGTGAAAATATAGCTTTTGAATTTTCTGTGACAAAATATACTTTTCCTGCTTATCTTGTACCGAAATCTATCTCATTTTTACAGTATACACACACTATGAATAGTGTATGTTTACCTTGATCTTGCTAACAAACTCTGTGATGGGTGTTGTTATATCTTACTGACATACCAGAATGTATGTACTTATCTTATCTTACCTGATGTCTAACGCAATATCTTATCTTTATGTATACAATGAGAAAAGTGTCTACATAATTTATCGTATCTTTTATGTTTCAAGGTTATTTTGGAAATATTAAACTACCCTTCCTATATCGTTATCTGCCTACATTACCTTACGTATAGTCGTTACTTAGTCATCATATATCTTTACTCATATTACCTTTTCGCGTTTTCTTTATATCGTCACGTTACCTTACCGAATGCTACCTTTATTACCTTACCTTACAGACATGTTACATGTTCTTGTTGTTGTAGTTTATCTTCAATTACCGATTTTGACGTTCTTGAGTTTTTTTTCTGGTATTTTTCCCCTCGTAAGAAAATAAAAATATACTTCCATATCTGCAATAGCATTCCCATGACGGAATTTTTGGAGGTCTTTCACTTTCCCTGCAAAAGAAAGTTACCGCGTATCTTTGTTTTTTTGTTAAGGGCTGAGGTCGCATTGGGCGCGGTCCTAGTTGTTCTGCCACCCTTAGGGTAAAATTGTCGAATCTATTGTCGTATGATGCGTGAAGCGGTATCGACGGACACGCCGTATGGGAACCGTCACATAGACACTAGGCGGATGTAGTATACGGGATGGAGGAGATAAGACGGTACAGCATTGGGGCGCGGTGCTGCGATTTCAGAGATCCAGTCATTTGTATCTTTAGGATTAAACTCCTTTTTACCTAGATATAAGTTAGTTTTAAGGCCCATATTTTTTTCCTCTTTTCTTATCGTATCTTACCTTATCTTATTTCTTAATTTTCTCACTTACTCATATCTTATATTTCTAGAAAAGTTTCTTTTCTTTACTGGTTTGGTTGAGAATGATTGCTTGGATCATAAATACTAGAAAGTTAGCCACGACGCGAAGGAACATCTCTAGCGAGGCCTTTCACATTGTGTTGTTGTTCCAATGATCATTCACAGCAACCGCCTTCGTATCTTTATCTTATGTCTCCAATCATTTAGCTCTCTTATAGTGCCTGAACATATTATCTCCCTCATCATTTTCTAATTACATTTAATACTTTAGAGTTATCGTTTTATTTTTCTGATGATTTAGAGGTTTGGAAAATCTTCATGAAAAAACTCCCAAGTGCTAGGTGGACGCACGATAGGCAACCTTCCAGGTGTGATTGACCTTTTCCAATGATCATTAGAGTATCTTTGTCTTATCTAGTTTAAGTTCTTTAATCTTGGAGGAAAGGGGGAGAATGTGCTTAGCACATGTTGCTTCAAAACATTTTTTATATACCTTTATTATTCCTTTACATTTACCTTTACTGTGACATACTTACATAACGTTAACTTTTGCCTACTGTTATTGATGATGATGTCAGTTACAAAATACCGTTTATAATACCTTTTGTTTACGCTCCTTGCTTATTTTATATCTTTTCGCTGATACCTATACCGCTATTATTTTTGTAATTGTTTAATCTGATTTCTCTTTTAGCTAGTCTATAAGTTGATGGTTACGTATGTATTCACTAATCTATTATGTATCTTTTAGCTAGTCTATAAGTTAATGGTTACGTATGTATTTACTAATCTATTATGTCTCTCTTTTAGCTAGTCTATAAGATATGTTGTATATATTTTTGTATATTTTGTATATTTAATTATTTTAATGAAAAAGGTTCTTCATAAAGAAAATTTCTTCCAAATTTTCGAAAAATTTCTTCCAAATTTTCAAAAAATTTCTTCAAAATTTTTTTACCGAGGAGAGGGAATGTAACAGGAGATCCTGTTTCTCTGCTCAAAAGAATTCGTTTTGCTTATATATTACTTATTTAAGTACCTCTCGAGCCATCTAACGGTGAGACCTAGGAACGCATTTAACTATAAGGTCGACGCACGTTAGATTCCTTACTTATGTTCTCATATCTTTTCTGAGAGGGCACCCTTAAAGATTTAAAACATCCGAAAATTGTCAGAAATGATGTGCGCAGAAAAGTGTGTTGAAAATAAGAAACCATTTTGGAGACAAGCCTGACCGGCGTTCTCTTGATTGTCTAAAAAGAAAGACAATTATAATGTGAGTTGTGTCGAAGGCAATTCTAAGTAAGTCAATACCTTTTTATACATTACTAATGATTGTCGTGTATATATCTTTGAAATGTTGAGGGATGACTCTGTCATTCTAAATTAATTGCATTCGCCGACAGCACTTGTTGCTTGTAGAAGCTTCTAAAAATTCCTGTGTCTTTTTAGATTGCAACAACTCTACATTCTACCATCAACCTGATTCGGGTTTACATTCTACAATCAATCTGATTCAACTAGCAACTTGATTTGAAAATCAACTAGATTCGAAAATCAATTCAATTCGATTCTCTACTTCCGACACTACGTTATATTTGCTGTAACAAGTATGGGTCATATTATGTCCAGTACTTTGTTGACATAAAATTCGTTTCTTTCCTCCATTTGAGAATACAAAAACCATTTATGGATGCATAAGCCGATATATATTTCTAATATTTGATTAATCATACCGTTGGAGAACCTTTAGCATTGAACTAATTTCCCTCGAAATCTTATGAATTTGTGTATTTAATGTACGACGGCCAAGGGCCATATTTCTTTGATTCATCATATTGTTGTAGCACCTTTAGCATTGAACTAATTTCCCTAGGAACCCAAGTAATTTGTATATTTAATGTACGACGGCCAAGTGCCATATATGTAAAATAGTAGGGACCAAAGTCGACTTTAAGTAGGATATTCTTCATTAGATTGTTAAGTTACTTTCCCGATTTTTAATTAATGATCATCTAAGTACCTATAAAAAACCATATACTCTGTTTTTCGTCATTTGATCAGGGTAAATTATATTATTTTATTTTACAAATGACGTGGCGCTCAAATAAGTTATATGCCAGACAAATTTTTATTATCTAAGTGTTATACAACATTTAGGCGAAAATTCACGACCCATTGTTTTACCTAGAGCTTACCTAGAAGTTACAATACGATGATCACCAGATCATAAAAGTTAGTAATTGGAAAATATAAAAAGTTTAAAGGTTATTTTGTTTACATGGTGTTCCAAAGTAAGTGGATGACAATCTTGTCATATCTGTCGATCTTAGAAATAAATCCTCTCAAAGTGATTTCAGATCAGTCATCATAATGTCACCCTTCTATTCATAGATCTACTGATTAAAGATCATTGACCTTACTTATCAATTAATAGTTTTCTCCTTTTAATTTCTGTTATCAGAGCTTATCTCTGGTGTTAAGTACTTTGGTAATAAAGAAGTAAATGAAAAGAACATACCTTTTTTTCTAAGACCATCCATACGTAGATAGGAGATAGGTTTTCTTTTTTCTTCCATTGGAAATGCATTTAAGAGAGCTTGAATTCTATTAGAGTGGTCCTGTTGGAGCTCTACCATTTTGTATAAGTGGATATTAATTTTGCTCAGCTTAAATTCCTGTGTCCACATCCGAAGGCGAAACCACTTTGAGGCCACACAACTTCTACAGTGAGTTTAATTTGTCAGTTTACTATACTCAACCCTCATAACATTTGATTATTATTACCAAATACTTACACAAGGTCCTTTTTAGGTCTCTTTCTTCTTTCTTCTGTCTTCATACTTCTTTCTTCTTACTTCTATCTATCTTCTTTCTTTGGTTATTTCTTCATTCTTTGGCTTTATTTTATACATCGATATCTTCATTTCATTCCTGCATCGACATCATCTATAGGGAACATCGTCTACACCCAGTCATCATATCGGATACACCTCTACCTCTAGGATATAGTAAGCCACCACCAGTTCTTTTGGAGGGACACACCACAGCACCCGATCGTTAACAGGTAACCTTCATACCTTACTTTTAACAAGGAATCCAGGGGTTTGAGTAGAAACCACATTTGTGTAGGAAACATGCATAGTTATAAAACTAAGTATTATACTAGAATATTTTGTCATACCTACTGAGGAACTTTAGTTTTCCTGGTGTCTTTACCCTCTGTTGAGGACAACTTGTAGATTTAAGTAATAACAAATAGTACCATCACTAGAGTTTGTAAACCAGCGTATGCATACAAAGGGTAGTTCTTTAATATAATTCTGTATCCAACCACCCCTAAGGTTAGATTGGATAGTGTAAAACTTTTCATTATATTTATAAATTTGTGCATGCCTTTTTGATAACCTAAAATTATTGTGGAAAGCTAACTTCACATAAATAGCGTCGTACAGCGGAAATCCTTCAGGGAGTTTTTGGCGAACAATTAGTATTTTGAATTAATACAGTTTCCTGTAAAATTGTCGTATTTAGTAAAGCGTTTTAACAACAGATGTCGAAGAATAAAAATATATTATTCTACGCTTCACAACTAGTTTTGAAAAATATTTTTCAAAAACAGTGACCGTTCAACGAAGAAGAAACAACTACTTCCCGGGCTACATGCCCCGACAGATATTGAATTACACTTCTAAGTCAAACGGGGTTGGTAAATCTATTCTTCGACATCTGTTGTTAAAACGCTTTACTAAATACGACAATTTTACAGGAAACTGTATTAATTCATTTTTGTCTCAAATCCACGTGATTTGTTGTCTCGTTCGAATTTTGGTTTGTGACTTAGAGGTGAGATGTCGCTATTTTCGCAACAAAAATATTTCCGTAACTGGACAATATGTACCGTTGTTGATTATAGTCACATTTCAGTCCGAGATTAACTCTCGGACGATAACATATACCTTGTACTGATGAGGCGCAATACGCCGAAACCGGTCTACAAGTTGTGTTATCCCTTCTAGTTGCAAACCAGAATGGTTGGTTTAAATCTTGTAGATTTACCAACCCCGTTTGACTTAGAAGTGTAATTCAATATCTGTCGGGGCATGTAGCCCGGGAAGTAGTTGTTTCTTCTTCGTTGAACGGTCACTGTTTTTGAAAAATATTTTTCAAAACTAGTTGTGAAGCGTAGAATAATATATTTTTATTCTTCGACATCTGTTGTTAAAACGCTTTACTAAATACGACAATTTTACAGGAAACTGTATTAATTCATTTTTGTCTCAAATCCACGTGATTTGTTGTCTCGTTCGAATTTTGGTTTGTGACTTAGAGGTGAGATGTCGCTATTTTCGCAACAAAAATATTTCCGTAACTGGACAATATATACCGTTGTTGATTATAGTCACATTTCAGTCCGAGATTAACTCTCGGACGATAACATATACCTTGTACTGATGAGGCGCAATACGCCGAAACCGGTCTACAAGTTGTGTTATCCCTTCTAGTTGCAAACCAGAATGGTTGGTTTAAATCTTGTAGATTTACCAACCCCGTTTGACTTAGAAGTGTAATTCAATATCTGTCGGGGCATGTAGCCCGGGAAGTAGTTGTTTCTTCTTCGTTGAACGGTCACTGTTTTTGAAAAATATTTTTCAAAACTAGTTGTGAAGCGTAGAATAATATATTTTTATTCTTCGACATCTGTAATTAGTATTTTATATATTAAACCAACATTACAACTGTATCAGTTTGTTTATTTCGAACACCACCCTGAGATGAACAGGACCTTGTAATCGAAGGTAGCAAGTGGGGGAATTTACGTCAAGCTTAATTTGGCCTGCACAGAGAAGGTCCCAAAATATTTCTGCTCCCAACAAAATATCAATTTGTGAACTAACGTTGAACATGGGATCGGCTAAAATTAAGTTAGGTGGAATTTGCAGTGCAGCCTTATCGAAGGTGACACATGGAAGATTAGAAGTTATGTCTTCCATGAGTAAGCAAGACAACTCGACATTGAAGGCACAAGTTCGGGAAGCTAGCTTGATGTTGATCTTGGAGCTGTTTTTGGAAGGCTTATTTCCTATACCAGTAATAGTCCCTTGGATTAATTCGGGTTTAAGACCCAATCTACTGGCACATGATTTGGTGATAAAGTTGATCTGAGAGCCAGAATCAAGTAGAACGCGACATTGCTCGGGTATGCCATGCACGTTCTGGACTGTGACCAAAGCCGTTGATAAGACTAAACGAACAATAAATCTGTGAGCTAGGGGAAGGTGAAGGAGTGTTTGAATTAGGTTGACTAGCTCCTAATTCATTGCTCGGCTGTTCGTTGGGAACATGTTTTTTGCCTTGTGATTTGGATTTTGAGAATTTAAAATGAAGCAGGGTATGGTGTGGTTTATTGCATTTTCTACATTTTCTTGACCTACACTCACCTAGTGGATGGTAGTCGCGCAGACAGTTAATGCACAGATTTAAGCGTCTTGCTTCATCGTAGCGTGTCTTTGGAGAAAGAGAGATGAATTTAGAGCAATTCAATATTATGTGGGCATCACTACATAGCGGACAGGTTGATCCGCTTGTAGTTGTTAAGGATCTACCCTTGCTCCTTGGGTTACCCAAGGAAGATTGTGAGGAAACAGGAGAGGTGTCCTTAGAAAATTTGGGTAGGAGCTTGTAACGATTCGTTACGAATTCGGTAAAATCCCTTAAGAGAGGTTTCGTTAATTTCAAACATTTGGAATCCCACTTCTGTTTGCTGCGTATGTCTAATTTTAGATACATTAAGTTTATAATTATGGAGTCCCAGTGTTCGGTGGGTTCACCTAGGTTTTTAAGAACAGTTATGTTATGATTGATAAGCATGAGTAGTGATTTTATATTGGAATGTGACTTTTTTGTGATTGGAGAGATGTTTATTAGTGCTCTAATGTGATGGTTTATTAAGGCATTAGAGTCCTCATAGTGGTCAAGAAGAATTTTCCAAGCTAAATCGTAGCTGGTTTCCGAGATTTGCATGTCCCGTAGGATTTCAGCAGCTTCTCCCTTCAAGGCTAGCCGAAGATAATGAAATTTTTGAATACCGGAAAAATTGGATTTTTCATGGATGACTGATCTGAAAGTGTCTCTGAAACAAAGCCAGTTATCTAATGCGCCATCAAACTTGGGTAAGTTGATGTCTGGTAATTTAAGACCTATATTCATAGTTGAATTTTGTGACAGCAGGCCTTGAAGAAGATCATTGGTAAGCGAATCCGAAAACTGGTTGTTTGAAGGACCCTGGGTAGGATTATTAACATTTTGAATTTGAGTCGAAGCTACGCTACCTCCAGAAGCAGATTTGACTGACTGAGATTTAAATTCGGTATATAAAGGTTTAATAAAGTTCTTTGCATTAGCGACGGCCGTGTGATATGTATTTTCGAATTGTTCGCGGGTATCATTATCAATTTGAATCTCGTCATCATCACCTGACGATGCGATTTCAATATCAAATTGTAGGTTGTTAAATTCCTCCAATAACGGTATAATATTGTCTAATCTTTGTTGTAGATCAATGACATTTTTATTTTCTTCGCTGACAAATTTATAAAAAAAGGTTTCAAAACGTGTGAGAGAGGCTTTTAAAATGCCTCGACGGGCCGTAAGTATTTTGACATCAGTCATACTGTCGCAAAAATATTAATAATCAAAGAAAATTTAAATTACACAGTTTTTGCAGCGAATCGCCCGTACTATATTGGTGATAGGTTTGGTAAGAAAGTCTATGAGAATCAATTAGATTTTTCAACTCTAAAGATAGTGAATATTACAACACCTTTTTTAAACTAAGGCTAATGGTTATTCAAATATAAGAAAAGTTACTAACAATAGCCACAAATTATACTATCTTTCGTGGAAAGCATAACCTGGAGTAAATGCAGCCAAAACACTCTTTTTATAAATATTAATTCACTTGGATATGTAGACTCTCAATATATTAGGTTTATAATAGTCAAAAATTACACTCTTTCATTAAAATCAAAGCAATTTAATGTAAATTTAGCTTTATAAAAATGCAAAGAAAGAAAATAGTCAAAAATTACACTATTTCTGTGGTAGTAAATCCAAAAAATGTAAACACTTGTGTAAACTGGGCTTAAGTAATGCAAAAATAGTCGAAAATTACACTATTTTAAGGGTATTTAATCAATAAAAATGCAAGTACCTACGTAGTTAGGACTAAGGTTCAATAAACTAAAGAAAAAATAGTCAAGAATTACACTATTTTCGTGAAACTAATTCAATAAAGGTTAAAAACCCTGTAAATTGAGCTTAATGTTTAAAAACTAGAGAAAAATCGTCAAGAATTACACTATTTTCGTAATTAAATAAAGGTTATTTCCCAGAAAAAAAGAGAAAACAAATCGAATCTATCTTTGTAGTGATAGAAAAGTGAGAAATTTGATAAAATGGAACGCACTGACCTGTTATCATGGAAGAAGTCACAAAAATAGGCGGTAAACTTCTTTTCAGCCGGCAAACGAAGCACAGTTGCAGCAGTATTTCTTGATTATGTTCACTTAATTCGGGTTTCTGTTTCCATATATTCACTGGAAATATCAGGCATCGATGGTCCATGTATTTAGTGATTTATTTTTGAAAGTATAACATTATATTATTAAAGCGGTAACAATAGTCACATGAGTACAAGCATAGGTAACATATATACAAGTTGTTTACATGAAGTCTTTTTTCACTCTGTCTGTAATTTCCCTTTCCACATACGGGGTGCCGTCGCCACCCTGACCAAGGTAACTCTCGACCTAGCGGCAGATCGTGCGAGGTTGTCACGTCTTGCACAAAGTCTTGGAAACAACACCCACTTTATTTATTATAAATGACGAATGGTTTTCTTCCAACATATATTTTCATATGTTGCAACTGCATTCTTTTCATTGTTGATACCCCAGGCTTTGGTACTAAACATTTGCGCCTGGTAACAAATTGATTTTATTAATGTCAATGGGGTCTATTCTGTAACTAATCCTTCGAAATTTAGAGGCCTCTTAAAAATAAGTTTTTAACGGGCCTCTAAAAATTTTCAGTTGTAATGCCATTCTGCAAGTATACATTTTAGAGGACTGTTAAAAATTATTTATTTTAAGAGGTTCCTTTAAAATTCTAAGTAGAGTATCTGGCAACAGTGCTTAAGGAGCTATTTGAAATTTAATAGCTAAGTTAGAGACACAATTTAAAAAAAAAGAAGAAAAAATTAATGAAGATAGAAGAAGAACATTTGTGACTAACCCTCAGATTTTAATATATAACTAACCTGCTTGAACTGTTTATAAGTAGAAATTAGAAATAGAAAAATTTCACGGACGCCGAGAACGACAAAAAAAAGGAGTGCTTAATAAGCCTTTTAGAAGAGAATAGACTGTTATTAGGAAGAAAAATAAACCCTATGGATTTACCCAAATTGAATAGTGTTTGGAAGGATCTAACTGAAAAATTAAATTTATTCGGTCCGCCAAAAACAATTAAACAGTGGAAAGACGTAAGTGATGTGAACTCTATAATATGAGATCCATTTTTTGTTATTTCATACCTAACAATTACAACGTGATATATGGTCACAGAGGCACCGGAGGGGGTGCTCTGGTTAAGAAGAAATAATTTTGGCACTAATAACCAACCTTACTGCTAATATAGATGAAGCCAGAATCGTAATTGCTGAAAATGTTTAAGCAAGTCGATTATTACTACCCACACAGATTTATCCTGAAGAAATTGTAGTCCCTAACGTTGTGAGTACTATTTTTAAAATAGAAAAAGCTAGTAATTTGAAATGTTTTGAATTATTAAATTCATTTCAGTTTCTTACTTAATATTTATGAATAGATATAAAAAACATATTAACGAAGTTCCTAAATGTACATAAAACTTAAACAAAAGTTTAAGAGAAGACCGCAGGTAAACAGAGTGGAAACTGTTATCAAAAGCCATGACAAGCAATTAACAATGCTTGCCATATCAAATTTTGCCAGCGCAAAATCTGTTAACAATTTGGCAAAATCAGTAAGGTTGGCAACCCAGTGGAGATAAAAGGTTGTGTAACTTGAACTAACAAGTGAGGTTGGCTGTGTGTACCAAAGATAAATAAATGAAGAAAACAATTTGTGTATGTTGGTACAAATTTTTTAATATAGGTAGCAGAGCGCTTTCAGTTTTTCAACAAAAACTATCTTCAGTGTCTCATACTTCAAGTTATCACAATTAAAAATTTTTCCAATAATAAACACAGTGGTTAAAACACAGTCAATATTTTTAACAACATTTGAAAATACTACATTGCAATAAGGGATGATTCACTAAAATGGGGATACATATTTTGTTATTCAAACAATAGATTGGTTAGCTTTTGTCACACATGTTTGAATAACAAAATATTTATCCCCATTTCAAGGAATTATCCCTTATTGCAATGTAGTATGTTCAAATGTTCTTAAAAATAGTGACTGTGTTTCAACCACTGTGTTTATTTTTGGAAAAATTTTTAAATGTGGTATGTAACGACCTATTTGGTCGTTACAATAAACATATATATAATTTTTCGTGAATTGCCTTATTTTAATTAATACTATAATTGATGTATTGTGTGCTGCCGATAAGAACCCTACAGGTTTTGGTAATTTTAAAACTATTGAATCACGCATTCAGTATTGTTATCGGCTGGACTGCGAAGTCCAATTCTCACCGGCAATCAGTAGTTAATTTGTCTTCAAGTACTTCATTTAACACCGTTTTCGGAATATTTCCGCCTACGTAGTTAGGGATAAAAGCGAGTTAAATAGTTAGTTTATGGTGTCCACCCTGTTAGTAACTTTGGTTTAGTGGGACCGTAGCTCCTTCGGGAGGATTTATTGGTACTTGTGGCGGTTGTTACTCATTCTGGTGAGTATTGCTTTTTCTTACAACATTTTTTTGTGCCATTACCGGCATGTTGTTGTATGATCTATTTATAAAAGAATGATCAGTTTATAATATAGGCTATTTTGTTGCAGTGTTCATACGCAGCCTTTCAGAATCTCTTTTGTGTTGATTTGACCCTCAAGGACAATAGTGAGGTATATATTTATATATATTTTTAATAAAGTCCAGGCTACGTTATTCATTTTTTTTTCCTTTTTTTTATAAGTACCTATGGCATATTGAATGTATAGTACTATTTGGTTTTGAAATTTTAGGGTTTTGTGTTTGGTCGGTTGTTGTCGAACCACGATTTTGTTGGATCTTTAAGACGCCTCTACAGTTCATGCACTGGTATTTACGTCTTTACAATACATACACTGATTTTTCCCCCTGTTTGGTCATGCTGGATTGTTAATGGGCAGAAACAGAATAATAAGTACTATCAAAAAAAATCTGGTCATCAAGTGTTGTGAGTACAATTTATACTTTTCTTTCAAGCCATCTTTGTGGACAACTATTACTGTGAACATTATTATTAGTTCAGAACTGATTAAGTGTTCGTTATCTTCTAGACCTATAAGTTAAGTTTTACCAGTTACGTTTTGGTATAAAATTATTGTCGTGGAATGGACTTTATATGAACGTGTGTCATATTATCATTACCTGATCTAGTGAGTTATTTTCGGGTTACCTAATTATACATTTCTTCGAATTATCTAGGCGGGAGCTTCTGATTGTACTTCATTTCAGAATAAGTTGTGTTCAAACTAGAAATAACTAGTACTTATATTTTAATCTAAAAATAATAAATACTACATTATTCTCTAGATGACATAATATAAATAATACTTTATCAACTGTTAGCTCCTCGCATGCGAAGGGTAGAAGGTAATCATATGAAAGTTTTTTTTTACATATTTGTTTCCAGATATTCCCAATACGAAGATGGTGATATTTTACTGAATATTTACATCTTGCTATCGGGACAAATAAACACTCTGTATTTCTTTATTCAACATTCGGAAGAAAATAATAAAACACCGTTCAAAATAATTCCAATTATTATTATTTTCATTGTTTTCAGCATAAATCGATTACAAATTTATTCAAGTTTTGAGGTGGAGTATACAAGGTGATTCTCAAAACTTCTAGGGAAGTTTTCTAGCTTATCTCTCGAAGTTCGTGGCGCCTTTTGAACATCAATTAATTTATTACTCTTGTGTTAGACTAACACCAAACTCTCCGACTGACGGGTTATATAGTTTCAAGAGTTCGGGTTTATTTTATGCATACTTTAGATTACCCTGTATACGAATCCATTGGACTTATAGAATTTTGGTTTTATTTTACAAATAACGTTGCAGGTAACTTGAAGTATGAGATACTGAAGATAGTTTTCGTTAAAAAACTGAAAGCCTTCTGCTACCTATATTAAAAAATTTATACCAACATACACAACTTGTTTTCTTCATTTACTTATAATATCTAAAAAAGCCAAAACAGGTATTTTTATTTATTTATTTTTGCATTTTGCTTTCATATTATATTATTTTTATATATTTTTGTGAAGGATGTTTTTCTATTTTAAATAAATGTAGGTGTCTTAATGTGTTAGTTTACAATTTTAATTAAATATGGGCTTTTATAAAAGTACCTACAGAAGTTTTCTCAAATTACCACAGGCATAAATTATTTTTCCTGCTTTTATGGGATCATAGATAGATAGATAGCTTAATTTATCTTCAAATATGTGTTTACATTAAGTAGGTATATTATAAAGTATACATTATAAATAAAATCTACAATGATATATAAAATATAAAAATCACAATTACAATTAATAAGAACGAAAATAACTTACATTATAAAAACAGCTATTAACAAGAAACTTCTTAACTTCATTTTTGTACTTATAGTTAAAAATAATTGTTTTTATGTAACATGGCAAGGAATTATATAGTGTAATACAATTGTAATATGGAGACTTTTTATATGTAGATGTCCTATGCAAAGGATATATAATGATGGAAATGATAATATCTGTTTTGTTTTAAATATTTCTTTACAACTTTCTCTATAACTGAGATTGAATAATAATCGAATTATACGTTTCTGACGTTTAAAGTCGCGTTCCCAGTTTGTTGACATTCCCCAAGAAACAGTGTTATATGCCATATGGCTATAGGCGAAAGCATAATACAAATTAATCATATCTGTTTCGGATAAAATATTTTTCATTTGTAATATTGCGTAGAATGTTTTATTTAACTGAGAGCAAACATAATAAACATGTGATGTAAATTTTAAATTTGAATCAAATTTCCTACCTAACAGCTTGACTGTTCCTGTAAGTTGTAACGATGTTTCAATATTACGGGGACAATTTGTTAAATGAAATTGTATCATTTCTGTTTTATCACCGTTACAAATAAGTCTGTTTAGTTTACACCAATCCTTGAATTGATGTATGATAATATTAATATGGCCGAGTAGGACCTCTCCAGTAGGAGCTGCAACAGATATCGTTGTATCATCTGCAAACATTGTTACGTGACCATGAGTAATACAATTAGGGAGGTCGTTTATGTACAAAAAAATATAAGTGGTCCAAAAACAGCCTCTGAGGAACACCTAGTGAGATATTAAAACTTTTTGATAAATGGTCTTCTATTCGTACTAATACAGAACGATTTTTTAAGAATGAAGAGATCCAATCTAACATTGGTGACCTAATGCCTAGTGAATTTAGTTTATGGCAAACAATACTAATGTCCATACAATCAGTAAGTATGTTGTGTTTAGTTATGTAATCCAAAAGTATTTCATACGCTGCTCTTCCTAATATTCTTGAAAATGTTGAGAGTAACGAAATTTGTCTATAGTTATCTTTGATATGTTCTTTTTATGCAATGGGCAAATAATAGAAATCTTCATTAAGTCAGGAAAACACCAGACTGTAAAGAAAGATTGATTAAATGTGACAACGGAACTATAATAAATTCACTTACGTGTTTTAATAATTTAGGGGAAATTCCATCTATGCTAGTAGTTGTTTTATTTTTTAGATGCATAATGATAGATAATACATCATTGTCAGTTACAAAGGGAACAAAAATTGAATTGATCCTATTATTGATACTTGGATTATCGTATGATTCCGGCTTGCCATACGTATTGGAAACTAATTGTTTGCAATGGTTTGAAAAAAAATTAGCAAATGTATTAGCAATTTCATTTTTATCCGATATTATTATTGCTGCACACCATTTTTCAACTGAATGCTTGTACCTAGTCTATCGCCTATTATTTTCCAAGTGGTCCTATTCTTTTTAGAAGATGAATTTATCTTTTGCATGTAAAAGTCTGATTTTGCTTGCCTGAGTTTGGATGTATATTCACTTTTTTTTATCATTATATAAAAAGCGAATTTCATCTGAACCATATAGATTTAATAGCCACTGAATATTCTTAAGTTCATAACTTATAACAAACAATTCTTTTGTAAACCAAGCATTAGATGTAATTGATATCTGTTTGCGTTTAATGGTAACTAACGGACAACTCGCCTCAA
The DNA here is from genome assembly GCA_947563755.1 of Lochmaea crataegi. Classification (NCBI taxonomy): domain Eukaryota; kingdom Metazoa; phylum Arthropoda; class Insecta; order Coleoptera; family Chrysomelidae; genus Lochmaea; species Lochmaea crataegi. The sequence goes on from OX387429.1 coordinate 40,982,066, forward strand.
AACACCATTTAATATTATCTATAAATTCAACATCATTGCATCATTTGCAAACGTGATCTTAAAAAATCATGCCATTCTATTTTCTGAAGTAAAAATTTGTATTCATTCAAGTTTGATTTACGAGTGTCATGAATAGTGGAATATTCAGTATTAATAGAAGTTTTGGTTAGAAATGAATTATCAACATTAATTAGGTGTCCAAGATGGTCTTCCAGATTGATGACTATCACCTTACAATCAAAAAAATAATCAATAGTGCTTGAGCTTGTCATGCCATTTTTGTTAGTAAAAATCCTAGTGGGTACATTTGTAGTAATTGACAGATTAAAGGATTCCAGTAAATCATTAAATGCTTTAAATTCATGTTTCAGATCTATTATAATTAATATTGAAATCTCCACATAATATAACATATGTTGGGTTGCCCAGGACACATTGTAAAGCATAATGCAGGCGATCTATGAAATAAGAGAACTCACCAGTACCTGGTCTGTATATGTTGATAATTATAAAGTTTTTATCTCCAAGCTCTAACTTAACAGCACTTGTCTCAATGTGGCACTCGATTGATAATTCGGTAATGTATGGAATCGCAGCAGACTGTATTCCATTATCAACAAATATAGAAATTCCTCCATGAACATGTTCAGATCGAGAAAAGTGAGAAACCAAATGATAGCCCGGAAAATGAATTAATTCAATGTCTTTTTTGTGAAATCAATGCTCTGAGATACATGCAATATTGATTTCATGTTTATGGAATAAAAATTCATAATTACTTAATTTATTCGGAAGTCCCTGGCAGTTTGCACTGATTAAGTTAAGTTTTAAATTGATGTGCCGCTCAAGTGGCTTTTTGGTGTATCTCCTAAAAAATAGTTTGAATTGCTTCCTTGAGGAGAATCTCTGTTAAAAACATATCGCCTAAAACCTACTCCCACTAGCCAGAACGAGGGTTCGTAAAACTGGTCTTTGTATTTAAAGTCAGCTGAAACCATAAAACATGTAAAATTATTAAAAGTAGACTTCAAAAATTTTACATCAAAGGCTTCAGCAGCATCTCCTGTTTTTATCCTGAGAAAAGTTATTATATCTTCTTCATTCGTAGCAGCTGTCACTCGATACAGATACATCCACACTTTTGGTTTTGCACCTTTGAAGTTTCCAGATGTGTTTTCAGACTGACCCAGCAATTTTGTTTTATTTTTTGTGGGTCTTTTGTTAACAGTGTGCCATTCATTTTTATCAGTTTCTAAATTAATAACAGTTTGCATAGCATCCATTTGGGCAGATTATGATTTGGAGATAAATATTTTTTGTCAGGTAGTTGGCTCGATGTATAGTTTGCAGCTGCGTTTACATTGGGTGACTTATTTATCTCGTTTTTAGATGAAAGTGTTTTTGATATTATCTGTTTCGACACTAATTCATTGTTATCAACAGGTGGTGTGCTAGGTTTATTTAATGCATGACTATACATAGTTTTATTGTCATTAGAGGATAATATATTTAAGCTGTTCTGGATATTTAAATCCTGCTTCTGGGATAACAGATTTTGAATATTGTTGGTTAATTTGTTAATCAAAGTAGACAGGCTTTCAATAATGTCTTGATAATTTTTAATCGTGCTTTTGATATCTGAGCTAATTTCATCTTTCATAGCTTTTAAATGTTTCTCTATTTGTTCACCAAGAAACATCTAAATCTCTCAACAGTATTCCTAGCCCTTAGAAAATGGTAATTTTAATTACTCTCTGGGGTGACTTCTTCTGGATCTTCAAATGGAGTTGAAAGGAAAGGTTGAAGTGGATATCCAGAATCGCCGATGAGGAAAAAATTAGATCCCTGCAGGTATAAGTTCTTCATAGTAACCCGTACATTTGAAGCCTGCCAAATTGCCGAATCGTGAGTAGATCCAGGAAATCTAACATTCATGCTTAAAATATTGTAATCACTATCTAGTATGATCTGACAGTTTCTACTGTAATATCCTTTTCTGCTGTAGTACGGAAGCTCAGGATATTGCTCTGGGGGCGATATAATTGCAATATGTGAGCAATCTATGGCTCCCAAACACCTCGGAAAGTTATACTTTTGTAAAAAATTATCTATTACCTTACTTCTTTTGTTTTCAGTGTTTGGAAATACTATCCAGTTAGGTACTTAATAGATGATTATAATAACATCAGTAACTTCATTAATACATCTGCTCATGCTCGGTTGACTCATAGCAAAAGTGTGACCCTGTTCAGAACCTAATTGGTATCCCCCCGAACCATAAAAGTGGAGACTGGCAATAATTTTAAATGTATCGGTATGGCAGTAATTATGTGTCCTTCTTGTAAATGTGGTTCTTGGAAAAGCGAAAAAGACTAATAAATTATTTGGTATTTGAAAGGGATAACCCAAGTCCCTAATATGTCTTTGGTGTAATCTAAATTCTGGTTAACATGGTTAATTTAAACTATTTTTCAAATATAACCTAAAATTTTTCTTACTTTTCCTGGTTTGCAATTAATTCCTCAATCAAAGCTTCGCCAGCAACATCTACATACGCCATTTTTGTTACCGTTATTATTTAATATCCCTTTCAAATTAATAGTTGTAACAATCTATTTTAAAGGAATCCTTTGAAATTTTAACGGAAATGTGTTAGCGAATACCGATTTTACTTTAGCGCCGATTAAACTTTTAACGGCCTATAAATTTTAGAGAAATAGTTACAGAATTATGGTTTACTCTTGTCGGTTTTACAATCTAATTTGAATTTGGAAGCAGTTATTCTTCCAGCCCTCTGTAAAAACCAGTTTTGATTGGAGGATTGTTCTCTCGTTTTTTTTTAATTTGGTATTTCGGTTCGTCACTTATCGAAAATTGTATTTTGTTCTCCTCTTGCATGAGTTCACTGTAACTGTTGTTAATATTATTTTCCTGAAAAATATTAAACATTGGAGGAAGCGTTTTTGTATCTTCTTCGGCCATTTTAGATGCGAATGGTTCTACGATGCGCATTATAACACAAGTATGCCCCAATCCCACAATTTTGTTGAGCATTGTATTCAATTCGTCACCTGAAATGGGCAGCATGTTTGCGTTTGAAATGACCGAAGGCACCAATGGAGTCTATTTTACTAATGGGAACAGCAGGTACTGCGGCCGGCAGATGACGATGGCATGGGCTATGTGGCTTGTATGTCTGTGCATGCACATGTATGGGCATGTTCCGCAGAAAATAATATGGCCCCTACATGACTGCAGACCTCACTGTTCCCTGCCATACATATACAATGGGCTGTACATACACTTCCGTCTTTGGCTATAATACACCAAACATCAAGAGGCTTAAGGTTTGTGTATGTTTTACCTGAAATTAAAAAAAATATAGCAAAATAGGTACAATTTCCTTTTCTTGATAAATGAAGACATGCTGGTGCTTAATATTTTCCTTCCTATATAACACTTAACTAACAAAGCTAACCTTGGCAACTAGGACGTAGAAATCATTCATTATTTTGGTTCCTATTTTGACAACAAAGCCACCTTCAAAATATTTATAAGCTTGAAGACTTTTGAAGGATTTCATTTGTTCTTTGGTGCAGAAGCTGTGACTTAACTCTGAATATGCCACAATATCCATATTAGTTACAGTGGGTACTCCCGCAATATTAAAACATAATTCTTGGGCAGTTAACGTAAATGGATCTACACTGCCAATTATATGTACCTTCATTCGGTACCTAAAACAAAGAACAAAGAACTTTGGTTATGAAACGCACCTTTCTCCAACATCGCTGCTTTCTTGCAACAATCTGCGAAGATATTCACTCTCCATCAAAGACATATCTTCAAAAATTATTATAATACAAAAATGTTCGATAAAATTCTCAAAAACCTAAAATGTGGGTTGTGTGCCATCAACCGCCATATTGGATCACGTGATTTGGAATGCCTATTGATTGTTTGGTTTTGCCAATTAGCATTGTATTATTTGTTTAAATTTTTACTTAACTTTCGATAATGGACAAAATACGTTGTAATAATTTCAAATCAAATGAAATTGATGTGCTATTGAGCTTAGTGGAAGAGGTTGAAGATATTGTAGGCGAGTTATTCTTATTGATTTTATTTTAAATGTAGGTATCTAACTTTCATATCATTAAATTTATTCCAAAATGTAAAAAACCGACACAGGTAATACTAATAGAAAAGACCTAGAGTGGAAAAAAATTGAATTAAGATTTAACGCTGTTTGTGCAACAGCTCGAATAGCTAAGATCCTATGGAGTAAGTGGGATTCTTTGAAAAAGAGCACAAAAAAAGAATATGCTGAGCACAAACCAAGTTTGTATAAAACAGGTGGTGGACCGGGAGGATCTGGAGTATTGAGTGCTATTAGTTCCCGCATATTAGCTATGTTGGTATTGTTGTTCTGTAACTAGTTCACAATTTGATTCCGATTTTGGTAATAGAGGTGAACTTATAATATCTTACTGTTTGTTCAAATGTTTTTGTTCCTATTCCTAGATTTATGTAACGATGAAAGTGAGCTGGCTTGTGATGATTCCAACTTGGTTCAAGCACAACTCTAGTACTAGGTCTGATGAAGCAATACCTACAAATTCAGAACCAGAAATAACCATTGACAAGATCTGTTTAGACGAGTCAGAAATAGTAAGAACTAAAAATAAAATGAGTTTTCACAAGTAATAAATACATGAATAATTTTCAGTTGAATTCAAGTACATGGAAATCATGGAATCCGCAGCAGCTGAGACAGCCTAGAAGTAGAGCATTGAAAGTTTCTGGTAAGAATATCTTATTATTTTTATAGTGGTGCCTAAAATATTTTACCTACCCTACAGAACCAAATGAAGCTGATTTATGTTCGGAAGATCTCACCGAAGTAGAAACAGAACCCACTGAGAAAAGTCCATTGAAACTTGAATCACCACGGTGTAAAATGATTTTTGTCTCTAATTCAAATAATTTATTCAATAATAAATTATTTTTTAGGTTCTAGTGACATCAAGAAGAGAGGCTTAACAGAGAAGAGCCCATTGCTTCTGTATTAAAAAAGAAAAATTGAATTGTCACATGAGGAATTACTGAAGAAAAAAATTGCCCTAATAGATTTACAAACTGAAATTGTACAGGAAGAAAGGAAACAGAAAAGGGACATGATTGATACACAAATCAAAATATTGAAGGAGGAAGCGGATTAAAAGAAAAGATAACTTTCTGAAAAACACGAGCTTGAAATGAAGATTCTGTTAGCTGATCAATTTTTTTAATGAATAAATATATATATATATATATGTATATATATATATATATATATGTATATATATATATATATATAAAACCAGAAATATTGGGGAAACGGCAAGTTTATAAAAGTGAACTCTTCTTACTAATTTAACAAGCTTTCGGAAACTTTTATTTCCATTATCAAGTTACAGTAAATTGAGGATTGATATAAAATGGTAAATATATATTAAATGCTAAAATTGGTATTTGAATTTTTTAAAAAATATTGAAATATTGTCATTATGACAGATAAACAATTTCATTTTTTTCTTTCTAATAAGTTATAAAAATTATGTCATAACTTATTAGAAAGAAAAAAATGAAATTGTTTATCTGTCATAATGACAATATTTCAATATTTTTTAAAAAATTCAAATACCAATTTTAGCATTTAATATATATTTACCATTTTATATCAATCCTCAATTTACTGTAACTTGATAATGGAAATAAAAGTTTCCGAAAGCTTGTTAAATTAGTAAGAAGAGTTCACTTTTATAAACTTGCCGTTTCCCCAATATTTCTGGTTTTATACCTAATTAGTCGGCAAAGACTATTCTATATATATATATATATATATATATATATATATATATATATATAATAATGATAATAATAATAACGTTTATTCAGATTCAGTTCACAAAACAAAACTTGAAACTAATACATAAACTGAATAAACAGTAAAACCACAGAAGCATCAGATGTTGCTTGTATGTAGTAAAAAGAATATGATTCATGAATGTAAACAAAAAAAATTTTTTTTAAGTTAATATATAAAATTTATAAAATTTGAATCGTAGAGAGATAATAATAAAATACCAAAAAAATAAATATAAATATAGCAGTAATTATATAAAAAACATTCAAACAAAATACAAATATATACATAAGAGGAAGTAGTTAAAATATTCAATAAATAAAATCACTTGAATAAAAAATTATTTCTATACACTAGATTAAGGATAAATATTTTGAAAATAATAGTAACTCCATTCGCAGCATGCATAACGAGTACTTCTTTCATTCTGGATACTTAATTAAATTACAATTATAAAATATGAGTACTGATAATATATAAATAAGAGATATAAAATTGATTTGGAAATTATTGAACATTAATGTTATACATAATTAAAAAAAAACGATTGTACATATACATTTCGGAATCTACTCAAATAAAAGTAAAAGTTCAAGTCTTTGACTTTGGAGGATATGTTGTTTCAACTCTTTTTTGAAGCGATTGATATTTGTTATGGATTTTATAGTTTCAGGAATATGGTTGTAAAGCTTAGGAGCAAAGTAAATATATGATCTTTGAGCAACGACCCTGACCATTAAGGGTGTAGTATATTGATCTTTTTGTCGAGTGTTGTACTGATGTAAAGGAAGCAATGCTGTATGTTTATGTGAATGATATTTAATGCTAGAGCATAAGAAATACAGCTGCCTTATGTCCAACATACGAGTTTCGATGTATAATTTATCAGAAGGATACATACTATTTTTAGAGAAAATTAACTTAAGAAAACGCCTTTGTATTATTTCAATTTGATGAATATGAGTATTCAATGCTCCTCCCCACACTGCTACTCCATAACGGATATGACTCTCCACAAGTGAGTAGTATAATGTTTTGAGATATTTCTGAGGTATGAGTTCTTTGAGTTTCCTAAATTTGAATGAAATGGTCCTCAATCTATTGACAGTATATTTAATATGAAGATCCCATTTCAAATGTGTATCTAGAATTATTCCTAAGTATTTTATTTTATTTTCAGGAAAAATATGGAAGGGTATATCTGTTTTTATTGTTAGTTGATCGAATGGGGGTGTTCCAGCTGCATTACAACAAAATGGTATGTATATATATATATATTGTACTGAAATTGAGATGATCATAAATGAAATAAAATGGTTACTTTTAGAAATTATTATATCATATGTACATGAGAGTCTTATGTTATGTCCATCATTTTTGACAATAACGTTAAAATGATTAAATTAGATACTTACTGTTAGATATTTTTATGTACCCTGTATAAATTAACTGATAAAGTTGATATTGGAAAATGTCAGTACAAGAACATTGGTAGTTATGGACATTTTTATTTGATTAAATGATATGAACTGTCAGTAACTGGATTTCAACAAAAATTAGTAATTTCTATAATAAATAAAGAAGAAACAAAAGGATGCTCGTTAGCAACGGGAAGGAACTTTGTTAGGTGATCGGTAACTAAGGGGAGACGAAAAAAAAAGTAATTTACGTTAGAAGTTTAAATGTAGGAAGACTTTAAAAAACTAATAAAAGAAAGTGTAACGGTAAAAGTATGCTTTTAGCTGGGCGCCAATTTGTAACGGTATTTGCTGTACCTCACAGGGCACCAGCTCGAAGGGCTCCGGCTAGAGACTCCTCTCAAGGGTGATTCGACCCCAAGTTTATGCTGCACAAGGATAACAGAAGGGTTGTAAAAATTGAGGGCGCCACTACCTTTTTAACGATAAAAATACTAAGAAAACTAAGGCGGAAAAGGTAGAAACGCCTTGTAGAATTTAGATAAAAGTTAATGAAGAAAAGTGACCCCGGGCGGTATCTCCCTCAACTTTTATAGTTGAGGATTTCTAATAAAAAAGAATTAAAAACAAATTTACAATTTATTCTGCCACAGGAAATGAACAACGGAATTTAATAGAGGAATTTGTACTTTTATAGGTACTTAGCTTAGATGAAGTGGTTTCCTGGAGAAGAAGTCAGGTCTTGATCCGAACTGATGAGTTCTGTTCTAGGGCGGTAGTTTGAGCTAGGGCTGTATCCTTGGCTATATTCCTGGGGTTATATTCTCCGGTTTATATCCTCGGCGTTATATTCTAGCCTAGGGTTATATTCTCGGCGTTAAATTATTGGGTTATATACTAGCCTAGGGTTGTATTCTCGGGTTCTATCCTAGCCTAGGGTTATATTCTTGGCTTATATTCTCGCCTAGGGGCTGTGCTTACCACAGCAAAATTCATAAGATAGGTACTTGAGATATGAAAGATAGCGAAAGATGTGTCCCCTTCGGTGGTCGTTAACAAAAAGGGGTGTTTAACGTGGCGGTGTGCAAAAAATGGAAGCGTCCGTTAGCAAACGTCAATTGTCTTACGTTCGGGGTAGAAGAGTTTGGGATCACAGAACTATAATTGGATGTGGCTAGTGACGACGAGCGCTAATTGAAAGGATTTATTCTGTAAAATCGAAACAGGTCGATAGACATGTTACAAAAGAAATAGTGATTTAGAAATATCTTACATAACTTACCTTCGATTTGAATCCAGTAAAGGTTGTTCAAGCTCAAGATCAAGAGAGATCATACAGCAATAAACGATGGTAATATAAATCATTTTATACTAAAACTTGTACCTAACAGCTGCTTGTAAACAAGTACCGAGGTTCGAGACGTTTACCAGTAGTCTTTCCTTTGCGCAAGGCAGAATTTCTTCGCTTCCGAGAACAAGCCGTTTTCTATCTAAATAATACAGCAACCGGCAGTATTTCGAAAAGATATTAAGAGATTTATTTTGAGTGCGGAATTGTGTTAATTTTATTTTTAATATAGGTTGTAATAGGCTAGGAGACCATCCACGGATTGCAATCTGGAGATAGTTGTTTAATTAATATTAATTTAATTTTGACGTTAAAGGTTATTATATTTCAAATTTCACTCCTTAAATTTAGACAACACACTTTACCCAAGATATACCCTGAGATACTGAAACATGCATATGATATAATATTAAATTCAAATATTTCAGATTAATAAATAAAACTTAAATATAAAATTTGTTTGATTTGAAGTTCTGGTTGATACTGATATGTGTGGTATATAATACTTATTCAATAGAGTGAAATCACCACACATTGAATTATTGTATACCACAACAATATATATATTTATTCATTAAAAAAATTGATCAGCCTAGTTACATACATACAGTATACATACAGTTATATACATCCCGCTATCTATTGTGCGTCCGTACAAGGAAATGTATTTGTGCGTCCACTCGAAAGACTAAATTATTGAATATTTTGGTTGTGTATATTTACTCTTTTGTGCATCTACAATAGCAATGTCGGTTCAAATTAGTTTATATATACAAAAAAAAATTTGCATTTTGGACATTCCAAAGTACTTCCAGCTCCTCCCAGCCGTAAGTATTTGAACTTCCAACATATACATTTTTGTATGATTTGCATTTAATCATACATCCATGCAAGGTTGCCAAAGTTTTTCACATACCTATACACGAATTATTTCACTGAAACACCATTCTGCATCCGTTCAAAGCATAATATAATTTTAGAAATACTTTATAGATTATGTCCATATACATCGCGTATAAAAGTGTGTAGTGGTCCAACTAAAAATGTTTTAAAATTCAATGTATTTGATTAATGAGTATAAATTAATCAATTATTGGTTAATTAAATTTTTTTTATGCATTCTCATAGAGAAAAACACCATATTATTATTGTGACGCATGTCAAAAAAAAATTTATTTTTCAGAGAATCTTTTTACAAATTTTAACCCCTTTCAGGTGATATTCATCCCTTCAATGTTTTCAAATAGCAAAAGGGGTCAAGTGACACTTCATTTGTAAGGGTATAAATAGATGATTTAAAAAATAACACATAATATGGTCTATAGTCAATAATTTACGATCTTTAGACAGTTTAAATTCGTGTATTTTGAACTTTTAAGTGACAGCTGAAGCTAAGCTGTTCAAAGTTCAAAAATAATAGTAGGATGAAACCCATTGGAAAAGGAGGAGATTATCATAAAAATGAAGGGAAAAATATAGGGGAAGGGGGTGAGTTTTCAAGGGTAAAAAACGGTTTATCTCGATTTCCGGCAAACTACAAGTCCTATGGAAAAAAGTCAAATAGCAAAGTAGGTAATAAAAAGATATACAACTATTGTATTCGCACTTTTTTCACATAACCTCAAAATTTTTTATCTTTCACGTGAAGACTCACCTTTTTATGACCTAAATACACTGTAATTTGTTTGATTTAAAATATTCATTTTTTCACCTCATTTTGACTTAATATCGAAAAAGCACCCTAATTTTCAATCGAAAATTCTCCCGTCAAAATATCAGCTTTTTTCAAAAAGTTGGTGTGCTTTCTGTTCGTTGAAATATCTACTTTCCGACGGTGGAAAAAAATATACATTACTATGGTAAATCTTCTCAGAAAATGCAAAGAAACGAAAAATACTCGAATTCGAAATTTTTTTAAAATCTTTATGTACTATTTCAAACTATTTCTTAAAATGTATACTTAAATTACTTTAAAAACGTAAGAATGAATGTTACATTGATAAACAAAAAAATTGCAAGTCAAAATATACTACTATAATTAACAACCAAATGAATTAACACGGCTGCCATCTTGAATTTTTTGAAATGGCAGCCTAGGTCGAGTGACGTATCCCAGAGAAGCTTATTTTTTCTTTCCAGAAGTACGAGCAAAGTATCGCTTTAATACAAAATATCTTATACAATATCAGTTTTATTTTTCTAAATTGAATTGTACTGTACTAATGATATATGGCATTGTAGGTTTTCAAATTTTAAAAAGCAATAGTAGGCATTAAAAACGTGAACCACATTTTTGTACAAATTGTGAAAACTGATACTAATTTCAAATTAGCATAAGGTTTATAAGTAAATTCAGAATAACGGCACATTTATCGAAAAAACAACTAATCTAAATCTTAATGTTAGTTGAATATGGTGATCGCAAACGTTCCCTTGACGAAGCAGCTCCTATTTTTAACGATTTAAATCCTGAATGCCCTCCTATGAGTAGATCTACATTGACAAGGTTGATAAAAAATAAGCATTTGCGCATTAACATTTCGGAAAGCCTGCCTTTCCTATCGTCTGGTGTACTTTGTATCCCTGATATTTACCATAGCCTCTAGAGAACAAATCACTTCATTCAATTCTGGTGATCTTGGTGCCCAGAAAACTGGTCCTTATCGTCCAATCCAACTTTCAGGAAACATCATTCAATTGACTGAATGAGTGCATTATGATGAGTAGGAGCTTCGTCATGTAGATACCCCATTTGTTGTCAAACGAATTAGGTAAATGTAAATGTTTGTTGATATTTCGGAACCTACCTAATTACTAAGTGCGACAATAATAGTGTGGATCTAATTTTACTATTTGGAAAAACTACATCAAGAAATCTGTCCCTTATGTGGCACTGTAATCGATGTTTTAAAAGATTTTTCTAAAATCCTAACTCGTTAATTGTTCTGAATGGATTTTATATAGCTGTTTTTCATTGATTTTTTGTTGGAAATAAATTTTTTTATCATAATATTGAAATATCACAGAAACCATTCAGTTTGGGTACAGGGAATTTGTATCAAATTTGAAGTATAGTAAAGTAACTTTTATTTACGGATATAAATTACAAGGTGATCCGTTTAAAAAAATTGTTAAGCCGATGTATTCGAGTTTGAAATCGCCCTGTATACGGATTTCTAGATATGGAAGCAGGTCTAGTGAATTATGATATTATAGTTTATTTCAACAATTAGGTACTTAGAGTATTGGAATGTAATACTCCCCTAACTAACAGCTGTTTATCGGATATCACAGAGTTTTACTCAAAGTTAACGAAATATTTTGCAATAATTTAATGGTAACTCAGGTAGGTACTATTGAAAAACAAATATTTTTAGGTGTCACAATTTTCAAGTTTATGAAAGAAAACTTGTGGTGGATCACTTCGAATGAAAAATTATGTACTATAAAATATTATGGCTTCCGTAGTATTCCGTACCCATTGTAAACAAACTTTCACTATCGATTTGACATGTTATGAATAAACACAGAAAGATTATCTATGGTTCTCCAATTCGCAGGTAGAAAAACAAAAAACTGGTTACGTATTTTGAGAAATATTATTGTACAATTTCGTCATTATATATGATGGTTTTAGTTTTGTAATAACCGTCTTTGAGAAGGGTTGTGCCTATTTGTAAAAGTATGGACCATTAGAACTAAACGAACAAACGATGATTTTAAACGTATTTCGGTTATACAGAAAGAAAATCGCATGTCCTTAAACACGCCTTCTTCAAGTGCTTACTGTTTGCAAAACAGTGTTGACAGCACTATAGAAAAATGTGCAATGTGAGTGGGGATATCGATTATTTACAAAGTAATACGTGAACAAAAAACAAATCAGGTTTTAAGCGAACCTAAGGAGAAACCAGGACGAAAAGTGAAGAAAACCAATGAATTTATAAACATCGCAATCAGAAGATACAGCCATTCATTTTATATGAAAAATGAAGTAGGTACTAAAATCGAATGGAATATTTCAATTATTAAAATCTGATGCGAATTTGTCGCTTATAAGTAAAACAACGTTGTGTTGCATTTGCATAAAATAGGTTTTAAGTGTAAGCAACAGAAGTAGGTGTCTTACTGGAAAACGTGTAATCAGATTATCTTCGCGAGATAATGGCAGCAAGACGATGGGGAAAACAAATTTTGTATCTTGATGAAACTTGGGTTAACGAAAGTCATAGGTACCCCTTCTAAGATTTGGCAGGATTCTAATATTAACAGCGGTAAACAGGCGTTTATGGATAATGGTCAGCCGACATTGAAGGTCCTTGTGGGAAAGGTCGCTGTTTGATTATTGGACATATTGGTTCCGCATCTGGTTCTACTGAAAATGGTTTGTTACTATTTATTTCAATAACTGACGGCGACTATCATAAAGATATGAACGCACAAATTTTAAAATTGGTTTAAGTCGTTTTTGGAAAATATACCACCATCTCTCATAGCTCTTGATAATAGTGCCCTGCAAGAAAAATGACCAACCTGCTCATGGGGAAACGCTGAAATAATGAAATGGCTACAAAATAAAGGTATATAATTCAATCACAGCGTTACCAAAGCCTGTCTCTATGAGATTGCTAAGCAACATAAGTGGAAATTTAAAAAACATGTGATAGATGGACTTGCCAGTGTTTTACGGCTCCCCCCTCATCACTGCGAGTTAAACCCAATAGAGTTGGTTTGGGCAGAAATTAAACAGTTCGTTGCGAGAAACAATATTACATACAAATTAGAATATGTCAAGAAATTACTATTCAGTGCAGTTGGAAATATTACCGAAAAAATTGAGAATGACATGTGGAATATGGATCATAATGTTATTAAAAGTGTGAAAGTGTGAAACTTTCTGCTTATATGGTGTGTATTTTTCGTTTTCCATTGAAGGAATTATTCTTACAGTACCTATGTTGTTTTTCACATTTTTATGCGATTATATTTATCACTCAATCATTTTAGTAAAATAATATATTTTCAGTTACTATTAAATTTTTGTAACATATTTCGTCAATTTTGAGTAAAACTCCGATAAACGCCTGTTAGTTAGGGGATTATTGCATTCCAATACTTTATGTGCTTGTTGGGATAAACTATAGAAGACAATCACAGACGTATGGCTATAACAGATTAATTTCAAATTGTGCAGTTTAAAGTATTCAAGGGCATTGAACTCATTACGATTTTCAGGAACAAGTGGTCAGAACTTCTTAAATACAGTGTGTAACCTAGTACAACCTTATACCATTGCAATAGAAAAATCAAACAGCATTCAAATTAGAAGTAGAATACCTTGAAAAAACTGTAGCTTTCATCTGGCACGGCGTTCTGCAACACACTGTACAATTGCAACCAATTTTAAAATATGAACCTTCAGGGTGGCTAGCACCGGTCAAACTTTTATTCGAAAATCTTCGAGGATTTACAATATATTGGACTTTATGGTACTAATGAATTACCCTGTATAAAATATGCATCAGCTTCCACCGAGGACCAATTTTTTATCATTATGTAAGTGGGTTCTTTATTTTTCTCTCAATAAACTAATTGATTTAAAAATAATCTCCAATTTCACACAAAAATATATTCACTACAAAACCCAATTATTAGTAATCTCACGGTAACACGATAAAATTAAGACCCCTACTAGGTGAAAAATTGAAATTCTAATAGATAATTAATTTCTCACTTAAGTATCACATTGGGATTATTTTATCAATTTGGTAACGTGGTGCAAATATGACGAAGTGAAATTTTTGTTTGGTTACGTATAACGGATATTGTACTGGATATACTTCAATTTACATAATCTTTTTAAATTTCAATAGTTCAATTTTCAGTTTTCTCAACTTAAAAAAAAAACTATCCAATATTTTTTTCTACGAGCGCGCGGAAAAGTATACTATGTCGCACGATTCTACTTTACCGCACGCAAGGAATCATTTATTGCATCTTATAATTATTTTTTCGTTTCATTGAAATTTTGTTTAATATGGCGTTAATAACTATTATTGATTACATCAATAACCAGAAGGTAACTAATAAACTTGTTGGTTTGTATCCGTCCGCTCGTGGAAAAAATGTTGTTTCTAACATATGCGTGAAGCGTTAGGAAAATAACTATTTCAAGGAAAAATGAATGTTTGTTAATATTATAAGTTGCGGCGTCAACAAAACATGTTTAATACAGAGTGGTCCAAGAAAGATCATCGGTTTATATCTCCGGTAAAAGATACTTTTTTGAAACTTTGATGAGCCATAAGAGGTGAGAGGGGCTATAAAGTACCGACCATAGCGTTTACACCGTTTTCAGTTACTGTCAAACGTTTAAAGATACAACCTGTTCAATATAAAAATTTTAAATTATACAAAAATAACCAATTAAAAAATGCAATAATACTTGGTGTCTAATTTGAACGATTGCTTCCTTAAAATCACTGGTCACGAAGTTCATGCATCCTGTATCTCCGAAATAATAAAATGACACTTCCTGTAGATTTTGAGATTTATTGGGTAAGCGCTTAGTGATAAAATCAAAGATCAGAATGACATTTTTTTCTCTACGTTACCTGTAAAATTTTTATATATTTGACATTAGTTACTAATTCATTGTATTGTTAATAGTTGACTTACGTTTACGTTTTATCTTTAATGGATCGTAAAATTTGCAGTGTTTTGTCTTCCCAGTGACATAAGCTAAATGAAACTGCGTCAATCAACAAGAAAACAAAATTATGTCGTTTTGCTGCTATGGGCCTAGAGTCCTAGTAAATTATGTAAGTTTATAAAAGTTTCCTATGAAATATTCGGAAATATAGTCACTTAATTCTTAAAATTGCGGTGTTGCCACCAGCGGACGCACAAGTCGCTTGGTTTGGCTATAAAATATTTTAGTATATTCACATCGAGTATATACAAGTGCGCCAGTGCGGAAATTTATGGAACTCACATATATACTTCACTCATTTTGTCGTATTTTGACGTCCAACATAAAATTTGCGAGAATGCTTGTTATGATGTAAAACTGTCGAAAAAGTAGTTTAAATTGAAAAATAATTGTGCGTCCGTATATCGGACGCACAACTACCATCGGACGCACGATTAAACGTAAAAGGACAATGTACGGACGCACAAAGGCGTAAAGATAACTAGATCACTACAGCAAGAATAGCTAATGTAATAACTAATTATGTACATTCAACATTAGACAAAACACAACCCTCTTTCTTTCGTTACTTATTATTCAAAACAAAAACATTTTCAAAAGAACATCCTGAAATAGTAGTAACAAGGTCTGATAAAGGTAATACTACCGTAGTAATGTATAAAGAAGAATATACAAGATTATCATTAGATCTAATTGAAAATAGTAACTCATATAAAAGAATAAATTCTAATCCTACTTCATCATTACAAACATCTTGAAATGAACTTATTAAAAAGTTATTTGATTCACATCAGATCGATAAAAATACAAAAAAACAATTAACCACATATAATGGTACTGTAGCTAAATATTACGGTTTACCTAAAATACACAAACCAAATTTATCAGTAAGACCGATTGTAGCTCCTATGGGAATTCCTACAGAACGTGTATCTGCATTTATAACTAATATACTTACTAATGCATATGATTGCAATAATGAATATTTTGTAAAATATTCTTTCCAAATTTCACTTACATTCAATAAAATGAAACTTCCTCCAAATTATGTTTTGGCAAGTCTAGATGTAGTATCTTTATTTAGTAATGTATACTTAGAAACCTGCTTAAGATCTATTGATAAACATTGGGTTTCTATTCGTTCACATTGTAATATAAACAAAAATACGTTTTAGAAATTATCACTTATTTGTTTAATAATTAGGCATTCCAAATCACGTGACCCAATATGGCGTCTGCAGGCAAACAACTGTCTTAAGTGTCATAAGGAAGTATTTGGTACGTGGTGAATAAATTATTTAAACGGCATTATCTCCAAAGTTGTGTGAGTTTGTGATTGTTGATAGACTTTTTAAGATGCAGAGTGATTATTTAAAGACATTATTGTTGCAAAATCCAGAAATTGGTAAGAGGTAGGCTGAAAATCCAATTTGTTTGTTTCCTAGATGTGAAGTGAAATATTTATTTACAGATATCAAATGAAGCTAAAATCAGTAGATGATGTGGACCCTTTAACACTGAGTATTGAAGAACTAGATAGTTCAATTCATGGAATTTCACCTGTTACGAGCATGGATATTGTTTCCTATTTAGTGCTATGTATGTATGTAAATTGGGGTGACATTCACTGAGACCTAAAAGATCTATTGTGCCCCCTTACTTCTACTTAGTTCCTGAGGAAAGTCTCAGAGTCTAGTAGCTTCTTTAGCCCTATTTCCCGGAGGTATTTAGTGCTAACCCGTAGCTATTACACCAAGCAACAAATGAAGGCTTACAAAAGCTTGCATTCATTTAAGTATTTTGAGTCGGGCTTTGTTCTAAAAGTGGGGACAAAGGTGGTGAATGGTTTCTACATTTTAGTTGGAAAGGTGAGTTTTTTTAGAACTGTATGAGCAGATAGAATTGCATAGTTAATGTTGTTTGTGCTCTTCAGTAATGTTTGAGCGTTTCATGTTAGATTTCATATATTAAGTACATCAATATATTTTACATCTATTTGTATGTTAAAATATCTTGATAATCATTTTGTACATTAATGGTTATAATGTTACCTTTTCGTTCTATGGGTGGTCAAGAGGGCATAAACTCAGGGGAGGCTCTTATAAAATTTTCAGTGCTAAATAAAAAAATCCGATGTGCTGGGGACCAGTTGAATGTGTATAATATTTATGCACAAAATGCTTAACGTGTTAAGAACATTGTATTCATTTTGTTTATCCAGCAATTTTTTTGGGTCAAACATTCTCAGAAAGTAAATGAAGAACCGTTGGATGTTTGGTGCATTGTGGCCAAAGATGGAAGTATATTAACAGCACATTGCACATGTATGGCTGGAGACAGTGAAGTTTGCAGTCATGTGGGTGCAATTTTATTTGCAACTGAATAAACAAATAGACGAAAGGCTGAAGTATCTTGCACAGACGTACTGAGTAGTTGGACGATACCATCATCCTCTTCACAAGTACCCTTAGTAACAATCAGTAAAATGGATTGGGGAAAACCTTCAGCTGGTCAACAAAAAAATAAGGATGTTCCAAAACCAATAAATATACAAAATCTCTTGAAGAAAATGGAGGAATTGGGACATAATGCTGCAATTATGCGAATTTAGGGCTGTTTGCAAAACAAACAAAATGACACCTTCTTTGTCACTTGTTAAATCTATTTGTTATCCAACAAAAACTTTGTTTCACAATAAAGCTACTGAATGGGGAATAAATCATGAACATATAGCCGTTGAAGAGTATCAAAGAGATATGAGTGAAAATCATGACTCGTTTGTGGTCAACGAAGTCGGATTTTTAATTAGCAAAAAATGGCCTTGTCTTGGTGCATCTCCTGATAGACTAGTGTTTTGTGAGTGCTGTTTGGGGGGAGGGGGGTGTTTGGAAGTAAACTGCCCTTACTTGTTATCTACAAATAATTGTAAAGACATTAATGAATATGTATCTTCTAAAAATTTATGTTTAATCAGGGAGAATGATAAAGTGACTTCAAAAAAATCACATAGTTACTACTATCAAGTACAGTTGCAAATATTTGTAACAAAATTAAGATTTTGTGATTTTATTATATGGTCACCCAACATTTTTTTTTAAGAATTTTGCCAGATTCAGAATTTTTGGAAAATGAGATTCAAATTGCCTTGATATTTCATGCAGAGATCATAATGCCTGAGCTCTTGGGAAAGTATTTTACAAGGAAAGAGGGAATGACTGTAGTAAATTATTGGTGCATTTGCCATAGTGTCGATGATGGGAGACCTATGATTCAGTGTGATGGAGAAGACTGTGAGATAGGTTGGTTTCATTTTGAATGTGTGGGATTATTTGACACTCCAAATAATGGATGGTATTGCCAAAAATGTACTCCTATACTATAATTTTCACATAGAAAAATTTAATTATATAGGATTTTTACGATAAAAAGACGATGTCATTTTTAGTTACTTTCCTGCTTATCAGAATAAATATTAATTTACCAACCGTAAATACAATTTATCCTCTCCATCCAGGGCAATTTACAGCTAACATGTTGGCAAAACTTCAAGAAGGTGTCAGATCAACTGGTAACATTCCCCAGTTTGTTTTGACGTTTATTGACATTCGATCATCGTCTAATATTTACAAGTTTTTTGGTGCTTTTAAAGTCATTGTTTCTTTAAGATTAAAAAAACAGTTATTTTCATAACTAATTGTTTAGGCAAATCTGCAGTGTGTAGTTAATAAAATGCCGAAGCAGCTGAACAGTAAATGTCAAGAGATGGTAACATCTTTGTTAAGATATTTTGAACGAGAATGCCGAAATGGGGGCCCGCTTCTCCCGCTTACTGCTGTAAGAGACGTGAGTAATAATATTCGCTATTTGCATTCATTATTATTAAGAACTGTCAATCTTACATCAGATTGACTTTTCTAGTTTTCGTTAAGTAAAGAAAAAAACTACAGCTTGGCAACATCACAATATTGCAACGTCATCGTCTTTTTATCGTAAATAAACTATAGTAGACTATGGACATTGTTAAGATTTCGACTTTTAGTCTGGTATGTGTCAAGATAATTACAATTTGCATAACAGTAACTGTAATTTTTCATTGTAAATTTGTGTATATATTTTTTATATAAATAAAACACAATAAAATAGTGTTTCTTTTTATTCTATGCTGATATAATATTATCAAAATCCCCAAATACATAATACTGCATCACTTAACACAATCAACTTTAATAACATTGTAATATACTTAGAAAAATACACTAACAATATAATAATAATCTATTTATTATGAGTTAAATAATCTAATTTATATTACATATTCACATCAAGATCAGCAAAAATGGTTTTACAGCTTATATAGAAAGAAAAGTAACAAAAAAACTTTTTTAGGTAACCTGTAAGATAGCTGGATGAAAGAAAGATGTGAATGATTGTTTAAATCATGATCAATGTTATCAAACACAATGTAGAAGTATTGAGTAAGTCAACACTTTAATATCTTGTTGAAGTACAGTCATGACAAACCGGTCTGGCATACATTTTATTAACGAAATTTTAAAATTATTAAAAAAAATTATATTGTATTCAAATATTCCCCAACTCTGTGTTGTTACAAAAATGTGACAGAAAAATATGGTTAAAAATTAAATCTGTCTTCAGTCGATATTTGCCAAGGAAAAAATAATAGTTGTTTCAAATGAATCAAACAGGGATGTAATGAATTCATTATGCTCTGGTGTCTAAGAGATATGTGTCTCGAAGAAGATGCAATATAAACCTTATTATAGTGAAGTTAAAAATAAAACAAATCAGAGAGGAACAATAGGGGGGGAAAGATTAATTAAACAACAAGAAACTATTACTATTTTATCTAAAATATTTAAACTGTCAGGGTCGTTTCCCTTTTTTATCATAGATATCGGTATGGTATCTTTAAAAATATGGAATTTATTTTTTAACATTCCAATTATCCTTTCCACATGTATTTTTACATAAGCGATCTGTCTTGTAGCCTCGATAGCCAGAGGATGCAATTGGTTTTTACCTTTCGTGAAGGCAGGTATAACTAACTTAGTTTGTAGAACACCTAATGTTTCTTTTATTGAGAAACCCCTATCAGCTAAAACAATATCCCCAGGGGTAATATACTTTAAAAAATCACTATTTTCAACAATTTGTTTGTCTGAAGCACGCCCACCCCATGCCTTACTAATATAGCTTACTGTACCTTGTGGTGTAATTCCTATTAAAAATTTTATAGTATTGTGGTGTTTATAATGTGACCAGCATTGCATCTGTGTTTTTAAAGAAGCGGGGTTTTCAATAAAAACTTCAAAACAATCTAAAATAATTGTTGTTTTATCATGAAAACCTTCTTGAAAACACGATGGTATATTTGTCTTAGCTACTGAACGGTCAGGCCATATTATTAACTGCTGTAATGTTCTATAAAGGTTATCGATGATACTTTCAAAATAAGTGGAAGCAATTGTTCGTGAAATTTTAAATTGATATGCCAAGTCTCGAAAATGTAAATTTAATCTTAACTTAATTAGAGTTAGTAGTAACTGATTAAATGTACTCAAAGCAGTAATACTTGTCGTAGTAATGTTATCTTCTATAATATCATATAATACTCATTCTATAAAATTATACGAAAAGCCTGTATAATAATTCCATTTGATATCATTGCTAGTATCGTCTCCGAGTCCAAATGGTGATTTTTCAATTTTTTTCTCAAGTTTTTCTATCGTTTTCGAAGCATAACTTAACTGTTAAAATTTTACAGATAATTCTTCTATGGTGATGTCGGTCTGAGATGCAACCCCGGTATCTGACTTTTTACCATGGTCTGGGGCCTCTGAATCAAGTTCGACATCAAGATCTGCCTGTTCAGCCTGCAGAAAAAATAAGTTTTTTTTTTCAATTGTAAATTGAGAACACACACTTCAATAAAAATTTACCATCATGGTATTCTTTTTAAAATTATAAACAGATTATCACTAGTATGAAAAGAACTTTTTAATAAATCTCGTTTATCTCTTGATTTTTGAGTGAAAAGAAAACTTATCGGTTAGAATTGTCAAACTGTCCACCACAGCTGAAAAGCATGATATAAACGTGTTAATTGTATTACTTACTCTCAATTTCCTTCTTTTATCTAATCTTCCTCTTCTATCAACATCGGCCTGTTTCCTACGAATTTTTTGAGAATTGTGCCCCATTTCCTGTGATGGAACCCAATCCGGATGATTTTCATCTTCCAAAGCAGCAGGTTTGCCTAAAGGAAATTCGGACTTGTCAAATACTTTTAATGTAAATATCATTGTAAAACTTGGCTACTTAGGTTGATTTCAGCTATGTCACTTACCAGTAATAAAATGTTTACTGCAAACTCTCTGGTTCTTTAGTTTTGATTCACTAAGATCGTCTCGCTTTATTGCTGCTATCCACAGTGCCCTACGCCTTTCAGATAATTCATTTTTATCAACAACAAATCTGTGGCTTAAAACCGCTGGCGCTGAAAAGAATTTTACAGCATCCCTGTTGGAACGACTTCCACAACCAACCACAAGGCACGTAGTTGGTATTTTTTCGTATTAAAATGTCTTTAAAATGTAATAATACCACTATAAGTCCTAAATAATATAAAAAGTGACAAAAACAACAATCTTACAAAATTTAAATAAACTTTTCAACAGCACAATAATATAACACCAACAAATTATTTGCCCCCAGCCGCCATATTGAATTTGTTTTGACAGGTCATTGGAATGCCTAATACTTTTTTCACATATAATAAAAACTTTTATAAACAAACTTTTGGTACCCCAATGGGAGCAAATATATCTCCCATATTAGCTGCATACGTTATGGATGACTTGTTAGACATTGTTGTTCCTGTACTTTCTTTCAATCTTCCTTTCATAAAAAAATATGTAGACGATATTATCGTAGCACTACCTATCATAGGCATCGATGAGATATTAAAAACATTCAATAGTTATGACCCTCACATTCAGTTTACCATTGAAACAGAAGATACAGAACAATCCGTTCCTTTCTTAGATACCAGACAATGATACTATTACAGTTGACTGGTATCGAAAACCCTGTAGTTCTGGTCTTTATAATCTTTATTAATCAGTAATTTTATTTACATTGGTGCGTAATTTGGATAAACAAACTATTTTTATTATATGAACATATAATTAATAGTGCGACGTGATCGCTTCGCCGATGGTCTGGCTCCGTTTTTCCTAATCAATCACCTTCAATTCCCTCTATCACGGCTCCTTGCTGTACGCATTATCCGCTTGTTGTGGTGTTTTATGACCTATAATAGGTCCGATCGAACATAACAGTTGACATTCCCTCAGAAGTTAAGTTGTTATACCCCTGAAAAGCTGTTGAAAAACAGGGTCAAATATCTATGGAATCCAATCTAATCTAATTAAAATCCTAGCGTTAATTTGTTTAAAATCTATGTACATTCATTTATACCTCATTCATTCTAATGTACAGCCCCATTCGCTCTCTCTCTCATCCACCTTCATTTATCCTATTATCTAATTACCTTCCTATAATAACTATGTGCAAATGTACAAAAGAAATTGTACCAAGAAAAGGAGAATATAGCGTGATTTATATTGACTGGAGCTGCATTGAGATGTTAGCAAGCAGGAGACTATACCCTTTATGTCTTCCTGCGCGTTGTTTTCTGATGCTGTTGCTTAGAGTATCTGGTAAGCAGTAATTATAATACCGTGTAGCAAGGTTAATGATATACGGTTTAATATACTACATATCCGATTTATGGTGAAGCCAAGTTGTTTTAGGGAAGTAGTTTATCCTAGTTCCTTTATAGATTGCCATTCTAAGGCACTTGTTCTGCACAACTTGCATACAATTGAAAAGATGTTCGGTGGTGGAGCAGAATACTGGGTATCCATATGTCAAGGTGGGTCGAATAACCTGTCTGTAAAGTAGCAGTTTGTTACTTATTGACAGACGGCTATTACGACATATTAGTGGAAAAAGAATTTCCATTGTAACTTTTGTCTTTTGAATTCTGTCCTTTATATGCAAATTGTGCAGTGTGTTAGGTTGGATGATATATCCTAAGTATTTAATTGAGTTTTGTGGCTCAATTCTGTTGTTTGATATTATTAAGTTTTCGATAGGAATGGTGTCTGTTTTGCGTGAGTGTTTAGCAATTAGTTGAGAGTAAGAAACGGTCTTTCTCGGTTTCACAAAAGTGTCCGTATCCATTTCCTCTTGTGCCGTTTGGGTGTTATCAACAGTAATTTCGTCCAACGTCTCTTTAAAATTCATGACTTTACCAATGATTTTTTTGTTGGCGGTTGATAGTTTATTATATTGCGAGACGAATGGGTCATCGTCTTCTTCAATATTTTTATTTGTAAGCGACGACGGTCTAAATCTTATCGATGCTGCTTGGTTTTTCTCCATTTCGATGCTCTTTTCTAACTCTTCAACTTCCACACTCCAGTTTAACGAGGTGTCATGACCACTGGGGAAACACCGTCGTAGAGCCCGTACAGCCTGCAGCGAAATACTTTAGATTACTAGGGTCAGTAGCATATCACAGCTCGCAGGCATTATACCAATGTGCACGAGGTATAAAGGAGATATGCCGTCTTTCGGATGAGACGTAAAACCGAGGTCCCGAGTCCATGGATGTTGGGCTCGATAAAGATCCCTACCACTGGTTGGAACACTAGTGGATTCGGCAAAATTTCCGGTTATGGGTAGAGTGCTCCCGGCGTCGGTGATTAGTCTAAGTTGCGCAGAAATAGACCGACGTTAAATAACCGAATAAAAAAAAAAAAACGAGGTGTCATTGTTATGGACTAGTGCCTGGGTGATGTGTTGGACTTTTACATTGTTGGAAGGGCCTTCTGGTGAGGAACTGTCCCGACCGGCATCGTCCATTTCAGTTTGAGTGCTTTCCATGCACTTTTCTAAATGTTTAGAAAAGGTGTATGGAATACTCTCTTCATGTGAGGTTGTGTCCGTGGTAGTTGTCTGCACTATCGTAGTGGTATTGGATGGTATTACGGTACTTTCTATACAGTATTTCTTTGTTTCTTTACTGGTTTTGATCGTTTCGATACAGTTTACACATTTTTTTGATAACTTAGCGGGATTAATTTTTGTTTTCTTGTTCGAATGTATGGTATTGGGCGAGGTGTCACTGGAAGTAGAAGTTTTTTCAGTGCTACAGCCACTATTCTTTACACATTTTGGAAGAAATTGGTGATGCGAGAAAATGACCGACGGCCCCTCTGGATTGGCGTTGTCCTCTGGTCTAAGCTCGTTTTTGTTGACTGTATCGACGTAAGCAATTTGATAGAAGCTTTTTTCCTCTTCTTTTTCTCTCCTACCGGCTTGCAGTGAGTTCTTTTTCTCCCTTATCCGATCAATTTGTTTCCGGTAATTTCCAGAATCAAAGTTAGAAAAAGTGTATGGAAGGCTTTCCATACACTTTTTATGTGGATTTTTGGACGTAGCTTCGCCAGAAATTGTGTTTTTTGAGTTTGAATTGTTAGTAGGAGTAAAGCCTTGCCATCTAAGGTTTCTAAACCGTTCCCTGGTTTTAGTGGAAACCACAGGGAATTTCGGTTTATTGGCTTTTTTAGTATTAAATGTTCTCCTACCTTTGATTCTGTTGACCTTATTTTTGTTGTTGGTTAAATCTACGACCTTCTCATGGACTTGATAGAGATGCCGGAGGTTCTCGGGGTGAAAATGTGCCGGTGACAGATGGATAATATTCTGTATTTTCTTTTTTAGGTTGAGGGTATACTCAGTTGGCTCGCATTTACTGACATCACCCGGATCATCGGGGATTTCGACTTTTATTCCACTGATAATTTGACGTTTTTTTAGAACTTTGAACTTTTTAATCACTTTTAGACCTTTTTTTTAACAATTACTTGAATATATAAAAAATGTATCCGGTTAATACGTCCGTCCTTGACGGAAGCCAATTGGAAACTGCTGTAGTTCTGGTAGATATATCAACTATTTTTCATACCATAAATTTTCAAAAAAAATAAATTCGATAAAACAAATGAAAAATGGAGTACTTATTATCTCAGATTGTACGATGCATGATAAAAACTTACATATACTATCTAACCTATTTATTAATAATGGTTATCCTAAAGCATTAGAAAGAAAAATTCTGTTTAACACCCCTCATCACATACAGACTGTAATTGAACGAAATTTAGTTATTGCTAACTCAGAAAATGTAACGAACATAACTAGAACCAACATCTTTTTTGCATCTTTACCTTTAGAGAGCTTACACCTAAAATTTCCAAAATATTAAGAGAAGTTACTAATATAAAAATTGCAAATGTTCTCTCACTTAATTGTGTTTATATTAAGTTGAAAGAAATTGATCCTCTACTGATCTTTCTAATGTAATATATAGATTGACTTGCTCTACATGTAAATCTGTATATATGTAGGTTAAACATCACAAAAAATAACTGAACGTATAGCTCTACATAAGAGCGATGCAATATTATATCCAGAAAGATCAGCATTAGCTGTTTTCTCTACAAATAATTATATAATAGTATATTATGCAACGATCATGTAATGATTTGATGATGATGTATTGGATATGAGCCGAAGGCGAGTTTCGTATGGTTAATGCAAGTGTATTAATAACCATTACATGAGAGTTGCATACACTATTTTTTCTACGAACAAGAAATTTTATTTGAATTCAACAACATTGCTTTTTTTATACTTCTCTTGCTACTTGCTACTCTCCAAATGAATTGACCATAAAATTTATCATATACCTTTTTTGATTTTGCAGGTAATAAACTATTGGATACATTTTTCACCTTTTCAGCGATTTCAGGTGGTGTGTATGAAAACTCTTCGTCGCTCAAAATTTATTTTAAAAAGTGGAAGGTTTTAGATGTATCCTGTATGTCAAATGTAACTACTGTATGTAAGATGAACACTGACATTTCGACATGACAGTTGACAGTACTAAATAAATATGGTTTTGATGACTACATGTTTCAATGGTAACCTGAATAATCCTGGACCATCGTAATAATTGAAAGGCATCCAATAATTGCAGCCTACGTAAAAGAAAGCAACGTATTTAAATAACACAGAAGATATCTACCTTTTTGGCTAACGTAAAAGATTGAAACTGTCATAAAACACGAATCTCTTAGAAACTGTCAAACATTCTACAGAAAAGATTAGGTCTGCCTACTTGGTTATTTAAAAATCTAGATTTCTATTGGTCAATTTTCCAGTTTCATAATGAAAACCAGTGTTATAATGAGTATCATTATGAAACTGAAAATTGGCATTTAATTAACAACTTATGGTATATGAGTAGAAAAAAATTATAATAGATTATAAAAACTTTGAAATTTTACATAAAGAAAACAACTACTCTAAAAGGATTTTCCTGGAAATGGCATTCATATCTCAAGAAGATAATTGCTTAAATAAAAGAACTGATATTCAAAAACTTAGTGCAATTTATAGCTATTTATTATCTATTGACAAAAAAACAAAAAATTCAAATATTGAAGATTCTATTTCTTTTAATTAACTTACCAACTATTATTTCACTTGCTAATATACTAAACATACTTGAAGACATTTCTATGACCACTAAAAATTAACATCGATGTCGTAATGTCAATTTTGAAAGTTTCATTTTTTATTTAATTATATAACATGTTTTTTCTCCATTTTTTACATATTTATAGATATTGTGATTAACCTCAATTAGTTGTAAGTGACTAATGTTCTACTTTTAAACTAATTTGGTTTTAATAAATTACCGAAAGCTCAGAACAAACTAAAAAGAGTTCACTTTTTCACATTGCCGCATAAAATAAAAGTTTGTTTTTATTGAATTTAATAAGGATACTTCCACAACCTAAGACTAAGAGTTTGATTGAGGCATATAAAAAAATTGAATAAAAGGATAAAATAGTTGATCATCAAAAATTTAAAATTTTTCTCATAATCAAATATCAACTAAATATATGTAAGTAATCTTGCCCCTGTATACCTAATGGTGTAGGTATCAAAAATAACATCATTATTTCATGTTTTCTTTGAAGAAGTTTTATTGCTCAAATGAAATTTTCAATTATTATTACCACAAAATTATTCATAAAAAGTAAAATATGCATATATTACGAAAAGTGAATTTTTATAAATTTGAAAAAATGGTTTAGAATGAGGGAAGCTATCATTCGGTTTTGTTCGCGAGCCATACCTGCATTTCCAGCAAGTTACATTTCAATAATACAATAGTACCATTTATTAAATCGGTCAAGACTAGGACGCTGATAGTGCAGTGTTTGCAGTTTTCGAGGACAACCAAGTATTATACATTGATGTGAGAACAATAGATATTCATTCTAGCATAATTCTTATACAATCTAGCATATTTAAATTCATAGTTTTAACATAAGTTTTTTCTTTATCACTTTTTGTACTTTTATATAGTTTACACTAGTATTATATTATTTTTATAAATAAATATTTTTTGTTTCAAAAAAAGCAATTTTCGAAACTTAAAATATAATTGGCGCAGTCAGTAGGATCGCGAAAGATTCCTAGTAGTGGAAACTCGTCATTTTTGAACGTTTATTCGCGATTTGAACTTTATTAAAAAAAATATACAGTGAAAATTAAAATTGAGTGAAAAAGTGTGAAACAAAGAAAAGAACTTTCCTGGCGGACAGCAATTGCAGCTCAGCCTTCAGAGAAATAGAAAACATTCCTGAACGACAGCAACTGAAGCTCCTCATCCAGATTATAATATTGTCTCTACAGTCTACAGGATATGAAGCTGATCATCGCCTTTTTTATATGAGTACCTACTTATGTCAGAATTCTTTGCTCATAATCCTTCAAGTGATATATCCGCCAAGCTTTTAACATAATATTTCTAATTTTAATATAACAAATAACGACAATACAATGGCAGTCCCACAATTTGACGTTAAGACTCTTTGTATTTTTCCTTCTTTTGATGGAAAACCTAGTGAATTATTTGATTTCATTAAAGTAACAACAACTTTATTAAATCATTATTATGATAGAATACCCGATAACGAAACTTGCATTCAATAAAATTTATTATCACACGGTATAGTCTCAAAAATTCTTGGCAAAGCCAAAGAAGTTATCTCAATTTATGGTTATAATGATTGGGATTGGGAAACAATTTTAATACAAAATTTTGGTGATCAAAGAGACGAGAACTCATTGACACGAGATTTAGTTAATTTAAGGCAAACTTTTAATGAACAACCGCAACAATTTTATCATATATGTCTTGAAATTTTAAATACAGTTTGTAATTATATAGATATTCATAATCATGATCATATTATAATACAAAATAAAAAACAATTTTTCCAACAACAGGCTTTAACTACTTTTCTCGCAGGTCTAAGAGAACCTTTATGTTCTACAATTAGAGCTATAAGACCCCACACTTCAGCAACCGCTATACAATATATAATATTCACTATTCATAAAAAGGTAATAATTCACCCCCAAATCAACCTTCGTCTAATAAAAGACCTCAGTTTCCTATGAGATATCAACCTCAGTTTTCTCAACCATCTACATCTTTTCAAAATTATTCCAGACCACAACAATGGCACTCTAACCAACAGAGACCATTTCCTCAAGGTTCAATTAATGTGAATCCTAGACAATAACCCCCACAACGATATTTTACAAATCAATCAAGTTTTTGGTGAACCCCAAAACGTTTGGACAAATAAAAATTCACTTCAACAAAGACCCACACAAAATTCAAACATTCCTAAACCTACTCCTATGAGTATTTCAAGTACTCTTCCTGTTCCACGCCACCCTCCTACAAATAACTTTAACAGACAGATTCCTGCAACGTTGCACCAAATTGATATAACGTAAATTAAAATTCACCTATTTTTACCTCATAAAATAAGGGAAATAGTGAAAATAATTTACATAAAGTGCTACAGGGTGATAATAGAAGAATTTCTGATACAGTAAGTAAAAAAAATAGGCCAAATCTATTGAATTTGTGGATAAAAACAATATATGATAGGAACAAAGCAAGGTTATTAATAAATAAACTACTGATAAGGAAGTGAAATCGTGTGCGAAAGAATAACGGTGTTGCCAGCTTGTGCAGAGAATACAAAATTTAAGGATTGATAGGAGTGGACCTCCGAACCGTTGAGGTGGGAAAGCTTCTTGCGCAATCCAACATAAAAATCAAAGAATGAATACAGACAGTGATGATTATCTGTTAGACGACAGAAAAAGGAAGGAAAGAGAGTCAGAATCACCGTTCCAAAGTTCAAAGAAAATTAATAGGTCACCGCCTATAAAAAAGAAGCAAGTAGAGTCCGATGAAGATGAAGATGAAGATACAACGATGATGTTGAAAACAATTATAAGTGAATTAAGACAAATAAGAAAAGAGAACAAACAATTTAGGGATGAAATGGGCCTTCTGAAAACAGAAAATATTCAGTTACGTCAAGAACTTAATGAAACAAAGAAAAGACTGGATACCACAGAAAACGAGCTAGAAAGAATTGAAAAAGAAATAAAAAGAAAAAATATCGTAATAACGGGAATAACACCGACAAATAATGATGAACAGATCTTGGCTAGAGAAATGAAACAATTTATAGAAACCAACCTAAATGGAAATGTTGTTGTCGAAAGGGCAGTTAAATTAGGACAAAAAACTTATTTGGTACAGATGAAAGACTTGGCAGATAAAGAAAAAATAATGAAAACGAAGAACAAACTGAGGCTACTTCAAGGTGAACCAATTTATATAAGCGATGATCTAACAATATCAGAACGACAAATGCAAAAGGAGATCAGAGAAAAAGGCAAGGAATTAAGATCTCAGGGCAAAACGGTGGAATTAGGATACAAAAAACTTATTGTAGATGGAAAAGTGATACAATGGGAGGCTAAGAAAGGAAGGGGAGACGAAGAAGCGAACCAAATAGAAAAAAACGGGAAGTAGTTCTGGAAAACACAGACAGAACAAAAACTAGTCGACAAAACGCAATGAAAACGGACATGAGGCAAATAAATATGGAAAAGTACACAAAATATGGAACAGAATTAGCAAAGGGAAATACAGAAATAAAGGGAAAAAACAGACAGATGACGTATAAAGGAAATGGTAACAAGATGCGAGTGGCGACATGGAATGTACGGGGTATTTATGAAGAAGAAGCGGTGAAAGATCTTGAAAATATAGCAAAGACGTACAAATTAGACCTGATAGCTCTCCAGGAAACACATATTGAAGAAACAAATATAACAGAGCTAGAAAACTATATACTTTTCACAAGCGGAGGAGATACAAGAAGATATGGAACTGGCTTTTTGGTCAGTAAAGAACTAAAAGGAAAAGTTATGAAGTTTGTGCCGACATCAGAGAGATTATGCTACTTGATAATAAAGAGTGAAATGAATATATCATTCTTAAATATATATGCTCCAACAGAAGAAAAACCTGACGAATACAAAGACTTGTTTTACGAAAAACTTGAAGAAACCTATAATGAATTAAGCAGAAGTACCATCAGAATAATATTAGGGGATGCAAATGCAAAAGTAGGGAGAGAACCATTATATAAAAACATAGTAGGCAGCGAAAGTAAGCACTTAGAAAGTAACAACAATGGTATAAGATTAATAGATTTTGCCTCAGAACATCAAATGAAAATTATGAGCACATACTTCAAGCGAAAGGATATCTATAAAGGGACGTGGATATCTCCCGATGGAACTTACATAAACCAAATAGATCATGTTCTTATAGATAAGAAGTATTGTAACATAATAAAAAACGTAAGGGCATGTAGAGGAGCTGACATTAATTCAGACCATTTCTTGGTGAAAATAGAGATGAAAATTAAAAAGTCCCAGGTGAAGAAGAAACCAATTACAAAAAAATAGAGTACAATATGGAATCTTTACAGAACCCGGAAATTCAGGAAAGATATGTAGCAGAAATAACTCGAGGATGCCAAATGCGTAATCAAGAAAGCCTGCAAAGTAGATGAGAAGTGGGAAAAAATGGAAGGAGTAATACAAAATGCAACCAAAAAAATAATTCCCAAAAAACAAAATTCAAGGAGAAAGAAATGGTGGAATGCAGAATGTGCAATAGAAATAGAGAAAAGAAATAAATTGAGAATAAAAGAAATACAAACTGGGAAAACAGAAGACAAAAAGTCATATAATGAACAAAGACGAAAAGCAAATAAAGTATGCAGACAAAGAAAAAGAGAGGAAAAGAGGGAACAGAGAACAAAGGAAATTGAAAATTACTATCAAAAGAAAGAGATACGAAACTTCTACAGAGAAGTAAAAAAAGAGAAACGAACACCACACCAGGCAGTTTATATGAAAGATCCGGAAGGGAATTTGATAGGAGAGGATAGTGAAATAAGAGCTAGGTGGAAAGAATATTTTGAACAGACGCTAAACACAGATGGAGTAGAAAACATACAAGAAGTAGATTACGGGGGCATAAACACAGAAGTTCCAGAACCAACTAGACAGGAAATTGATGAAATAATAGTTCAACTCAAGAACAACAAATGCCCTGGTATAAACAGAATTACAGCAGAAAATATTAAATATGCCGGTGAAGAACTGAAACAACAAATTTACGAATTGATATTGGAAATATGGAGAAAAGAAAAGATGCCCAAAAATTGGAACCATTCTCTGATAATACCTATTCTAAAAAAAGGAGATGCAACTGATTGTAATAATTACAGGGGGATATCCCTATTAGATGTCGTATATAAGGTATTAGCTATTGTGATTAAGAAAAGATTAGAACCGATCTCAGAAAAAGTAAAAGGAGAATACCAAGCTGGCTTCAGAAAAGGGAGAGGAACGACAGATCAGATATTTACAATGAAGGAAATTTTAACATCATGCCATGAGTACAAAATACCAGTACTAGTACTTTTCCTTGATTTCAAGCAGGCATATGATTCTGTCTCCAGAAGTAACCTGTTAAAGGCTTTGAATGAGTTCGAGACCCCAAGAAGATTGGTGAATCTTGTGAAGATGACTCTCATCAAAACTACTAGTAGTGTACAGATCAGAGGTGAAGGCTCAGAAAGTTTTGAAATAGGAACAGGTCTGAAGCAAGGTGACCCCTTGTCAACATTACTATTCAACCTTGCATTAGAAAAAATTATAAGAGATAGCAGATTGAATAGAGAGGGACACATTTACTATAAAAGCCATCAAGTTATTTGTTATGCGGACGATATGGTTATAATTTCAAGAACAGAGAAGGATTTGGGTGAAATAACACATAATTTAATAGAAGCGGCCGCTAAAATGGGACTTTAGATAAACGAACTGAAAAGTAAGCTGATGAGACTCGGAAACCAGACAACAAATGACAAATTTAGAGTAGAAACCCAAAAAGCAATCATCGAATTTGAATATGCGGAAGAGTTTATATATCTAGGAACCCTGTTAAACAGTAATTGTAGTGAAGAAAAGGAAATTAATCATAGAATCATGAAAGCTAACAAAAGTGCAGGAGCAATAAATCACCTAGTCCGGTCAAAACATCTGTCAAGGAAATCAAAACTAAGATTGTACGATACTATATTGAAACCTACGATATTGTATAGTTGTGAGACATGGGTTTTAAACAAAAATCAAAGAGAAAGTGTAATTAGATGGGAAAGGAAAATGTTAAGAAGAATTCTGGGAGGAAAAAAAGTAGAAGGGGTGTATATGAGAAGGACTAACGAAGAATTATATAACATTTATCGTGTACCCAAAATAGATGCAACTTGTTACGGGACAAAGAATTATTTGTGCATCTCTTTCAAACATCCAAAAATAAACTCTGTACCTACCAACTGCTATTTTATTAAAAACAGATCCTGATTGTTTTAAGTAGGATTAATACAATTAATGTCTCAGGAATCCTTTCAATTTTCTCAAGCGTCTCCATGAAGGGCACCTAAAAATAATAAATAAGTATTTACCACTTATTTTTTAGAACAGTATGAGATATAATAGGTCAAATATTTATATTCTAAATTTACAGAATATCTTATTTGAACATAGGATGATCACCAGATCATAAAAGTTAGTAATTGGAAAATGTAAAAGGCTTAAAGGTTATTTTGTTTACATGGTGTACAAAATAGATGACAATCTTGTCATATCTGTCAATCTTAAAAATAAATCTTCTCAAAGTGATTTCAATCTTTCATCATAATGTCACTTTTCTATTCATAGATCTACTGATTAAAGATCATTGACCTTCCTTATCAATTGATAGTTTCTTCTTTTAATTTCTGTTATCAGAGCTTATCTCTGGTGTTAAGTACTTTGGTAATAAAGAAGTAAATGAAAAGAACATACCTTTTTTTCTAAGACCATCCATACGTAGATAGGAGATGGGTTTTCTTTTTTCTTCCATGTGAGGTTCGTGATAGACCACATGGTTTAGCAATTTTGCTGATTTTTTTTGAAATTTATTTAAGTGAGCTTAAATTTTATTAGAGTGATCCTGTTGGAGCTCTACCATTTGTATAAGTGGATATTTATTTGGCTCAGCTTAAGTTCCTGTTTCCACATCCGTAGGCGAAACCACTTTGAGGCCACACAACTTCTACGGTGAGTTTAATTTGTCAGTGTACTATACTCAACCCTCATAACATTTAATTATTATTACCAAATACTTACACAAGCTCCTTTTTAGGTCTCTTCCTTTCTTTCTTTCTTTTCTTCGATCTATCTTCTTTCTTTGGCTTTATTTCATACATCGATATCTTCATTTCGTTCCTGCATCGACATCATCTACACCCAGTCATCATATCGGATACACCTCTACCTACAAGATATAGTAAGCCACCATCAGTTCTTTTGGAGGGACACACCAGAGCACCCGATTGTAAACAGGTAACCTTCATACCTTACTCTTAACAAGGAATCCACGGGTTTGAGTAGAAAACACATTTGGCGGAAATAACAATTATCTTTATGAAAAAGTATTGTGAGTAGAGTATTTTGCCATACCTACTGAGGAACTTAGTTTCCTGGTGTCTTCACCCTCTGTTGAGGACAACTTGTATATTAGTTAATAACAATTGCACAATCACTAGAGTTTGTAAGCCAATGTATGCATACAAGGTAGTTCATAATATAATTCTGTATCCAACCACCCCTAAGGTAAGATTGGATAGTGTAAAACTTTTCTTTTTTTTATAAATCTTCCCATGCTGCTATTAATATTAACCTAAATAATTTGTGAAAGCCAACTTCATATAAATCGTGAGGTACAGCGGAACTACTTTAGGGAGTTTTTAGCGTTACCACTTTTTAGGCAAGGCCTTGTGATTTTTTGAGTAGTCACATAACAACCAACAATATTTTATATTAAATCAACATTACATCTGTATCAGTTTTTTATTACGAATCCCACCCTGAGATTAACAGGACCTTTTAATCAAGGTAACAAAATGGCGCCTCAACTTGGTTAATGTTGGTTTATTTAATATTTTATTGTTGGTTGAGTTATTTTTATTGCAACTGGATTATTTTTTTCAAATTCACTTATTTGTTAGACGACTTGCCTCTACTCTGTTCATTAGTGAATGATTTTCAAAGAATCGATTATTAATATTTCAAACAATCGATTGTATATTTTTCGAGATATAGATGTGACACTTCACATTAATTCAATCGTTTGTAAATTACATTAGGATAGGTTCACACGACACGGTAAAAACGTATTTTTATTTCATTTTGCTAGAACTAATAGGTAAATCGATAAACTATTTACATAGAAACTAAATAAAAATACTTAAATTATTCTAGTACAGTATTTACATCACAACTAATTAATAAATCTTACAATTAATTAAAACTAAAAATAAATATTCTTATAACATCAAACTTATTCTATTCAACAGTAATAGATAAACATAGAGGTAACATTAAGGTGTAGTAACTTGTATGTGTAACTCAGTTCCAAGGGCACATGAGTTGTTTTGGGATGTTTGAGGAGAAGTAGATAAATTATTTTTTGCATACAGGGTGTGGCGAAACATTTTTTTGAAAGTTTGTGTTGGTACAATATAAGCAGTTCAAATTTTATCGGATTAGAATTTGAATACAGTCTATTTGAGAGATAGTCAAATATACATATACAGGGTAATTCGGTTCACTGTATATTGTGTTTTATTAGGGTTATTTATAGTTTAAGGTGTAAATATAGTTCTTAGGGTAATAGATTTAAATTAAACAGGTTAAATAACTGTTTCAAAGATAGTAGATATTGTAAACACAGTTTTTTCATCTTTAGATTGATACTCTATTCTTGCCCAATCAGTGGAAGAGTTAATTTGGATGCATTTATAGGTTTGTTACATATGGTTAGTAAGAAGGTATACTAACCCTGGTTAGACAAATAAAGCTGAGGTACATTTATTCTACTCGCATTAGTGGTATATTAGTAAACATACTGTAAAGTAAATTTAAGCAGCCCATTTCGTTAGTTAGGGATTCTTAAAACCAATTTATTAAGGTAGATTATGTTGAGATAAGTAATAACCTAGACAGAACATTGTTTTTTACATACCCCACACCAAAGGTAAAATAAAAATATAACTCTAGGAACAAAACAAAAACGATTTTCTATAACAAAATCAAAATAGAATTCTAGAAATAAACAAAATAAAAGTTGAAATTCTAGGAAATACAAAATACCGGAACCCAATATATATACAATATAACTACATCCTAGCCTAACTTAAACTAGACTAACTAAACTATTTTAACCCATTATCTACTACGTGCATTATTCTAACATGGAGGTGAACAGACTAAAAAGCGATGAACTCAGTTACGAATTAAAAGTTCGCGGCTTACCGAATTACAACACGGTAGATGAGAAACGAGCAGCGTTGCGTCAAGCTATGAGGAAGGAGAAGGAAACTGGACTCACTCCTAACGTGCAAGTTCATTGGGATTTTCACTCAGAACTCGAAATTTGCAGTGGTAAGCTAGAGGAATTGGTCATGGAAATCGAATCTTTCGATCCTGAAAATCGTGAAAATGACTTCCGTCGATTATACTCCCGTCTAACGCACCTCATGGAACGGTTAAATAGGATAGATGGTCCCACCGATATGGAAGAGGATAAGCGGATTAGTCTGGAAAGTGACTGTCGTCAACTATTTGGTAACCTCAACTTAGCGTACGAAGCAACATCGCCGAAGCCTGGACGTCGTCTCGTCAACCCTGCAGAGCATGCTGTCCCTCGAATGGATGGGATATCTGTCCGAGCGAAAAGGGAAGATAGATTCAGTCTATACCCGTCAGCAGCTATCAATCAAGGTTGTGTACCTAGAGGATTGAGGTCAGGAAGGGAACAAGAGAATTTTTGGAATCCACGGGATGCATATTCTCTCATCGACGCTCCAATTCCACCGACACCCAGAGTTTCCAGAAGTCTTCCAATAATAGGAGATCTAATCGATTTGCCAGAAGATGGTCCAATCGAACATCAGACTCATGGGATACCTTCTAGTCGCCGAGAACCTGAATATGATGGACGAAGTCATAGGAGCCCAGACGAACGTTGTGAAAATTACACGTCACAGGGAAGGCTCGCATCATCAACATCTAGAATGGCAACTTTCGACGACGATACGAGAAGAACCTCGTTCCAGGATTTGAACCAACTTAGATACCTTGCTGACTGTCTGAACAATTTAAATATGTCTCCGATTCCTACCCAACGGCCAAGTGAACCAAGTAATTGAGCTTTCAACCCCTTCATTTATAGGTGGAATGTCAAATTTAACGGGCGTACTAGCGTCAACGATTTCCTAGAACGTATTGAGGAAGTTCGTTTATCACGGGGCGTTTCCAAGGAACAATTATTACGCTCTGCTCCGGAATTATTCGAGGAAGACGCGTTATACTGGTATCGAACGGGAAGTTTTACCTCGTGGGATGATCTTGTGACACAACTAAAAGAGGATTTCAGGCCGCATGATTATGAGTATAACCTATGGGATGAAATCAGACGAAGAACACAAGGGTCGCAAGAAAAGGTACTAACATTCATTACTGCCATGGAAAACCTTTTTAGAAGATTGGATCAACCACCCTCAGAGGTAGTTAGGGTACAACTAATCAGAAGAAACCTACTCCCCTACCTTCAAACCCAGTCGTCTCTACGAGAGGTACACTCGGTAAGGGAATTGCTTAAATTATGCAGGAGCGTGGAAGAAACTGAAGAAAGAGTCAAGAAATTCCTTCCCCCTCCAGCCTCACATCGAACGCTACTCGAACCCGATTTGGCATACCATCGTCCCGCTCATTCAACGTCGGTTAATGCTACGCAAGTCTCACCTACCGCGCGTATATCAGAGATGGTCTCGCATCCGATACCCTCCGCCTCCGTGGAAGCAGTCAACGCTTCAGGTCAACCAGCCTGCTGGAATTGTCAACAGGCCGGCCACAAATTTAAAAAATGTCGTGAAGAACGTAAACTATTTTGTTGGAAGTGTGGAAAACCGAATGGCACCGGTATCAATTGTCCTCATTGTCAAAAAAATGTGAGTCGGGGCCAGCAATAGGTCGGTCAAAAACCCCGAACTCGAAAACTCCGACCAATCCGGTGTCGTCTGTATCTGTCGTTTTAGATTTCGTTTTAGCTCATGCCAAAGATGACAGACGCCCGTTTCTCAAGGTGTGTATTTATAATAAGATGTTTTTAGCTCTGTTAGATAGCGGTTGCTCAAAGACAGTTATTGGTGGTCCTGGTTGGGATGTGTTGAAGTCTATTTGTAAACTGAACCATGGTTTGTCGACGGAGTGCACAGTAGCGAATGAAGCTAAGTGTAAGGTCGTGGGTTCGCTCACAATCCCTATCCAATTACAAGACAGAATAAAAATATTTGAAGTCCAATTTCGCATCATCTTATTTTGGGGATAGATTTTTGGATGCAGATGGGAATCGTTCCAGACTTGTACTCTGGTCAATGGTCTTTTGTACCACATGATGACAAAGTACTACCCGAAATCTCTGCTATCAATTCCCTTGACCAACTTCCAGGTGATCAAAGGAATGAACTCGATTGTCTCATCAACTCTACGTTTGGTAAAATGGGGTCAGGCTTAGGATGTACTCACTTAGTGGAACACGTCATAAAAACTTCTCATCCACCCATAAAACAGAGACATTACCCTCTTTCTCCAGCATTACAAAAGCAGGTGAATAAGGAACTTGATGACATGCTCGCCAAGGATATAATCGAACCATCTAGTTCTCCTTGGGCGTCACCAATAGTACTAGTTAAAAAGCCTGATTATACATTCAGATTCTGTGTAAATTATAAAAAGTTGAACGAAGTCAGTGAACGTGACGCATACCCACTGCCATTTGTTTCTGCAACCTTAGATAAACTAAGAGATGCTAGGTTCCTCACTACCCTAGACATCAAGTCAGCTTATTGGCAGATTACTGTCGCGGAATCTTCCCGACCCTATACCGCATTTGTAGTCCCAACTCGCGGGTTGTTTCAATTTAAACGCATGCCGTTCGGTTTGCATAACGCTCCAGCCAGTGGCAACGTTTCGTGGAAAAGGTACTTGGTTACGACCTTGAAAACTATGTTTTCGTTTATTTAGATGATATCATCATTTGCACCTCTACCTTTGACCAGCATTTATACGTTTTGGGAGAAGTTTTGCGAAGACTTGCGGAGGCAGGTTTAACCCTTAACAGGGATAAATGTAACTTTTGTAAGTCCGCGTTACGTTACTTGGGTTACGTGTTGAATGCAGCTGGTTTGTTGGTGGACCCAGACAAAGTAGAAGCCATCCTTCAGATACCTGTACCAAAAACGGTGACCGAGGTCCGTCGTCTGATTGGAGTAGCTTCATGGTATCGACGCTTTATTCCGGATTTTTCGTCCCTTACAGCACCTCTATCAGCACTTCTGCATAAAAATAAAAAGTTTCTCTGGGATGTAGATTGTCAAAAGGCTATGGATACTATAAAGAATCATCTTGTATCAGCTCCAATCTTGTCTTGTCCACAGTTCGACCTCCCATTTATAGTTCAAACGGATGCCTCAGATTTTGGTCTTGGTGCGGTATTGTTTCAGATCCAGGATGGAAAAGAAAAAGTCGTCTGCTATTTAAGCCGCTCGCTGACAAAAGCCGAAAGGAAATATACCACCACAGAAAAAGAGTGTTTGGCCGTTATTTGGGCAGTGGAAAAGCTTCGTCCTTACCTTGAAGGAGCACACTTTACTGTGTGGACCGATCACCATGCCTTACAGTGGCTGTACAAGATCAAGGATCCAATTGGTAGAATTGCTAGATGGAGTATGCGCCTTCAACAATTTGATTTTACGATCGTACACCGAAAGGGCTAAGGATCAAGTCATTGCTGATGCATTATCTAGATCAGTACCTGCCATTGAATCCATAGATCACCATCCAGATAGTCTTCTAGATTTAAGTTCTACCCCCTCCTTGGAAAAATGGTACAATACCATGATGGAGAAAGTTGAACACGACCCGGTGAAATATCCATTATGGAGAGTTGAAAACCAACGTCTCTATCGACTGACGAAGACAAACTACCCTAATCTTGTACATAATTTAGATAGCTGGTTAGAAGTAGTTCCTAGGGAGAAACGGAAAGACATCATAAGGAATCACCATGATCCCCCTACATGTGGTCATCTAGGTGTTTTCAAGACCATGGGACGCATTATAGAACGGTTTTACTGGCCGAAAATGAGAACAGATGTCGCCAAGTACATTAGAAGGTGTCACATTTGCCTTAGCACTAAGCCGCTACAGACGAAACCTGCAGGAAAAATGCTTAGCTAAACCCCTACTGTGACTCGTCCATGGGACTTGTTGTCCATTGACCTCGTCGGACCACTACCCCGTAGTTCTTCAGGATATACTTATATTTTTTCAATTTGTGACAGCTTCTCTAAGTTCGTTTTGTTATTTCCTATGCGCACTGCGACTGGAGATAAAATCGCCCAGATTCTGGAAGATCAAGTTTTCTTGGTGTTTGGTACTCCGTCTAGAATTATTTTAGACAATGGGTCTCAGTTTAAAAATAAAACATTCATATCTAAAATGAACGAGTATAATGTCAAGTTATGCTATCTTGCCAATTACCACCCACAGGCATCCCCTGTTGAGAGAATGCACCGCGTCCTCAAGACGATGATAAGTTCCTATGTGAGGGATAATCACAAGATGTGGGAGAAATATCTGCCAAAGCTTGCATGGGCTTTGCGTTCGGCAAAACATGAAGTTACCGACATGGCTCCGAATTTCATAATGTATGGAAGAGAAGTCACTGTTCGTGGTCGATCTCCATCGGATGTTCCCCAAGAAGATTTGCCGACTCCTGAAGACCGTTCCGAAGCTCTGAAGAAGGTCTATGAGGATGTCAACAAACGTCTCCGAAAAGCATATGACCAAAGTCGAAAGGGGTATGACTTGAGAAGACCAGATAAGTTTCCTGTTGGTCAGCAAGTATGGAAGCGAAACTATTCCCTGTCAAATAAAGCGAATAACATCACCGCAAAATTTGCACCAAAATTCACTGGCCCTTTTGTAATTTCCAAAATTCTTTCTCCATGGAGTTACCAATTGAGAGATATAAATGGTAAAGATTGTGGCATATGGCATGCAAAAGACCTAAAGCATCATCCTCCAGATGATAGTGATGAAGAATAAGTCCTCCAAATTTTTTTGTCGTTTTGTATAAAGTTTTATATATAAAGTAATAGGATAAGCAACTTAAGATTATAACCGAATTTCAGATGGATGCTAACTAAGGCTATATGTTTTGTTAAAAGTTAGGAATGTTATATGAAGTTTCCCTTTTGACAAAGTAAAACTTCTTTTCGGGAAAGAGGGGTGTGTTACGGGACAAAGAATTATTTGTGCCTCTCTTTCAAACATCCAAAAATAAACTCTGTACGTACCTACCATGTGCTATTTTATTAAAAACAGATCCTGATTGTTTTAAGTAGGATTAATACAATTAATGTCTCAGGAATCCTTTCAATTTTCTCAAGCGTCTCCATGAAGGGCACCTAAAAATAATAAATAAGTATTTACCACTTATTTTTTAGAACAGTATGAGATATAATAGGTCAAATATTTATATTCTAAATTTACAGAATATCTTATTTGAACATAGGATGATCACCAGATCATAAAAGTTAGTAATTGGAAAATGTAAAAGGCTTAAAGGTTATTTTGTTTACATGGTGTACAAAATAGATGACAATCTTGTCATATCTGTCAATCTTAAAAATAAATCTTCTCAAAGTGATTTCAATCTTTCATCATAATGTCACTTTTCTATTCATAGATCTACTGATTAAAGATCATTGACCTTCCTTATCAATTGATAGTTTCTTCTTTTAATTTCTGTTATCAGAGCTTATCTCTGGTGTTAAGTACTTTGGTAATAAAGAAGTAAATGAAAAGAACATACCTTTTTTTCTAAGACCATCCATACGTAGATAGGAGATGGGTTTTCTTTTTTCTTCCATGTGAGGTTCGTGATAGACCACATGGTTTAGCAATTTTGCTGATTTTTTTTGAAATTTATTTAAGT
Organism: Lochmaea crataegi; assembly: GCA_947563755.1. Taxonomy (NCBI): domain Eukaryota; kingdom Metazoa; phylum Arthropoda; class Insecta; order Coleoptera; family Chrysomelidae; genus Lochmaea; species Lochmaea crataegi. The sequence goes on from OX387429.1 coordinate 41,024,186, forward strand.
GAGCTTAAAGTTTATTAGAGTGATCCTGTTGGAGCTCTACCATTTGTATAAGTGGATATTTATTTGGCTCAGCTTAAGTTCCTGTTTCCACATCCGTAGGCGAAACCACTTTGAGGCCACACAACTTCTACGGTGAGTTTAATTTGTCAGTGTACTATACTCAACCCTCATAACATTTAATTATTATTACCAAATACTTACACAAGCTCCTTTTTAGGTCTCTTCCTTTCTTTCTTTCTTTTCTTCGATCTATCTTCTTTCTTTGGCTTTATTTCATACATCGATATCTTCATTTCGTTCCTGCATCGACATCATCTACACCCAGTCATCATATCGGATACACCTCTACCTACAAGATATAGTAAGCCACCATCAGTTCTTTTGGAGGGACACACCAGAGCACCCGATTGTAAACAGGTAACCTTCATACCTTACTCTTAACAAGGAATCCACGGGTTTGAGTAGAAAACACATTTGGCGGAAATAACAATTATCTTTATGAAAAAGTATTGTGAGTAGAGTATTTTGCCATACCTACTGAGGAACTTAGTTTCCTGGTGTCTTCACCCTCTGTTGAGGACAACTTGTATATTAGTTAATAAGAATTGCACAATCACTAGAGTTTGTAAGCCAATGTATGCATACAAGGTAGTTCATAATATAATTCTGTATCCAACCACCCCTAAGGTAAGATTGGATAGTGTAAAACTTTTCTTTTTTTATAAATCTTCCCATGCTGCTATTAATATTAACCTAAATAATTTGTGAAAGCCAACTTCATATAAATCGTGAGGTACAGCGGAACTACTTTAGGGAGTTTTTAGCGTTACCACTTTTTAGGCAAGGCCTTGTGATTTTTTGAGTAGTCACATAACAACCAACAATATTTTATATTAAATCAACATTACATCTGTATCAGTTTTTTATTACGAATCCCACCCTGAGATTAACAGGACCTTTTAATCAAGGTAACAAACTATTACATCAAGAAGACTTCAGTGGTTAGGGCACATAGAAAGGATGGAAGGAGGAAGAATAGTGAAACTAATAGCATGGAGAGTTCCGGAAGGCAAGAAGAAAAGAGGCAGACCAATGAAAAGATGGAGGGAGGTGGTACTAAAAGACCTGAAAGAAAAGAATGTGAATCGATGGAGAGAAAAGGCCAAAGATAGAAAAGTATGGAGAGGAATTACAAAGCTATGGGCCTAAAAGGCCTGTTAAAAGCTATATATATAGACAGATTCCTCAGAGTCAATCTCCTTGAAGTCCAGTCTCCAGTCGGACCCGAATCAAAAAACAAACAAATAACAAAAATTAACGCCCTCTGTGACAAAACAGAACTAGCCTGCATTGTTATCCAAAACCCCCCATTAAAACTCCTCATTGATACTGGTTCAACAACATCAATCTTAAATCCTGATATATGCCTCAAACATTTTGAAAATAATATTAAGCACGAATAATTTATAGTAAGTTCAGTTTTTCAGTCTTATTCTCAGGAATATTCTACTCAAATTCAAGGTTTTAAAGATTTTAAAAATAATAAAAATCAGCAATTTGGACTTTTCAAATTCCATAAGATTTTTGACGGTCTTATCGGTTTAGATGATCTTAAACTTTTAAAAGCACATATAGATTTTTCAAACTCAAAATCAATTACGGAAAATTCTATTTTACCTATCAAATATTACCAACCATATAAAACTCAATTTTATTTTATTCAATTAGACCCTCATTCAATAAATCCAATTGGTGTTCCCGTTAAAGAAAGTAAGGGTGCAATATTTTTACCTAGCCAAAAAATTAACAATGCATATTTAAGAGAAACCCTAACCGAAGCACGTAATGGAATGGCTTGGGTTAAATTAATTAATGACAGTAGTGAAACAATTTCAATAACTTTAACTAATCCTCTAAAAAGCAGCTCCTTAAACTTGAAAGAGTGTCATCTATATAAAGCTGACGTTATACCAATACAATCCCAAAACTCAGACCAACAAGTATGCATAAGAAACCTTATTAGAACTGACCACATGAACTTCGGAGAAAAATAAAATATAACACAATTATGTAGAAAATTTTCAGACGTATTTTATAAACCAGATATACCCGTGACATTTACGAATCAAATAAAACACAAAATACGAACATCTGACGAAATACCAGTACATACTAAGTCATATAGATACCCCCACGTACATAAAGAAGAAGTACAGAGACAAATTGGATCAATGTTAGACCAAGGTATAATAAGACATAGTCAATCACCCTGGTCATCACCAATTTGGATAGTCCCCAAAAAACCAGACGCCTCAGGTAAAATTAACCCTTTGTTCCCCGACGGGACTTTGAAGACCCACGTAATGTAAAATGCATAGTTAACTTCAATACTTCATAATTATCAATAAGTTCCTCACGGGACTCTCCAGTACACATTTTTCTATCAATTATGCAACCAAGAATACGCTTTATCAAATGGTTCTGTCAGTTAATTGAATATATTCGTTATGTGACACAGTAACGATTGCGTCGATTGTGTTGTGTGTTTTGTTAGTGTTTTTTTCTGGTAAAACAGGCAGTGAAATGCAATTTATTGTAAAATTACTTATGGTAGTTTCAAACACGGAAAAATCAATCAATCAATCAATCAATCAATTGATGAGTTAGATTGTACAAGGAGGCATTACCAAGGTAATTTATTAATTGGACTCCCAAGTCCCGTCATGGATTTGACAGATATGTTATTGTTTATGTTATTTATTGAAAATTTAGCGTAACTGCCTGAAATAACGAAAAAAAAAATATTTAAAATTGGACTCAGGGACGTAACTTAGGGGACTGGCGGGGCATGTGCTCTGGCTGCGGTTTTTTTGGAGCGTTATAATAAATAAGAACAGGAGGATAAAAACAACTTTCCTGGTGCTGCTGTCAATGTAGATAACACTTTTTTATTTCTTATAGAAAAATGAATAATTGACGGCACAGAAAACCACTCAATGATGATGAACTTCTAGCTGCAGCTGAAGAAGCAGTAGTTGAATTAGCAAATCTACCAGTTGACAACGAAATGATAACGGACGAAGAGCAAAGTGATGAAGAAGATGAATATTCCCAAACAAACAATGTAACAATTCTTTTGTATGAAGAAAATGAAAATACTACTTATGAATTGGAGGCTTACACTGAAGTGGAAAACAACACTCCCACTGAAGCTCCTCAGATTTCAGAATCAAAGAAAAGCAAAAGAGGAGGAAAGGCAGAAGAGGAAGTGGGAAAAGAGGGAGATTACTACCCACTATCCGTCATACAGCTTGGATGAAAATCCGATTGAAGAACACTTTAAACACTGCTCAACTTAAACTGATTACTTTCTTACAGTGTTGGGGCCAAATACTGTAAAAGATATTGTGTACCAATGAAATTTGTATGCTACTCAATGTGGAAAGGCGATGAACTTCAAAGAACATGAACTGTTGGCTTTCCTAGGACTAAGCTTTCTCATGGGTTACCATACAGTACCAAGTTATACAAATTACTGGTCGTTTGCTGAAGATCTTGGAATAGCAATAGTAAAAAGAGTAATGCTTAGAATTCGTTTTGAACAGTTTTTGCAATACCTTCATATAAACGACAATTCCACAATACCTCCTAACAACAAAGATAAAATTGATAAGATAAGACCTTTTGTGACAGATTTGAATCAACGCTTTGACATTTTGAATAATGGAACTAGGAAACTTGCAGTTGACAAATCGATGATATTCTTTAAAAGCCGCTCCAGGTTGAAGTAATACAATCCCAAAAACCCCATCAAAAGAGGGTACAAACTATGGTGCCTAGGTGACCAAAACGGATATGTAAATGAATTCGACGACTACCAAGGGAAAAATGAAGTAACGGAGAAAATGTTTCAGGGCTTCGGATTGGGCCAAAGAGTCGTTTTGTCTTTGACTGAAAATTATTGGGGTACTGGTCGAATAATATACTTCGACAATTACTTCACATCAGTATTTTGCACTCTTTTGCCTCTCTAGGCAATAATCCACCCGAAGATAGATTATCAGATTTCGAAAATTTAAATGTACCAAAAGTACCTGTATCCTTTGAAGATCTACTAGAATTAGCGAGCCCCATTCAACCAGCTCCAGAAACGAATCGATAAGAAAATCAAGAAATCAATCAAGAAACTAATCAAGAAGAAAACCAGCAACCAAATGATGAAAGATAAATCTCCGATGACGAGACAATCCATAGCAGCCAAAAAATGCTATACTAGAAATTCCTATATCCGCAAAACCCTTGAACTATTATAAAAATCAAATATTATTAGATTTTGTTTATTATCAACCAAATAAACCTGTCATAAAAGAAATTTTTCCATGCAGAAAAAGAGTTCACGCTCAAATAGGATTAGAGATTTAGAAAACAATATTTTAACATTTTTCAAAGAATTTATAGACCCCAAAATGAAAAATGCTATACAATTTTCCCCCGATACTTATTATGAATCCACTTGTACTCTATTGCAATGTACTTTCAAAAATAATGCTCACATTCTTATCAAATGTCCCACAATTCTTACAGACGTTACAGACAAAAATGACAGAAGTGACATTTTGAAAAATTACCATGAAGGAAAAACAAATTATCGAGGTATCAATATAACAGAACAACAAATTAGGTAAAGATATTTTTGGCCAAATTTAAAAAACGATATTAAAGAATATATAGACTTATGTGAGAATTGTCAAATTAATAAATATGACAGACACCTAACCTAAACCCAAATTTATGCTAACACCAACACCAACAAAACACCTTGAAATTTTACATATTGACACATTTCTAACATTGACGCTTTTTCGAAATATGGACAAGCCTACCCTATAGACGGAGCTACAGCAATAAATGTAATTGAAACACTTCTTTTATTCATAACCCACCACGGTATACCACATATGATAGTATCTGACAGTGGTACAGAATTTAAAAATGGACTTTGTAGATACACATAAAATATTAATTCATTATGCAACCCCAGATAATCCCAGTTCAAATGGTATGATCGAACGATTCCATTCTACACTTATTGAACACTTAAGAACTCAAGACGAAAATATAAAAATTATTTTGACATTCAAGAACATATGCCTTATGCTATTTTAGCTTACAATAATTCAATCCACAGTACATGTAACGTTAATTTCGTTCACTTTACTTCCCTCGATTGAATTAATAAATTATCGTATGGGCGGCGAATAGCCAGTCCTTTCTCATACCCAACACCGAGAAATGTTTCAAGGCTGAATATATTTACTGTCGACGAGAGTCGAAATCAACGTTTCTATGCGCGCTGATCGAGGTCCGTCTGTCGGGAAGATAGTCACGTCTATATTGAAATTCCCACTTCGATCTCGTGTCTCTTCTTCTACCAATTATAAATCAAATATGAATCAATAATTCACTACTGAAAGGTAAATTCCTTTCCTGGTCAAAGCGTATAAGCGTGACACGAACATGAGACGTAAGTCGGTGGTCGTTCACATGATTTCGTGTATTTAAACAAGTGGCAAAGGGGTTTCGTTCTTCTTTTCCGGCGAACATGTGCTATTGAAGCCTTTCTGGCTTAACTTATCTTATCTTAGAAGTGCATTCATTTGAGTGGTAAGTCATTTCGCTTAAATGTATAACTAACTCTCCTTTCTTAATAGCTTCTACCTTCCTATCTTTATTATGCAGCAATGTCATTCCAGTGCCAGGAATAATATATATCGATATGAATTTGTTTCTTTTCTTTCAGGTTTTTTTTTATATTATCTCTTTAAAAATATCTATTTAAAAATATATACGTATTTAAACAAATGTATGTATTTACCGGTGCAGAATCGGTTATTCGATTTTATCGTTTTCATTTATTTATTTCATTTATTGCTTTCTTTGAGTATTTCTTTTATCTAAAAAAATACAGTAATAGTAAATATGTATGAACCACGTTGTCAAATAATTTTCTTCAACATTAAATATTATCTGTACTGTAATATCATACTTCAATACTTCAGACATCCTGGATTTTAGTTAAATTGGAAAATTGTTCCTGATACTATATTTGTTCCCCAGCACTTTACCTGGGACACTTTACCTGGAGCACTTTACCTGGGATACTTTACCTGGAGCACTTTACCTGGGACACTTTACCTGGAGCACTTTACCTGGGATACTTTATCCGGGATACTTTACCTGGAGCACTTTACCAGGGACACTTTACCTGAGACACTTTACCTGGAATACTTTACCTGGAATACTTTATCCGGGACCAAGTTTTCCGACAACTTCTCTACAAGTGTATCTACAACAACAAGAAGAACAGGGAAGTACAATAGTTCCTGCTCTCCAACACAACATATGTCGTCATCCAATAACTAGTCAATTTTTTTTTATTTTTTTTTATTTCATATTTTTTTTGAAAATATACAACTTGTAAATTTAATAACGTTGTTCATATAGTTTTTTTCCCTTCCAATCTTCCAGGATTTGTCGCTATAATGCGGATGTGAATAACAAATAAACTAGTATTATTCAGAGTGGCGCCCACTTACCTTTCCTAATTTTCATAATTTATCTTTATTTCACCTTAAATAAATTTCAAGTAGAATTACCCGAGAACCGGTAAGACTACTCTCTGAATTTGTACTAGTTTGGTCTCAGAATCTACACCTGAGGTGCTCTCTAAACTGAGTAGCCGTTACAAATTGGCACCCGAACGTGTGTGGGCCTTGTTTTACACATCTGCTTTATATCAATAAATCTTGAAACTTGGAAGTTTGGACAGTGGTTGAAGTCAGAAGCAATCACTTTAATATTCTTTATATATCTTTTTTTCACTTATCGAATTATTTATCTTTCTATCTTTTACTTATCATATCGTTCATATGTTGAGTTGGTAATATCTATTTTTATTATCGTTTATCTAACATATCTTTATATTTTTATCGTATATCTTCACATATCGTACCTATAAAATTTTCTTTTTCTTCAATATCAACAGTACTCGTTTTTTCTCTTTTATCTTATATTTTTAATACCGTCAATTAACGTATAATAACATGGCTCGAATTTTCAAATTAAATGTTGATTATCTTTTATCTCATGAATTGGATTACGAACTTTCTTATCGTGGCTTGGAAATACCTTCACTGGTTACAGAGAAGCGGAAATTATTACGCGGTGTTCTAACACAGGAAGTATCTATGAGGAGTTCGATTTCATATGTTGAACTTCCTTTTATTACCGAAATTACAGGTATTAAGATGTCTTTTGCCGACTTGAAGAAGAAGGTTCAAGATTTTGTTGGAACTTCTTCGGATGTCGAGTACAGAAGATTGACTTGCCGTCTAACTCACCTCACTCAACGTACTTCTCGTGTAACTTGCGAGGAGGACGAACAAGAACAAGTAAAGAAACATTTAACAACAGAAATATTTTGTTTAGAAGGTGAATTAGATAGCAAAATCAATGTTATCGATTCAGACAGACAATCCACTCCAGTAAATACAAGTCAAAGCTTTTCTTTTTCTAAACCCGTACCTGTACATAAATGGGGGATAAGATTCTCAGGAATAGATTCCAAAGAATCTGTACTTGGATTTTTAGAACGCGTAAATTGCCTCAAACTTTCGAGAGGTATCACAGATGCTGAATTGTTTTCTAGCTCAGCTGATTTGTTTAGTGATCAGGCTTTTAATTGGTATCTTATTAACAGATGCAAAGTTCAGAATTGGGAACAATTGGTGACCAAATTAAAATCCGATTTCTTACCGTATAACTACCAAGATGATTTACTAGAGGAAATCAAAGCTAGAAAACAAGGTCAACATGAACGAGTTACCTTGTATATTAACGCCATGTGTGGTTTGTTCAACCGTCTTGATGACAAACCAAGTGAAAGTGCCATCATTCGTATTATTCGTAGAAATCTTTTACCTCATTATGCACAACCATTAGCTTTAATTGATATTGATACTGGTGATATTTTGACCGAAAAATGTAAACGACTAGAGGAAACATTAACTTGGGACCAACAGTTCACAGCTAATCATAAAAGCAGTCAATATTTACTTCAACCAGATTTGAGCATACCTAGTACCTCTTTTAAGGATAATTCTTGTTTTAAACAAACACGAAAAAATCTATCTGTAGTATCTTCTACCTGGACTTGCTGGAATTGCAAACAAGCAGGTCATATGTATTATAACTGTCAAGTTCCTAGGAAACTGTTTTGTTTTGGTTGTGGACATCCTGATACAGTGAAAACGAAATGTCCAAAGTGTTCAAAAAACGAACCAAGCGGTGGTCGAGCTTCCCACTCTACCACAGTCGCTCAGAAACCAGGAACATCAGGAAAATCCAGCACCAAAGTAAAACCAAAACCTCAGGAAAAACCTACAAGACAAAAATTGAGGTTATCTCAAATAAATCCTGTAAATTCCAGTTCTGCAAGGAAAATTTCTCCTTCTATCTTAAAAAAGGTTCCTACTGTAAGTCACTCCGACTGGAATTCATGGCTTTTATTTGTCAGAAAATTCTATAAATCAAATTCGAGATCAAATTCAATAGTTTCAAACTCGAAGCATAAGTCTTTAGCAAATGTAGGGTCACTGTTGTATAACATGGAAAATGATAATCGACCTTATGTCGATATCATAATTTTTGATAAAACAATTTCTTGCCTTGTTGATACTGGTTCAAATATCTCATTGATTGGTTCTCGTGCACTAGATTTTATTCATAACTTATCGATACCTATCTTAAACGATGATAACTTAAAAATATCTACTGCAGATGGCAAGTTGCAGGACGTTCTTGGTTATATCGAAACATATGTCATCACAGACAAGATATCTAGGCTTATGAAATTTTATCTAATACCTTCTGTTAAACATGACATTATTCTCGGTATGGACTTTCTTAAGATTTTTAATGTAAAAATAAATTTCTCTAAATTATCTTTAACTGTAAATTCTCTCTCGTTGGCTGTAGTCAATACAATTCGGGATGTATCTCATTTAACTCCTAATCAAACTGGTAAATTAAATCAAACTATTGATCTCTTCAAGACTATTAGTCCTTCAGATAAAATCGGCAAAACTCATTTGATAGAGCATTTCATTGATACCGGAAATTCCCCTCCCTTTAAACAAACCCAATATCCCTTACCTCAGGCAATGCAAGCTTACCTGGAAAAGGAAGTAGATACTTTGCTTGAATTAGGTGTAATTCGGGAGAGTAAATCTTCGTATTGTAGCCCTATCTGGTTAGTTCAAAAGGGAGATGGTAAATATAGAATGTGTTTTGATGGACGTAAATTAAAGAGTGTAACTTTAAATAAAGATGCTTATCCCTTACCTTCAATCGAAGTTATACTGAGTCAACTTCGAGATACTCGTTATATATCTAGTATCGATCTGAAGCAAGCATTTTATCAAATTCCGTTGCAGAAATCATCTCGGGAAAAAACAGCTTTTGCAGTTAAGGGTAAAGGTTTATTCGAGTATGTCACTACCCCTTTCGGTTTAGTCTCTGCTCCTGCTAGTATGTGTCGTTTGATCGATTTGGTCATTGGTCCTTCCTTAGAACCTTATTGTTTTTACTACCTGGATGACATCATCATTTGTACTCCTGATTTTGACAAACACATGGAAATTCTCCAGAGTGTTTTTGAGAGATTACGAGATGCCGGCTTGACGGTGAATTTAGATAAATGTCAGTTTTGTCGTTCTTCCCTTAGATATCTAGGTTATGTAGTGGATGAAAATGGTCTTCGTACCGATCCTGAAAAGGTTTCTGCTATTTGTGAGTATCCTGTTCCGAAAACTGCCACTCAGGTGCGTAGATTCTTGGGAATGGTTTCGTATTATCGACGGTTTCTTAAAGAGTTTTCTTCCTTATCTGCTCCAATTTCTGATCTTCTAAGTGAGCGAAAGAAACACCAACCCATTACTTGGACACCCCAAGCAGATCAAGCTTTCGAAAAGGTGAAAACAGTCTTAACTACCGCTCCTATCTTAAGTAGTCCCGATTTCACCAAACCTTTCTTCCTTATGACAGATGCTAGTGATGTTGGGGTAGGAAGTGTTCTTTTTCAACTGGAAGATGGACTCGAACATCCCATAGCTTATATGATTAAGAAACTCACAAAGGGTCAAAAGAAGTTCAGTACTACCGAAAAGGAACTGTTAGCAGTTTTGTTAGGGATCGATCATTTTAGGTATTATCTTATCGGTCGTCATTTCACCGTAATTACCGATCATTCTTCTCTGGTTTGGTTGAATAACATGAAAAAACCTTCTCCTCGCTTAGCTAGATGGATATTGCAATTGTCGCAATACAACTTTTCTATCGTACACCGTAGATCTACCGGAACTGTAGTTGCGGATGCTTTATCTCGTATACCTGAAGTTAGTATTTTAGACTTATCTACCTTGCATCCTGATAAATGGTATAATGACATGATTTCTCATGTTCAGGATTTTCCGGAAAAATACCCAAGTTTTCGAGTTGAGAATAACATATTATATAAACATGTCTTTAATAAATTTGGACCAATTAGTAATATTTCCGATTGGAAAATTGTCGTTCCTACTAAAAATCGAAATGAAATTCTACATCATTTTCATGATAGTCCAACTTCTTCTCACTTCGGTGTTTTTAAAACATTAGAGAGAATTTCTGAAATTTATTATTGGCCGAATCTTAGAAAATCGGTTTATAAATATGTCACTCGTTGTAAAATATGTGCATCGTGTAAACCATCTAACTTACCCCAAGCAGGATTAATGGGACAATATCGTAATATTAACTTCCCTTTTCAATTAATATCGTGTGATCTTTTAGGGCCATATCCCCGATCTCGCAAAGGTAATCAGTTCGCACTTGTTGTAGTTGACTGGTTCACTAAATTCGTATTGGTTCATCCCTTACGTCAGGCTACCGCTCGTTCTATAGTGGATTTCTTAGAAAATCATGTTTTTCTCATTTTTGGAATACCCCAAATCGTTTCGTGTGATAATGGTAAACAGTTCACGAGTTATCTTTTCAAAAATCTCATGGAAAAATATTCAGTACAAAAGATATGGTATAATGCTAACTTTCATCCGCAAATTAATCATACTGAGCGCGTAAACAAATCCATTGTCACAGCTATACGATCTTATAGTTATGAAGATCATAGAACATGGGATGAAGAAATATATAAAATTGCTCAAGCAATTCGGCTGTCGAAACATGAGGTTACCGATTTCACCCCTTCCTTCCTTACCTTTGCTCGAAATGTACCTGTCTCGGGAAATTTTTATGGTAAAATTGCAGAAAATGCAAATAATCAGGTTACCATTTCTGACAAAGTTCACCGAATTCAGGATACACAAGAAATGCCTAGATTTTTCGAAGTGGTGAGAAAGAACTTGCAAACAGCATATCGAGTAGTCGTAGTAGTCAACGTTATAATTTGCGCAAACGTGATCATAGGTTTTATGTAGGTGATCGGGTTTGGAAAAAGAACAACCAAAATCGGACAAAGCCAGATATATTTCCGCAAAATTTTCACCGAAATATACACAATGTACCGTATATCGTGTTATCTCTCCCTTAGTGTATGAATTAAAAGATGAAACGGAAAAAAATATTGGTCGATGGCACATGAAAGACCTTAAAGCTGGTATCTTGTCTGATGATGAGTGTTCTGATATCGATGATTCCGAAGCAGCCCTAACATAATCAGATAAATATACCTTTCCTAATTGTTCATTCTATTTGTGTTATATGTTGGTGTCTCGAATATTTTTTTTTTCTTTTTATCATAGAGATTTTCCTTTTCTTTGACTAGGAAACGATAATGACTTTCTTTCCCTACTACTGATTAGCAAATTAACAATCGTGTTCTGGGATAAATGAGTAGTGTAATAAATATTTTCCTAGCCGGATGGAATTCTAATCTAAGAATTATAATATAAAATCTGTTGAGAATTTTTCGAATTTTTAAAATATTCAAATTCATATAATTTTGAAAGTTTTTTTTGCACAGTCAAATCAAATTGAGTAATAAACCTGTTGCGCACATGCATAGAGGTTAATGAATTGGGTCTAATTGATTTGGAGAAATATCGGATATACCTTGAATGTTTTAGGGGTGATCTTATCTTATCTAAGTGGACAAGGGTAGTAAACTTGTCTACTGTACTATATATTTTATAGTACTTATCTTATCTTATCGTTACGGACAAAGTGTCTTGTCTGTATTTATATACCGAAAGGGTATATTAAATTTTTTTTTAAAGACCATTGACAATTTGACTTTGCAATTAACTTACATAGTTGCTGACATATCAGGGGATATCGAAGTTATTATCTTAGCTCTAAAGTTTTATTACTTCAGTTATCTAAAATTTCTGTTATCTTAACTATCTTGAAATTTTAATATCTTAACTGTTTTTAAAATTTCCTTTATCTTAATTATCTTAAAAATTTTCATTACCTTCATGTTGAAGATTTTTAGTATCTCAAGTGTTTTAAATTTTTTTTATTATCTATTTGTTAATATGTTCGAGATGTCAACTTACATTACAGAAATTCTTTTTGCCTATCTTCAGTCAATATCATACCTAATATCTTGATACTTAAAATTTTTCTATTTTGTTCATTACATACCTCTATCTATGATCATTCCGAAAGATTGATCTAGATATTTCACTTATAGACATGGATTCAATCTGTCTATATTTTATTGCATCACATTTTCCCTTTTTGATTATATTTTTTGTTGGATTTCTCAGCAGTGGGTGTTGAGGGAGCTCAGAGCGGTCTGGAATGCGTTTCAGGGTTCAGCGTCGGGGGGTTAATCAGCCTGGGAGGCAGAGGTGGCTAAGGTCTGCTGTCATTTAGTTAAATCTACTTGGGGGGTTAGCTACTGCGTTTGTGCCAACATGGCTCACATATCGCTCTGGGGATTTTCCAACAGTACTGTTGTGGGATGCCGTTGTCAATTTCTCTTTTCCCCAAATTTCAGCTTAACAGAAGCTACATTCTGTTAGGGGGTTAGATCGAGCCTCCTTGGACTTGCTGTATCAGCTTCTTCCAAAAATTTTTTTTTTTGGAATTTTTTTTTCTTTCGTTTTTTTTTGGTTTGTTGTTATTCATTATTTAGTTTATCGATCTTAAAAGCTTTTCTATTTAAGGAACGTTATGTTGTATTGTCATGGTGTTTCGGGTTTGGATTTCATCTGAAGCTGAGATTGAAGACCACGAAGCGATTCAACATCTCTCGCGAGGTCCTTCTCATTAGGCAGAAGTTGATTTCTTGATCGGTGATACTGTGGTGATGCACATATCCGACCAAAAATATGAGTAGTTTTTTTTGGGTTTTTTTTTATTTTTCTTTCATATATCGTTATATGGGGTATAATATATTGGAAGTTTTAGCTTGACAGGAGCTACATTCTGTTAGGGAGTAATACAAACTTCCTTGGCATTGTTCCAAAACATTTTAGCTTGACAGGAGCTACATTCTGTTAGGGAGTAATACAAACTTCCTTGGCATTGTTCCAAAACATTTTAGCTTTACAGGAGCTACATTCTGTTAGGGAGTAATACAAACTTCCTTGGATTTGTTCGAAAAATATATTTTTTTTTTCTATTCATATGATAGTAGTAATTAAATAAAGAAACATTTTATAAATAATAACTCATCCATATCTTTTTTTTATCTAACTGAGGGATAATCAATGTATCTGATGGGAGTCTCATTTCTTTCCTTATCTTATCTTATCTTAAGTCATTATCTTTGGGAACCCACTGATGCAGTGATTTATCTTACTATTAAATTTCTAAAATTATTGGTATGTAGATATCTGGTACTGGTTCCGCTTTTCTCAGAATTTACCGTTCAAAGTTTCTGCTGTGTTTGTGAGATTATTTTTTTTCCTAATGTTCTGCTTGCGCGATGACCAATGGCTACTGTGGACGCTAACTGGCAACCTCCCTGGTAAGAGCATAGGAAGAAAAAAAATCACCTGGCTTACCGGTGAAGACTTTGCAACGCTCCCTTTCTTTCATATTTTTTTTAATCTTTATTTTTCTCTAAATTAATTATTCGGAAGAATCCTCAAATTTGTTCTTTCCCTTCAGTATCGCAGTGACTCGTTCCTTTCTTCTTAGTCTTCCTATCGTTCAATATCTTCTTGATATCTTCTTTATTTCAGTCTCGTAATAGCTCAATGATTTTCACTTATAAAAAAATATTTTTTTTTGGAAAATTTTTTTTTTCGGGTTGTAAGGGTGTGTAACGTTAATTTCGTTCACTTTACTTCCCTCGATTGAATTAATAAATTATCGTATGGGCGGCGAATAGCCAGTCCTTTCTCATACCCAACACCGAGAAATGTTTCAAGGCTGAATATATTTACTGTCGACGAGAGTCGAAATCAACGTTTCTATGCGCGCTGATCGAGGTCCGTCTGTCGGGAAGATAGTCACGTCTATATTGAAATTCCCACTTCGATCTCGTGTCTCTTCTTCTACCAATTATAAATCAAATATGAATCAAGAATTCACTACTGAAAGGTAAATTCCTTTCCTGGTCAAAGCGTATGAGCGTGACACGAACATGAGACGTAAGTCGGTGGTCGTTCACATGATTTCGTGTATTTAAACAAGTGGCAAAGGGGTTTCGTTCTTCTTTTCCGGCGAACATGTGCTATTGAAGCCTTTCTGGCTTAACTTATCTTATCTTAGAAGTGCATTCATTTGAGTGGTAAGTCATTTCGCTTAAATGTATAACTAACTCTCCTTTCTTAATAGCTTCTACCTTCCTATCTTTATTATGCAGCAATGTCATTCCAGTGCCAGGAATAATATATATCGATATGAATTTGTTTCTTTTCTTTCAGGTTTTTTTATATTATCTCTTTAAAAATATCTATTTAAAAATATATACGTATTTAAACAAATGTATGTATTTACCGGTGCAGAATCGGTTATTCGATTTTATCGTTTTCATTTATTTATTTTATTTATTGCTTTCTTTGAGTATTTCTTTTATCTAAAAAAATACAGGATGTATGAACCACGTTCTCAAATAATTTTCTTCAACATTAAATATTATCTGTACTGTAATATCATACTTCAATACTTAAGACATCCTGGATTTTAGTTAAATTGGAAAATTGTTCCTGATACTATATTTGTTCCCCAGCACTTTACCTGGGACACTTTACCTGGAGCACTTTACCTGGGATACTTTATCCGGGATACTTTACCTGGAGCACTTTACCTGGGACACTTTACCTGGAGCACTTTACCTGGGATACTTTATCCGGGATACTTTACCTGGAGCACTTTACCTGGAGCACTTTACCTGGGACACTTTACCTGAGACACTTTACCTGGAATACTTTACCTGGAATACTTTATCCGGGACTTCAAGTTTTCCGACAACTTCTCTACAAGTGTATCTACAACAACAAAAAGAACAGGGAAGTACAATAGTTCCTGCTCTCCAACACAACATATGTCGTCATCCAATAACTAGTCAATTTTTTTTTATTTTTTTTGAAAATATACAACTTGTAAATTTAATAACGTTGTTCATATAGTTTTTTTCCCTCCCAATCTTCCAGGATTTGTCGCTATAATGCGGATGTGAATAAAAAATAAACTAGTATTATTCAGAGTGGCGCCCACTTACATTTCCTAATTTTCATAATTTATCTTTATTTCACCTTAAATAAATTTCAAGTAGAATTACCCGAGAACCGGTGAGACTACTCTCTGAATTTGTACTAGTTTGGTCTCAGAATCTACACCTGAGGTGCTCTCTAAACTGAGTAGCCGTTACATACAACTGAACAAAAACGTATCAAAATTCTAAACGGACATTTAGACACTGAAGATACTTTTGACATGGACATTAATAAAACCTAAATAATTATACAGAACAACACCGTGAAAAACCTAAATTAATTTATGACCAGCTTAATCACAAAATAACTCGAAGAAAAGAAAAAGTAATTCAAGTCAGAAACGAAAATAGAGATCCCCCAATTAATTACGAACCCAGTACTAGAGTATTTACCAAAACTACTGAGAAAAGAAACAAATCACTTCCGCGATTTGCACCAAAAACAGTCAAATCCAACAATAAAGTGACAATTACAACGGTACATAAAAAGAATGTCAAACATAAAAAGAAGACAAAATTTCTTACATGTTATCAACGACAACATGTCAGAAAATAAAAATCCAGAACCTGGAGGACAGCCCCGGTATACTACCCCTGAACCTGGGCCCAGCCAAGATCCAAATTAGTCCACATGACTTTATTCATTATTATAACTTAAACCCTACAGCATTAGAATTAGATACTTTAGAATATTACTATACAAATATTACTAATACTATATTTAAGTCACAAAATACAACTTTGCATTGGAATAGTCTAAAAAATTTAGGTAATGTAATTAATTATCAATTACAATTAGCACAATGAAAATTTGAATCCCTCTATCATTCACATAGAATTAAACGAGGTTTGATTAACTGTCTCGGAAGTATAATAAAAGCAATTTCTGGAAACCTTGATCAGGAAGACGTTGAAAGGTATCATAAAGCCATAGAGTCTCTCCAAAATAATCAAAAAAATATTATTTCAAAAGCAAATCAACAAATTTCATTAAATACACATTTAATTGATAATTATAATAAAACTATTATTTCATTAACTAGTAATCAAAAATCAATAGCTATAGAACTAGAAAAATTAAGTACTGTCCTGGACAAATTAGTATTTGAATTTGATAAGTTTATCTACATTCAAAATACCTTGAATCAACTAAAACTTTATTTGCAATCAATTATTCAACTGCTAACTGATTTAGAAAACCACTTTTGCTAGAATCAGTACCCTACACAATAATATTATTAAGGTAGACGAAATAAAATCAATTATTATTCAAATGCTCCAACATTATGACCCAAAGCAAATATTATACGTTGACAATGAACATTTACTAAAATATTATGATGTTATTTCAATTGACGCTTATTTTTCAAACATTATGGTTGTATTTGTTCTGCATTTCCCAATTCTTCATCCTGAATCCTTTAATCATTGCCACCTATATTCAATACCTACAAAAAATTTAACCACAATTATACCCCCTTCACCTTATCTGACAATAAGCAAGGAACTTTTCCAATATTCTAATAAAGCTTGCAAGAAGTTAGACATTACTTATCTGCGTCAAAAAGTTTCTCTACAACTTCATAGCAAATCTCCAGACTGTATTAGCCCAATCCTTCAAGTCTCAGAAGAAGCCCGGTGCCTCTATGTTCCAGTTTCAATCCATAATGTATTAATCGAAGCAATGACAACCTCTCATTACATTAGCATCTTCCCGTCATTGACGAAAATTTCAACTCAGTGTTCAACAAGCAACATTCAAGTTCTACATGGTGTTTATCTAATTGAAGTACCTCTAGGATGTTAATTCAGCACTCCCGATGAAAACTACTTCAATTCCAAAGAGGTAACAATAGGAGAGCCACTCACTCTTCCGAAAATTCTAACAATTGCTCATTACTCCTCTACAAAAACCAAAACTATCAAATTAGAAAAAATTCATCTAGACGAACTACAACGCATTAATCAAGAACAACAGCTTCTACAACAATTTTCCTATGAAGACAGCTCTTCCAACATCACTTACTTTTGGACGACCCCTGTATTCATCATTATAATAATTTGTATATGTATAATAATCTATAAATATCGAAGATACTTTAAAAGAAGCAAGAAGCAAAACAAGAAGGAAGAATAAGAAATTCCGTCAACAAGCACTCAAAATTCATCAGTTTTATTCGTCCCTTATAACACTTCCTCAGGGGATGGACAAGTTACATTTCAATAATACAATAGTACCATTTATTAAATCGTCAAGAATAGGACGCTGATAGTGCAGTGTTTGCAGTTTTCGAGGACAACCAAGTATTATAAATTGATGTGAGAACAATAGATAAATTGGTAGTGCGGTAAAGTTAGAACACGTGTTTGGAACATGGCTGCTTCAGACATCCGTTTTGTGTGAGTATTATAACTTCTTTGTATAATTGGTTTGTTCAGATCTGATATACACAATGGAATGTAGATATACGAATTGTCGTTAAGTGATATTTGGTTCTTGTTTAAATATTTTGGTTTGTTCATAACCTCATGCGGAATATTATCGTGATCAGATGATCACGCTAGGCGCTAATGCGGGTAATGGATATTATATGTAAGCTGGGCTTTTTTTGAGTAATTGTCTGATATTGGTTATAAATAGGTTATTATTCAATTTATTTCAGAGGAATTACTTTGGAAGAAGCATTGGCTATTGCAGAAGAAGACGACCAAGATGTATGTGAAATATATATAGAACCTCCTGAAGCGAATGTCCTGACGGATGAAGATTCGGGAGATGAGGATGGAGGTCTTGTTGATAACTTATCGGGAAGGCAGTTAAGAGCAGGGTCGAAAATTGTTTTTAAACGCCGAAGTCAAACAGAGAATTAAGAAACAGAAATAGAAAGTAATAACGCAAATGACGAAAACAATACTCAGGATTTTGAAAAAAAAACCAGACAAGAAACAAATGAAAAAACAGAAAGTTGAAACAGAGTGGAGCAATGGAGATTTAGTCACAAACGCAGTGCCTTTTCCACCCTCCTCCTATGGCAGATTTAAAGAGCTTATCCCCTATGATATATTTTGCCTGATATTTGATGATGACGTTTTCGAATATCTTCGCCAAGAAACAACAAAATATGCAGCTTCCAAAAATTTTCCAGATGTTTCTGTCACTAAGGAGGAGCTACATGTATTTATGGCAATTCTCGTTTTATCTGGTTATAATACGGTACTATCGAAGCGAAACTATTGGGACTCTCTTGGAGATCTACGAAATGAGTTTGTGTACAGTGCCATGAGAAGAGATAGGTTTTTAAATATATCTAGATTTTTGCACCAATTAGATTCGGATACAAAGTTTGGAGCTTAAATACTCCTGACGGGTACCTCATAAACATTGATATATATCAAGGCATGAGCCCGAATGCTAATAATGACTACGAACAACAGCTTGGCAAATGCGCTACTCCCTTAGTTCAAATGCTTGACGCTTTTCCCTATCAAATACAGAAGCTTCCAATCCACGTTTATTTCGACAATCTTTTTACAGGCACAATACGTGAAAACAGAATCACCAAAAACTGTACTATAAAAGCTAATAAGCTTATGAAAAAAGAGAACCGTGGTGAATATGTTTTTCAGCTAGATAGACAGGAAGGTATTATTATTATTAAATGGATGGACAACTCTGTAGTAGCAGGCGCATCCACAGCCTATGGCGTTGAACCTCTAACTCGTGTGCAAAGATATTCTCTTTTTAGTTTCTATAACAGATATATGGGCGGTACGGATAGAATGGACCAGAACATTTCTTGTTATAGAATTTCCATCCGAGGGAAGAAATGGCGTTGGCCGATATTTACATGGATTCTGGATGCTGCTGTTCATAATGCTTGGCTACTGAAGAGAAAATCTGGAAGTGAGATATCGCAGCTTGATTTCAGAAGACAGCTTGCCCAAGTCATCTTTAACAAGTACAAAGTTCAACCTGAAGGTCCGGGTCGTCCACGAGGGAGTAGAACGGAGTTAGACAGTGAAGTTCCTCGTGAAGTTAGATTAGACGGTTTACAGCATTTTATTGAGCAGTGTAACCGACGCAGATGTGCAGGAATGGGATGCAAAAACGAGTGTTTTAGAAAGTTCCATTTATTATAAAATTTCCAAATTTTAATAAACATCTGACTAGTATATTTTGTCACTCATTACCGCCTAGCGTGATCATTTGGACACAGACTATTTTTCAAACATATCTAGGAAAAAAAACAAAAAAAAAAACATTTTTGGCTGTTTTTGTAACCCAAACAATAAAATAAAGTACTGAGAACCAAAAATATTTCGAAAAAAAAATTCAGGCGTTAAAGGGTTAAATAGTGGAATTAATTAGAAATACTTAGTTTCATTTAAAAAAGTGATATGAGTAGATTCCACAAAGTGAGGGTCCAAACAGAAAATTCAAATATTTTTTGTTTTAAAAAAGCAATTTTCGAAACTTAAAATATAATTAGCAGGTGGTGGTATGATAATGTCCACTTCTTGAATATCAGTTTCATTGGGTGGTTCTTGTTCATGTTCTTCAATTGCTAAATTATGCAAAACTGCTGTTGCCACTATTATTGCCTTGGAATGGTTCAATGAAACACGTATACCTAAGTATAAAATGGGAAATCTTCTTTTCCACAGTCTATACGACCTTTCCACAGTCTATACGACCTTTCCACACACTTTCGAGTACGAATGTGAGACTCATTATAAAGTGCTTCTGCTTGAATATTTGGTTGTTCCAAAGGTGTAAAAAGTTGTTGTTGTCATAACCACTGTCGCCCAAAATAACTGATGTTCCAAACTCTTCATTCTCTAATCTTCCTTTAATTCTGCTATTATTATAAATAGTCATGTGAAGCACCAGGCCAACGACCAACAATGTCCATTATTCTCAAACGAGCATCAAAAAGTTTTTGAACATTCCACGAGAATTTTTCTTTTACCCTTTGACAGTCCATTTCTGTTTCTGGTAATTTAATAAATCTTTGTCGTAAACATGCAATAGCATTGGTCACCTGAGTAACAATGTTACAGGCAGACGTTTTGCTCACTCCTGTAAAATCACCTGTATGTAGTAAGTAGCATACAACCTGTGGCATAAAACCGTAAAGTTAAAATTTTTTTTGTCTCTGGTGATATTGCATTGTTTCGATTAGTAGGTGATTCAATCTCATCTCGAATAAGGCCTAACAGCATATTACATGTCTGTTTCTGCAGCCAAAAACGCTCAAAAAATGCAAGTTCATCATATTCTTCAAAATAATTATACCTAAAAACATTTTTTTTACTAAAAACCTCATTCAACTTGTGAAAACCTATACTTCACCTGACTTTAAATACTTTAGGAGTTCGGTATAATCTAATCTCAATTTCGACATCATTTGTTCAATGTAGATAATTAATATTTAACAAAAAACGAAAAAACGCCACGAGTTCTACCCAAAACAAAAAAGTATGTAATAATGTAATAATATGTAATGTAATATGTAATAATAATATTCATGTCATTGTCATAGTATCGCGAGACGTTACTATTCTTGCGCGAAACCAACCAATAGAAATGCAGAATAAGTTTATTGCTCGGTTATTCCCTCAAACTGGAATAGATAACTTACACTCTCGCTTATACTTGGGATAAAGATATACGTCAATAGTGACCCGTTATCCTACGTATAGCGAATACTAGGTTTATACTCCAATTGTAGAACCGACCCTAACAAAGAAAAAGTGGTTTTTTGAAAAAAAGAAGTTTTCATAGATTTGTCCAATTATTTTACTTTATTTTCGGGTCTATTTGTGGAATTTCACGGATATTTACTTATTTCTATCAATTATCAGCACGTTTTAAATATATAAACATTTTATTAGCTGATAAAATGAGGAAATGGTGAGAGCGCTAATACAGCATTGTAATCAGTAAAAGCTTGAATTTAATTAAACAATAAGTGTACCTACATGTATAAGCAGTTAGTTATGTACCTATGCAGTGATACAATATTATGTAGGTACCTATTAAAACAAAATTATGTTCAAATGCATCCGTTTACTATATTTTTTCCTATTTCTCACTCTACTTATTAGTTAAGAAGCATTTTTCTTATCCAACTAGATACCTACTTTATATGTAGAATAATTCAAGTCAATGGCTACTAAAAATAATTGTGGCTTGATAAAAAAAATTTTTCTGCATTTATAGTTCTCCTTCCACTCTCTGACTGTCTTTGTAATAATGGGCCAATACTTGCAGTAATACATTGAATTTTTCGATAGTTATCCCAAAGTTTTGTTGGAATTGTTTATTTGTAAATCGCTCCAATACAGCCTCCACATAATTTTCTATTCGTTGCGGGGCAACTTTTTTTCCAAGAGAAACTATTAAAATTTCTTCTTCGTCGTCACTATCGCTCTCGTCGTCAATATCATCCAATAAATGATATTTTGCACCTAATGAAGCTGCTGCCAATGTTACAAATTTAATTTAGTAGACACGTCCCGCGCGCGACTGTTCTGTGCCGACTGCCGTGATTCGGGCCACAGATCTTAAACGGAAACGGACTAGATGAACAAACGGCTGCCGTTCAACGGCAGGTAGTCTTTTCTATCGCGTAGGATGGAATGGGGCTGGTAGAATTAGGTACAAATAGCGCTTTGTACATGGACCATAATGAGAGGTTTGGACTAGTTGTTATTTTGATTTGTTATTCGAATAGGTATTTATGAGATATTAATAAAACTGCAATTTTATGTGTACACGTTTTGGTTCCGTAAGCTAAACGCAAACTACATTAGTGAAAATTAGTGATGGGTGAATTAAACCAAAGACCAAATATAGAGAAACATAATAATTATATTTTCTTGGCAAACTAACAAAAACATGTAGGTAATCTCTTCAGTGATAAAAAATATAATATAATCTCTTCAGTAATAAAAAATAAAACGACTAACTTCAAATACTTCTTTGGTAAAAAAAATAAATATTCCTATCAAAAACCTAGAATGAATCAAAGTAATAAAAAAAATGAATGAAATGTAAATAGTCAAATTCGTACCTCGCTCTCGTACAACATTAACGATACGCTGAACGCGAGCGGTTTAAGTCTAGTGTGTACTCGATTACGGTTGTTTACCTACTGCTGTAAAAGCGTACCTACCCCTCGCAAAAAGGCCGGCTGGACTAGTAACTGGAACTGATCTTTGGACTAGTTATCACTCTGGACTGGATCAGGTTGGAACTGATCCATAAAAATGTTGGGATCAGCCATCCCTAGCTGCGTTCATTATTTGCGTCCGATCAATCTTTTTAGTCTGAATCGTTCGTTTATTACTTAGAACTAACAGGAAGGAGTCTTGTTATTCATTAGCCGTATGAGAAAGTGCGACGGAAGTCACCATTTGCAACATCCTAATTATGACTCATTTGTGAAGTTCACGTTGAATGACGTAGATTGTTTATGTTGTTTTTTGGTGGAAATAAGTTTAAACGAAAGCGTTGAGTGAAAAATTTACGAAAGTATTATTCTATATTCGTTTTTCCATTGCTCGTAGACAATATTGTTTGTATAGGACATAGGACAGTTTTAAGTGTTTATTAGAGTAAATATTAGTGTTTATGGTGTAAATACAAATAATGGTTAGTTGTACAGCTTGTGGTTATACCAAGACCACAAAAAATTTAAAATATAAAGTTACATTTCATAGGTGAGAGTTTTTGTTTATGTTCAATTAATTCACATGCACTTTTAAAAAAATCGAAAAAAATTCAATAGTGAACCATAGGCGTACCATATTTTTTAGACTAGGCTGATTTATTTCTTCAAATAAACTAGTCAATAAACGTAATAATTGTTAGAATAGAATTTATTGATCTCACAATATCAAATTATGACGTAAGACATATCAACAAATACAGTAACGTAAATATACAGAAAGTATAGGAAAATCTGATTTATATCTTGTCTCATGAGCATGATTATAACTATTGCGCAAATAACTCAAGTTGATAAAAAAATGAAAATCTCTACTAATATGATTTATTTAGTTTTCCTAAAGGTACTGATAGAAGAAAGACCTGGATCAACTTTGTGAAGATACCTGGTTTTACACCAATTACAATTTTCTTGTCATTTGGATAACTAACATTTCAGATAATCAATGATTTACTGTAATGACATATTAGGCAAGTAATTGATGCTTTAAGTGAAATTTACCAAGTAACGTTTATAGTATCAAATTATGAGTATTTTTTTTAATGTAGGGAAGGACTTCATAATCCCTTCATATAAGATCTGTAACGGGTGTACAATGTGAAGAAAATAAGCAAGATAAAGTTTTACTGGCTCTACCTGGTCCTTCTGTAACACATTGCTCTCCCTCGCCTACTCCTGTTACAGAAGATTCTTCGAATAAAAAGACATACGACAAGCCACGTAAAATTTTCTTGAAAAGGAAAATCAGTGAATTGCATAAGAAAGATCTTTTGAAGAGTCATAAAATACGGAAGCTTTAGAAGGAATTATGGCGACAGAAGAATAAAATTATTTCCTTGATGTGTCTGACTTGCGAATTAAAGAAAAAAATATGATTTTGGAGGAACAAGAAAACATAATCATGCAACATTTTGATTCGAATGAAGACATTATTCAGAGACTGTTTCGAAAAACTCAAAATAAAAATGTAAAAGAAAATTTGAACATTCTATAAGGGCTTTTGCAGTAACTTTACACTTTTTTTCTCCAAAGGCATAAAATTATGTGAGAGAAAAATTTCATAATAGTTTGCCTCATCCAAAAACATTATCAAAATGGTACTCCTCAGTAAATGCTAAGCCTGGTTTCACTTCCGAAACAGTAGAGTTCTTAAAACTAAAAGTTAAGCATTCCAATAAAAATGCATTGATGTACTCTCTTGTTTTTGATGAAATGGAAGTTAGACAACACTTGGAGCATATTGGCGACAAGTACTATGATTATGTGGATGTAGGACATTGTTTGCAAGGGGATAGCATAGAAATAGCAAGGGAAACTTTGGTATTATAGTGGTTTGCATTAATTGTGCGTGGAACAATACCATTGGGATATTTTTTCATTGCAGGTATGAACAGTGAACAAAAGATTTCATTGACACAGCAAGCATTGTCTAAGAAATTGGCATTGTCATCACAAATATTACATTTGATGGTAGTGCAACTAACTTAAGTAAGTGTGATCTATTAAACTGTCAGTTTAATAAGGTAGATGTGAAATCTCACTTTATATTTGATGATACAAATTACTTTTTGTTACCTGACCCTGTCCATATGGTGAAATTAATTCGAAATTGTTGTGGTGAAAAACATACATGTATAGATATATATGGAGAGCTTATAGATTTTAAATATTTACAAAAATTGAATGAATTACAAGAACGAGAGAGTCTTCACCTGGACAATAAACTGAGAAGGCAACATATTACTTTTTTAAACAAAAAATAAAGGTGAAATTAGCCACTCAGCTGTTAGGCCGATCAGTGTCAGAAACACTTCCTGAAGCCTCGATGACACTGGGCTAGTTTACAAGCTGCGAGTCGGCGAGTTTAAAAGCCAGCGAGTGAGCGAGTGTCGATGACACGAAAATCTTTCTACTCGCTCAGTAGCGAATTAGCCAGCGAGTTGAAACCACATGTTGTTTTGTGTGACCGTGTGGCGTGCTGTCTGCATTTTTCGTTTAAATTTTAAGCTGAAAAATGAAGTGGAACACTCGTGATATAATAGAGTTTCTCAACATCTACGAGCAGTACCCAATTTTATGGAATATAAAAAACAAAGACTATTGTAACACAAAAGTAAAGGATGAAAGTTTCAAAAATCTCTTAGTTAAACTTAACGAAAAACAATTAACTGAGGGTATGGATGTGAAGCAATTAAAGGCAAAAATAAAATCAATTAAAGACGTATACAGGCAAGAAATAATAAAATTGAAAAATCCAAGAAAAGTGGATGTGGTACTGAGGAAGTATACACGACAAAGTTGGTATGGTTCAATGAAGCGAAATTTTTGGCAGAGGTTGTGGCCACACGAAGGAGCAAATCAAACCACGTGAGTATTTTAGTTGTTATATTAAAAAAATATATATTAGACCGTTATTCCAGCTTTCCCCCACTGCCACGGCAGGGGATTTTCATCTGTAAAATGGGTAACATATGCTCTTCTGATCTCCTCAGCAGATCGACTGTGATGATTTCCACGTAAATGATTAATAGGCTGCATATTATTAGCATTTTCCCTCAAAAGTCCAGGTGTGATATTTCCGGTATTCAAGTCCTCTCCATCTACTGCTTGTCGTGGCATGTAGTTACCAGGATCAGTCTTTCTTAGTCAGTTATGAAGACAACAAGCAGCCCAAATGACTTTATCTATAGTTACCGGCGCCAAATCAATCGGTCTCGAAAATATTCTGAATCGCCATACTAGTAGGCCAAAGGCATTTTCAACGACTGGTCTGGCACGGGAAAGACGATAATTAAATATTTTTTTGGCAGCACTAAGACCTATTTCACTGTACGGTTTCATGAGATTTGTCCTCAAAGGGAAAGCATCATCTCCAATAATAACGCCGTATTCAGGCAAGCCAAGAGTCTTGTTTTCCATCGCAATGTTCAACGTACTATCTCTAAATATTGCACTATCGCTTGCTCGTCCATTTGCACCTACGTCTATGTAAATAAAACAGTAATCAGCATCAACCATAGCAAATAATATTATACTGTAGGTTTTTTTATAATTGAAACAGACTGAACCGGAACACGGCGGCCTCTTGATCATAACGTGTTTTCCGTCGATTGCACCAAAACATCTAGGAAAATTCCAACGCTGAAGAAATTTATTTTCGATTTCTTTCCATTCATCGGCTTGTTTTGGGACCTGAGAACAAATAAAAGTTAAATTTTAATGTATTTTCTAGGAACTGTCACAAAGTAGTCCAGACACAGCACGAGATGAAGACAATAAAAGTGTCGATTCTGAAAACGACAACGATGTCTTCTCAGAAAAACGTCCTAAGAAGTCGCCTGAAAAAATGGGAGCACCCTCGACGCCAAAGAATAGGTCTAAAAAACGCATCCGAAACACCTACTGAAATATCGCAAGCTATTAAAAAATTGGATGAAATTGCCAAGGAGTCATCAGATGAGAAGCCTTATGACCAGTTCGGAAAATTTGTTGCATCTGAGCTTCGTATTCTGCCACAGCGACAAGCCATCTTGCTACAACAGGAAATTCAAAACTGCATCATTCGTTTTAAGCTGTCATCTTTAGATCAGCAGGCCCCATATTCTGTCGAAAGTGGACACTCGCAATTTCCTTGTACTCCGACTAGCAGCTTGTAAACTAGCCCAGTGTCATCAAGGCTTTACTGTAAAAATCAGCTTGAATTGAGTTCATGTAAGAACAAAATTGCTAATATTAAATCATATTAATTTTAAAGAGTATATAATAAACATTAAATTTTGCGATGGGACGCCTGTTATAAATTCAACACGAAAAGCCGGTTTGATTGGAATCCTAATGGGCTTTGCAACATATATGGAATATATGAAGAATATGTTGAAAAAAACATTTTAAAATTTATTCCTTTTTATAAACTAAATCAATACCACATTGAGTTATTTTTTTGCGCAATTAGATCAGAAGGTTATAATAATAACCCAACAATCAGACAGTTTACTGCAGCATATAAAAAAATATTGATCCATGCAGAAGTTAGGGAGCTGGAAATTGTGTGCCCTTGGAACAAATAAATATACTAAATATAAGCTCTCATAAAAAACCTCCCGAACAAATAATCAATGAATCAATTTCCAATCGTACTGATGACACACTGTATGATAAAATAGTTACAACTTTTTTCAATGTCCATACCTATGCCTTAAACTATGACTCATCTCCCTATAGTTTTCAAGTTATCACATACATATCAGGTTTTGTTGCATTTAAATTAGGGAAAACATTGCGATGTGAACTATGCATTTCTCAATTGTATGGTGATAGGGAGGTCTTTTTTTTTAGACTCACTAATATACCAAAAATCAATGGGAGGTTTAAGTTACCCAAGTCAAGACTTAATAAATATATGTTTACAAAGTGAAAATTTTTTAAAAATACAAAAAAGTATTCAAAAAAATGTTGTTAAAGCAATTGTAGCCTTAAAAACACTTTATTTATAATGACAAAGGATTTATTCGCACAAATGATAATGCATGACCAAAACCCGTTAGAAAATCATAAAGTTTTGTTAGTCAAATATATTATTAATTCATATTTAACTTGCCGCATAAATTTTATATGTAAAACTGCTATTGTTGTGGAAAAAGTTAGAAATATGTGTAATAAACTAACTTTGGTTCAAGGCCAATAAATAGATTTGTTAAAACTCCAACACAGAGACAAACAACGAGACGGGCAACTTAATAGACAAATGGTTCGGTTGGTCAAATAAATATTATGTATCTTCTGTTTCACTTATAACTATAGACTTATCAATCGGACTATCTCTCTTAAACTATACGGAGGGTGGCCAGATGGCGCTAACAAAGCGAAATTCAATGTTGCCGCTAATTTTTATAATTGAATTGACAGCGTAAAAACGGGAAAAACTGGTGAAATGTATAAGATCGTTTTTAGCCAGGAAAAGCTGCAAAATAGTCCACTTTTCACAGCTCCTGGGTACTTTAAATTCGCTGTGCCCGGGTATAAAGTATGGCCGTATGTATACAAAAATATGGAAAGAGCGAAATATGTAGCTCTAACGTCAAACCATGGCAACTACAACTCAAGAATGAATCTTCCGAAGAAAGCTAAGTCTGATTTGCATTGGTGGTTGGAAACAATTCGAAGGGCGAGAAATATTCTGAAGAAGGAAAACTTCATCAAGGAAATCCGAACGGACGCTAGTCTCTTAGTGTGGGGTGTCTACAGTCAAGGTGAAAGCGCTTGCAGGTGGTGGTCCCTGAGGGAATCGGAGGATCATATGAATTTATTAGAACTCCGAGCGATTCTCCTTGGATTAAAATGTTTTGCGAACAGCCTTAGGATCTGCAGTATCCTTATTCGTACAGACCTGTCATATGTCAACAGGATCCCCTAAATTAAATAGCCTCACCAGGTGCTTATGGAAATGGTGCGAAGAACGGAACTTGTATCACACATTTAATCCAAGGAACATTGGCAAGCTGACCAAGCATGGCGCACATTACCCAAGGAAACAGAATGGTCCTTGAACAATGACATCTTCAATGACATCACGCAGCACCTTGGTCAACCGGACATTGATTTATTTGCATCAGTTGCTAACAATAAATGTAAAAGATATATTTCTTGGCTTATTGATCCAGAATCAGAAGCTTTCACTGTCTCTTGGAGCAATCTAAATTTCTACGCGTTTCCTCCATTCGCCATAATTCTCCGTACTTTACAGAGTAAATGATACGGCAACAGGTATTGTGGTAGTGCCATTCTGGAAGGGCCAACCATGGTAGCCATTATTCGTGAACCTAATAGTAGGCGAACCTTTGCTCATTGGACCCAATAATGATATTCTTTTTTCTCCCTACAGCAAAGCCCCACATCCAATGTACAAGGATCTTATACTGGTTGCCGCGAAGCTCTCTGTCAGGCCTTCAGAAGAAAGGGAGTCCCAGAAAGTGCACTTGGAACAATGTTAAAGT
Source organism: Lochmaea crataegi (assembly GCA_947563755.1). NCBI lineage: Eukaryota > Metazoa > Arthropoda > Insecta > Coleoptera > Chrysomelidae > Lochmaea > Lochmaea crataegi. Next base: position 41,053,642 of record OX387429.1, read on the forward strand.
CGTTAAGTGACTCTTCTCTAAAACAGTATAACTCAACACTAAAATCATGGTGGGGCACTGTAATAGGCTGAATATATCACCGTTTGCCTGTGAAACTTTTGATATAATATCCTTTCTTCAGGAGTTATTGGACACTACTGATAACATATTTGGGTCGTTTAACTCTCATCGCGCCGCCCTGTCGCTTATCAGATCAAAAAATCTGGGGGAGGATCCTAACTTTAAAAGATTCATGAAAGGAGTCTTCAAACTCCGGCCTCCTAAGCCCAGATATAATTCCACATGGGACCCACGAAAAGTCCTGACATTTTTGATAACCATGACGAGTCAACTCTAAAAAATTTAACATATAAATTAATAATCCTAGTAGCTTTAGCCACAGCAGATAAAATGCTCAAACATTATCTTTGATGATGCCGCAATTTTATATTTATGATTAGTTTCAAGCTGCATCAGTTTGTCCTTAGAAGAAAACTTCCAATAACCTGAAATAATGTTTATTTCAAACCACACTCTCCAATGCCAGGAACATCAAATAGTGATGCTAGTGTATGTATATAGCTCTTGAGTATGAATAATTTTTAACCAAACATTTTTTGTTTTAGATTCCCATAACTATTGTAGAACCACACTCTCCAATGCCAGGAACATCAAATAGTGATGCTAGTGTATGTATATAGCACTTGAGTATGAATAATTTTTAACCAAACATTTTTTGTTTTAGGTTCCCATAACTATTGTAGAACCACACTCTCCAATGCCAGAAACATCAAATAGTGATGTATGTATATTACATGTGAGTGTGAATATTTTCTACCCAAACATTTTTTGTTTTAGGTGCCCATAATTGCTGAGGCAATCACTCCAGTGCCTGGGACATCAGCAACTGGCAACACTAATTATGTATACTGTATATGGATATTATTTATCTCTTTGAACGAACTTTTTGTGTGTATATATTTGCGTGAATAGAAAGGAAACATAACTCACTTCTAACCAAAAGATGGAACAAATGATTCTTTTATTTAATAATAAGCAAAATCTTGAACAATCAATTGCTGTTGTAACTTTGCTTAAAACAACCTGGGGTAACATTAACATTTATCAATAGTATGTTTGCCTATGGTTATCAAATTATCAAAATGTACTTAGCATTCAAAGTGTTATCTAAACTATTTTTCTAGATTGTTATACATCACACAACTGTTTCCACACCTCAGGAAAGGAAATTAACTGTTACTACACCTCGGGAGAGCAAATTGTTGAAAGTCATTGCAAGTAAGCAAACCCATCTGAGGAAATTGAAGAAACTTGCCAAAAAAAGAGCAAACAACATTAAAGAGCTACGCAACCTTAATGAAAGTACTATTGTAAAGGACCTATTCAAAGATATGTCATCAAAGACGGCAGATTTCCTCTTATCACAAATAAAGGCAACAAAAAAACAACCAAAAGGAAGGCTTTGGACAATCGACGATAAAGTTTTAGCATTGTCATTTCTTAAGAGAGGTCCACGCTGCTACAATTTGTTGAGAAAAATTGTTCCTATGCCATCTAAAAAAACTTTAATAAATTTATTGAAGCAGGTACCCTTTGAAAGAGTTTGTGCCATAGTTTTTGATGAAATGGGGATTAAGGAACATGCACAATACGATTCCCATGCCGACATTATCAGTGGATATGGGCAAAGGCATGCAAATAAAGCACTGGTATTTATGCTTAAAGGGCTGCATTACCACTGGAAACCGTTGCCTACTTTTTTTTCAACTGGTCCAATTAGTGGCACAGAGCTCTCTAAAAAAATGGTTAAAGTCATTGAAATATGTCAGAGTTGCAAATGTCAACATTGTGGCAACAATCAATGACTATGGAACAAACAATACCAGCGCTTTGAAAAAACTGGGTTCCTCTGTAATAAACCCATACATAGTTGTAGGAGGGAAACAAATTTTTACAATTTCTGACCCTCCTCATTTATTGAAAAGCTGTGTATCATTATTTAGGAAATAAGATGTAGAGTTAAAGGTGGAAAGTCTACAAAATGAACTGCTACATGCAAAATTTAGCGATATTCGCAAGGCTCATGCGATTGACTCTTCAACACCACTCATTTTCAGAGCTATGCACAAAATAAAAGCTCACCATATGGAGCCAAAATTAAAATTTGCCAAGAAGGTAAATTTAGCTGCTCAAATAATGAGTCGAACAGTCTCATCATTTTTATATACGTTGCTATCACGAGGTAAGATATTGTATAATTTTATTATATATTTATCACTGATATTAATAAAAAAGACATTTTGGAAACTTGGATATTTTGTTACAGGTGAATAAGAACAAATATAGATAGCAACAGCAGCTTTAGTGCACCAAGTGGATGAGCTGTTTGATAGTTTCAATGGCAGCTGTAAACGACCACCATCTGGAAAAAAATTAAAATGTTTGATTTCCAATGAATCCTTCCACATTATTTATTGGCCAAAGGCATATAAAATGGCAAATTCATGGCATTATTTGAGAAAGATGAAAAGTGGTGGTTTCAAAACAAGTAAACAACCATCACAGGTTGGATGGCTTACCACAATAAAAAGTATTGAGGGATTGTGGAATTACCTCCAAAGCAAAGAGCATTTTCAATCGCTGAAACCCCGAATATTGAATCAAGATGGAATTGAAAATTTATTCGGGGCAATCAGGTCTGGTTTGGTGTGTAATGACAATCCCACAACTCTGCAATTTGTGGGAAGCCTGAAAACTCAAGTTTTGAATGGTTTGATAAACTTTGAGGCTGGTACTAATTGTGAGGAAGATGATGCATTCTGTTGTCAAATCTAAGACAATACCTCACAATAGATCCGGTCCAACCGGATTTATCAAGTGAGGAAGTTCTATATGAAGGACAACACAATGTGATGAAATAAAACAATTTAATTTGTTCAAATCTTCATTTTTATTTTGAACTAACGTTCAAATTAAAATTAGTGACGCGTTTCGCTACACTGTAGCTTCTTCAAACTAGTTTGAAGTCCGGAATAATACAATGCAATTGGTTGAGACTTTGCGGGTCGATTAAAAATAAAACGAGTCATACAACCACGATAAACATCTTTAACTTAATGACGGCATTTTTGATCACGTGTATCAACTTTCAAATTTCAAATGACACTTCCTGAATATTTTGAGAATTATTGGGTAAGCGCTTAGTGATAAAATCAAAGATCAGAATGAAATTTTTAAACACTACTTCTCTATAGTTACCTATAAAAATCTTTATATATTCGACATTAGTTACTAATTCATTGAATAATTATTAGTTGACTTACGTTTACGCTCCATCTTTTATGGATCGTAAAATTTGCAGTATCCCCAGCTGAATGAAAATGCATCAATCAACAAGAAAACAAAATTATGTCAGTAGCTCAGTGCCTAGAGTCCTAGTAAATATGTAAGTTTATAAAAGATTCCTATGAAACAATCACCGAAGAAATATTCGGAAATAGTCCCTTTAATTCCTAACATTGCAGTGTTGCCATCAACGGACGCACAAGTCGCTTGGTTTGGATGAAAATTATTTCTGCATATTCACATCGTGTATATACAAGTGCGCCAGTGCGGAAATTTATGGAACTGGAACTGGAACTGGAACTGGAACTGGAACTGGAACTGGAACTGGAACTGGAACTGGAACTGGAACTTATATATACTTCAATCATTTTGTCGTATTTTGACGTCCACCATAAAATTTGCGAGAATGCTTGTTATGATGTAAAACTATCGAAAAAGTAATTTTAATTGAAAAATAATTGTGCGTCCGAATATCAGACGCACAACTACCACCGGACGCACGATTAAATGTAAAAGGACAATGTACGGATAATATATATATGTTACCGTATTTGTTAACCTTAGGTTGCATATCTAAATTGCTTATAATTATATTTTTATTGTTTGTCGTTATCACTTCCATTCCATTTATGCGTAGTTGTATTTTATTAGTTAATTCATTTTTTGTAGTTGATAAATCAGTCTAGAACTGGAATCCAAATTGTAAGGTTGTTTAGTAATAAAGTTAGTTTTCAAAAACACTTTCTCAGTTAATTAAAAGTTAAGTGGCGCAGTCAGCAGGATAGTCAAACGGTCGTTAGTGTACATAACAGTCGGTTGATTTCTATGATTTGTTGACTATTCGAACAAAGTGAAATTTATATTTAAATTTTGGAACTCTTAGTTGGGTGAATTGAGTAACTCAACTAGAAGATCTTTGTCGTGCAAGAAGACAGAAATCTCAACAGAATATTGTGTTCCTGTTAGCTTCGAGCCAATGCAAAGGATCTTTCTTCTTTTACTGTAAGTAGTGTTTTTATATGTCGTATAGAGAAAATATACATTTTAACTTATCTGAAACATCTGACGATTCTGACTCAAATTCTGATTCAAGTATTCCAAGTTCTAACTCACATTTTAATAATAAGAAAAAAATCATTTTAACCAATCCAAAACTTTTACCTTTAAATAATACAAATAAAATGGCTACTCCACAATTACCTGTTTTAAAAAAAGAATACCTGGATATGATTCCAGACTTCAATGGCAACAATGCTTTACTTCCTAGGTTCATAGAAATTTGTGAAAAATTAGTTACGAAATTTTATAATACTGTAGATGTTGGGGATTTTCAAAATGAATATTTGATGTCCAGCATCTTAGCTAAAATAAAAGGTGAAGCAGCTATTAACATTTCTTCCTGTAGTATAAAAACTTGGGAGAACCTCAAGGATGCTTTGATAAATACATATTCAGACAAACGAGATATTTACACATTAAATATTGAATTGTCCGAAATGAAACAAGGTATTGAAACGCCTTTCGAATATTATAATAGAATTCAACATATTTTGAACTTACAAATTTCTTATCTAATGACCCACTCAAATATTCATGAACATAATATATTAGGTAATTATTTTAAGAATTTGGCGCTCAGAGTATTGCTACGCGGTTTAAAAGAACCATTAGGTACATTAATGCGCACGAAAAATCCCGAAAATTTGAATATTGCTTTAAATGTTCTAACAAACGATTTTCAGGTTTATATGAGTCAAAATAATCACCAAAAAATTTTTTTTCCAAATACAAATTCGCAAAATTTTTCAAATAAAAATAACTTCCAAAATAATGTGGTACATACGCAGCCACCTCCTAGGCAAAAGCCAATGCAGAATTATCAAAATACAAATAGAAATCTCCCTCCAAATCCACAAAATCATCCATCAACTTCTTTTAATCCTCCTAATAGGAATACTACCAATTTTTCTAGTAATGGCTCAAATGTTTTCAAGCCTACTCAGAATCAAAGATTTCAAAATTCCACTCCAATGAGCATTTCTATTAGAAATACATCAAGACCCACCCAAAATTTTCAAAATAGATTTCAAAATAGTTCTGCCAATCAACAAAAAAATTTTATCTCAGAAGAACTTCATAATCTAGATGATTTTGAAGGCACAAATGAATATTCTGATAATTTTTTAGAGATACCAGCCTCGGTACCCAACGAAACACAATAGAACTTTTAAACTGAAATAATCCAGAAAGTGTACTGCCCTATATATTTTTTCCAGAACAGAATTTAAAAGTATTGATTGATACCGGTAGCACAAGATCTTTTGTGACACCAGTGGTAGCTGAAAAATATTTTAAGAAATCTTTTGTTCGAAAACCGTTCAATGTAACTTCAGATCTTGGAAGCTGTCAACAAAATTACTGCACTTTCATTCCTACTTCTAAAATATTTAATTATAAGAAACCAATTAATTTAGAGTATTGTGTTTTCAAATTTCATGACCATTTTGACTGTCTATTAGGTTTAGATAACTTAAAAAGGATTAATGCAAATATTGATTTAAATAATAATATTTTGATCACTCCTTATAGTCAAATTAAAATAAATTACTTCAACATAAAAACTGGATCCACGAATTGCATAGTAGTGCCTCCACGTTGTGAGCAAGTAATTAAATTAAATATTAAAAATGTAAAAGATGGTGATGTAATTATACCAAACACTCGAATTGGGAAACTAGAAATTCTAGAGTGTTTGGCAAATGTTGAAAATAATTTAGCTTTATACACAATTTCAAATGCTTCAGAATCCACTTTCAGAGTAGATCTCAGCCCTTTTATTAATGTTGAGAAGTTCGATGAATACAAACAACCACTCAACCCAAATTTAAATAATATTTATACAGAAAATGTCAAATTCGATATTTCAAAAGTTAGGACGGAACATATGAATTCCGAAGAAAGCCGAGCAATTTTAAAATTATTACAAGAGTATAGTGATATTTTTCATGTTGAAGGAAATCAACTTACCTTAACTAGTAAAATAAAGCATCACATAAAAACTTCAAATGAAATTCCTATTTATTCAAAATCTTATAGATATCCGGAAATTTATCGAACTGAAGTTCAAAATCAAATTAATAAAATGTTAAATGAAAATATCATTAGGCCCTCTAGTTCCCCTTGGTCTAGCAATATTTGGGTGGTCCCAAAAAAGCTAGATGCTTCCCAAAAACCTAAATTTCGAATCGTTATCGATTATCGAAAACTTAATGCCATTACGATTGGTGACCGTTACCCATTACCAGATATTACAACTCTACTAGATAAGCTAGGACGTTGTCAATATTTCACAACTTTAGATCTCGCCTCTGGTTTCCACCAGATCGAGATGGCTGGGGAAGATATTCCTGAGACAGCGTTCAACACAGAAAATGGGCACTACGAGTATGTCCGCATGCCCATGGGTCTTAAGGGAGCTCCTGCAACCTTCCAAAGAGTCATGGATAATATTTTAAGAGGCATACAAAATGAAAAATGTTTGGTATACCTCGATGATATCATTGTGTTCAGTACAAGTCTGCAAGAACACCTGAGTAATCTGAAAGAAGTATTTGTCAGATTAAGAGATTCTAATTTTAAATTACAGGTTGATAAATGCGAATTCTTGCGAAAAGAAGTAGCATATTTGGGGCATATTGTCACCCCAGAAGGTGTAAAACCCAACCAAGATAAAATAATAGCGATACAGAAATTTCCCATACCAAAAAATCCAAAGGAATTAAAAGGATTCCTCGGACTTTTAGGCTATTACCGAAAATTCATTAAAGATTTTTCAAAATTGACAAAGCCTTTAACTATTAGGTTAAAGAAAAACGCGGTTATTAATATAAATGATTCAGATTATAAAGTATGTTTTGAAACGTGTAAAAATTCATTAATTAGCGAACCAATACTTCAATATCCTGATTTCACGAAACCTTTTAATCTCACCACAGATGCAAGCAATTACGCTTTAGGCGCTGTTTTGAGCCAAGGTAAAATAGGTTCTGATTTACCGGTAGCTTACGCTAGCAGAACTCTAAACGTTTCAGAATGCAACTATTCTGTGATAGAAAAAGAACTTCTCGCCATAGTGTGGGCAGTCAAATATTTTCGCCCATATCTTTTCGGTAGAAAATTTACTATAGTTACAGATCATAAGCCACTTCAATGGTTATTTTCACTTGAAGATCCTAGTTCCAAATGTTCGAGAACTATGCTCTCAAACCAGGAGATGATCTTCCGATTCTTAGAATCGACATTCATTCACTATTAACTAGCCAACTGCCAACCGGACTTTTCGAGAAACGTCAGAGAGTTGTCAGTACATTTCTAAAAAACGAATGTGAAAAATTTCTTTTAGCGGAATTAAATTCCCAAAAAACAGTGCTAAGAGCATAATTTAACGGTAATAATCGTATTTCTAACACCAATAGTCAAGAAAGTCTGTTCGTCAGTGTTCCTTTTGTTTGTAATCGTTTTTAATTAACATTTACTGTGATTGGGCGCAGGACAAGTTTTGAGACTAACATTTGTAGTCTAGTGTTTATAATATTTTATTTTTATAACTATTTTAATCTGGAAGTGTATTTCATAGCGACAGAAGTCGATAAGGCATCAATTACTGTAGCTTTACGACCTATAGTAGTTGATAAATTAAAGATTTTTTATAGTGGCGAAAGTCTTTTAGCCTTATAATCCAATACCCTTTTGAGCTATCAAACATCAGCAACTGCTACAGTCTAAGTGCTGTAACGTCAACGAGTTCGTGCAGCGCTCCTTACGCTTAGACATAAATAGGCGTGTGGGTAAAGTGGTTGGAGAACAAGGTCATTTTCCAACCACCAAACTTGTTCGGTGGCGTTTGAAACTAGAAGAATATGATTATGATATTGTTTATAAAAAAGGTGCTTTAAATACAAATAGTGATTATTTATCACGAATACAATTAAATATTAATGAAACTGATGTACAAGAACCCCAGTGTTCTAAAAAATTTTTAGATTATATGGACAAATTTAACAAGTCATTATCAGAAAATATTGATGATAACGAATCCCTAATAGTTGAAACAGGTAATGATAATATTAATAATAACGAAGATGAAGATGACATTACCGTTCATACAAATGTAGAAAATCCTGTAATAGCTGTACCAATTTCAGAGTCAGCTGTAAATATTGGAAAAAATCAGTTAATTTTTTCAGAAGTGAATTTCGAGCCAGCCGCACCTACTATTATATAACTGTATGAAACTAAACAAATAATTATAGTACAATTTTCAAAAAATAATTTTGAGAAAGATGTCATTAACTTTGTGAAAGAATTTGTGGTGCCAAAAGCTAAATATTTTATTTTTTTTGAGGACCCTATTTACGAAAAATTTAGTGTAGTACTTCAAAATTATTTCAAAAATTCTCAAATTGACTTAGTTAAATGCAACAAAAAACTGATAGACGTTCCTTTAAACGAAGTTAAAGAAGTAATTCAAAACTATCACGAAGGTAAGACTAATCATAGAGGATTAGACGAGACCGAAAATCGATTGAAAGCGCTGTATTATTGGCCCAATCAAAGAGCATCAATACAGACTTTTATAAATGAATGCGAAATATGTCAATTAACAAAATATGACAGAAATCCTATAAAACCATATTTAAATGTTACTCCCACAGCTACGAAACCTTTTCAAATTTTGCATTTAGATTCTATAACATTAGAAAATACTAAACTTTTGACTTTAGTAGATTCATTCTCCAAATTCGGTCAACTTTATCAATTGAAATCCAATCAAGGAATCGAAGTAGCCCATAGTTTAATTAAATATTTCACACATCACGGTGTACCAGAACAAGTAATTTCAGATAATGGTACTGAATTAAAAAATTCTGTTGTAAAAGAACTATTAGAAACTCATAAAGTAAAAATACATTTTATCAGTTCACAACATCCAGAATCGAATGGAATTGCTGAAAGATTCCACTCTACTATTATTGAACACATTAGACTATTAAACAACCAAATTGACTATAAAAATGAACCCATTGAGAATAAAATTATTTATGCATTACTAGCTTATAATAATAGTATTCATTCGGCGACAAATTTAAAACCTAATGAAATCATCACGGGCCATTTAAATAGCAATACACCTTTTGATATAGAAATAGATCAGCAAATAGTTAATAATTATGTTCAAAACCACAGAGATAAGATGAAACTATTATATTCAAATATATATATATATATATATATATATATATATATATATATATATATATATATATATATATATATATCTCCTTCTATCGTTAAAGCGCCCATACATTCTGAAATCGCATTCAATAGAGCGTCCAAGTGCATACAGCGTCCGTATACGGACGCTCTATGCACACCTCTTGTAATAATTTGTCCAGGGACTTGAAATTACGTCACGAACCTACCAACAAAATTTTTGGGGGACGCTTTTTTGATCATGAAATGAACGAAAATATACAGTTCTCGAATATATTTAGTTCGCGCAACTCTCCGGCAGAGTCGCTAGGAGTATTAACTTGTATATAGAGTATACATTTTATCTTGATAGTTATTCGCGCTTAGAGCGTCCCGAGATTTGACAACACTGCAGTTTCAGTAGAACGTTAAATTGCTTATATTGTTAAATGCAACAGTTAGAAAAATACATTTCTGGTACATTACTCAACTCTGAGTATTCTCTCAAATACATGCCCTCGTCTTTAGAGCGTCACGTCAACCACTCTCCTCTAATAGCGCCGAATTAAGACAGTCTGATACATTAACGTAAGTAAAGGTTTAGATATGAGGTAGGAAAGTCAGTGAGCTGGCGCGTTTCTTTATTAATAGTATTCTACAGTGAACGGCTAAATTATGGAATATTATTATTATTTCGAGAACCGTCGAGTTTTAAGGGAAATCCCGAACAGGTCGATTTTTGTTGTAAAATACCCATGTTATAACGTACATGGAGTAGGGATGACGTCACCGGTGTAGGTGTAATGACGTGATCGTAAAATTTTTTAAATAGAAATCGGTATAATGTGACACCTCATTAGAACGAGAATGTAATTCCTTATTTAACGACATGACATTTTCAATTAAAATATTTTTTTAACAGTACGAAATCAATTTCTTTAATTTAAATTCAACCAAATTTTAACTAATGATTTAATTGATAATGTACTTCAAAGTAACCAAATTATGCATATCAATTATTTTAAATCAAACGTTCGAAATGCCATCCATCGGTTTCTTGACAATATGCGAATGTACGGACACATTCATCAAGTACATTGCGGATAACTTCTGGAGTAATTAGACTCTTTTCATGCCTAATTCTATCTTTCAAGTCCTGTAAGTTTTGGGGTCTATTGACATAAACTTTTGATTTTATGTAAGCCCACAGGGAAAAATCTAGAGGTGTTAGATCTGGCGACCTTGCTGGCCACTCTATAAAACCTCGTCTTCCGATCCACCTCCCGGGAAAGTAATTATTTAAAAATTGACGTACTTCACGTGCGTAATGCGGAGGGGATCCATCTTGTTGAAACCAGATATTTTCACTAGGTAAATTTGGATTATTGGCATTTGGATACATGTTAGCAAGGACAGGTATAAGTTGATTTCTCAAAAAAGTTGAATAGCGTCTTACTGTTAGATTTTCTTCAAACAAAAAAGGGCCAATGATTCTGTCATTGATGATCCCTGCCCATACATTCACTTTCTGAGGATATTGCGTGTGTGCCTCAGTCATCCAATACGGGTTTTCTTGACTCCAATATCTGCAATTTTGACGATTCACGGTACCATGTATAAAAAATGTTGCTTCATCGGAAAAAAGGATTTGATTGATGAAAAGTGGATTACGGATACATAAATCCTGCATAATTTCAGCAAATTGAAGCCGGCGATCGGGATCGTCGTCGTTTAATTCCTGATGTAGTTGAATTTTGTAGGGATGGTATTTTTCTTTTTTTAAAATATGTAAAACCGATCTTTGGGAAACTCCAGCATATTCACCCATTTGTGTTGAACTACTGTGAGGATTGTCATGTACATTTAATAAAATATCAAGTTTCACATTGTCTTCAATTTTAGGACGCCCAGCGTTTGGAATATGTTTTTTGCGCGATCGATCTTTTTTGTTTATTTACAGCATCGGTTGTCAGGACGGTAGGTTGTGTTTACTGGTTTCTAAGTCCAACACATCGGTAAGTGATTTACTTACCGTTCAGACGTCGGTAAGTAAATTACTTACCGACGTCTTAGCCCTACATACAGTTAAGTGGTCCTAAATAATATATTACTTTATTCATTACACAAAAGGAACAAAAAAAATAAGAAGATTTATATTTTTTCAATGAACAGAACCGAACAGAACAATATAAAAAGTAATAAATTATCATAAAAACAATTTCACAGAAAGGACAAAAAAATCAAAAACATTAATTTGAAACATTAAAATTGAATGTACAATTGGTACATTGGCTTTTATTTGAAATTTATTTCAATACGATCGCGCAAAAAATGGTATCAGCATCTCGAACGTTAAGGGTTTTACCGGTCTCCAGCAAAATTGGAGGCTTCGCTACGCTCAGCCTCCAAACATTGCTGTCGACAGGTAAACAGCCCTTACCGGTCTTAATACTTAATATACTATAACGTGCCCAGTTTCTCCAAATTTTCGGAATATTTTACTTACTGTTGATTGGCTGATGGGTCTGTCGGGATATTTTGCGTTGAATAAATTGCATACCTCGTTCTGTGTTCTTTTTTTATCTTCGCATCCGCTAAGGATTAATATTTCTATGCGTTGTGATTCATTTAGGTGAGCCATAATTTACTATTCAAAAGTAAAAATTACAATTGACAACTGATAACAATTCACAAAATCAAAACATTTACGACAATAAATATTACAGTAACTATGCCACTATCACATGCTTGAATTAACATATGACAAAAAGTTTCAGTGTTTATGAGAGAACTTTTTGTGTCCATTATTATTTTTACTAATTTTTGCTTTTTTAAGTATTTCAGAAAGTCATGGATTCAAGCATTAATTGTAATTTGATTGAATTTAAATTAAAAAAAATTGTTTTCGTACCCTTAAAAAAATATTTTAGTTAAAAATGTAATGTCGTTAAATAGATAATTAAATTCTCGTTCAAATGAGGTGTCACATTATACCGATTTTTATTTAAAAAAATTAACGATTACGTCATTACACCTACACCGGTTACGTCATCCCTACTCCATGTACGTTATAACATGGGCATTTAACAACAAAAATCGACCTGTTTCGGGATTTCCCTTAAAACTCGACGGTTCTCGGAATAATGATCATATTCCATAATTTAGACGTTCACAGTATAATTAATAAGAAAAAAAAACAATTCAAGGAAAAATACAACAACAAAATTTAAATATTATTTCACAGTAATTGTTCAATATGTCCGTCATTCATCTCGATACATTTATCCATGCGTTTCATGAAAGATCGCCTCATATTAAACAATGTCATTGGCTAAAAAAATTTTTTGCTGCTCTGATTTCTTGCCAAAGTTGAACTCGACTATTTATAGAGTTTCTGTGAACTATTTCCTTCATTGTTCCCCATATACTGAAATCCAAGGGGTTATATTCTGGACTGCGTGGTGGCCAAGGAAAGGGACTACCACGACCAATCCAGCGTTCAGGAAACAAGGTGTTTAAATATTTTCGTACTTCAAGAGTGTAATGAGATTAACGGTCCAAACACGAATGATTAACTGACAGGAGTATTGTCGACATCGGCACCTACTATGTTGATACTTGTGATGATAAATTTGCTAACATCAGCGCCTACTAACGCTATTATTTGCACCGTACACTAACTAACGACGTTAGTTAGTGTACGGTGTTATTTGTGCTAATAAATAAAATAAAAATTATGTAGGGGGTTTTAAAATGCGAATATCTCGAAAACTAGTAATTTTTGAGACTGATGATAAGTATTTATTTTTGTCGCAAATGATGTAGTTTTGATATATTTCAATAAAAAGAGAGATAGCGTTAACGATGAAAAAGTTAAGCGCACAGTTACACCAACAACATAGCTCATGTGGCGCCCTTTAGGAAATACATCAAAACGGATATCATATTACGATTTCTCATGCCTTAAATCCCTCATCTCTTAATTTTTACGTTTGTATATCCAAAATCTTTCAATTTACTGAGAAAAAACATCTTTTACATTTAAACTTTGCCACCCTGTATCTTTTCCATTATCAATATTTGATTAAAGCAAGTTGCAAGAGATTGTAATATTTTCAGGCCAAAAATCTCCCATTTCACTTTGGACCATTACTTACGGACCACCCTGTATATAATACTTCATTTGGAATGGCAAATCAGCAAGAACCAACTGAAGGACTCATTGGAAAACCAACAACAGGTTGATATGACATAATTTCATTAGATTAATAATAAAAAATTCAATTTTTTTTAACAACAAATATTAGTACAAGGGCCAAAAGTTATTCCTTTTCCTATACACAATATTGATGTATGAAACATAAAAGTAGCCGATATCGCAAGAGGCAGATTTTATAAGTATTCATGAATATATAGGATGTTCCAAAATTGATTGAAGAACCCAACTAAACCCAAGTAAATATAGGGACATCCATTCTTTTTTAAATAATCAATTGTTTTAGCTGAAAAATCTTTGAAGTTAATAAAGTGATTTTCAACACCCTGGAATTTAGAAACTATAACCATTTGACCCCAAGTGCTATAGTTTTTCGAAATCAGCTCTTCGAAGAGAATCGAAAGATATTAAGAAATACAGGGTGTTACACAAAAAATATGTGTTTGTTTCGTCACTGAATTTTGGAGCAGACTGTATGTATGAATATTTTTAAAATCTGGTCATTGACGATATCTACTTACTTCTTTTGTTAATAATGTTGTTTCGTGGCACTAAGGATAAACGAGATATCTAGCTCCGACTGATGTATTCGAATATCATTTGAACCAGTTGATATACCCAGAAGACTTCACCTTATGCACGAGGCTATTAGTTTTCACCCAAAATTTGTTTTCTAATACTTCACTTGAAAAAAACTAAGAATACATTTTTTTAATTACAAAATTTTCATAACATTCATAACACTACAAGAAATGGATTCCGCGTATTAAAATAAATGATACTGCATACTTTTTTCCATACATTCAATATAAATCAAAATTTACAATTTTTTGGTCAGGACTGCAAAATGTTCAACATGCATCTCAATTACTTACTACATTTGAATTCTTTCATTTCCTATTGTAGATAATATACAGGATTAAAGCTGAAGGAAATTCCCAAAAAATGTTGATTCCGATTTCGGAGAAATTTTGTATAGGAGGTTTTTTAATACGGAGATTCCAACAAATTTGTCAGTTATTCGTTAAAAAAATTATTTCGGGTGGAAAATTGAGAAAACTTCATGAAAATGGAATTTTCCGAAGAACTGTAAATCAGATTTTAATCATTTACGAACTTAGCCTCAGTTTTTATGTTCTAAACCTACTCATAAAATTTCATTGAAAAATTCGGTAGTATTTTTGAGTTATCGTGTTGACAACTGACCGACCGACATTTTTTAAAAATAGGTTTTTTGGACTACTATGAAACGTGTAGATCCATTCGAATCTCGAAACGTCAAAATCACTCCATCACATCACTTCCCCTATAGTATTTTCCCGTAACCCACAATTTTGAGGAAATAACTTATTTATCTACGCAGGAAAAATATTAGTTCTCAACAAGGGTTTAAACTTTTCACCGACAATACTCGTGTCCTGAATGATCACAAATGTCACAAAAAATCATATTTTTTGTAACTTCCTACAAAAATAGCTATTCTTCAACTGGTACCTAACAAACACCATATAAAATAATAACTATAATGTAATTCTGAAATTAATGCAATTTTGTGAAGAAATTGTCCATTTGAAGATTTATTTAAGTTCACTGTCTTCAATATTTTCAGTGTTTGTATCTTGTTAAATGAATACTTCTGAAATTTCATTGCAATAACATAATATGGATCCCTCCTACTTACAATAACCACATTATATCTTATTTGTCTTCCTAATTTCTGTAAATAGCAGATATGTACTTACTGCGGCAACAACGCAATAACAAAATTGACGCCCTAAAGGCTATCATATATACGTAATGCTGTATATAAGAGACGCCCAATTGTCCATCAACTGAAAGGGCGCCATAATGTTTAGAAAATATACAGCAATGTTGTGTTTTCCATGCCAGAGTCCTTTTTTCCATTTATTTTAACCATCCTTTATCTATATCAAAAAGTATTCAGCTCAATTAACACTATATCTGCAGAAAACAACGTCGGACGCCATAAAGCACATTTTTGTCTGGACGCTTTAACGATAGAAGGATGTATGTATATATATATATATATATAAACGAAAGCGAAACGTCGAAAAAACATTTTTAATTTATTAAATATAAAAAACCTAACCATACCCCATACCCAAGAAATAAAAATCAACCGATTATTATAATAATGGTTAAATAATATAAAATAATAAATATATATATATATATATATATATATCTTTACGCCTTTGTGCGTCCGTACATTGTCCTTTTACATTTAATCGTGCGTCCGGTGGTAGTTGTGCGTCCGATATACGGACGCACAATTAAAATTACTTTTTCGATAGTTTTACATCATAACAAGAATTCTCGCAAATTTTATGGTGGACGTCAAAATACGACAAAATGATTGAAGTTATAACACTCTTGTTATAAATGGATGTTAAGGAAATTGAAGGGTAGAACTAAAGATATCAAACACCCTTTGAATATCTCAGGGTTAAGGAAGGGATTCTTAAGGGGGACAAATAAAACTATACCGTTATGTAGATATGTGGTTTATAAAATAAATACTAGCGATTGACCATCCCAGGTGGTAGGCCATACAGATTACAAGTATGTATAGTTGGGTACTCACAAAAAAGGGGCTCTGAAATGAAGTTACTGAATAACGTGGTTTCTCTATGCTGAAAACCACCGATATAATTTAACTTCAACTATCACTGTTGAACGGTGGCGTATGTCTAAAATGATAACCACGTGCAAATTTCAGAGAAGGTTAGATGAATATAATGATTAAAATATACATGAAATTATATAAATAAATCCGAAGTATGCATACCCAGGTTTTTACAGATTAATATCTCGTACATACACAGATTACTGAAGGTAAATATTACAAAAAAAGGTATAAATGTACAATTAAAATCCTGGTAAATTTATTCTTGGTAGATTATGAAGTTGCCAGAGAGAAGTCCTAGGACTTACTTAAAGCTAAGTTACCTGGAATAACCACTTGCCAAAGGTTAGGAAGTGTAGGGGTTGATTACCATAAGTGTAGTCCTCGCACGTGGTGTTCGGGGCAACAGCTGTCCTACGAGGATCCAGGGGTCGTCAACGAGGTGAGAACAAGTCGAATCCCACAATAGAACTCAAGTCCGTAGAGTTAAAGTTGAAAGATGAAGTTGAAATCGAAAGATGGAAGTGAAATTGCAATTGGAAAATGAAGTTGCAAATGAAAATCAATGTGAAAATGAAACTGAAGATGAAGGTGAAAATGAAGGCCTGAAATAGAAATAAACGTAAGTAAATGATATTGAGCCAGTATTCAGAATATAATCTCATCGAAGTGAGTGGTCGACAAACTTACCGTTGATGTTAGGTAGCCTTTAAGTTGAACAAGACAAGTTGAGGTAAAATACAATTTGTTTGTTAGGATAAATCCAACCCACTGGTTGAGTTTCCAGTTCTAAGGAACCTTGGAAACTTTTTGTAACTTACAAAAAATCCGTTACTTGAACGTTATGAGCTATTCGCTAGCATCCAAAAAGCAAAATTATTCGATATCTCTCTTCCCTTGTTCACAACCTGTCTTGAATGGTTAGTTCTTTTCCTTCACCAGTAGCTTCTAAGAGTTCAAAAGATATGCTATATGTGAATTTACAAAGGTGGAAAAGGATAAAGAATGTCATGAATTTGAACAACTTCCACTTTGTTAATCAGTGATTGATTTATCAGTCACATCTGATTATCAATCAATTAATTTGATTTAATCTTCTTAGTCTGACAGATGTCAATTTAACCTATATGATACAAATGTAAACATTGGAACTTTTGAGATATATATTGTATTTTTACAACTAAATACCTTATATTCTGAAACTGATAGTGCTCGCAACCATTACTTAAGAATCATTTTCTATTTGTACCTAAACTTTTAGGGAATTGAAGTAGATATGAAAGTCTGGAAGATGAACTTCTGAAGATGTTGTATATGTAAAATTTAAAAGAGGAAATGTAGGTCAATTACGAGTGCTAAGTTAAAGTAGTATGATTAGAATACAAAATAAACACAAATATGAAAAGTAAGTCCTAATATTTATTTATTTTTACTATAATTTGTTGGTAAAGTTTGGCATTCTGAGTAAGTGTTTGTATATGACTTTTGACCTGTAACAAAGTATATAATATCTGAGTTCCATAAATTTCCGCACTGGCGCACTTGTATATACACGATGTGAATATACTAAAATATTTTTTTAGCCAAACCAAGCGACTTGTGCATCCGTTGGTGGCAACACCGCAATTTTAAGAATTAAGTGACTATATTTCTGAATATTTTTTCGGTGGTGGTTTTATAGGAAACTTTTATAAACTTACATAATTTACTAGGACTCTGGGCCCATAGCAGCATAATGACATAATTTTGTTTTCTTGTTAATTGACGCAGTTTCATTCATATGTCGCTAGAAAGACAAAACACTGCAAATTTTACGATCCATAAAAGATAAAAACGTAAACGTAAGTCAACTAATAACAATACAATGAAATAGTAAGTAATGTCAAATATATAAAAATTTTACAGGTAGAAAAAAAATTCATTCTGATCTTTGATTTTATCACTAAGCGCTTACCCAATAATTATCAAAATATACGGGAAGTGTCATTTGAAATTTGAAAGCTGAGACACGTGATAAAAAATGACGTCATTAAATTAAAGATATTTATCGTTGTTGTATGGGTCGTCTCATTTTTCATCGACCCGCAATTTCTCATTTTATTATTTCGGAGATACAGGATGCATGAACTTCGTGACCAGTGATTTTAAGGAAGCAATCGTTCAAATTAGACACCAAGTATTATAGCATTTTTATTGGTTATTTTTGTATAATTTAAAATTTTTAAATTGTACAGGTTGTATTTTTAAACGTTTGACAGTAACTGAAAACGATGTAAACGCTATGGTCGGTATCTACTTTATAGCCCCTCTCACCTCTTATGGCTCCTCAAAGTTTCAAAAAAGTATCTTTCACCGAAGATATAAACGGACTATGTTTCTTGGACCACCCTGTAATAGACCTGTTTTGTTGACGCCGCAGCTTATAATATTAACAAACATTCATTTTCCCTTGAAATAGTTATTTTCCTAACGCTTCACGCATATGTTAGAAACAATATTTTTTCTACGAGCGGACGGATACAAACTAACAAGTTTATTAGTCACCTTCTAGTTATTAATGTAATCAATAATAGTTACTAACGCCATATTAAACAAAATTTCAATGAAACCAAAAAAATAATTATAAAAAGCAATAAATGATACCTTGCGTGCGGTAAAGTAAAATCGTGCGCCATAGTATACTTTTCCGCGCGCTCGTAGAAAAAAATATTGGAGTTTTTTTTTAAGTTAAGAAAACTGAAAAATGAACTATTGAAATTTAAAAAGATTATGAAAATTGAAGTATATCCAGTACAATATCCGTTATACGTAACCAAACACAAACTTCACTTCTTCATATTTGCACCACGTTATCAAATAGATAAATAGTATCTTACATACCATGGCCAGTAAAGTAAGAAATGTCTCAGATCTCATGTAATTGTCGGCCGAAGCGAAGTGAGGACGACAAACATGTGATCTGAGACTGAGACGGAGCCGGAAAGCGGCTACTTCGTTTAGTGCGGCGGCCCGAAAGTTGATGCTTTTCGGCCGAAGGACAGAAAATAATCATAATGAAATATTTGAGTGAGAAACTAATTATCTATTAGAATTTCCATTTTTCACCTAGTAGGGGTCCTAATATTACCGTGTTACCGTGAGATTACTAATAACGTACATTGGGTTTTGTAGTGAATATATTTTTGTGTGAAATTGGAGATCGTACTTAAATTAATTAGTTTATTGAGAGAAAAATAAAGAACCCCGTACATAATGTTAAAAGATAGGTCCTCGGTGAATGCAGATGCAAATTGTATACAGGGTAATTCATTAATGCCATAGAGTCCAATATATTGTAAATCCTCGAATATATTCGAATACAAGTTTGACCGGTGCTAGCCACCCTGAAGGTTCATGTTTTAAAATTGGTTGCAATTGTACAGTGTGTTCCAGAACGCCGTGCCAGATGAAAGCTACAGTTTTTTAAATGGGACACCCTGTATTCTACTTCTAATTTGAATTCTGCATGATTTCTCTATTGCAATGATATAAGGTTGTACTAGGTTATACAGTGTATTTGAGAAGTTCTGACCACTTGTTCCTGAAAATCGTAATGAGTTCAATGCCCATGTATACTTTAAACTGCACAATTTGAAATTAATATGTTACAGCCATACGTCTGTGATAGTCTTCTATAGTTTATTCCAACAAGTACATAAAGTATTGGAATGCAATAATCCCCTGACTAACAGGCGTTTATCGGAGTTTTGCCCAAAATTTACGAAATATGTTACAAAAATTTAATAGTAACTGAAAATATATTATTTTACTAAAATGATTGAGTGATAAATATAATCGCATAAAAATGTGAAAAACAACATAGGTACTGTAAGAATAATTCCTTCAATGGAAAACGAAAAGCAGAAAGTTACGTGTCGTCATCGTTATCAGTGTCACTTGCACTTGATTCACTATCACTTGTGTGAGAACTATCTACATTGATAATTAAAGGATTTACTTTCACAATTTTAATAACATTATGATCCATATTCCACATGTCATTTTCAATTTTTTTAACATGACTAATACAATTTTACCACGTTCCTTCGGTAATATTTCCAACTGCACTTAATAGTAATTTCTTTACATCTTCTAATTTGTATGTAATATTGTTTCTCGCAACGAACTCTTAAATTTCTGCCCAAATTAACTCTATTGGGTTCAACTCGCAGTGAACGCCGTAAAACACTGACAAGTCCATCTATCACATATTTTTTATATTTCCACTTATGTTGCTTAGCAATCTCATAGAGATAGGCTTTGGTAAATCTGTGATTAAATGATATACCTTTATTTTATAATAATAATAATTTTTTATTTTCTTTTTGACAAACTACAAAGTTTGTATAGAATTAGTCACAATGAAAACTTAATCCTAATCTAAAATTGACATGCAAATTATAACTAAACAATATCTGATAAAATTTCAAATCATAATATACACCAACAAATAAATAATTATTCATACAACATTCACGAGTTTCAAAATTCTTCTGTGGAGTAAAAACAACGTTCAATTAAAAATGATTTTAAAACTTTGTTTAATTCTATTATTGTAGTACAGTTTCTGATGGTTAAAGGTAATTTATTATAAAACCGTTGTCATTGTATAGCCGGAGATTTAAAATAAATAATAAATATTTCCCTTAGATAAAGGTACATGAAGATCATATTACAATGGCTTGTATCAAATCTATGAACTTGTAGACTTGTAGTGATTTCATTAATTCTGCGTTTCTTCATGAGCAATGTTGTTTTACTTATAAGCGACAAATTTTTAAATATATATATATATTTTTAATAATTGAAATATTCTTTTTAATGTTCGTACTTCATTTTTCATATAAAATGAATGGATGTATCTTCTGATTGCGTTGTTTATAAATTAATTGGTTTTCTCCACTTTTCGTCCTGGTTTCTCCTTAGGTTCGCTTAAAACCTTTTTTTTTGTGAAAATTTCCTCTCAATCTGTCCTGTCGACATTCGGCAATTGGTTATGTATTTTTATTGATGGCATGTGCATAACGCGTCCACTGAAACGTTTGCTTTTCATAATAATTCATCTAATTAGTAGATCTTGTGGTATTCTTCTTTTCAATCTCCGTGGAAGAGTTAATTCACTCATTAAGTGCTTCTCCAGTGTGTTGGGGTGTTGTAATATTCTTTTTTTGTATGTTTCTGCGCTGTCTTTGATTTCCTGCTTAACAGTTTTTATGTTTAGGTCATGATGCAGCCTATCATTAGTTATGTACCATGGTGCGTTGGTTATCGTACGAAGTATTTTGGACTGGAATCTTTGTAGGATTTCTATATTTGACTTTGCAGAGGTCCCCCAGAGTTGTAGGCCATAAGTCCAGACTGGCTTTATTATGCACTTGTAAAGTAACAATTTGTTTTCTAGTGAGAGCTGCGACTCTTTTCTAATCATCCAGTACATTTTGCGAACTTGTTGTCCCATTGCAAGACGTTTGGTAAAAATGTGTTTCCTCCATGTCAATCGTCTATCAAGGTACATACCCAGGTATTTTGCTTCATCGGCTTGTGGGACTTGGACTCCATTCAGTGTTACTGGAGGATATGTATCTTTACGAGTAGTGAAGGTGACTTGTACAGATTTCGTCTCATTAGCTTTAATGCGCCAGTCTTTAAGCCAAACTGAGATTTCATCAAGACTATTTTGTAGTTTTGATGATGCTATGTCTGGTGATTCATACAGGGATAGTATAGCGGTGTCATCAGCGAAGGTACCGGTAACGACTCCTGTTATAGAAGGAAGATCAGCTGTATACAGGAGATACAGCGTTGGTCCCATAACACTGCCCTGCGGGACACCGGCATGTATTACGTACAACGGCGTTACGTCTTCACCATGCTTCACGAAGAAGTATCTATTTTCAAGATATGATTTTATGAATTTATAATAGTTAACTGGAAGAGTCTTCTTAATTTTGAACAGAAGGCCGTCATGCCAAACCCGATCAAAGGCTTGTGAGATGTCCAAGAAGGCGCCTGTGCAGTATTGCTTTTGTTCGAAGGCTGAATTTACATTCTCTACAAGTCGATGGATTTGCTCTATAGTGCCATGTTTTTGGCGGAAACCAAACTGGTGGTCGGGAATTAAGTTGCTTACCTTTATTATTGGCTGAAGTTTGCTCAAAAATAGGATCTCCATTATTTTTGACGTAATCGGCAGTAGACTGATAGGCCTGTAAGATTTTACCTCCTCTGGGCATTTTCCGGGCTTTCTGACCATTATTATTTGTGCCACTTTCCATTGCTGGGTCACTGCTGTTCTTCTTAGAATTGAGTTGTAAATATAGGTCAAAAATAGTATGCCTTCATTTGGTAATTCTCTTAGGATTTTCGCCGTAATCAGGTCGTAGCCGGGAGCCTTTTTTTGATCAAGCCTTTCTATTGCCCTCATTACTTCTTGTTTAGAAAATGTCTCAATCGGAGGATCCAACTGATCTATTTGTTGTAAAAAATCATTTACTTCTTCGATTTGCGAGGATCCCTGGTCGGGGTTCGGTGTGAACACTGTGTTCAAATATTCAGCAAATGTATTTGCTTTTTCATTTGAATTAACAGCCTAGCTGTTATCCGATTTACGTATAGGAGGTTGAGATGCTATTGGACGCTTCAAATATTTCGTCGCCTTCCATAGGGAGTAGTCAGACGCAGCAGTGGTGTCTAACCCTTTTAAATATCTTTGAACATTTTGATTTCGATCTTCATCTAGCAGTTCTTTCAGACGGGATGTTAGATAGTTCAGTTTGTTTTTATCAGCGGGGTATCGTGTTTGCTGCCACCGTTTTCGTGCTTTACGTTTCAGAGCTAATAAATCCCTGATTTTCGTAGGGAACCTATGTTCGTTGTGATTGTTGTTCGTCACTTCAGGAGTAGCGAGCCAGGCTGATTGCTGTACACAATCGTTGAAGTGTTCCACAGCTTCCTCTATGTCCTCATCTGATTTTAGTGTGACCTTCATGTTTAGTAACGCTGCTACTGTCTCACGGAACTGCCCCCAGTCTGTTTTCCTACTGTGTAGTCGGCATGGCTTAGTGGATCGTGTAATATACCTCTTTAACATTATTTCGACAGGCGAATGATCGGATGAAAGATCAAATAATGATTTGCATGTGAAATATATACTAGCTATTCCCTTAACAACGCAAAAGTCTATCAGGTCTGGTGTTTTTTTCACATCAGTTGGCCAATAGGTCGGTTCACCGGACGAGATGACGATTAGGTTCAGATTTTCGATTGCCCTAAGTAGCTGCCGGCCCTTCGGTGTAATGATGCGTAATCCCCAAGAGGAGTGCTTGGCATTATAATCACCACCAGCAATAAATCGCTGTCCTAACTGGATGAAAAATTTCTCATAATCCTCTTTGGTTATTTTATGTTTTGGGGGACTATATACAGCTGAAACTGTTGATGGTCCAGACCAATCATCTAAAACTATATTCGTTGCCTGGATTTCGCTGGAGCAATAATTTGTAGTCTCGTGGTGTCTGATGTTGTTTCTTATCAATACGGCACTTCCTCCATGTGCAGTGCCATCAGGGTGTGTCGTGTGGTAAAACTTGTATTTGTCTAAGACAAAATGACTTTTTTTAGTGAAGTGCGTCTCGGAGATTAAAAGAATATCAATTTTGTACATATTTACAAATTATTTCACCTCGAGGGTGTGTTGTGACAGCCCATTGGCATTCCATACGACTATTTTTAGGGAATCGAATTTGTCAGTCTGGACATGATTGTTATAAATAAGTTTGTCATTGTTGTCAGTTGCTGCATCATTTGTTTTAATAATGTTATTAATTCTCGAGTATCACTCGGGTTAGGTATGTCTTCAAGTATTCCTTGTTTGTCCTTATTTATAAGTAAAGAGTCTCTGTAATGCGTGTTTTGTGAGTTAGGTTGAATTTGAATTTGGTCCTCGATTTGAGCTGGTGGTTGCGTCTGTTCTGTCTGTGTAGTCGTCGGTATTATTTTTTTCTTTGTTGAGACTGGTCTGCTAGGTAATTTGATTTTTTGCAAATCCCGATATACTTGGCACCCTTTATAATTTGCGGGATGATTTCCGTCGCATAGCACACATTTGACTTGGTCTGATCTAGATTTTCGAAGACAGTCTTTTGAACGATGATCTCCAGCGCATTTGATGCACTTAGAATTCCGACGGCAATATGTTTTGGTGTGTCCGTATTGTTGGCAATTTGCGCATTGAGGTATTTCTCGCTTAGGTCGGGAAGGTTCAATGGTAATTCGGCAGTTAAGGAGACTTTTGATTTCGTAGATACTTTTATTATTATCTTTTGGTTCCAGATCTACAATGAACATGGATAGAGGCTTCTTCGTTTGTCTTTGTTTAATGTTCCAAGTGTTAGTGCATTTATGGCCTAGATCTGCCAGAGATTGTTTTAAATCATCTGTATCAGTTGATGGATGAAGGTTTTTAATTACTATTTTGAAAGTTCTATCTTTTTTTGGTTTATATGTATAGAATTCAGTATTTTTATTTTCTAATTGCTTGGATATTTCACTAAACACTTCTGAAGTTTTTGGCTGTATTCGGACTTCTTCGGTATTCAAAACTTTGAGTTCATAGTTATCTTTGGCATATTCATTCAAAAGATTTATGAGTGGTTGTATATTCTCCACTTTGTCCACATAAATAGGAGGGGGCTTTACAAGCTTCTCTACGATTTCCTGTGATGGGTCATTATCTAGGCTTGCAAAGCTGTTTGATGTGGCGATTGGTTGAGGTTGAGATTGGGAGAGCCAGTATTTATTCAGTTTTGTTTGTTTTGATGTTCCCGTGTTTTGCTCAGGGCTACGAAGTCTTTTTTTGCTAGTAGCCTGTTTCCAGTCACCAGTATCTTTGATTTGTGTGTTTAGTTGTTTTTGTCTCTCTAGTTGTTGGCTTCTGTTGATTGGAATTTCACTTACTGAATTTGAACGAGGTCGGCTTTCAAATATTCCTCTGTGGAAAATTTGCTGAGTTAGGGTCTTATTACTTATGTTTTCTTGATTCTTATTGTCTGATTCATTCATTTTGGTCCCACGAGTAGGGTCGATTTTCGGTCGCTCCTGGGGTGACGCCCATTCCCAGTGAGAAGGCAATTATCAAGGACGGTTGCCCGTTCCGCCGAGGTTGGTCGCTATCGGCTAGCTGACCTGCCAGCCATCCATCCCCTGGGCGCGCCCCGCTCCGTGGGATTAGGGGATTTTTGAAGAGGTTACCTTCCTCTCGGTCCAAGTGGTGAAGCTCAGACCCCCGTTCCTAACAGGTTTACGGTCTGGGGCAGCCCTTTCGGGCCACACGCTGGATTTTTATTTCGAGGTTTTCTCCTCCTAGGCATTCCTTTGGCTTGCACCTCCGGCTACCCCGAACGCCCTCGCCATGACGCCGGGGTGGTGCTCGCGACCCACATCGGGGGGCCATCCATCCCTCGCCGCAGTTTCACAGGCTTAGATTCCGTTGGACTCTCTTGTCTGGGTTACCATACCATAGCCGAGGTGTCCCAGTTTTGCGGCGCCGGGAGCTCGCCGTTCGCCCCCCATATCTGGTAGGACTTGTCAGTGTGTTCGGATGTAACTTGGGCATGCTGGATCTTCTACTGGCATTTATTGGTGCTACCTACTCGACATCAGTAGCCCCACCAGTGCCCCACTGACCTTTTTTTCTGAGCTGTTTCTTGGCTTCACTCTTCCTTTCCCGACCTTGCGGCTCGATAAGGGAAGAAGTTACTGCGCCGCTCCACCAACGACAAGGTCTTACAGCTCCTAGGAGGGCTTGAAACCTGATTTGTTTTTTGTTCACGTATTACTTTGTAAACAGTCGATATCCCCACTCCGGTAATTTGTGCACATTTTTCTATAGTGCTGTCAACACTGTTTTGTAAATAGTAAGCACTAAGAGAAGGCGTGTTTAAGGAAGTGCGATTTTCTTCCTGTATATACCGAAATATGTTTAAAATCATCGTTTGGTCGCTTAGACCTAATGGTCCAAACTTTTACAAATAGGTACAACCATTCTCAAAGACGGTTATTACAAAACTAAAACCATAATTACAACTAATATGAAAACCTATAGGTCATAATGACGAAATTGTACATTAATATTTCTCAAAATACGTAACCATTTTTTTGTTTTTGTACCTGCGAATTGGAGAACAATAGATAAAATCTTTCTGTGTTTATTTATAACATGTCAAATCGATAGTGAAAGTTTGTTTACAATGGGTACGGAAGCTATAATATTTTCTAGTAATAGATGTCGAAGAATAAAAATATATTATTCTAACGCTTTGACAAAGTTTTAAAAAATAATTTTTCCAAATCAGTGACCGTTCAACGAAGAAGAAACAACTACTTCCCGGGCTACATGCTACCTTGTATTGATGAGGCGCAATACGCCGAAACCGGTCTACAAGTTGTGTTATCCCTTCTAGTTGCAAACCAGAATGGTTGGTTTAAATCTTGTAGATTTACCAACCCCGTTTGACTTAGAAGTCAAGACTGTCGGGGCATGTAGCCCGGGAAGTAGTTGTTTCTTCTTCGTTGAACGGTCACTGTTTTTGGAAAAATTATTTTTCAAAACTTTGTCAAAGCGTTAGAATAATATATTTTTATTCTTCAACATCTATTGTTAAAACGCTTTACTAAATACGACAATTTTACAGGAAACTGTAATAATCCATTTTATAGTACATACTTTTCCATTCGAAGTGATCCACCACAAGTTCCCTTTTATAAAATTAAAAATTGTGACACATAAAAGTATTTATTTTTCAATAGTACCTACCTAAGTTACCCTTAAATTATTGTAAAATATTTCGTCAATTTTGAGTACAACTTTGTGATATCCGATAAACATCTGTTAGTAACTAACTGTTACGGGAGTATATATAATAAACCATAATATCATAATTCATTAAACCCATATCTAGAAATCCGTATACAGGGCGAGTTCAAAATCTAATACATCGGCTTCACAATTTTTTAAACGGATCACCTTGTAATTTATATCCGTAAATGTAATTAACTTCACTATACTTCTAATTTGAGTATTCCATATACCAATACTGAATGGTTTCTGTGATATTTCAATTTTATGATCAAAAATTTTATTTCCAACAAAAAATCAATGAAAAACAGCTATATAAAATTAATTCACAACAATTAACGAGTTAGAATTTTAGAAAAATCTTTTAAAACATTGACAACAGTGCCACATTTTCCAAATAGTAAAATTAGATCCACACTATTATTGTCGCACTTAGTAATTAGGTAGGTTCCGAAATATCAACAAACATTTACATTTACCTAATTCGTTTGTCAACAAATGGGGTATCTACATGACGAAGCTCCTACTCATCATAATGCACTTATTCAGTCAATTGAATGATGTTTCCTGAAAGTTGGATTGGACGATAAGGACCAGTCTTCTGGGCACCAAGATCACCAGAATTGAATTAAATGATTTGTTCTTTAGAGGCTACGCTAAAGATCAAGGGTATAAAGTACACCAGACGATAGGAAATATAGAATAAGGCAGGCTTTCCGAAATGTTAATGCGTAAATGCTTATTGTTTATCAACCTTGTCACTGTAGATCTACTTATAGGAGGGCATTCAGGATTTAAATCGTTAAAAATATGAGCTGCTCCGTCATCGGAACGTTTGCGATTACCGTATTCAACTAACATTAATATTTCGATTCGTTGTTTTTCCGATAAATGTGCCGTTATTCTTAATTTACTTTTAAACTTTATGCTAATTTGAAATTGGTGTCAGTTTTCACAATTTGTACATAAATGTGGTTCACGTTTTTAATTACTACTATTGTTTTTTGTTTAATTTTAAAAACCTACAAAGTCATATCATTAGTACAGTACAATTCAATTTAGAAAAATAAAACTGATATTTTATAAGATATTTTGTATTAAGGTGATACATTGCTATTATTTCTCGAAAGAAAAAAATAAGCTTCTTTGTGATACGTCACTCGACCTAGGTTGCCATTTCAAAAAATTCAAGATGGCAGCCGTACGCAAAACTCTGACGTCAAAAACATTTGACATTTGCACTAAAATATGCAGAATAACGTCTCATTCAAATTTTGCCAAACAAATTAAACTTCTTAACAAAGCCGATTAACATGGTCTTAAATCAATAATTAAATGATTGAAATACGTGACAGTTGAAGCTGAACGGTTTTATCAAAAATGCATACATGGTCCTGTCCTAATTTTTCAAGCACTATATAATGATATAATATAAAACATAATACAAGGTAATCAAAAGTTTAGAGTTTTTGACCACTTTGTATTATGGTTTTTCTTATAGCATTAGATATAGGTCAATATAAGCCATTTTAATAAACTTTGAACAGTTTAGCTTCGGTTGTTACTTGAAGTACAAAACATACGAATATAAACTGTCTAAAGGTCGTAAATTATTGACTATAAATATACCCTATGTGTTAATTTTTAAAGCTTCTATTTATACCCTTCCAGATGAAGTGTTACTTACTTGACCCCTTTTGCTATTTGAAAACATTGAAGGGATGAATATTACCTGAAAAGGGTTCAACAAAATATCGAAACTTATAGTGACAGATATTTAAAGAAATTCGAAAGTCGACGATAAGATTTAATCTTATCACTGTATATCTACATTTTTTTCGAAATAAATATTTCAGCAAAAATCAGTGCTAATATTACATAGTTCAACATTTAACTTAAAGAATCATTTTATTTATACTGGCTAGTCAGTGTAGTGCAGTAAGAGTAAATATGAACAACAAAAATAAATAAAAAATTGTAAAAAGATTATCTAGAAATTTTTTCTACATGCGTCACAATAATAATATCGTGTTTTTATTTATGAGAATGCTTGAAAAAAATTCAACCAATAATTTCTCTATTTATACTCATTAATTAACTACATTAAATTTTAAAATATTTTCAGTTGGACCACTACACACTTTTATACGCGATTTATCCTGTATGGACATAATCTACAATTTCTCAAATTATGTTATGCTTTGAATGGACGCAGAATAGTGTATCACTGAAATAATTAGTTTATAGGTATGTGAAAAACTTGGCAACCTTGCATGGACGTATGATTGAATGCAAATCAGACAAAAACGTATATGTTGGAAGTTCAAATACTTACGGCTGGGAGGAGCTAGAAGTACTTTGGAATGTCAAAAATGCAAATTTTTTATTGTATATATAAAGTAATTTAAACCGACAGTGGTATTCTAGATGCACAAAAGAGTAAATATACGCAACCAAAATATTCAAAAATTCAGTCTTTCTAGTGGACGCACAAATACATTTCCGTGTACGGACGCACAATAGATAGCGGGATGTATATATATATATATATATATATATATATATATATATATATATATATATATATATATATATACATATGAACTTCCAACATATACGTTTTTGTCTGATTTACATTCAATCATACGTCCAAGCAAGGTTGCCAAGTTTTTCACATACCTATACACCAATTATTTCAGTGATACACTATTCTGCGTCCGTTCAAAGCATAACATAATTTGAGAAATTGTAGATTATGTCCATACAGGATAAATCGCGTATAAAAGTGTGTAGTGGTCCAACTGAAAATATTTTAAAATTTAATGTAGTTAATTAATGAGTATAAATAGAGAAATTATTGGTTGAATTTTTTTCAAGCATTCTCATAAATAAAAACACGATATTATTATTGTGACGCATGTAGAAAAAATTTCTAGATAATCTTTTTACAATTTTTTATTTATTTTTGTTGTTCATATTTACTCTTACTGCACTACACTGACTAGCCAGTATAAATAAAATGATTCTTTAAGTTAAATGTTGAACTATGTAATATTAGCACTGATTTTTGCTGAAATATTTATTTCGAAAAAAATGTAGATATACAGTGATAAGATTAAATCTTATCGTCATCCCTTAAATAAAGAGTACAAAAACGCTGGGATACGTCGATTTCCGAATTTCTTTAAATATCCGTCACTATAAGTTTCGATATTTTGTTGAACCCCTTTCAGGTGATATTCATCCCTTCAATGTTTTTAAATAGCAAACGGGGTCAAGTAAGTAACACTTCATTATTAGTATGTTTTGGACTTCAAGTAACAGCTGAAGCTAAACTGTTCAAAGTTTATTAAAATGGCTTATACAGGGTGTCCAGAAACTCTCCTGCCAAACGGAAACTACAGTTACTAGAGGTGATGTTAAGTCGATTTAGCTCAAATTACCTTAATCCGAAAATGCTTCCTAAAGGAGCTACAGCCCTTTGAAGAAGACGTCCTCATATGAATTTTCTTCAAATTATTCAAAAAATACCGTTACTTAAAATATTCAAACTTGGTATAATCAATAAACAGTTACAAAGCAGTCGTTCGCAGTAAATAAATTTTTTTCAGATCCATCACAAGCGTGTCAGTCGGGGGGACTAACAGGTATTTTTATCAAAAAAATTTTATTTTCAAGTTTTTTATGTATCCGACACCGAATTTGGAAAATTCAAGATAATTTTCATAAAAAATGTTCTCTTCTTTCAAATCGATATCATGAGTCGTTTTCGAGAAAAATAAATTTAAACTTTTTGTGTTTCTTACATAAAATCATGTTGGATTATAAAATTGTATCTGCATTTGGGGTTATTTAAAATCATTAGTCTATGCTGTTCCAATAGGAACCCGTAATCAGCTGTGGCAAAGAATTCAAAACGCTTGTAACGAAATTAGAAATAATGCAGGAATTTTTGCAAAAATTAGACGATCTTTACAGAAAAGAATAAATTTGTATATTGAGACAAACGGTCGTCATGTAAAATTAATTCTCTTATTTCTGTTGGTAATTATCTCTCACTTTGTTATTTTTAATGTTGATTATTGTTTTATATCCTCACGGAATAAAATTAATTTGAAATTTCCAAAACAATGTAAGCAACTTAATACTTACGACTATTGTTACCAGTATCTGTACAATTTGTTGATTTTTCAAAGCCAACTTGATATTACAGATACAATTTTATAATCCAACATGCTTTTATGTGAGAAACACAAAAAGTTTAAATTTATTTTT
Organism: Lochmaea crataegi; assembly: GCA_947563755.1. NCBI lineage: Eukaryota > Metazoa > Arthropoda > Insecta > Coleoptera > Chrysomelidae > Lochmaea > Lochmaea crataegi. Next base: position 41,085,271 of record OX387429.1, read on the forward strand.
GTCGAAAATGGTTCATGATATCGATTTGAAAGAAGAGAACATTTTTTATGAAAATTATCTTGAATTTTCCAAATTCGGTGTCGGATACATAAAAAAAACTCGAAAATGAATTTTTTTTAATAAAAATACCTGTTGGTCCCCCCCCCCCCGACTGACACGCTTGTGATGGATCTGAAAAAATTTTATTTACAGCGAACGACTGCTTTGTAACTGTTTATTGATATTTTAAGTAACGGTATTTTTGAATAATTTGAAGAAAACTCATATGAGGACGTCTTCTTCAAATGGCTGTAGCTCCCTTAGGAAGCATTTTCGGATTGAGGTAATTTGAGCTAAATCGACTTAACATCACCTCTAGTAACTGTAGTTTCCGTTTGGCAGGAGAGTTTCTGGACACCCGACCTATATTAATTTTTCAAGCACTATCTAATGCTATAAGAAAAACCATAATACAAAGTGGTCAAAAACTCTAAACTTTTGATTACCCTGTATTATGTTTTATATTATATCATTATATAGTGCTTAAAAAATTTGGACAGGACCATGTATGCATTTTTGATAAAACTGTTCAGCTTCAACTGTCACGAATTTCAATCATTTAATTATTGATTTGAGACCATGTTAGTCGGCTTTGTTAAGAAGTTTGATTTGTTTGGCAAAATTTGAATGAGACGTTATTCTGCATATTTTAGAGCAAATGTCAAATGTTTTTGACGTCAGCGTTTTGCGTACGGCTGCCATCTTGGATATTTTGAAATGGCAACCTAGGTCGAGTGACGTATCACAAAGAAGCTTATTTTTTTCTTTCGAGAAATAATAGCAATGTATCACCTTAATACAAAATATCTTATCAAATATCAGTTTTATTTTCCTAAATTGAATTGTACTGTACTAATAATATGACTTTGTAGGTTTTCAAAATTGAACAAAAGACAATAGTAGTCATTAAAAACGTGAACCACATTTATGTACAAATTGTGAAAACTGATACCAATTTCAAATTAGCATAAAGTTTAAAAGTAAATTAAGAATAACGGCACATTTATCGGAAAAACAACGAATCGAAATCTTAAACTTGAATATGGTGATCGGAAACGTTCCCATGACGGAGCAGCTCATATTTTTCAACGATTAAAATCCTGAAAACCCTCCTATAAGTAGATCTACAGTGACAAGGTTGATAAACAATAAGCATTTGCGCATTCACATTTCAGAAAGCCTGCCTTATTCTATATTTCCTATAGTCTGGAGTACTTTGTATCTGATCTTTAGCATAGCCTCTAAAGAACAAATCACTTCATTCAATTCTGGTGATTTTGGTGTCCAGAAAACTGGTATTTAGAGAAACTAAATTTTCCTAAAATCCTAACTCGTTAATTGTTTTGAATGAATTTTATATAGATGTTTTTCATTGACTTTTTGTTGGAAATAAAATTTTTGATCATAAAATTGAAATATCACAGAAAACATTCAGTTTTGGCAATACTTATCAAATTTGAAGTATAGTGAAGTAACTTTCATTTACGGATATAAATTACAAGGTGATCCGTTTGAAAAAATTGTGAAGCCGATGTATTAGAGTTTGGACTCGCCCTGTATACGGATTTCTAGATATGGAAACAGGTCTATGAATATATTATAGTTTATTTCAACAAGTAGGTAGGTACATAAAGAATTGGAATGCAATACTCCCCTAACAGTTAGTTACTAACAGATGTTTATGGGATATCACGAAGTTGTACTCAAAATGGACGAAATATTTTACAATAATTTAATGGTAACTTAGGTATGTACTATTGAAAAATAAATACTTTTAGGTGTCACAATTTTCAAGTTTATAAAAGGAGACTTGTGGTGGATCACTTCGAATAAAAAGTTATGTACTATGAAATATTATAGCTTCCGTACCCATTGTAAACAAACTTTCACTATCGATTTTACATGTTATGAATAAACACAGAAAGATTATCTATTGTTCTCCAATTCGCAGGTAGAAAAACAAAAAACTGGTTACGTATTTTGAGAAATATTAATGTACAATTTCGTCATTATGACCTATAGGTTTTCATATTAGTTTCAATTATGGATTTAGTTTTGTAATAACCGTCTTTGAGAAGGGTTGTACCTATTTGTAAAAGTTTGGACCATTCGGTCTAAACGAACAAACGATGATTTTAAACGTATATACAGGAAGAAAATCGCATGTCCTTAAACAAGCCTTCTTCTAGTGCTTACTGTTTGCAAAACAGTGTTGACAGCACTATAGAAAAATGTGCACAAATTACCGGAGTGGGGATATCGACTATTTACAAAGTAATACGTGAACAAAAAACAAATCAGGTTTTAAGCGAACCTAAGGAGAAACCAGGACGAAAAGTAAAGAAAACCAATGAATTTATAAACAACGCAATCAGAAAATACATCCATTCATTTTATATGAAAAATGAAGTACTAACATTAAATAAAATATTTAAATTATTAAAAACTGATGCGAATTTGTCGCTTATAAGTAAAACAACGTTATGTTGCATTTGCATGAAATAGGTTTAAGTGTAAGCAACGGAGTAGGAATAGTTGTCTTACTGGAAAACGTGTAATCCAGATTATCTTCGCGAGATACTGACGGCGACTATCATAAATATATGAACGCACAAATGTTAAAATTGGTATGTCGTTTTTGGAAAATATACCACCATCTCTCATAGCTCTTAATAATAGTGCTCTGCAAGAAAAATGACCAACCTGCTAATGGAGAAACGCAGAATTAATGAAATGGCTACAAGTCCATAGATTTGATACAAGACATTGTAATGATCTACATGTACCTTTATCTAAGGGAAATGTTCATTTTAAATCTCTGGCTATACAATGACAACGGTTTTATAATAAATTACCTTTAACCATCAGAAACTGTACTACACTAATAGAATTAAAAAAAGTTTTAAAATCATTTTTAATTGAACGTTGTTTTTACTCCACAGAAGAATTTTTAAACTCGTGAATGTTGTATGAATAATTATTAATTTGTTTGTGTGTTTAGTTATAATTTGCATGTCAATTTTAGATTAGGATTAGGATTAAGTTTTCATTGTGACTAATTCTATAGGTACAAACTTTGTTGTTTGTCAAAAAGAAAATAAATTATTATTATTATTATTATAAAATAAAGGTATATCATTTAATCACAGATTTACCAAAGCCTATTACTATGAGATTGCTAAGCAACATAAGTGAACATATAAAAAATATGTGATAGATAGACTTGTCAGTGTTTTACGGCGTTCACTGCGAGTTGATCCCAATATAGTTGGTTTGGGCAGAAATTAAACAGTTCGTTGCGAGAAACAATATTACATACAAATTAGAAGATGTAAAGAAATTACTATTAAGTGCAGTTGGAAATATTACCGAAGAAACGTGGCAAAATTGCATTAGTCATGTAAAAAAATTGAAAATGACATGTGGAATATGGATCATAATGTTATTAAAAGTGTGAAAGTAAATCCTTTAATTGTTAATGTAGATAGTTCTAACACAAGTGATAGTGAATCAAGTACAAGTGACACTGATAACGATCACGACCAGCAACTTTCGGCTTTTCGTTTTCCATTGAAGGAATTATTCTTAAAGTACCTATGTTGTTTTTCACATTTTTATGCGATTATATTTATAACTCAATCATTTTAGCAAATAATATATTTTCAGTTACTATTAAATTTTTGTAACATATTTCGTGAATTGAATAAACGCCTGTTCGTCAGGGGATTCTCGCATTCCAATAATTTATGTACTTGTAGGAATAAACTATAGAAGACTATCACAGACGTATGGCTGTAACCAGGAACAAGTGGTCAGAACTTCTTAAATACACTGGATAACCTAGTACAACCTTGTGTCATTGCAATAGAGAAATCATGCAGAATTCAAATTAGAAGTAGAATACAGGATGTCCCATTCAAAAAAACTGTAGCTTTCATCTGGCACGGCGTTCTGGAACACACTGTACAATTGCAACCAATTTTAAAATATGAACCTTCAGGGTGGCTAGCACCGGTCAAACTTTTATTCGAATATCTTCGAGGATTTACAATATATTGGACTCTATGGCACTAATGAATTACCCTGTATACAATTTGCATCTGCTTTCACCGAGGACCAATCTTTTAACATTATGTACGGGGTTCTTATTTTTCTGTCAATAAACTAATTAATTGAAGTACAATCTCCAATTTCACACAAAAATGTATTCACTACAAAACCCAATGTACGTTATTAGTAATCTCACGGTAAGACGGTAATTTTAAGACGCCTACTAGGTGAAAAATGGAAATTCTAATAGATAATTAGTTTCTCACTTGATTATTACATTACGATTATTTTCTGTCCTCCGGCCGGGAAGCATCAACTTTCGGGCCGCCGGGCTAAACGAAGTTGCCGCTTTCCGGCTCCGTCTCAGTCTCAGATCACATGTTTGTCAACCTCACTTCGCTTCGGCCGACAATTACATGAGATCTGAGACATTTCTTGCTTTACTGGCATAGGTATGTAATATACCATTTATCTATTTGGTAACGTGGTGCAAATATGACGAAGTGAAGTTTGTGTTTGGTTACGTTTGACGGATATTGTACTGTATATACTTCAACTAACAAAATATTTTTAAATTTCAATAGTTCAATTTTCAGTTTTCTCAACTTAAAAAATATATCCAATATTTTTTCCTACGAGCGCGCGGAAAAGTATACTAAGGCGCACGATTCTACTTTACCGCACGCAAGGTATCATTTATTGCTTTTTATAATATTTTTTTTGGTTTCATTGAAATTTTGTTTAACATGGCGTTAGTAACTATTATTGATTACATCAATAACCAGAAGGTAACTAATAAACTTGTTAGTTTGTATCCGTCCGCTCGTAGAAAAAATGTTGTTTCTAACATATGCGTGGAGCGTTAGGAAAATAACTATTTCAAGGGAAAATGAATGTTTGTTAATATTATAAGTTGCGGCGTCAACAAAACATGTCTATTACAGGGTGGTCCAAGAAAGATAGTCCGTTCATATCTCCGGTAAAAGATACTTTTTTGAAACTTTGAGGAGCCATAAGAGGTGAGAGGGGCTATAAAGTACCAACCATAGTGTTTACATTTCAGTTACTGTCAAACGTTTAAAGATACAACCTGTACAATTTAAAAATTTTAAATTATACAAAAATAACCAATTAAAAAATGCTATAATACTTGGTGTCTAATTTGAACGATTGCTTCCTTGAAATCACTGGTCACGAAGTTCCGAAATAATAAAATGAGACTTTGCGGGTCGATGAAAAATGAGACGAGCCATACAACAACGATAAATATCTTCAATTTAATGACGTCATTTTTTTATCACGTGTCTCAGCTTTCAAATTTCAAATGACACTTCCCGTATATTTTAAGAATTATCGGGTAAGCGCTTAGTGATAAAATCAAAGATCAGTATGAATTTTTTGTCTACTTGTAAAATTTTTATATATTTGACATTACTTACTATTTCATTGTATTGTTATTAGTTGACTTCGTTTACGTTTTTATCTTTTATGGATCGTAAAATTTGCAGTGTTTTGTCTTCCTAGCGACATATGAATTAAACTGCGTCAATCAACAAGAAAAAAAAATTATGTCATTATGCTGCTATGGGCCTAGTAAATTATGTAAGTTTATAAAAGTTTCCTATAAAACGACCACCGAAGAAATATTCAGAAATGTAGTCACTTAATTCTTAAAATTGCGGTGTTGCCACCAACGGACGCACAAGTCGCTTGGTTTGGCTAAAAAATATTTTAGTATATTCACATCGTGTATATAAAAGTGCGCCAGTGCGGAAATTTATGGAACTCACATATTATATACTTCAATCATTTTGTCGTATTTTGACGTCCACCATAAAATTTGCGAGAATGCTTGTTATGATGTAAAACTATCGAAAAAGTAGTTTAAATTGAAAAATAATTGTGCGTCCGTATATCGGACGCACAACTACCATCGGACGCACGATTAAATGTAAAAGGACAATGTACGGACGCACAAAGGCGTAAAGATAAATATATATATATATATATATATATATATATATATATATATATATATATATATATATATATATATATATATATATATATATATATATATTGGTAGTTTAGAGTAATATTTTAATTTTGTTTTAAATTTTTAAATTAGAAAAATCTTGTTTTAAATATTTTGTGAAGGTAGAATGTACTTACGAAATATATATACGTATATAAAATACCCAAAATTAAAATTTATTGTAGTTATTTACAGAGTATTAGAGTCTAACAAGCGCGTGATCATTTTGATACACCGCGCCCGGTTTTGTTGAGTTTGGGACCGCGCCTGCCGGAAGGTTAAAAAATATTAAAAAATCTCACTTGAGTTTTGACATTCCACATCAAAATAGTGCCTTCAATGTATTATATGAAATTTCTTACATACAAAGAATATGTTTTACTTGCTGAATAAGAAGTTTAGTTTTGTAAATTATTGACTCACTTTACACGTAAGTTTTTAAAAATTATTTTACAAAAGATATACCTACCAAAAAAATGTTCATATTTCAGCCTTGAAAAAGAAAATACATTTTTTCGAAACGTTGGGTAGTAAATAAGAGTTTAATTCAGCCCTCCTTACGACGGAGTCCCTAAGATATATAAAACCTATTATATATATTATATTTATATATATACAGTGAGGAAACCACTTATGGAATAAAATTCTTTGTCATTATTTTAGAAAATTATAAAAAATGCCGAGACACGTCAACTTTTGAATTGAGGGGGACACTTTTTGGCGCTAATGTCATAAACGTCAGATGCACCCCCTCCCTACTGGAGACACCCTTAACCTTTTTTCAAATGGCATTAGGTATCAAGTTACACCTCATTTAAAAGGTCTGGTAAATCTCTATTCAATCATTTTGTTTTGCCTTTGATACGAGCCTTCCATTGTTATTTAATCGTTGTTTAAAATTGGCTCTTTTTCAACTTTTATTGCCTGAATGTTAACGGTGGTCACTTTGGCGACATGATTAAATAGCAGTTTTTCCTTGTTAACAGTTGTCTTTTTACTTTGTAAATTTTTCATTCTTTAAAGAGTCTTTCTATCATAACAAAATGTGGGAGCATACGAAAAGTTGAAAAAGAGCCAATTTTAAACAACGATTAAATAACAATGGAAGGCTAGTATCAAAGGCAAAACAAAATGATTGAATAGAGATTTACCAGACCTTTAAAATGAGGTGTGACTTGATAACTAATGCCATTTGAAAAAATGTAAGGGGTGTCTCCAGTAGGGAGGGGGTGAATCTGACGTTTGACATTAGCGCCAAAAAATGTCCCCCTCAATTCAAAAGTTGACGTGTCTCGGCATTTTTTATAATTTTCTAAAATAATGACATAAAGAATTTTATTCCATAAGTGGTTTCCACACTGTATATACATTCAACATTAGAGAAAACACAACCCTCTTTCTTTCGTTACTTATTATTCAAAACAAAAAAATTTTTAAAAGAACATCCCGAAATAGTAGTAACAAGGTCTGATAAAGGTAATACTACCGTAGTAATGTACAAAAAAGAATATACAAGATTATCATTAGATCTTATGGAAAATAATAACTCATATAAAAGAATAAATTCTAATCCTACTTCATCATTACAAACATCTTGTAATAAACTTATTGAAAATTTGTTTGATTCACATCAGATCGATAAATATACAAAAAAACAATTAACCACATACAATGGTACTATAGCTAAATATTACGGTTTACCTAAAATACACAAACCAAATTTATCAGTAAGACCGATTGTAGCTTCTATGGGAATTCCTACAGAACATTTATTTGCATTTTAACTAATATACTTACTAATGCATATGACTGTAATAATGAATATTTTGTAAAAGATTCTCTCCAAATTTCACTTACATTCAATAAAATGAAACTTCCTCCAAATTATGTTTTGGCAAGTCTAGATGTAGTATCTTTATTTAGTAATGTATACTTAGAAACCTGCTTAAGGTCTATTGATAAACATTGGGATTCTATTCGTTCACATTGTAATATAAACAAAAATACTTTTTTAGAAATTATCACTTATTTGTTTAATAATACTTTTTTCACATTTAATAAAAACTTTTATAAACAAACTTTTGGTACCCCAATGGGAGCAAATATATCTCCCATATTAGCTGCATATGTTATGGATGACTTGTTAGATATTGTTGTTCCTGAACTTCCGTTCAATCTTCATTTTATAAAAAAATATGTAGACGATATTATCGTAGCACTACCTATCATAGGCATCAATGAGATATTAGAAACATTCAATAGTTATGACCCTCACATTCAGTTTACCATTGAAACAGAAGATACAGAATAATCCGTTTCTTTCTTAGATACCAGACTTATAAGAAAAAATGATACCATTACAGTTGACTGGAATCGAAAACCCTGTAGTTCTGGTAGATATATCAACTATTTTTCATACCATAAATTTTCACTAAAAATAAATTTGATAAAGCAAATGAAAAATAGAGTACTTATTATCTCAGATTGTACGATGCATGATAAAAACTTACATATACTATCTAACCTATTTATTAATAATGGTTATCCTAAAACATTAGTAAGAAAAATTCTGTTTAACACCCCTCATCCCATACAGACTGCAATTGAACCAAATTTAGTTATTGATAACACAAAAAATGTAACGAACACAACTACAACTAACATCTTTTTTGCATCTTTACCTTACTTTAGAGAGCTTACACCTAAAATTTCCAAAATAATAAAAGAAGTAACTAATATAAAACTTGCGAATAAAAATGTACTCTCACTTAATTGTGTTTATAGTAAGTTGAAAGAAATTGATCCTCTTACTGATCTTTCTAATGTAATATATAGATTGACTTGCTCTACATGTAAATATGTATATGTAGGTGAAACATCACAAAAAATAACTAGTCGTATAGCTCTACATAAGAGCGATGCAAGATTATATCCAGAAAGATCAGCATTAGCTGAACATGTTTTCTCTACAAATCATACAATAGATTATAAAAACTTTGAAATTTTACATAAAGAAAACAACTACTCTAAAAGGATTTTCCTGGAAATGGCATTCATATCTCAAGAAGATAATTGCTTAAATAAAAGAACAGATATTCAAAAACTTAGTGCAATTTATAGCTATTTATTATCTTTTGACAAACAAACAAAAAATTCAAATATTGAAAATGAAAATTCTGTTACTTTTAATTAACTTACCAACTATTATTTCACTTGCTAATATACTAAACATACTTAAAGACATTTCTATGACTACTAAAAATTAACATCCATGTCGTAATGTCAATTTTGAAAGTTTTATTTTTTATTTAATTTCTTTGAAAAAGAAAATTATATAACATGTTTTTTCTCCATTTTATACATATTTATAGATATTTTATTCACTTAGTTGTAAGTAATTAATGTTTTTACTTTTAAACTAATTTATTTTTATTTTGAAATATCTATAAATGTACCTATCTTTTGTAGTTCTTTGACAATGGTTTTAATAAATTACCGTGAACATGTGAACCAGACTAAATACAGGTTTTCGAAATCATCGTAAAGTTATTACATAATTGTCCCTCATATTTCATATAATATTTCTTTATCAGGATAGCTGTTCTGATGATTGTGAAAATTCAGAAGAAGAATCTCAGAAGAAGATAAAAAAACGTCAGATCAATAAAAACTATCGGAATAAGATACCTATTGAAAATATGAATGAAGCCGCTTTTATAGCGTCTAATAGAGTTGAAGAAAACGATCACAATTCAAATTTGCCGAGTATTTCAAGTTGTACTAATTTCGTTACTGGTAAAAAGCCGTATAAGAGAAAACCAGATCATTGTTATTATTCCGAAAATAAGGTTCTAAACTTTAGTCGCCATGTGATAAGAAACCATTCAAACGAAATGGAAGTAGCAAAAATCTTAGCAATACCAGTCAAAAGTAAAAAAAGAAAAGACCTATTCAATATTCTTAGGGGAAAGGGAAATTTTTTGGCCGAGGGTGGAGTCTGTTTTAAGCCAGTTAGAGAGGGTTATGTACCAGAAAGAGATAAACTTCCTTGTAATAATTGTTTAGGATATTTTTCATCGAAACTTTTATATAGACATAAAAAAATGTGTACAAAAAGTTGGATCTCAAAACACAAAACAGTTCAACATATTTTATAATGCTAAAGTAGATCGTCGACTACGGGAAGAAGTATTTCCTCATATGAGAGCAGACAAGTTATCTCTCGAAGCTCAAAAAGATCCACTTATTTGTGAATATGGATCTAGATACCTAAAAACGCACCGCGAAAAACATTTTATTCACGTAACATCTCGCAAAATGAGGGAACTAACCAAAATCCTTTTGGAAATGAGAAAATTGGAACCATCCATAACTACATTCATTTCAGCCTTAAAGCCAAAGTATTTTGACACCTTCGTGGAAGCTACGAAACGTATTGCCAAATATGATTCTGAACGAGATATTTATTTGTCACCTACATTTGCCATGAATATTGTAACATCTCTAAAACAGTGTTGCGATATTGCAATTACTTTTATTTACACTAAAAATATTGCCTACACCTTGTCGGCTGCAGCAATAGAGGCCGATTTAAAAACATTGATTCGTCTGTTTGAAACTAATTGGAGTTCTGAGGTATCTTCACAAGCTGCGAACAACCTTAATCTTAATAAATGGAATAAAATAACCATTGTACCCCTTGCGAGTGATTTGCGTTTATTAAGGCAGCATCTTATTAATTTAGCCGAAGAATCGTTAGGAGTCATCATCAACGAAATTGATGAGGCAAAAAATGCCATACCAGCAGATGATAATATCTACCGTCAACTTAATATAAAGAATCCTAAAACTATTCAAGCATTCAATAATCTAATAGGAGACTATCTACTGTAGAGTAATTTTATTGAATAGAAAACGTTCAGGAGAACTCCAACGAATGTATCTACATACTTACCTAAACCCTTCAACCGATGCTCAAAAATATGAGGAATTTGACAATGTTGTCTCTTTACCAGAAAAAGTGCTTTTGAAATCCTTAAAGAGGGTAGTTATCCGAGGAAAACGAGGAAAAGGTGTTCCCGTTTTATTTCACTCTGATATACAAGACAATATTAAAACAATATTAAAAGTGAGGGACTATTTCGTTCCCAAAAACAATCCATATCTTTTTGCTATGGTGAATTCTAACTCACATTTAATAGGTTATAAAACTTTAACCAAACACGCTAAATTATGCGGGGCACAAAACCCATCGTCGATCACCTCAACCCGATTGCGAAAACATCTCGCAACATTATCACAATTATTTAACTTATCAGATGGAGAAATAGAACAGTTGGCTACATTTATGGGACATACAAGCGGTGTTCACAGAAATTCCTATCGACTTCCGGACGATGTGTATCAAACGGCGAAGATATCCAAACTATTAATGGTAATGGAGAAAGGCGGAGCAGATCATTATAAAGGAAAATCTATAGATGAAATCGATATCGACATGGAAGAAAATCTTTTAGGTGACAAAGATTGCGATGATGATAGTGATGAGGATGAAAACACAATTATATAGGAACTGTTAGACACCTCTAAGCCCTCAAATAGTAGCAACCAAGATTTTGTTAAAAACGAGGATAATGAGTCTGCTGTAACGGCTAAAAAAAAATACTCGTAAGCTGGTACCTTGGACAGATGAACAGAAAACATTCACCTTAAACTATTTTAAAGATCACATTGAGTTAAAAAAGCCGCCCAAAAGACATGAATGTGAAGACCTAAAAACAAAATATAAACAATTATTAAGTAATAAAGATTGGTTAAAAATCAAGGTATTTGTCCAAAATGCATATACTAAATGTAGAAATTAGTATTTATAGTGTGGAGAATTCAATTTTACATTTTAATTTTCATTAAACTTCATTTATATGCATAGTCAGGATTTTTAAAACGGTAGGCTCTTGATTTTGTAATGGTTTTTTTCGCAAGCCGACTTTTATAGTCAAAACGACAATGTTATTTTTTGTGAATAACTATTTAAAATTAGTTGTTAAAGATAAGAAAAGAACATTCTGAATAAAATATGTTGAGAATTATTCGTAAAATCCAAACAGCACGCCACATGTGATTGAGCGACTTCCCTGTTTATTACGTTCACTCCTCGAAAGATATAACCTCATAATATTAGCATATATTTTTAAGTCGCGATAATTTTCGGGAATGTTATGCCTGAAGTTGATTTTATGTAGACTTTTAATGATTGTAATTTCTTAATCAGTACCCGTCATAATGAAACATATGGAAAACCTTTTATTCTTATATTTGATACAAAATTTAATGTTATAGCGATGAGAAAATTTAAAATTCACGTTGGCAAATACAATTTTTTTTATTTTGGTTTGATAAAAATAAGTATACTATCAAATCGAATTTTGAAAATTATAGCACAAAATTTCGTATTTTATAATGTTTGTTGTACGTTTCAACTAATTGATTCCTTCCCTGGAAGGAAAATTTGATATGACAATAATTAATAAAACTGTTTACTAATTTTCAAAATTTTAAATTTCTGATGCATAGTTGGTTGGAGCATTTAATTTTCTTAGGAACAGAATAAGAAAAATTTTTGGTATAATGTTCTACAGCTTTTGGCATTCACATTATAATATAGATTTCATTTAATAACAAACTGTAAACGTTTTTGTGGTTAATTTTCTGTTACTTTATAAACTGAATGAAAATATATTTTTAAGTAACACACTGTTGTTTTCTTATTGCCTACGGACTACTGTCGATACTATCGATACTATAAGTGTCAATATATTTGGTTGTTGCTATTATCAAGAATGTATGGCAATAATTTTGTGTGATTTGTCAAATATATAAATATATTAAATGCTGTTCTACTTCAACTTTAATTCATTTGCTTTATTCAAACACAACAGTTAGATATTAGAAACTATTATTTAATCAACAACATTGTTAAGTTTCACATTACAAAAGAACCAATTACTAAAATAAATAGGTAGATATTTCATTAGCATATGTAACAAATTAAATTCCAAGTTAAGTCCAAAAAAATGATATTAATCACAAAATTGATGTGTAAAACCTATTTATATTTTTTGTAAATGATATTATTTATTCAGTTGGGTTCACAAATAAAACAATTTTTCATTTTTTAAATTTAATACAAACTTATAATCAAATATTAATACAGGGGTTCCAATTGAAAAAAATTGTAGATGACTTCATTAATTGAAAGTATTATACATTATATTTGAAAAGACATTAGATTGCAAGCAAAATTCAACATGTATTGCATTAAAATTGTTTATTTAGCTAATAATGAACCATATGTATTATGTCTTATATGTTCATGTAATGAATTTATGTGTTACTTTATAGCACAAGATATTAAAGATGAACAAAATAATACACTGTAATTTACAAAAATGTTATTCAGTTTATTATTCATCACTCTCACTTTCATATCCATCACTCTTACTTTCATATTCATCACTCCCACTTTCATCTGATGAACTAGTGTTGACAGTGAAACACATATTTTCCACCACATCATCTAATAGTCCATCATTCCTCCACATTTCCTCAGCTATATGGTCCACATGGTCGCAGTGTTTGTTCCATTCCGAACAACCAACTTCATCAAAGGCTGCTCGAACTAATTGTTCTATTTGAGTAGCACGTTGAGAAACATTTTTCATTGCCACTTCATGTTTAACGCTACTCCATATTAGCTCAATCGGATTGAGGTCACAGTGATATGGCAGTAACCGTACCACAGTATGTCCATGTTTTTTCAACAACTCATCCACATAGTATGTTTTAGAATGGTTGAAACGTTTGATGAGATCCAGAAGTTCTGCTTTAATCATATCATTTGTTGTTGAGATGCCATTTGTTTCAAGCTTCAGAGTTGATTGGGTTGGTGGCTTATTAATTTGAACACTGTGGTAAGGGGCATTGTCCATAATCACAATAGCATTAGGAGGTAAGTTTGGTATTAGTTGTGTTTCTAACCAGTTCATAAAATTTGTATGGTTCATGTCATCGATTTGCTTTTTGACTTGAAAATTAGAAGTCCATTCTTCACAAACCCATAACGTCTACCAGCGTGTACTATTATGTACCGTTGACCAGCTCAGTTGGATGTATACACTCCAGGTTCATCTTCCGATTGCCAGCATTTACTAACGCCATATGATGGATGGATATAAGTTTCATCCAAATGAGTTATTGGCTTCTTGTTGTGACCAAGAGCATCATTATCCCTCAACCTTCTTAAATAACGAGCCCGCCAAGCTACAATATCATTACGTTCCATCAAAGTTTTTCTTTGATTGAGGCATTTTTTATACTGAAATCCAATATTTTTTAAGTGCTTTCTTAAGGTGACTGGACCACCAGAGTAATTTACTTTATTTTTCATTTTATTTACCAGAATATTTATTGTTGGAACTTGTTTATCAACCGTATAGCATTCATGTATGGTTCTTTTCAAAAATGACCACACACCAGCAGCTTTCTGTCTACCAAAAACTTCCACAACGTTTTTAATAACATTGCGAGCTTCACTGTGGACTGTTTTCCTTGATTTTGTGTACATTTTGTTGAGGAAAATTGGACTGAAAGAAAAACGAACATTATTGGGCCTGATAAATATTAAATGACTGGTTATTGTGTGTTGTTCTAGGTTATGTTTATTAATTATAATTATAGTACATACCTTACTATGTTAATTATCAAATTAGTCTTAATAAAGACTGATTGTCCTGTAATTTATGAAGCAAATAATAACGTATAAAAATATAGAAGCAGATTATAAAATAACTGCTGACATCAAATAGAATGCAGTCCAGTGTTGCCGATGTAAAAATAAATATTATCCGAACTTACAATTTAAATTATCAGAATTTGCGAAAATTACCAAAAGGACACAGTGTTGTCTAAATAAAAGTCTGCGACCCTAGTCAATATTGAAAATCCCCCAAAACAATAGCTGTTTTATATATTATCCTTTCTGCAAAACACTGGAAAAACTATTTGGTTAGCGAAATTGTCTAAAAATCGGATAATTATCGTCACATTGACAACACTGATACAGACACTAAAATTGATGTATATTGATGAAATCACTCGGTCATATTATTTCGATTATGTTAACAATTACTAATGTACAATCGTTAACATTGGCTCCTGATTGGCTAGTTGCGATGACCTTTGTTTTAGTTCGCATATTTTCCGGGGCTCTTGTTTGCTTCTGAGGAGTGTATATGAAAAATTGTATATTTGAAATTTCAAAATATTACAAAACAGAATATCGTTATACCTATAAAATTTATTACTAAACAAGTATACGCATCAACATCATGAATATCTCTTAGTTTTCTTGGAGACGCAACAATGTATGACATTTATACTGACGCAATAATAATGTTCAGATTAGCTCACCTAAAATATAATTTTCGTTTAAAATTTGTTCAGTATCTACAAATAACAAAAATTTTTGAACTTTAAGTAAAACAATATAATTATTCAATACATTTCAATAAGCTACAATTTTAAAATTTTACAATTCCTATACCCAATACAAACAGTACGCCACTGTCAAAACGAAAACGACTATCCGCTATTTGCAACCTCCTATTTGGACGCAAACTTATTTGGTAAATGCTCCTTCCTGTTAGTTCTATGTTCTAAGGTTTATCACATCTAGAGGTTGGGGAGGTAAATCTGAACTGTTCGCTCAGATCAGTCCGAAGTAAATGTGTTTGCTCGGAATATTTTGACCGATATTGAGTTAGAAGTTCGTTTATATCTATGGTTGGTCGGGCCGTCACGTGACCAAAAGTCCGTCGCCTTTTTGATGCAAATACTGAACGTAGCTCATGATGCGTTAATAAATCATGGGTTACAATGTGCTCTATTTCAAATGTCAACCAATTCCATTACAGAGTAAAGTGTTACTTTGTACAGTCGTTTGTGAACGCAGCCTAGCACTTCTTAGCATTGACATCTCGTGATCGTGAAATTGACAGTTCTGACATATATAATAAATAGGTTTCTTCTTACAGCGATCACAAAAGGTTGGAAACTGGACGACTCACGCGCGGTGAATGAAATCCGTTCAAAGAGAGGCTCCAATCATTTGTGATCGCTCTACGAACATGCCTAATATACACAGACCTAATAACACAGGAGATCAAATTGCTTACATTTTACAGTCAGCCATCATTGACCCTTCCACTTTCTATGCTAAAAGAACTGTAGCCACAGTGTAGCCAAATTTACAAACAGTATAAGTTTATCGAGAAAAATAAAATAAAAAATAGGAGCAATTTAGTATAATTTGCAATCAACTAATAGAAAATAGTAATTTAATTCATTTTTATAACAAATTGGTTAATATTAAAATTAAACTGTTCATTATAGAATAATCATCTTATTTTATGAATTATTAGTATGAGATTTCTATACTAAAATAAAAAGAAACATGACAACACCGTTTACAATTTTACGCTAGGTGGTGGCTGGATACGCGATTTTGAATTTATTTTTTGTGGCGTTGATTTCTGGAAACTGTGTATTTATAATTATTTTTTAATTATTTGACTTTTTTGGTACATATCTGCGATTGTCGATTATGAGCGATTAAAATAGAGTTTCTTTCTTTTTCTGCAGTACGCAACCTGTGTTTTTCTATCACACTTTTTCGATTCTCCCTTGTCAACATGTCGACTCTCGATTTCATCGGCGGTGACGCTAGGCGCTAGTGAGAGATTTGCGATTTGCCCCGGGCCGGGTTTTGTTTTGAGGTTAATTCTAATAAAAATACGTTTTTGTTTGAGCATCATTTTTTTTTTGAATAGTTAGTAGATTCAGTAAAGGTATGTAAATCTTCTAATCTTTAAAAGCTTTTTCTAATTGTATTTTACTTTGTAGTTAAAATTGAAAATCCCCCCGAAGAAAAAAAACTGTTTTCAATCCTGATTGGATAGACGAAAAAGTTTCGCCTCCTGAATGGCATAAATTTTTGAGGCCAGTGAAAAATAATAATCAACAGGCCTACTGTTGTTTATGTAAAAAACCTTTTGAATTAAGTAATATGGGCCGGCAGGCCGTAGTGAGCCATTTTAAAGGAAACTCGCATTTAAAAAAATTAGGAAGTCAGAACCAAAGTAAACTTACAGAAGTTGTAGATTTAATGAAGTCAAAAAATAAAGAAAAGGAAACAGAACCTCAAAATTTGATGTTGCAAGATGAAAGTAAAAATTCCAAAGTATTTTTGGAAGGATTCCTCTTGAAGGAGAAAATGATCGACAGTGAAATATTGTGGTGTATTAATATTGTAATGAAACACAAGTCGTTGAACTCCGTTAAGAATGACATTATTATGATGAAAAAAATGCAAAATTGCAGAGAAAATGAGCTTGAGTCCCTCGAAAGCTAGTTATACTATTAATTTTGGACTTGCCCTATATTTCAAAGATCAATTAAATAGAATGTTGGTAAATTGTGATTGGTTCGTAATTTGTTTTGATGAATCTTTAAATAAAGTATCTCAAAAAGGACAGATGGACTTGGTAATTAGATTTTTTAATAATTCCAATAACTTGGTTGGAAGTCGGTATCTAAATTCCGTATTTTTACAACATGCAACAGCTATTGACTTATTAGAAAAGTTTAAAGAAGGTATTGGAAATCTCTGTTTGAAAAAACTATTGCAGGTATGCTCACAACTTATAACAATTTGAATGTATTTCAGTAAAATATTTTGCATTATAGGTATCAATGGATGGTCCTAGTGTTAATTGGAAATTCTTTAGATTACTTCAGGAAGATAAAAAGTGCAAGAATATTATTCAAATTGGTAGTTGTGGTCTTCATGCAGTACATGGAGCATTGCAAACTGGCCATAAGGCTACAAATTGGGAAGTTAATGAATTTTTACAAGGTATATATTACCTATTTAAAGATAGCCCAGCGAGAAGAGCTGATTTTACTGTCAGAACAAAATGTGAAGTTTTTCCATTAAAATTTTGTAGTATACGGTGGGTTGAAAATGTTAAAGTGTGTGAAAGAGCATTACTTCTCTTTAAAGATATAAAAATTTATGTAGAACATAAAGACACAAAGCTTCCCAGCAATATATCTGTGAAAAATGTGAAAAGTGGGTTAAATGACACCATCTTGCCACTCAAGATATGTTTTTTTTTCAACAGTTGCAGGCGTTTTGGAACCGTTTTTAATCCGATACCAAAGTGCTCACCCACTGCCACCTTTTTTATATACTGACACAAAAAAACTTTTACATAATCTTCTAGAGAGGTTTTTGAAACCAGAGGTAACCAGTGGTTCAGCTTTAAAAAATATTGAAAAATTTGATTTCACCAAAATTGAAGTCTTTCTACCCCTAAAGCAAATTGATGTTGGATTTTCTACTAGGAAATACTACAAGACAGTTAAAGTTTCAGAGGCAGAAATGGCAAGATTTTGGAAAGATTGTCGAAAATTTTTAATAGCAACCGTCCAAAAAATTGCCGAAAGATCTTGCATAAAATATAATTTTGCAAGATATATTACATGCTTTGATCCAAAATTATTTGTGGATTCTGTGCAATATGCAAATAAATTAATACAACTATTTTATGATAAACATTTAATAACTACTTTACAAGCAGAAAAAAGTTTTTGTCAGTTTAAAAAACTAGCATCTGACAAAAATTTTCTCAAACAAGCTAGAAATTATGACTGTAATGAAAAAAGACTTGATATATTTCATTTTGAATGGTTACCTGAACATTATCCCGAATTATGGTCATTTCTTAAATTAATTTTAATTTTGTCCCATGGAAATGCGACTGTGGAGGCAGGTTTTTCAATAAACAAAAACATTCTTGTGGAGAACATGAAAGAACAATCAATTATTTCACAAAATTGTTTATGATTTTATAAACCATTTAGAAGGTGGAATAACAACGTTAAACATAACGAATGAATTAAGAAAATTTGTAACAAATTCCCATAGAACTTATAAAGAATTTTTGGACCAAGGGAATAAAAATTTAACGAGGATTAATGCTGCTCAGAAGAAAAAGAGAGAAGCTGAGAGCAAGATTTATAATTTGGAAAATAAAAAGAGGAATATTGAGAATGAGTCGGGAACTAGTCTATCTTTAATAAATACTGAAATTCTCGAATTAAGGAAAAGTGAAATAGGTAATTAAAACCTAAAATTCCATATAGTGCAATTCCGAAAATGGTGATTATTTTATACTACTTATTTAAAAGCCCTACTCAGGACAGCTTTGAATCTATCTGCAGGGAACAATGTGCTGTCACTCTATGGTTTCCTGGTGTGTATTTTAAATTTTCCCATTTGACTGAATACATAAAAAGCGACACAAAAGCAGCCTGAAGGATTATAGCAATTTTTTTCCTGTAGATTGGCTCTAAAATTGCTCTGTGTGTAGAGCTTTTCCAGTTTTTTATTTTTAAGAATTTTGTTTTATTTTTTAAATTTTTATTTATTTTTTTGTTTTGTAACTCTTAGATCATATATGATCTAAGTTATAACTACTGGTTTACGTTTTATACTTATTAACTGGTGTAATTTTTTTTGTATTTTTGTAACAGATTTTGTTTAAATTTTTAAATGTTTAGTTTATGTTGTACCCGCCTCTGGTTTAATAAAATTAAAACGTTATTTATTATATGTGTTCATATTAGTCCTTCAAAACTTCGTTTTAATAAGGACTACGTTAAATTTCACTATATTATGTTATGGTTTTGAAAGTCATTTTGTTAGTGTATAACAGAGTGTCCTGGAAAAAATAAATTGTGGGTCAGGGAAAACCTGGAAAAGTCAGGGAATTTCATTTTGTACAATGACTATGAACCCTGGTGTAGTTTGTGGAAAAGTGGATCATTTATTTCCAGATTTAACTTTTCACAGGTAAATGTGGTTATGTTTCATGCCAGGAAAACGAATTTGTTCATCGTCAGTGCCGGGCTAGTTTGTTTGTTACTATTATTGAAATATTTTGTTGCTTTACATTTTCATTCAACTATTGGTACTAGTTTCTTGAATATTTTTGTTTACTATAAAAAATAATATGTAGTTAAAATCAGCAAATATTTTTCTTTTAAGGGGAAATAATAAGTGAACAAGAAAAAAGTCCTAAACATAAAAACAGATTCCTCATCCTTTAACATAGGATCTACATGCGGAGAGAATTTCTCAAGTTCCAAATCATTTTTGTTTTTTTTTATTCCATTTGGAGTATTTAAATATTTATAATTCGTTGCCTGATAAATATTAAATTATTACTCTATAGTATGGGGATATTGGGGCTTATTGGTTTTTATTTTACATTTTGCTTGTTGTAAAATCAGGTTTCCTCAGGATCTGGAAAAACGAAAATTATGGTTTTATTTAGTTGGTATTGCAAAAAGGCAACTTCTGCCAAAAAATCCCTGTTATCCTCGGATCATTTTTTCCCGGAAGATCTGGTAACTAAGTCAAATGGAGCAAGATTTATTAGAAAGAGTGCCAATCCTAGACGTTTTGAAGGTGTTTGGATTTTGGATGATGCATCTACCAGGTAGAAAATATTCCCAAATTTAATTATTTTTTTTATTTTAGCTCTGATGCAACTGTTTTTGAAATACCTCCACTTCTAAAAGAAAATCCTAAGTAAGTTGAGTATTTTTAATATCAATTTTTAGAATGATTCGGCTTTTACTATAAACTTTTCAATATTTTGATACATCAATTTTGTAGTTATTATAATTGTATTTGAGATCTGAATGTACTATGGGTTTCACATCTATACCTGGTTCCTCCAGAGCTACGGAAACTGTTTTATTAGAAGACAATGAGAGTTCAACCAGTTCTATAACAGAAACTGCATCGGAGGTGGGAGAACCGCATTCTGAAGTAAATGAGGCATCTGTAGCTAGTATGAAAATTGGTAATACAATGAGGTGAGAATTACATCATCGGTGTAATATAAATAATTAAATCACCTTCAGTTGTCTGTCAGTTATACAGTGAGGACGTTTAGGTTGGAATAAATTCAATATTTTTTGTCTAAATCTATTATAACAAAACGCTTGCACAGGTCAATTTTTATTTTCAATTGCGCATCGTACTCAAGATTGGATGTACGAGTGACGTCACCACTTTTGTTATTTTTTTAAATGGAACAACATATTTTTAATGTTATAAATGAAACTAACTGTTTCTAATTAGAAACAGTTAGTTTCATTTTTAACATTAATATAAGTAGATTCCACAAAGTAAGGGTCCAAACAGTAAATTCAACATATTTTTCTCTATATTTTTGAATTCCACAACAGACGATTACAAAAATGTATAATACTTATAGACCAAAGCATTGGTTTGTGAATTAGTGACAAATGTTGTATCAGAAATTTTTAATCGTAAAATTTTATTGAAATGACTGGACTAATAGATTTTTAGTTTTTATTATTTTAAATAAGTAAGAAAATACATTAAAAAGTTTAATTAAATGTTCAAAGTGCATGCCGTTGACTACCTGGCAATAACAAAGAGGATTTCTAAATTCCTCCAACACTTTATTCAATGTTTCTCGGCGAATGAGTCTCACCTCATGAAGAATTCTCTTTTAAATCTTCGATATTCTTAGTCCTATTGAAGTACACTTTAGATTTAATATAACCTCAAAAGTAAAAATCAAGGGGGGCTACATCAGGAGATCTTACGGCCACTCTATAAATCCTCTCTTACCTATCCACCTGTTGGGAAAAATATATCTAAATAATCACGCACTATTAGCGCATAATGTGGTGGTGAGCCGTCCTTTTTGAATTGCTAGGTATGTTTGGATTTTGATTGTCTGGACATAACGTGGCAATGGCTGAAATAATATCATTTTCTAGCATTTCTAAATATTTTTCAGCAGTCAACGTTCCTTCAATAAAAAATGGTCCCAGAATGTTGTTGCCAACAATTCCTGCCCAAACATTAACTTTTCCAGGATACTGAGTGTGGGCCTCCATCATCCAATGAGGATTAGTGTGACCAGTATCTACAGTTTTGCCTATTGACAGTACCATTTAAACAAAATGTTGCTCCATCTGAAAATACTACATGCTCTACAAGTTGTGGATCATTATTACATCGCTCCATCATCACTTCACAAAATTCCATCCTTCGATCAAAATCATCATCGTTGAGTTCATGAACTAAATTAACTTTGTACGGGTGAAACTTATTTTTTTTCAAATATTTTATAACTGTAGACTTACTCAATGAGTTTTCTCGTCACCACCAATTGCAGAACGACCTTTATAATTATCTCTCACGTTACCAAATTCTCTAAATTTTTTTTCTATTTTCGGTACAGTGGATTGACTAATATTTATATAATATATATATAATATTTATCATTCCACAATTCACAAACTTCTCGCTGGGTTCGGGACTTGTCACCACACTCACACATTATTAAAATTTCAATTCTTTCTTTTTCGCTTAAACGTACCATTATTGAGAAATTTAACAACTAGGAATTGACAATGCATTACTTATTGTTTGACATTAGCATTGTAAACAAAAACAAAACATCAAAAAAACCATGGTAATGAATATCTTTTGTATGTTCATTATTCCTTTCATTTTATTAATAATGAAATCCCATCATCTTTATTAGTCCAGGCATTTCAATTAAATTTTATGATTAAAAATTTGATACATTTGTCACTAATTCACAAACCAATGCTTTGGACTATAAGTATTATACATTTTTGTAATCGTCTGTTGTTGTGGAATTCAAAAATATAGAGAAAAATATGTTGTTCTATTTTAAACAATAACAATGATGTCATGTACGCGAAAGTGGTGACGTTATTCGTACATCCAATGATAGAGTACGATGCGCAATTGAAAATAAAAATTGACCTGTGCAAGCGTTTTGTTATAATAGATTTAGACAAAAAAATATTGAATTTATTCCAACCTAAACGTCCTCACTGTATATTTATACAAATGTGAAGTATTTTTATATCACAAATACAAATATTGACATTGTTCTGTAGAAAAAGGCGATATGACTAGTAGTGAGTTTTCAACCCCTGAAAAGCGAAGAAAAAATATTACAATTCTTAAAACTACAATAACCAGCCAAAGAAAAAAAATACACACATTACAAAATCAAGTTAGACGACTTAAAAATCGTGTAAAATCATTAAAAGACTTATTGGAAGTTTTAAGGGAAAAGTATTTTATTTCTGAATCAGCAGAGTCATTTATAAGCAGAGCCGGATTTAGCTAGGGGCTTGGGGGGTCTATAGCCCCAGGCCCTGTCACATCACCATATCATGTAACTTGCAGCATTTTCCAAAATTTTATAAAAATGATGTTGTTCAATGCATTTTTGGAAGTGATCATATCATTGTAAAAACAAGTAATATATTTTATTTATAAAAAAATTAATTTTGAGTATTTAGTTAGGCATAAAATGTATACCTCAACGCATGCAATAAGCAACTCACGATATTTCATATCATTACTGTAGAAAAAAAATAACGTAAGTATATTATATTTGAGCATGTTTCTCGTTGGATTCGCGGAGATGCAATGCTTTCGCGTCTTTCAGCGGCACTGCGGCTCGGGAGTTGGTCTGCTGTTTTTGCGGAAAAACAAAAGCGTGCGTCTACGTGTTAGACACGTCTGTTGGACTGTTGGACGGAAAAAAGATATCAGTTGGTCGTAGCCTTTTTCTTAGCAAGCATTGGACACGAAATGCTTCATTTTTTCAGTTTTTCTCGTTGATATCGTTTTGTTTCTTACACTAAAATGTTAAGTAAAACTAAGAGTGGTGCTCAGAAAAGAAAAGAAGCAAAGGAAAAAAATGCGTACGTGCAATCTTTAGCAAAGGTAACTTCGTTTTTTCATCCAAGTGAATCCATCCAACAAAAACAAGCTCGTGATACTGAAGAACATTGTGAAAGCTTTTTTACTCAAAGCAATGATGAGTTAGGAGAAAATGTTGATTTTGACATAAAATGTGGATCAATAAAGAAGTTGCCAATAGCTAAGGCTAGTGCTAGTACTCTGCAGAATAATATTACAAGTGAGATTATTGTAGAAGGTGTTGATAGTCGTAGCAACGAGAACGTTAAAAAAAGCGATCAAGTAGGTAAATGTTTCTGTTGACAGTTTTATTTTGTCAGAGTTTTATGTCTGATGTAAGATTTAAATTTTCTATTTTTTATAAATAGTCAATGCAAATTAAATGTAATTAATGACACTGAGGTCAGTTGGGCTGACCAGAGTTCAAATAAATACATATTTTAAATAAACTAAGTAGGAGTAAAACTAGAAGTGACTTGTAAATGGTGTTTTAATAATTTCCAACGCTCCACCATTACGCGATGCTATATTTTCTTAATCATTTAATTGAAAGAGGATGAAATTTAAGGAAAAATGGAAAAACCGCATCTCAATATCTATTTTCTTAACGAAGATACGAGAAAAAATAGGTATACTAGGGGATCGAGTTTTATACTTAAGATTATTTCCATATTTTTTGAAAACGGGAAGTGTGCAAGACGAGCAGCGAATTTATTTAATCAGCTTCATGAAGACAAGCAATTTAATCACTCATACGTATTACAGCTAATGATAAAATTTCGTCAAACAGGGTCAGTAGCTAATCAAAAAAAGAACCTCCCAGAGAGCGCTGAGATTCTTATGGAAACTCACTTCCCAGGATCTGTCTTTCCTGGAACGACGAACTGGGCGAAAGTACCAACAACATCCTCATAATACGACTGGCAGTTTGCTAGTGCAGTGGATATCCTTATGCCGCACCTGGTTGGAATATTCAGAGCCTCTTTAGCTCTGAGGTATATTCCCAGAAAGTGGAGAGAAGTACGAGTGGTATTTATACCCAAACCAGGAAGGATGGAGTACACCTTACCAAAAGCATTCCGACCTAATAGCCTCACATCGTTCATTTTAAAAACAATGGAGAGGTTATGGGAGAGGTTATGGGAGAGGTTATGGGAGAGGTTATGGGAGAGGTTATGTGAGAGGTATATAAGAGATGAAGTGCTAGTTCACAACCCACTTCAAGCAAATCAGCATGCATATACTCCGGGAAGGTCCACTGATTCATCCCTCCACCAAGTGGTTGGCAGAATCGAAAGATCATTGGACAATAAAGAATCCACCCTGGGTATATTCATAGATATTGAGGTAGCGTTTGATAAAACAACCTTCCCAACAATTATCCAGCAACTTAACTCCAGGTAGTGGGAGAATGGATACTCAAAATGCTCTCTAGTAGAGCAATAGGTATCAATGTCGAAGACATCATAGTGAGAGGACTGGTCATGAGGGTATGTCCGCAGGGAGGGGTCTTATCACAGTCTTTTGAACATTGTCCCGGATATTCTGATTAATCACCTCAAAAATAATGGATTCTACACAATCGCATACGCAGATGACATAGTTATCTTGCAGACCGGAAAATTTGTAAACACACTGTGCGATAGAGCGCAGGATGGGCTCAAACTAATAGAAACATGGTGTAAGGAACGCCCACTGTCGATCAATGCCAAGAAGACTGAGATGGTCCTTTTCACCAGGAAAATAGTATTAAAACACCTCAGATCTTCAATAGCAAATTAAACTTCTCTGATGATGTGAAATACCTTGGTATTACCCTCGACAAGAAGCTAGGGTTTTGAAACACCATAAATGTCATCCCTTCAAGATACATTTGGTACAGGAAATAAATGAAGATGACCCAGGCAGGCGGCAACAGTTTTATGAGATTATAGGGTCAATTCTATAAGAACTGGTCAAAAATTAAAGGCACGTTAAAAAAGCGATCAAGTAGGTAAATGTTTCTGTTGACAGTTTTATTTTGTCAGAGTTTTATGTCTGATGTAAGATTTAAATTTTCTATTTTTTATAAATAGCCAATGCAAATTAAATGTAATTAATGACACTTAGGTCAGTTGGGATGACCGGAGTTCAAATGAATACATATTTTAAATAAACTGAGTAGAAGTAAAACTGGAAGTGACTTTTAAATAGTGTTTTAATAATTTCCAACCCTCAACCATTACACGATGCTATATTTTTTAATAATTTAATTGAAAGACGATGGAATTTAAAGAAAATGGAAAAACCGCATCTCAATATCTCGTCCCTTGAGAGCAGAACTATACCATGTACAAATTTTCACATTGAATTTGAGACAAAACTTATTTTTTTGTAACCATCGATGTGATAGACCCACGTGCCAAGTTAAAATAAATGTTATTCTATCAAATGGGCTGGCAAAATTATGGTATTTTCATTGTTTAAGTAATAAATACATCAAACACCGACAAATTATTTTCTCCTTGACGATTTTACCAAAAATTAACATAAGCCGGATTTGATACTGTTGGTACATTAAGTATTCAAATAATGGAAATATCCTTATATACTTTTGATTTTTAGATGACCAAGCAAAAACTAATGTAAATCACACACATAGACGTAAGGCAAATTAATACTTATAATCCCAAAGATGAATCCGCTCATGTAGCAGCTTCAACACTACGTAAGTAAAATATTATCTTCGAGTTTAAGATTAATAAAATAAAATAAATGTAATTAAAGGTGGTATTACGAACCTAGATTGAATAAATGAAGCTGGAACTCGGGTCGAAAAGAAGAATGAAGATCTTCATTTCAAGATTTTTATGTCTGCTGTAAGATTTTAAATTTTCTATTTTTTATAAATAGCCGATCCAAATCAAATGTAATTAATGACACTGAGGTCAGTTGGACTGACCGGAGTCGAAATGAATACATATTGTAAATAAACTAAGTAGAAGTAAAACTAGAAGTGACTTTTAAATAGTGGTTTAATAATTTCCAACGCTCAACCATTACACGATGCTATATTTTTTAATCATTCAATTGAAAGAGGATGGAATTAAAAAAATGGAACAAACCGCATGTCAATATCTATTTTCTAAACGAAGATACGAGAAAAAATAGGTATACTAGGGGATCGAGTTTTATACTTGAGTAAATTGAAAATTTTACATAATGTAGTAGGCGTCCAGATGTCATAATTTGTTGACAACTTAAATATAAAATTAACGTACAGTGAATTTATGAACTTGTAACGGTTAGTAATTTAAAAAAAACGTTATGTCTTATACAAATAGCGAAGCTTTTAATATGTTAAAAGTTATTTGTCAAAGTTGTTATTGGATAATATTGTTATCCAATCATTCGCTCACAAAAATAAGTTCTCCTATCAAAATCGTCTTTCATCAGTTCCTGAGTAGGTATCATTTTATAGAGATGAGTTTTATTTTATTTTAATATGTTTACTATCGATGCATGGCTAACATTGAATGTAGTGGATGCCTGTCTGCTCGATGCATATGGGATTTTCTCAAAACCAAGCATCACCTCTAATTTGATTTCATCACTCATTGAATTGGCTGCTGATTTTTTATCTGCCTTACATAACCAAACTCGCCAAACTGCTTATCTATTTTACTAATTGTGCCTTGGGAGGTAGGCGGGGATTGGGGGTATAGCGGGATATGGGCGGTATAAGGTTTTTGCCTACTTTCTTATTATCAAGACCTAAACGAGAAATAAGTTTTGGGTATATCGTAATAAGTTTTGAGTATATTATAACGAATTTCGGTGACCACATGATTTTATTTTATTCCATCTTAATTGTTGCAATAAACGATAACATTTTTGAATAAAGAATGAAGAGACCTTTCAAACGATATATCACAAGCCTATACTTCCCATTTGAAAAATTGGGGGTTGTACCTGTCATTTGAAGGGGGTTGAAGGTAGGGATCGCATTTTCACGTTGAAGAATGTCAATTTATAATTTAAATTTGACATTTTTCGGTATTCCCTATAAATATGTACAGGAACCGAAATAATTTTATTCTGTTTGGCTTTTATACACTATACAGAGTGGATCACAGAAAACAGTCCACCCCGATATTTGGCAGTATTCCTTGGATTTTAAGAAAATTAGGAAACACGTCGATTTTTGTTTTAAGAAGGACAATGATAAAGAAATCTGTCATTTGTCAACCTCCTGCCTTCCACTTCACCAACCCCTTATTTTTAAATAGGGAATATACCATGTGCGGCACATCATTTGAAAGGTATTTAGATGGAGTATTCAGACATAATGATCGTCCACGATTTTTTTCGATATTTACACATCTTTTCAAAAAAAAGTCTTATTTAATTTAAAGTACATCACTTCTTAAAAATTGAACGCAACGCCTATAGTTTGCTGATGTGACATTTTTTTTGTCACATCAGAAGTAAATTAAAACAGTCATTACAAACAATTAGTAATTTGCTACTAAAGGCCCGTCCACACTTGTTACTCAACATTGTTATCAACAATGTTGTTCAACATGTTACCGAAGTTTCGTCAAAAAGCAACAAGTTATTTGTTTTTTCAACAAGTTATTTGTTACCAATAAGAGAGCGGTAAAGATCAAAGAATGTTGATAACATTGTGTTGGCTACATGTTGCCACTGCGACCACATTGGCTTTTTGTATTCATTCCAGTGTGTTAAGTTCTCAGTTTTGTTTAGACCAGTAATCGGTTTACTTCAAGACATCTTTAAATATTTTTTTAAAAATGGAGTGGAGCAAAGAGGCCACGATCCAATTAATTGAATTGTTTAGAGAACATAACTTGTTATGAGATTGTCGTTCGAAGGATTATAGAAATCGTCAAGCTGAAAAACGACGTATTTACAGAAATTGCGGAAACAATGCGAATGGAAAAAGAGGCGGTGAAAATAAAAAGCTTGATTTGGCAGTTTCAGAGGAAAATAAAGAAAAGTGAAAATCAGTCCGGAGATGGAGTTGATGACATTTATGTTAGCAAATGATTTGCATTTCAAAGCTTAATGGTTTTGGAAGACAAGAACAAGCCGCGTCCCACTCTTGAAGGTGGAATTATTAAGGTAAGCAAATGAAAAAATTATTTACTTCGCTTACCTACTCGCTAAATAAATTTAATCTGAGATCAGGTTACTAAAAAATAGTATTTTAGTAGTTTTGCTGCCATGGTAGCGCACCTTCATTTGAACTAAAATATTCACTAAACTCATTCCTTATCATTTGAGCATCAGATGTGGGCTTTCTTGCAATTTTTTCAAGGGGACGTAGTGATGTTTCTGAGAGATCATGATTTAATCTCCAGTGACCTGGAGTTACTTCTCCCGTGATTTTGTTTTCGGAATCAAAAGTTCCTGGAGGAGTGTAACTACGATTTGATCTCGTACTTTTTCGTAAAAAATTGTGTAAGTAGACACATGCAAGTACGATTTGTTTTTGCTTTTTCTGGTTCGAGAAGTAATGGCTTACGTATGCATCGGGAAACTGAAGACATAATTCCATAAACATTTTCAACTACCCTCCTAGCTCTACTTAAGCGGTAGAAAAAGAGAATCTTTTTCGACCCTTTTAATTGAATACCTGGGTATGGCTTCATGATATGATGTTGTAGAGGAAAGGCGTCGTCTCCTACGAATACATAAGGCAATTTATGATCGGTTCCAGGAAAGAAATTTTCATCTGGCAATAGTAAGGTGCCATCTTGTATCATTGGCTGGATCACTGTATTTGAAAATACACCACCATCGGATATGCGTCCCTGGCAACCAACGTTTACATAGATTGTTACAGGTCAGAAGTTACATGCCAACACTTACCCAATATGCCAAATTTTACGAACAAATTATGGTGAAAATAAATAAATATTAGGACTTACTCTTCATATTTGTGTTTATTTTGTATTTTAATAATACTACTTTTACTTAGTATTCGTAATTGACCTACATTTCCTCTTTTAAATCTTACATATACTACATCTTCGGAAGTTCATCTTCCAGACTTTCATATCCACTTCAATTCCCTAAAAATTTATGTACAAACTTAAGTAGTGATTGCGAGCAAGATCAGTTTCAGAATATATGGTATTTAGTGTTAAAAATAAAATATATTTCTCAAAGGTTCAAATGTTTACATTTGGATCATCTAGAATAAATTGACATCTGTCAGACGATGAAGATAAAATAAAATTAATTGATTGATAATCAGATATGACTGATAATCAATCATTCATTAACAAAGTGGTAGTTTTACAAATTCAGTACATTCTTTATCCTCTTCCACCTTTGTAAATTCACATATATATAGCATATCTTTTGAACTCTTAGAAGCTACTGGTAAAGGAAAAGAACCAACCATTCAGGACAGGTTGTGATCAAGGGAAGAGAGATATCGTCTCATTTTGGATGCTAAGAGCACCTAACGTTAATTTAACGAATTTTTTTGTAGTTTACAAAAAGTTTTAGAAGGAAAAGTTTCCAAGGTTCCTTAGAACTGGAAACTCAACCAGTGGGTTGGATTTATTCTTTTAAAATACATTGTAATTACCCCAACTTGTCTTGTTCCACTTAAAGGCCACCCACCATCAACGGTAAGTTTGTCGACCACTCACCTTTATGTGATTATATTCTGAATACTGGCTGAATATCATTCACTTACGTTTATTCTATTCTATTCTATTTTATTTCAGGCCTTCAATTTCAATTTCAATTTCACTTTCAACTTCAACTTTCTATTTAAACTTTCAACTTCATTTCAATTTACACTCTTCTTACTTGAATTCTTATTTTGGGATTCGACTGGTTCTCACATCGTTGACGACCTCTGGATCATCATAGGACAACTGTTACCCCGATCTACACGTGCGAGGACTATACTTTTGGTATTCAACCCGTACACGTCCTAACCTTTAGCAAGTGGTTATTCCATGTAACATAGGTTTAAGTAAATCCCTAGGACTTCTCTCCCTGCCTTCCCTTCGTATTTTTGTAAGAGCCCCTTTTTGTGAGTATCTTAATAGACATACGTGTAATTTGTATGGCCTACCACCTGTTAGGTAAATCAATAGTATCTATTAATCACAAATCTACATAACGAGATAGTTTTATTTGTCCCCTTAAAAACCCCTTCCTTAACCCTGAGATATTCAAAAGGGTGTTTACCCAAGTAGCAAAATCAGTTTTATTGGGGCTCTGTAAAATGCTATACAACATATCTAATAGAACTACGATCGTCCTATAATGCTCTTTACAGCACTAATATAATATGTATACAACCAAAAAAGGCCCAAATTATAAAATCTATATCTATATATGATAGTTAAAAACTATTTTATAACTATGTTTTTCAGGTTAATATTATAATCTGTCCAAATGTGCGCTTTACAACCATTATAATTATATTTCTTAGAGATCGTATAGAGCGGTTTGAAACCATTTTAATAATAGTTTATACAACTTAAAAAAAAGATTGATAAAACGCTGTCTCTAGATATAAGTTAAATTTTATACGATTATTTTATTCTTTTGTGAGGCAACTTACAACAAAAATATCGAATAACGTTGATATAATTGTCGCCGCGCCTTGTTTGTCATGATTCGAAAAGATGGACATATAAAAGAATCGCCATCTTAAAAAATGTATAATAGCAAAAATATGGAAGGTATATTATTAAATTTATTTATTTTGCACTACTAATTTTCCTGCGCAGCGAATTTTTCTGATAAAATATACATATATATTTACTAAAAAATACATTTATTAGCCGATCTGATGAAAATATTAAAATGTGTAAATATCATTCAAAGGTATTATTTTTAATCGGAAGTACCTTTTCGGTCATATATTAGTTCAATAAATCAAATATACTATATCTCTATAAAAAGTATGTGTATTGTGTACTTTTGTGACCGAAAATATTTTTCTACAACAATGGCGGCCACCGACAAACGCTTAACCCCGCAAATAAACATGGCGTTAACTAATACAATAATTATGTGTCAATAAAAACATTAAACAATGTTTTAAATTTATAAGAATCTCTATAGAACCTTATTATTCAATAGACTTGTTTTTAATGGCACTATAAAACTATTTGTCAAACAACTGCAGTCCGAAATTTTATTCATTTCAGAGGTTGTCAAATTTATTATATTTTTGCTTCTATGATTTGTGTTTCGCTATACTATCTATTACAGGGATACGTAAAACTTTTGGAATTATGTATATCTGGTCAATTTCAAAGTGCAACTCTATTGATTGCTCAGTTTAATTTATTATAGTGAATACACGTAACTTATTATAAAATATGAAATAATTATTGACCCACATTAAAATTTTAAGCCAATCCTGCCTTAATAATTGTTGTCGTTCTTGGTGGTGTTGTTTCCAGGCAATTTAATTAGTGATAATGATATATTGATACGGCACATGCATTGGATTTCCCCTAAGTTTTGCTACGTGTAGCAACCTTGTAAATCGGTTTTCGGCGACTATCGTATAGGAAGCAACAAGCATCTTCAAGAAACACAGAGATATAAGGATGAAGAAACAGAAATAACAGAATAGTTCCATAGAACTTGTAACGAAGTTACTTTTTTGAGTTTTATAAAGATTTGAATTTGTTTTTTTTCCAGTATAATTTCAGTTTATTTAGTTTTCAATATGTAAAATAGGTAACAGGTTACTTCCTCCTTCCTCACTTTTAATTTTTTTCTTAATGTTGTAAGGGACATCCGGTATACAGACACGTTAATTTTATTTGATTAAAACATTTCGGCCATTCAGTATATCCATATGAATTATGGTATACAGCAATTAAATCTAGTTTGAGTTTTTTCACTAAAATTATTTTGAAGCGATTAGTGGGAACGAAGGCATAAATAGCAAAACAACAGTTTTGAAAAGAATTGGAACTTTTCTTCTCTCCACTCTCGCCTTCAAGAAGTCCGAAAAGTAAACGGCAAATACAGCGTTCCTCGAAATTGGTGAACCTAGTGTCTTCAAGGTAAAAATTATATTTTGCTCCGTTATAATTCCGAAGAAATTTATTTTGTTGAAAATTATTTTGATAGTTAAATTTTACATTCTGTACCAATGAATAAATTTGTTGGATCTACTACCGTCAGATAATACTCAGTGGTTTTATTAATATATTAATAATAATAATAATAATAATAATAATAATAATAATAATAATAATAATAATAATAATAATAATGTTTATTCATAAAAATACAATACAATTTGATAGGTGAAAACAATTACAAATATTTCAGAATAAACATTGATACCTCGCTGAGGCATAATAATGCCTGTGCGCGAGTTATAAAACTTGTAATAAAATATAAACAACACACAAAAAAACAACAAAATTTGATAAGTCTTAATAGGGAGATGTGGTCGAAGTCGGGAGTTGTTTTTAGCTTTACATTCAATTTGAAATTGGATTCAAAATTTTGCAATATTCCAAACATAATCATATTAAATAAATTATTTTTGATACCTTAAATTAATTAAATCATTAAAAATATGTCTGTTTTTACTAGCTATCCAGTTCTTTACAGAATATTTGTAACGTGGCAGTTTATTTATATCTTTAATATTATTTGGTAACATATTGAAGAGTCTTGGTGCAAAATAAGTCGTACATCGTTGTCCAACGGTCTTTGAGCTCATTGTGAGGTATGTACATTTATGTCTAGTAGGGTAATTATGTTGGGGAAAAAGTATATTTATATTTCTTTTAAAGATGTTTATGAGAATGTTTTGGCAGTATAACTGTCTCATGTCAAAAAAAGTACTCTCAGTAAAAAGCGCATCGCTGGGGTAAAATACTGGTTTTTTTAAAATAAGCTTTACTATCCATTTTTGTATATTTTCTAACTGTTTCAAATGGCAATCTGCCACACCACCCCAACCAATAATTCCATAAGTAAGATGCGACTGTACCAGAGACAGATATAAAGTTTTTAACTGGGTTTCATCTAAAAAGTCGCGTAAATATTTAAATTTATGTAGAAGCCCTCTGAGTTTATTGGTAATGTTTTTGACCCATAGATCCCATTTCAGATGCCTATCTATAATAATACCTAGATACTTAATTGATGATGCTTCAGGGATTTGAGTGTTTTCGTCAACATATATTGGACCAAGACTCGGCAAATTATTTATGTAAGATGTAAATGGCAGATATTTAGTTTTTTCTATATTTAACGTTAGTTTATTTAGTTGAAACCATTTTTTAACTGCTTTAAAATCGACTTCAATTTCCATTTTCAGCGTTTGCCAGTTTCTTGACTTGTAAGTTATGACTGTATCATCTGCGAAACTTATTATTTCTCCTTTTGTATTTAACCCTTTCACTGCGGCATGCATATTCTGTAGTTCACTACCGTGTGCGGCTCCCGAACAGCTCCGCGGCTGGAAACGTTTCTCGCAGCTTGGGTCGGCAGATTTAGAGTGCCACTTTTAAACAGTAGCGTATCATTTAAATTATTTGGAATTAAAACACAGCATATGTTACAATACTTTTATTAATGTTTATTTACAGATTCATAAAAATCAATTAAAAATAACAAAAAACAACTGTAAACTAATAATAATAATAATAATAATAAGAATTTAAAATAAAATTAGTAACTCATAATAAAAATAATGCAGAAATACAAACAAACTAATAAAACAAGTAGATGTTCTGTGAATACTAAACATTTTTTAAAGTGTGATATTGTTCAAAACATGGTACCGCACAAATTGCGACATTACATTTCAAACATCTGAAGGTGGTTTCTTTGCGCTTTTGCTTACTAGAACAAACCACGCAACGTCTACAGATAAGTTTATTTTGTTCATTACGTTGATCTGTTATACTTGGGAAGTGCCTTTCAATTAGACGTAGGGGAGATTTTTCATTTTCGTTGCTTCCTACAGATCGATTCTTCACTTTTTTATGTTCTTCTACTAATTGCTTGATTAATTTTAATTGGAAATCAATAAGGGGCAACTTTTTCCCAAGTTTAAGTTGATACAAAGCATGTGCATTCAGTATTGACATGTCCAATAAATGAAAAAATATTTTTTTATAACATTTGATGGATTTTCGGACTGTTTCTGTGGAACTATAAAGCATATCGCATCGATCTACTGCACCCATATTCTTGTTGTATTCTAGGATACATGCAGGCTTACTAACTTCAATGCCCCGTTTATTTTCAAAAGGTACAACATCTGCAGCATGAAATGTCGTTAGCATAAAAACCTCTCTTTTATCCTTCCATTTTAATGCTAAGATTTTATCTGTCGACGCATGCTCTACTTCACCAATTTCTAATTTGTTTTTGAGGGAGGGCATATGAGCTCTATTTCTTTTGACCGTTCCACATGCATTAATTTCATTTTGATGAAGTACGGAAAAAAGCTTGGGACTTGTATACCAATTATCGAGGAATATATTATGTCCTTTATACATGTATGGCTCTATGAGGGTTAAAACTATATTTGCTCCCATTCCAAGATTGCCTTCATATTCCTGAATGTTAGTTGTATTGCCTGTATAGATGATAAAGTCTAATACATATCCAGTTTTGCAGTCACACAAAACAAAAAACTTTATTCCGAATCGATGTCGCTTCGATGGAATATATTGCTTGTAACTGATTCGTCCCTTGAACAGCATCAAACTCTCATCTATACATAGATTTTGGTATGGATGCAGATTTTTTTTAAAAGAAGATTTGAGAGAATCGACCACTGTTCTAATTTTGAAGAGACGATCATCGTTTGCATTGTTTTGTTCTTCGTTATTAGCAAAATGAAGATTACGCAGGAGAAGGATATATCTATCACGAGATATAATTTGACTGAATATTGGTGTAGCAATAAGGGGATCGGTGGCCCAATAGTCATTTATTTTTCGTTTCTTTGTCTGAGCCATTAACATTGAAACAGCCAGGAAAACATAGAGTTCATCATTATTAGTAGGCTTCCACTTACTTTGGCGAGAAGTGCTTGCTGACATTTGTGTGGTAAGATCAGCAAAACGATTTGTTTCGTTTACTATGTGTTCCAATAATGATTCAGAAAAAAATTGCTTGAAACACGTAATTGGACTTGCATTCTTATCAAGGGTGTTTTTTGATTCCGAATTAGCAGCATTGTAGTCGTGAATAGTGGGATTAAATATGTGATTACCCCAGGAAAAGTCTTCAATAAACTTTGGTACTTTATTTGGTGGACCATCGTCTAAAACGCATTTGTTTATTTTTACTGATAATTATTAGAAACTTCAATTTCTTACCTGCGGAATCACCCTCGGTTTCTGACACATCTAAATAATTGTCTGTTGTCGGTACTTCTGAATCAGCTTCTGTTTCAGACGCTTCATCTTCGTCACTCATAGGCACGTCATCTGCATTTTCGTCAAATATTTCTTCATCGCTATTCATCAATATGTCCAATAGTTCTTCGTCAGTATAAAATTTTCGTTTTCCAGACATTATCTATCATTTAAATAATATGGCATTATTTATTATTCGTCACCCCACTATTGTAATATTAGTCAAACGGTAGCCAATTTAAATTCAGGTTATAATATTTTTGTTTTTATTTTATAATAATTATTTGCAATTTTTAATAATCTGGAGAAAAAGCCAACTTTAAATTCATGGCCAGCTTCATGAATCCACTTATAAAAAAAACCAGCAATGCAATACATCGAAAATAATAAACACTTACCGTTGAATTTTACTATCCTGGCAATACACTGAATTAACTAAATGATCTACAATACGCAACAACCGAATGAACATAGCATGCACGGCACTGACAAGTTTTCACAAGTTTGGACGTCTCCGAGCGGTTCCCGCAGTGAAAGCACATAAAATTCTCATGACGCCTTCCGACATCTAGCGACCAGGGGAGGCAAGGATTAATAAGTAGAAATCTACTAACGAACGTCTGCGTTCGGTTCTCGTAGTTAAACCTTCCGGGGACCTCTGCGTTTATACACGGTTCCCGCACGTAGATTGCCACTTTCTGGTGCGGCTCCGAACGGTTCCCGCAGTGAAAGGGTTAATGTCAACAGGCTGTTAATATATAGGGTAAAGAGAAGAGGTCCAAGTACAGTCCCTTGTGGAACGCCATAGATAATTGTTTTTGGTTCACTAAATACTCCATTAATTTCCACATATTGTGTTCTATTGTTTAGATAGCTTTCTATTATACGATAAATTTTTCCACGCATTCCATAAAATTTAATCTTTTCCAGTAACACACCGTATCAAAAGCTTTAGAGAGGTCGATAAAGATACAAATTGCAGGTGTTTTCGTATCTAAAGCATTGTATAGTTTAGAGATTAAAGCGTGTATTGCATCCCCTGTCGATTTTTTCTCTCTAAACCCATATTGATTATCATTTAGTAGTTGAAATTTATTCAGAAATTTGGTTATTTTTGTTTTTAGTATTTTTTCATAAATTTTTGAAAAAACTGACAATAGCGATATGGGTCTATAATTTTGGGTCAATGTTTTGTCGCCATTTTTATATAGTGGCTTAATAATTCCAATTTTGAGGCATTCTGGAAAGCATTCGTCATTAAAACTTTTATTTATTAGATAAGTTAGCGATTGTGAAATTTCATCTCTTATTTCCTTAATAGTTTCAGCTCTGATGTTATCCCAACCAGGTGCTTTTTTAGATTTTAGTGTATATATTACATGTTTTACTTCGACTTCAGTTGTATTATGTGTATACATAGTATTATCGAGTATGTCCAAATGTTCTTCGAAGTCATCTGGAGGTAATATATTGTTCGCCAAGTTCTGTCCCAATTCGGTATAGTAGTTATTGAAGTTATTTGCAATATCAATAGCAGCTGTTAATTCTTGCCCATTTCCTGTTAATTTTCCGATTTTTGTTATAGGTTTTTTCTTTCCACAAATTTTGTTCACACAGTCCCATAAAGCTGAAGAAGAGTTTTTATTTTTGTGTACTAAAGTATTCACATAATTCCTCTTATTTATGTTTATTAAGGATTTAATTTTATTTTTATACCTATTATATCTTTCCTTAATTTCTTTATTTTCAGGGTTTTTTAAAATTAATGAGTACAGATTATTTTTTTCCCTAATGGAATTGGCTAGACCTTGCGTCATCCATGGTTTCCTTATCAACTGTTTATTTTTTTTTATTTTTACCAATTTTGTATTTTTATTTATTTGATACTTTAATTTATTTACGAAAGAATCGAATGCTTCATTTATATTTTTTAATCTGTACATGTCTTCCCATTTTTCAATCTGTAAATCGGTTTTTAGTTTAACATAATTTAAATAGCTTTTGTAGTTTAACTTTTGTTCATTTGGAGTTCCTTGATCAGTATGTATAGTTAATCCAATTGGAAAGTGATCCGTTATATCGTTCACAAAAATAAAACTATGCTCTCCTTTTATATTCCTATTTGTTTTATAGAAGTAGTGATCTAAACATGTTTTACTAGCAGGTCTTGTAATTTTATTTATATACGATTCGAAATTGTAGGTGTTTAAATAGTTTTTATAATTTTCAACATGTTCCTCACTACTTAGCAAATCGATATTCATATCACCTACTTTGGTATTCACCTTATTTGGTATTTTTAATTTTCGCTTTTTCGATAAATAAAGTGTAAACGATACGATATATATATTTTTTATCGTACATTTTGAAATTTTATTTGTCAATTTTGTCCGTAGATACTTTAAAGTTTTGAGCCAGAATCAAGTTTTTGTGAGCAACGTTGTTATTCTGGTGGCTTTCTTTGCCGACATTTTTTTCTATCTTTCGTTTTGTTTATAGAGTTTCTTTGCTTGGGTTTTAAGAAATAATATTTGAGTACTGGACGTCTCGCAACTCTCGTTCAGGGATTAAATTTATTTCTTCAACAGGAATCTCAATGAATCGCCGACTGACTCGGGTCTTGTTGAGATTTCTTTCTCTTCCTTCCGTTGAGTTTGTTAATAATTTGTGTGATTTTAAGAAATCATATTTGATTTATGGACGCCT
The DNA here is from genome assembly GCA_947563755.1 of Lochmaea crataegi. Lineage (NCBI taxonomy): Eukaryota > Metazoa > Arthropoda > Insecta > Coleoptera > Chrysomelidae > Lochmaea > Lochmaea crataegi. The sequence goes on from OX387429.1 coordinate 41,124,407, forward strand.
CGTTCAGGAATAAAATTTATTTCTTAACAGGAATCTCAGTGAATCGCCGACTGCCTCGGGTCTTGTTGAGATTTCTTTCCGTTGAATTTGTTAGAAGTTGCTTGGTTTTAAGAAATCATTTTTGATTTCTGGACATCTCGTTCAGGAATTAAATTTATTTCTTTAACAGGAATCTCAGTGAATCGCCGACTGACTCGGATCTTATTGAGATCTCTTTCTTTTCTTTCCGTTGAATTTGTTAATAGTTGCTTGGTTTTAAGAAATCATATTTGATTTCTGGACGTCTCGTTCGGGAATTAAAGTTATTTCTTTAACAGGAATCTCAGCGAATCGCCGAATGACTCGGGTCTTGTTGAGATTTCTTTCTTTTCTTTCCGTTGAATTTGTTAGTAGTTGTCTGGTTTTGAGAAATCATATTTGATTTCTGGACGTCTCGTTCAGGAATTAAATTTATTACTTTAACTGGAATCTCAGTGAATCGCCGACTGACTCGGGTCTTATTGAGATCTCTTTCTTTTCTTTCCGTTGAATTTGTTAGTAGTTGCTTGGTTTTAAGAAATCATTTGATTTCTGGACGTCTCGTTCAGGAACTAAATTTATTTCTTTAACAGGAATCTCAGCGAATCGCCGACTGACTCGGGTCTTGTTGAGATTTCTCCCTCTTTCCGCTGTTTTGATTTGAGTTATAGGGTTTTCCGGTTCCCAGAAATAATATTTAATTTTTGGGCGATTCGTGAGTGTCGTTCGGGGATTAAATTTATTCTGCCAGGATTTTTCAGCGAATCGCCGCCTGCCCCGGGTCTCGTTGACATTTTTATTTTCTATGATATTTTTGTTTCATGGAAATTGACTTTCAAATTTTGTTAAACCGTTGCTTAAGACCGTGAAATATTTTAGTTTACGTTTATAAAACCACTGAGTCTGTAAAAATCTTATGTTTTTACTTTATTTCATTGCATTGTAAATTAACCGTTTGTTTATATCTGCTCGCTCATATTCTGCGTAGTGTATATTATTTATTGGGATATCCGTCCGCTTACTGCCTTGCTTTGGTAAAGTTTTTGTGTTTGCTTTATGATTCTACCTACTATATGTTAGAAATATATACTGTTATTGAATTATTGTAGTTTTATCAATATTTTACTAGTACTTCGGTACTACCATTGGTTCCAAATGTATTGTCTTTAAGTTGGACAACAGCAGTTATCCTATTGGCCGATTATTTTAGGGTAATTTTGGGCGAACCGTCGAACAATAAAGCACTATAAAAACAAGTATACCGTTACTTATTTTATACAGTAAGTTACAATCCGACCCCTGGCATTTTCCGTACCTCCATCTGTTGTTATCCGGAACTCTCGAAACATAGGAGTCGAGGGGCCGTGGAGTTAACCACGATGAAAATCTGGCGCACGAGATAAATCCGCAGTTTTGGGGTGTCAATTGTGACGTGTCCAGGTACTTAGCCTCTACGTAAGTACGAGGAGGACGGATTCACGTTACAAACTCATAGAGTGTCTCGAAGCTGCACTTTACAACAGATCAGCACTTTTGTGCTGCATTTATCTCCTTTTCGAAACATAACCTGCAAATTTTCTTGGTTAGTTGAGATTTTTAGTTTCAGCTTACAGTGTGAAAAAAATATATTCAAGATATTGGAGACTGTTGAAAAAAATAGGAAAGAATTAAGGATTGTACCGGAAAGCTGGGAAAATCTAAAATTTGCAGATATCCTTTTTTTACATTTCTTTTTAAATGCCCACTCCTTTTTAACTTTTTCTAGAGTGATAAATCCATATTATATTATATTCAGGAATTATAGGATAAGATATAAATGATAAATGCAATAATACTTATTCGAGCTTAAAGATATGTTAATATTATATAATGCGGAAATATTTTATTTAATAGTTATAGCGCAGAAACTGTAATGAGTTTGTCCAAAATACTACTAATTTGTTTTCTGAACTATTTATCACGGGGTTATCGACGCAATTACAGGCAAACCATAAAACAATTTTATACGTATTTTATAAAGTATTTGGCTTTGTCGTAATAAAACTGTTTTATTTATCATCTTACAATGCTTTTATACAGCTTGTACATAACTTTCACAAAACAATTTTTTAATGCAGAATCTAAAGGTGTTATACAAAATCAATATAATCATTATAAAGCACTTAAAACACTTTTTGATAATGTTTTTAAGGCGGTCTTATAATGCGATATAAAACTGTTAAACAATTTATTAAGCCAAAACCAAGTTTTATCTTTATAAGGTGAATTGTATAGACAATTATACGATATGATTATAAAAACGTTTAGCTACAAACACAAAAATGTCGCAGTCAAACTCCTTAAGTGATAAAATACTCCTTAATTCGGCATAAGAAAACACTTATAAAATAGTTTAGTTTCATAAGGCCATTATTTTGCTACTTGGGTATTATCTTTTATTTATACCCTTTCACTGTTTAACATCCTTTATAACAGGTGTTATAAGATAAAACGATACCTAGCGTCAACGATAGCGAAAAGCGCGATGCTAGAGTATCCTTTATAATTAAAAAATTCACTTCCAATAGGTGCTTACAATATTATATGTTTTCTATCAATGGAACCAACGCAATGTGGAAAATTCCAGATGTGATAGAATTCAGTTGCTGTAATTTTCCATTGATCCTCGGATGTTGGTACCTAAAATTAAGAAATAAACGTTGCAAATTGAATCAATACTTCCACATCACTTGTAAATAATTGTAAGTACATATAGTGGCTTGATTGTTAAGAATTTTAAATTTATTGCAGGTTAATGAAGAAACATCTGTGGACAAGGAAAAGAGTGGTAATGGCTCAAATGTGCCCCAAACATCAACTATGAAAAAAGTCAAGCGACAAAATGGCAACATTGCTGCAGAAGCATGACATCCTTGCAAAATAAGACCCAAGAAAGAGACGAATTTTCGATTTATGGAGAACATGTGGCCTGCAAATTGAGGAAGCTGGCTACTTCGCATACCCAAATCATGACCCAATACCATATGAATCAAATTTTAAATTTTGCAGAATTGGGAAGTTATCCACCTCCAGAAATGCCACAACAGCAAAATTTAGTAACGCGGCCGGTAAATATTGTGCCTTGATGATCAAGATGACATTGACAGATTATTGTACGATTTAGATAATAATTCTCAGTAATTATTACAAATATTTAAAATAAAGCAAATATAAATTAAAATGTTATTACCATTACATTTTCCTTTGAATCATCAATTAATCCATCACAGACCTCCGGAACTATTTTGGAAATAATCTGTTTGGAGACTTTGAACAAATACAAAGTCGTTCTTGAATGGGTATCGCATCTCTACACCGAGTGTACTTTTTAGATATTCTGTGACCTACTTTGTTAATTAAAAATTCAAAATCCATTCTTGACAATCACGCAAAATTTTTAAAACTCCCGTCACATCCAAGTTCGCTATTTAGCGTCGGAACGTCATCAACTTTCAAGTCATTTAATAAATCACTACCACTATAATTTTTTCGCGAAAGCAGGGTAGGGCGTATCCAAAATCTTCTTTTTTATTTATTTTTTCCCGGTGTGTGCTAAAATTACGCAAGCTGCAGCCGCGAGAAGAACATGCTGCAGCAATAAGTTTTCCTAGCATGTTACTAAGTGAGGACGTGAGGAGTGAATACTTGTGATATGCAAATATCACTCTGTATATATTTTAGTTTAGTAGGTTAAGTTATTGATTGTATGTAGACATGATTTATTGTTATTCAATTCAGCATGTTTATATTTTATATTTATATTTGCAACTAACAACATTTTTGTAACTTGCCAATCAGACTATTGAATAAAAAAAAGTATCAACTTGCAAGTCATAACTTGTAAGAAAAAGCTAAAACTTCTAAGTAGAAGCTAATACTTTTTTTTATTTGAATAAAAACTAGAACTCTCTCGAAAGTAAATACTGGAAAAATCTTTTGAATTTTGAGTGATTACTTATAAGTACTTACTTATATTTACAAGTGTTTACTTTTTTCGTTGCGTAAACAAACATTCATACTGAACAAGTCGTGACAGGATTGTGTGCAACCGCAAGTAAGCATTTGTTTTCAAGTTTAAGCGTTGTATAGGTCTATTCGTCGCAATCATGTCTTCGAGTGAGGAAGAATTGTCGGTAAAAATTGGCGGCTACAGACTTATGTTTGTCAAATTGCTAAAAAAGTATAAGGTTCTTTTGAATAAATCAATGATTCCTACTATTGTTCAAGCTAAAGAAAAGGCATGGAAAGATCTCAAAGACGAATTTATCAAAATGTCTGGCACAAATACTATTGTTGAAAAGTTGAAAAAAATCCTCAATAATATGAAAACAGACGTGAAGAAAAAAACTGATAAAAATCTAACCGGGAACAAAAAAATTAAACTACAAGAATGGGAAGAAGAGTTTTTAAAACTTTTGAATTATGAAAAAAATCCAGTTTTTGTAAAAATTCCTGGTGCATGTTCTATTGGAACAGAGAATGATAAAGGAAATACTCCACACAATTCTACGGAAATTAATATGGATACACAGTTATTGCCTTCACCTACAAGCAGTGTACAAAAGCGGCCACAGAAAAGAATGAAACAAGAAACTGAAGAAACAAAAAACTTGTCAACGCAAGAACTGCAACGCCTTGTTCTACTTGAGCAATTAAATCTCGCTAGATTGCAAGCCAAAAAAGAACAACTCATGATAGACAGACTGACAAATCAGCCGAACCATGATCCCGAAAGTAACTTAGGGAGACAAGAAGGAAGTTCTAGCGGCATTCTATCAGAGTTACGAGAATATGTAGACTTGTAGTGAATCAGAAACCTGTCAAACCTGTAACTAAAAAATATGCATTTCTGTTTTGTATATATTATGTTAGTTTTTACATTAGGAACTTTGTGTAATAAAATTTTGTGTTTGCACTTTGTAATTTAATAAAATACAAAAAAACAGAAAATTGTTTTAATTTATAAAAATTATAACCTGAGGAAAATTAAATTATTAGGCCAATTCTGGGTTCACTCGTAAAATTCGTAAATCTGTAGCTTACGATGTTCTGTAACTACTGTGGTTATAGAATCGTAAAAATGGCAATTCTGGGATACTTTCTGTAAACGTCTTATTTACAGTGTTACAAATCAACTGGAGCAAACTTCACGGCTATTTTCTTACGGTCGAACATAACCTAACAAAACGTTCTTATAGTATATATTGGACTGTTTCAAAAAAATCGATGATTTTTACGCACAATAACCTCACAAAAACAAACTATAAGACGTTCCGACTGCCAAATACCTGATCGGAAATATTTACGATTCTATAAGCTTTTCTATAAGCTACAGGTAGCGCAGAATTGCAAATTGCCTATAGGCTTACAGAACGTTACAGATTTGCTTACAGATGTGCACAGAATTGGCCTATATATTGTGTTTGTACTTCTTGTTAGTTAATGAAATAATTATAAAAATCAGAAAACTGCTTTATTTAAACACACTCAGTATGACAGTCTACATTTAACATCCAGCTTTAACTTGAGTTAGTATTTAAATATTATCACCGAACATTGTCTCCAGTATTGCTTGACGTTTCTCAGTGCCTCTCTGACGGATAGTAGTACTATTTTCAGCTTCATCACACACGTAATCGGAGTCTCCAGGACTTTCCATTTCATCTAATGCAAACTCAAAATCATCTCGTAAATGCTTGCTAATGTTATGTAAAACAGCACAGCAAACAATAATTTTTGGAACTTATGACAAAGATGTTTTAACCTTGTGTCCTAGAATGGGAAACCTTTGCTTTACTTGTCCAAAAACTCTCTCAATTACAACCCTTTCCTTGGAGTGAGTGATATTGAATAATTCTTCAATTCGGTTTTGGGGATTTTTAAAAGGTGTTAATAGCCAAGGAGCAATTCCATATCCACTATCTCCGAGAAGGCAGAAATTACCCCGAAATATTGCCACATTTTCATATACGGAACTTTGTTTCCAAATTCTGGAATCGTGAACACTTCCAGGCCATTGAGCGTCTACACTTTTTTTTTTTTTTTTTTTTTTTTTTTTTTTTTTTTTCGGTCTCATGTTCGAATGGGTCCAGGACCGAAACAGTATTGGACTCATCCCCAAGGAGATGCCTACCAACCAAACCCACCTCAAACTCGCCGTTACCCCCGTTACAGGCGGCGGTCCCTCGCACACTCTACGCTCACACCGTCATCTTCTCCCTCCTATCCTATTCCCAATCGCTCCTTTTAGCGCGCCCTCATACTCCTCCCACCTTCTCTCCATTTCCTCCTCCATCCATTCCCGTACCTCTTCTTTGGTCGCACCCCTCCAGCGTTTGCTCCTAGCTCTAGCCAACACGTCCAATGGGTAGGACCTTGCCAGCACCGCTGCTGCCAGTCCACCCACCGTCCTGTACCCCTGCACCACCCTCAGCAGTATCCCTCTCTGCACCCGCAGAAGTGGCCTAACCCTCGCATTCACCCCCGCTCTTTCACCCCACACCTCCGCACCGTACAGCATACTCTGCTCTACCGTCCTACCAATTACCATCCTCTTCCACTCTCCCGGCCCTTTCACATTACACATCAATCTCCCCCGCCATGCTGCCCTCACTTTACCCTTCTCTGCCGCCTTTACCATATGGGTTTTGAAGGATAATTGGCTATCCAACCACACCCCTAGGTATTTCACAGACTCCTCCATGCGAATTATCCTTCCCTTAACCATCACCCCCACTTCCCTTGCCCTGCTCCGTCCCTTCACTAGCAACCCCACCGTCTTCTCTTCCGCCACTTCCAGTCCGCACCGCTCTATCTTCTCCACAATCTTCCTGCACATTCTCTCCGCCTTTCTTTCTATCTCCGCCTCTCCCTTTGCCGTACATACCAGACACACATCATCCGCATACACCGTAATCTCACATCCCTCTTCACATACTATCCCACAAACCTCATCAAACACACACTTCCAGAGCGTCGGTCCAAGAACCGAGCCCTGAGGCACTCCAGCCTCCATCTCATATCTCCTCCCTCTGGAGTCTACAATCACACGCCCCGTCAGGTAGTCCTCCACCAGGTTAACCAACCCCTGCTCCACTCCAAGCCTCAGCAGCGCGCTCAACACTGCCCGTTTGCTGACACTGTTGAACGCGTTCCCGACGTCGAAGAACACGAGTAGGGCCAATTTCTTCTTCCTCCAGCTGCCTTCCCTAGCTCTTTCCACCAAACCCATCACCTTGCTCAGTGCCGAGATGCAAGATTTCCCCTTCGTGAACCCATGCTGGTTTACCCTAAAACCCCCATTCCTACCAGCTTCCTCCTCAATCCTATCCCTTATTATCCCCTCCATCAATTTACCCATACCACACAGCAGGCTGATAGGCCTATAGTCCCCCGCCCGCTTCCCCTCTCTACCCGCCTTCTTCATCAGTATCACCCTGGCTACCTTCCATCCTTCCGGGAACTCCTCCTCCCTCAGCACCCTGTTGAATAGTTCCCAGAAGTACTCCCTATTGTCATCCAACAGCCTCTTCACCATATCACCCCTCAGGCCATCTATCCCTGGGGCTTTTCTCACTTTAATATTTCTCCCCCAATCTTCTACCTCCCACTTCTCTACCGGCCTTATCCCCCTCATTTTCACTACCCCCCTTGTATCTTGGATTTCCTGAATTCTGCCACCCACTCCTCCTTCTCCCCCTTTGAACAATTTCTCTATGATCTCCTTCTCCCAATCCTCCTCTAGAACCTCGTTTCTATTTCCACCCATCCTCTTCACCGTTATCTCATACGCCTTTCCCCATGGATTGTTTTCCAATTCCCCCAGTAACTCTTCCCACTTCCCTCTTTTTTCCCTCTCCACTCTACGCTCCAGTTCCTTCTTCTTCTCTTTATATCTCCCTCTTCCCTCTATCCTTCCTCTTCCCCTCAGCATCCGTCTTCGTTCTTTCTTACACTCCCTCCACAGCTCCTCTATTTCCTCATTCCACCAGTAATTGGCCCTCCGCTCACGCCTATTGCCCCTCTTTCCCTCTCTTTTGCAGCCCTGTATCACATTGTACAATTCATCTGCATCATGTCCCCTTCCTATCTCTTCTCTTACTTTCTTCCTCATTCTCTCTGCCTCGGCTTTCGTCCACTTCCATTCCCACTCTTCCACTAAATCCTTTCTCTCTTTCCTTATATCCGTCTCCACATACCTATGTAAGCTCAAGCTTTCCTCATCCTCCAGCACCCCCCAAAGGGCCTTTTCTAATATACAATCAGCTACTTCACTTATGGTTTTGCATACTGTAGTATGATGAACGCCAAAATCTTCACCAATACCTGTTTGAAATCCGGTATCACTAACATATCGTAGGAATATCTCCATCTTTTGCCGAGATACAAGTGCACCTCCTCTGTATTCATCTTTCTCTGGTAAAAAATAATCCGAAATATAGTCTACACTTTCACTTTCAAAACGCAACAAGAGCTCAGATTTGCTTGGGCTGATGCTTCTTCTCTTCCTATAGTTCTTCCTGTTACGAACATTTATGAAGTCCACCATGTTTAACAATATACTAGCAACTACCGTAGGAAAAAATGATGCTTTATAGGTACCTTAAAAGTCAAGTTATAACTTACTAATTTAAGACAGATCTTATTTTTATTCAAATAAAAATAAGCCAGTACTGGAAAAATCCTTATATTTTAAGTAACTACTTCAAACCAGAAGAGTTTGCTTATGGCCATAAGTAATCCCTTTTACATGAAGTAGTCACTGACCTTTTATTCAATTTATACTAAGAAAATACTTAAATAAGAGGAAGTAGAAGCCAATCCTTTTTTTTTATTCAATAGACCCAATATTGGGGTTTAGAAGTAGAAAAATAAAATTACATCTTGAGCTGAAAGGTTGTTTTTTGAGTTAATTATGATATCTAACAACCAACCCTTTTACCATTTAATAGAAGAATACCACATGGCGATGCTGCCACTCAAGAACTAATAATTATAAAATTATAATGGATGAGGATAGATTTTAAGATGGCCAACTTTAGTGAACCTAGAAGAACATCACAATAATTTAAGAAGATACGATAAGTTAATAGGGCTGGGGCTAATCAGTCCAAAGAAGAGGTGATTATTACACAAGCCGGAAATAGTGGTGGCGTTTCTGGTTCAGGGAGAAATAGTGATGTTTTGATCTATGAAGTTATGGGAGCATTAGCATTGGCATTGGCAATAATTGTTATTGGGGGAGTAACATATAAACGATGCAGAAAAGCCATAGAATCAAAAATTAGACGAGAAACTTCTAGATCCCAGGAAGTTGTCTAAGAGAAGAAGAAAGAAGAAATTAATTTTTTTTAGGTATTTTAGGCAAAGAAGAATAATAATTAATATTTTATATACCCATGTAAAATTTGGAAAAAATGGGAAACTATATAAGCTAGAAGAAATTTTTTTTAATGTATAATAATCAATGTAAGTAGTATTTATTTTACCATATTTTTGTGTACGAAGGGTTAAATTGCATATAAATGTCAGTAGAATCATTTAAAGAAATTTATGATGATCTTAATGACTTATTGAGGAATCTTGATAGAGATCCTATAGATAGGCGTAATAATTTAGAAAAAACTAACAAATCATTAGTTAAGATAAAGTGAAAGTTATAGTAAATTGTTCAGTTAAATTAATTAGTCAGATTAGGGAAATTTTATATGGTAGATTAATTAAAATTAAAAATAGTGGTCCTGAGATAAAGCAAAAAGAAAAAATTGCTGAAAGATTTAATTTAAAAACAGCCTCTGGTTTGATTCCACTGATGGATGATACTGAGTCATCCATAAAAATACTTATCGATGCAATTGAATTATATGATAGTTTCTTAGATGACAATGGTAAACAGGCTTTAACCAAATATGTTTTGGAAGCACGATTGTCTCAGGGTGCAAAGCTTAGGTTAAATCAAAGTTATGCTTCTAATGCAGAATTTATTAAGGATATTAAAGATAAGTTAATTACTAAAAAGTCAGTAGCGGCACTATCTGTAGAGTTGCATAATTTAAGACAAAATAATAAATCTATAGAAGCATTCGGAAAAAAAATTGAAGACTTAATGGTAAATTTATCCATAGCTCAAGCAGAAGGTAATAATGTTTTAGAAAGGTCGCTAACACTATCAATGTGTTTACTAATGGGCTTAAAGATGAGCAGATTAAAACAATTATTGAGGCTAGGAATTATAGTAGTTTAGCGAATGCTATAGTAGGAGCTAGGGATGAAGAAACGATTAGGAAAACAAATCCTCCACAAATTTTACACATGCGAGGTAATTCAAATAATATTAAACGAGGTAATACTTTTAACCACCGAGGTAGGAATAATTTTAGGAATCATAACAGTAGTTATCACTTTGATTCTAGAAATAATGGGTATAGAAATAATAATTTTGTCAATTACAATAATAGAAATAGAGGTCATAATTATAATAGTAATAATTCCAGTAGAGGAAACAGAGGAACGCAAGTATTTAGGGCTGGCAGACAAAATCCTCAACATAATAGCTACTATATGACAAATAACGTTGTACAAACTGATAATCAACAATTAAAAAATCGGGAAAATATGCAGTTTTTTCGAGAACACTAAGCTGGAATTTTTATTTAATATGAATGGTTTGTACCCACCTTTAAAATTCGAGCGCGACCTTTGCAGTATTGAAGATAGATTTGTTCTGACGTGTTGATTTGGAGTTAGTATATATTAAAAATGCACATAGACTAGTTCTGATATCACATATTCGGAGATAGTACAGTGTGCGTGAGGACATAAGTTTGTTCTGATCTGGAAATGTGATTATCTCTTAAACTGTTAAGATTTGGGGATACTAACGAATATACCTTTTTTTGTTAAAATGATGTGGCTTTAATATTTGTTTACGACCTCTACAAAATACATCGAAATAGGTACAAAATTATGATTTCTTATATCCAAAAACCCCCACCGTCAAATATTTGTGCATACACGTCAAAAAGCATTAAAGTTATTATGAAAAACAAAAATTAAAATTTCATCTTCAGCACCCTGTATCTCTCTTAATATCAACATTTTATCGAAGCTAGTAGGTTTGAATCGCAATATTTTGAAGTGAAGATTATACTGTACTTCTATGTACAATTACTTAAGGACCACCCTGTATATTAAAAATGCAAAAAGACTAATTCTGATATCACATATTCGGAGATAGTACAGTGGGCGTGAGGACATATGTTTGTTCTGATCTGGAATATATAAGTTAGTATACCACGAGTGAAAATGGACTTGTTCTGACGAGTGAATCGTGAGATAGAATCCTAGTAAAGTGGATATAAGCTTGTTCTGACTTGAAAAATGCCAATTAGTATATGGTGCTTGTGGACATAGACTTTTTCTGTCGTGATTTATTGTGACGTTAAGCCAAAATAAATAGAACAAGATCTCAGAAGATTGTGGAAATGGTCCTGAATAAAAGTGTAAACACTATAAACCCCTTCTCATGTAAGTAAAACTGCCAAACAATTAAATAAATAATACGTGACACACTTCTTCTTTCTATAATGTTTCGCCTACAATAGACTAAAAAATATTGGCTCCCAGCACATATTATAGAAAACTTATTTTTTTGTAACCATCGATGTGATAGACCCACGTGCCAAGTTAAAATAAATGTTATTCTATCAAATGGGCTGGCAAAATTATGGTATTTTCATTGTTTAAGTAATAAATACATCAAACACCGACAAATTATTTTCTCCTTGACGATTTTACCAAAAATTAACATAAGCCGGATTTGATACTGTTGGTACATTAAGTATTTAAATAATGGAAATATCCTTATATACTTTTGATTTTTAGATGACCAAGCAAAAACTAATGTAAATCACACACATGGACGTAAGGCAAATTAATACTTATAATCCCAAAGATAAAGACGCTCATGTAGCAGCTTCAACACTACGTAAGTAAAACATTTTCTTCGAGTTTTAGATTAATAAAATAAAATTAATTTAATTAAAGGTGGTATTACGAACCTCGATTGGATAAATGAAGCTGGAACTCGAGTCGAAAAGAAGAATGAAGATCTTCGTTTCAAGATTTTTATGTCTGCTGTAAGATGGAATTTAAAATTATGGAAAAAACCGCATGTCAATATGTATTTTCTAAACGAAGATTCGAGAAAAAATAGGTATACTAGGGGATCGAGTTTTATACTTGAGTAAATTGAAAATTTTACATAATGTAGTAGGCGTCCAGATGTCATAATTTGTTGACAACTTAAATATAAAATTACCGTATAGTGAATTTATGAATTTGTAACGGTTAGTAATTTAAAAATACGTTATGTCTTATACAAATAGCGAAGCTTTTAATATGTTAAAAGTAATTTGTCAAAGTTGTTATTGGATAATATTGTTATCCAATCATTCGCTCACAAAAATAAGTTCTCCTATCAAAATCGTCTTTCATCAGCTCCTGAGAAGGTATCATTTTATAGAGATGCATTTTATTTTATTTTAATATGTTTACTATCGATGCATGGCTAACATTGAATGTAGTGGATGCCTGTCTGCTCGATGCATGTGGGATTTCCTCAAAATCAAGCATCACCTCTAATTTGATTTCATCAGTCATTGAATTGGCTTCTGGTTTTTTATCTGCCTTACATGACCAAACTCGCCAAACCGCTTATCTATTTTACTAATTGTGCCTTGGGAGGTAGGCGGGGATTGGGGTATAGCGGGATACAGGCGGTATAAGGTTTTTGTTTACTTTGATGTAGGAAATAAAAAGGTAGAAGTACACAAAAATAGGGTAAAACCATTCTACCTTTAAAAGCTGTGAAAAGAAAAAAAAATACAAATTTCAGGAAAATTTGATTTTTTTTCCTTAACAGGGGAGGTGTGATATGCAAATATCACCCTGTATATATTTTAGTTTAGTGGATTGATTGTATGTAGACTGTAGACATAATTTATTGTTATTCAATTCAGCATGTTTATATTTTATATTTATATTTGCAACTAACAACATTTTTGTAACTTGCCAATATTGGGGTTTAGCTGAAAGGTTGTTTTTTTGAGTTAATTATAATATCTAACAACCAACCCTTTTACCATTTAATAGAAGAATACCGCATACTTCCAGAATGGTATATTCTATTGCAGAACGAGTTGAGATTATTTCCATATTTTTTGAAAACGGGAAGTGTGCAAGAAGAGCAGCGAATTTATTTAATCAGCTTCATGAAGACAAGCAATTTCATGACTCATACGTATTACAGCTAATGATAAAATTTCGTCAAACAGGGTCAGTAGCTAACCAAAAAAAGAACCTTCAAGAGAGCGCTGAGATTCTTATGGAAACTCACTTCCCAGTATCTGTCTTTCCTGGAACGACGAACTGGGCGAAAGTACCAACAACACCCTCATAATACGACTGGCAGTTTGCTAGTGCAGTAATTGATGAGGACAAGGTAAGGTGGGCCATTTCGGGCTTCTCCCCTTTCAAGTCACCAGGAACTGACGGTATAAGACCAGCCCTATTTCAGTGGGGAATGGATACCCTTATGCCGCATCTGGTTGGAATATATAGAGCCTCTTTAGCTCTGAGGTATATTTCCAGAAAGTGGAGAGAAGTACTAGTGGTATAAATACCCAAACCAGTAAGGATGGACTACACCTTACCAAAAGCATTCCGACCTATTAGCCTCACATCGTTCTTTTTAAAAACAATGGAGAGGCTATGTGAGGGGTATATAAGAGATGAAGTGCTAGTTCACAACCCACTTCATCCAAATCAGCATGCATATACTCCCGGAAGGTCCAATGTTTCGTCCCTTCACCAAGTGGTTGGCAAAATCGAAAGATCATTGGGCAATAAAGAATCCACCCTGGGAATATTCATAGATATTGAGGGAGAGTTTGATAAAACAACCTGCCCAACAATTACCGAAATACAGAACTATGAAAACAGGGTTAGGACTGAAGCGGTAAAAGTAGCAATTTTACGTCATATTAATTTAGATCCTACAAGTACAAGAAATTAGTCGAAGAATCTGGTTTTTCACGCACTACCGTTCGTAGGGTTTTGAAACATCATAAATTTCATCCCTTCAAGATACATTTGGTACAGGAAATAAATGAAGATGACCCAGACAGACGGCAACAGTTTTGTGAGATTATAGGGTCAACTCTATAAGAACTGGTTAAAAATTAAAGGCACGTTAAAAAAGCGATCAAGTAGGTAAATGTTTTTGTTGACAGTTTTATTTTGTCAGAGTTTTATGCCTGCTGTAAGATTTTAAATTTTCTATTTTTTATAAATAGCCAATGCAAATTAAATGTTATTAATGACACTGAGGTCAGTTGGGCTGACCGGAGTTCAAATGAATACATATTTTAAATAAACTAAGTAGAAGTAAGACTAGAAGTGGCTTTTCAATAGTGTTTTAATAATTTCCAACCCTCAATCATTACACGATGCTATATTTTTTTAATCATTTAATTGAAATGGGATGGAATTTTTAAAAAATGGAAAACCCTAATCTCAATATATATTTTCTAAACGAAGATACGAGAAAAAATAGGTATACTAGGGGATCGAGTTTTATACTTGAGATTATTTCCATATTTTTTGAAAACGGGAAGTGAGCAAAAAGAGCAGCGAATTTATTTAATCACCTTCATGAAGACAAGCAATTTCATCACGCATACGTATTACAGCTAATGATAAAATTTTGTCAAACAGGGTCAGTAGCCATCAGAAAAAGAACCTCCAAGAGAGCGCTGAGATTCTTATGGATACTCACTTCCCAGGATCTGTCTTTCCCGGAACGACGAACTGTGCGGAAGTCCCAATAACACCCTCATAATACGACTGGCAGTTTGCTAGTGTAGTAATTGATGAGGACGAGGTAAGGTGTCGAAGACATCATAGTGAGAGGACTGGACATAAGGGGATGTCCGCAGGGAGGGGTCTTATCACCCCTTCTTTTGAACTTTGTCCTGGATATCCTGATGAATCACCTCAAAAATAATGGAATCTACACAATCGCATACGCAGATGACATAGTTATCTTGAACACACTGTGCGATAGAGCGCAGGATGGGCTCAAGCTAATAGAAACATGGTGTAAGGAACACTCACTGTCGATCAATGCCAAGAAGACTGAGATGGTCCTTTTCACCAGGAAAAGAGTATTATCGGGCTTAAAACTCCTCGAAATCTTCAATAGCAAATTAAACTTATCTGATGAGGTGAAATACCGGTATTACCCTCGATAAGAAGGTAACATGGAACTCTCACCTACAGAGCATAGCAAAAAGAGCATATGTGGCTTCAGAGCAAAGTCGGAGGACAGTGGGACGCACATGGGGCCTTTCACCCCGTGTGGTCACCTGGATCTACATTGCAATCATAAGACCTATGCTAACGTACGGAGCCATTGCATGAGGACCGAAGGTTCTACAAGCAACGGCCATCCAAAAATTATATCAAATACAGCGAATGGCCTGTTTAAACATCACAGGAGCCACGAGAACAACACCAACCGCGGCAATGGAATTAATTACTGGTCTGACCCCTCTGGACTTGTACGTCAAAGAGGTTGCGTTAATGGCCATGTTACGATTGCGTACGGTTGGTGTAAACTCCGAAGTAGGAGTGGGTCAATTGAGGCTAAGCCTATGGCGAGAAGCGCATACTGCGCTACCTCTGCTGCAGGCGGCCAATCATGCAATGGTGCTCAAGTTTGTGTTTAATAAACCCTAGAAAATACAAATAAAACGGATGCAATGCAAATGCAATACGCATATATGGAGACGGCTCAAAAACCAAAGAAGGCTCAGGTTGTGGAGTTTACTCCAGATCACTTAGCCTAAGGATTTAGTGGAGATTGGGAAAAAATACCAGCGTGGTTCAAACAGAACTGGCTGGTATCTCAATTGACACAAAAGAATTTCTGGCAAAAACATAACAATCTGCAGTGACACCAGACAAGCCCTATTAGCCTTGAATAGACAACGTGTTACATCAGGGCTAGTATAAGAGTGCCACCAAGATTTAGCTAAAGCCTCGGTAGATAACAATATTATACTGAGTTGGGTTAAAGAGCACGACAGGAGTAAAGGTGATCAATGAAGCAGTGTTAACAAATCGAACTTGATGATTTTTTTAAGTTCAAGGGCATAGCAAGTTTTGTAGCAAGTAATTGTGTAATTGCTTAATAACTTTACCAAAGTATCTATATCTTTTATCTACGACTATTTAATAATAGACGCATTATGCTTGTGATAGTAACTACATAATGTAACTCATATTACACACCTGTGAAATATGAATTTCGCGTTACAAAATAGAATCGATCTTGCTTCAGCCCAAAAACGTCACGGGGGCTGGAAATCAGCCTCTGTAGCTGAAGGCTATATTGCTGACTCTAAGAAAAATAAAATGGAAGCCGCCAATAAAATTTTGCACCAAATCAATCCAAATTTTCGCAGTATTTCGAATGCTGATTTGTGTCCATCCACGTCTGCTGATCAGTCAGCAATTTTGCTATTAATTCTTCGATTACCAATGAAAGCACCGATATTAATATTGAAACTGCAAGTAACCTGCAACCATGAATTTTAGCAAATATCAAGTTACAATTAATTTTATAAATAAATAGTTAATAAAAAAAATTATTACTTACCTTATGTAGGTACTCACGTTAATGTTAAATTATTCATTGTGAAAATTTCCAATTTTAAATAATTTTCTTGCAAATTGCAATTTTTTTGACAAATCTGCAAAATATTACCTATATTTCTTAATAAAATGAGTAGTCGTAGATAAAGCATAGTATATGACTCGCGTATAATGGCTATATATAGCCTACATTATAAGCTCGTTAAATAATATACTATTTTTTTATAATTTTCAGTTTTCATAATAGTTACAATACGTATTATAACAATGTCAATTCCAAGAAGAAGTGCCAGAATGAACAAAAACAAAAACAGCTATTAATATCCTACTTAGATTAATTAATCAAGAAATGCTGAAATTTAAACATCCCATTTTGGAAGATACCTACTATTAAAAAGAAATGGGAAGAACTGGCATTGATTTTAAATGATGAACCAGGAGCAAACAACATTGTTAAGCAGTGGAAAGAGACAAGAGCCTTGAGTACCTAATAATACTATCATGAATCATGAATCATGAATTATTTTTCAGGTACTTAATAAATTGAAAACCATCGTCAGAAGAAAATCAAGAGCACTTGTGTATGAAAACACAGGAACGGGAGGGGGGCCAAAAAAGATAAAGGAATTGGATGTACTAGAAGAGAGACTTCTGGCACTACTGTCCGAAATTGTAATTCTTGGAGCACCTAATGTTGTGGAAGTTGGACAAGATGAAATAGATGATGCTTTACCAAGTGCTGCACTTGATAAAAATTATTATGCTTTAAATGTTAAAATGGATGCATAATTCGAACAAATACTAATTGAGAGAGGTAATTTCGTGAATTTAATTTTATCACTGAATATTGAGGTAAAATAACAAAAATGTTCCAAGGTTATCACAACAAAGCAATGAGGAACATTTCAACACCAATGAAAGTGAAACATTTACAGTACAGGTACCAATAAGAAGATATATAATAAGTAGTTTTATACATGTAAAATTATTTTCAGGAGACAGACAAAATCGCTCATGTTAACACGTTGGCTACCATATGAGTCACCGGTGATACACAAAACGTAGTTGCTTGTTAGTCGTTTTGTTATTTGATCACCGGTGATACACATGGTTCATAGGTGATCCCTAATATTATATTACATGTGTTTGCAAGTCGTTTCTTCAGTTTTTTTGGATTGTTTTGTGGTAAAAGTGTGTTTACATGGTGAAATATGGATCCAAAGGAAGAAGCGAAATTACTTCAATGGTATAATGAGGTGGAATTTGAAGGTAAAAAAGTCGATCCGCAGAGACAATAAAAAATAAAATAGGTTAGTTATAAGGAATTTTTCTCCTAGAAACAAACACAGAAAGCAGTCAGAATGACAATGTAGATCAAAGCAATGAATTTGAAGACAGTAGTGAACAAACATCTAGAGGTAACTAATTTTGATGTTATCTACTTTAAGCAACAGGTTAGTAAAGTATGTTATTATCTCTAGGTTTAAATCTTCGAAGCATTAAGAATAAGAGGGCAGCGCAGGAGAACAAGGACAATAAGGCCGAAGAAAGTACTGGGGAGACAAGTGAAAATAATCGTGACTACCTAGGCTTTCAAAGTGATGACGAGGAACCATTCCCTCCTTCAGAATCAGAGTACGAGCCTAGCTTTGATTCAGAAACAGAGTCTGAAGCAGACTCCGTAATTATTAATAACGATGAAGATATCGATCAACCGACAATTATTCCATGGAATGAGGTGGATGGAACGTCTTTACAGCAGTTTGCTTTTGTTGATTTAGGCAAAATAAATGTCCCATCTGACTTAAAACCTGTTGATATTTTTAGACTCATTGTGGATTAAGATATTGTTGATTTGATGGTTTTGGAAACAAATAAAAATGCCAGTTTTTTGCTATTTTGTTATATATGGGATTATCCAAATTGCCAAAAATATCAGATTACTGGTCACGTAAATTTCTTTATCGTCATTGTTTTGTTCGACATGTTATGTCAAGAAATAGATTCCAGGATCTTTTAAGGTTTCTCCATTTTGCTGAAAATGAAACAGCGGATAAGGAAGATCGATTGTATAAAATTAAGCCCCTTACAGACGCACTAACTAAGAAATTTAATCAATTGAAAATTCCGGCAGAGGTAGTATCCATTGATGAATCAATGGTGCCATTCAGAGGTCGGTTACTGTTTAGGCAGTATCTTCCAGGGAAACCATTAAAATATGGAATTGAAATCTTTAAGTTATGTGATGAAAGTGGATATACCTACGAAACAGAAATGTATAAAGGGAAAAGTAATACGGCAACTGTAGGACGAAGAAGCAACACAGTTGTTTTAAATTTAATGGAGGATTATCTTGATAGCGGACGGACTCTAGTGGCAGACAACTACTATAACAACCTCGAACTGACAGATATACTATTGCAAAGAAAAACGCACAACGTTGGTATGTTGCGAAAATTTGTAAAGGGAGTACCTACCAAAAGAAATTTCCGATGAAAAGAAAATGAAAAAAGGCGATATCAGGGGAAAAGAAAGTAATGGCAAGGTTGTCGGCAACTGGAAAGATAAAAGAGCGGTTAGGTTTATTAGAACGAGACATACACTAAACATGGTCAACACAGAGAAAAAAAATCGCCAAGGGGAAGTTATTCATAAGCCAGAAGCTATTGTGTTTTATAATAGATTTAAAATGGGTATTGACCTGTCGGATCAAATGGCTTCTTATTTTACGACTCTTCACCGATCCATAAGGTGGCATTTGAATATTTATTTGGTACGTCGGTTATTAATGCTCTTATCTTATATCAAATCTCAAATAAAAAAAATTCAAGTAGCAGATTTTAGAGAAGCTCTCGTTGCAGGCTTGCTTGGGGAAATTGTAGATAATGAAAAAAAAAGTAACAAACAAACGAAACACGTATTGAAACAGGTAGATGGAAAAACTAAAGATACTCGAAAAAAGAGAAAACGTTGTATTGGGTGCTATAACATAGAGTATGCACTTCATAAATCATCGAAGGTAGCAGCAAAGAAAGCTAAACTGGTTTCCACTCTCTGCGACGGGTGTCCAGATTCGCCGGCGTTATGTCTGGAATGTTTCCAAAAAAGACATTAAATTCATACAAATTTAAACTTATTACTTATGTATTATTTCTTTTTTAAACTGGAACGTATTTTATTTTTTATTTTTAAACGGCAATGAAAATAAATATTATTTGACAGCAAATTTTACTATAGTTTAAATTAGCACGTATAACTCGACCATTATGAATCACCGGTGATGCCCATTTAACATACAAATTAGTTGGTGTATTTATATATCACTCACGAAACTATTTGCCTGCTTTTATATACCGGGACTTTTAAAGTCCAATCAAACATTTTAGTGCATGATATCACATGTGATACATTTGGTCCACGGATGAACTACGCGGTTTGTGCACCAGTGATTCACATGGTACAATAGGGCAGACATCTCGCTATAGCATTGGTAGCCAACGTGTTAAACAAAAAAAGGTTTGGACACTTCTTTTGTTAAGAGCACCAGAAAAAATTCAAGGAAAGCAGAACCCCTGAAAGATTTAACAAATCTTCATGTGGAGTCCTAGAAAGACTTAGCACAGTCTAATAATATTATGGCTGCTGCTATTTCACAGTTAGCGAAGCAATTATCCAAAATAAAGTGCTACAGGAGTCCTGTTAATAATTTGAGAATTTAATAGACTAGTATCATTTTAATTTAGATTTTTTTTACTTCATGTTCATGTGTATTATTTCAAAACTAGTCTCAACCAATTGTGATTTTTATTTTTAGGAATCTTTTGTTTTAAAGCTAGTTTTAACTAATATATATAAACTGGCTAGACACCCCTTGTGGGGTTGCATAAATGCTTTCTAGATCCGCTTTCTGGGGTGGATCAATCCCCATCATTTCATTATTTTCTCGCTTATTTTTTCCATAGAATCCTATCCCTCGTTTTCTCCTTCTATCTAACGATTCCTATCCTTCTCAAGTCCTTCTCTACTTCCTTCAGCCACTTAGATCTGGGTCTTCCTTGCCTTCTCCTACCACCTGGTTCCCACTGTAACATTGAGCCAGCGATTGCGCGCTCTCCTTCCCTCCATACATGTCCGAGCCATTTTATTCTTTGCCTCTTTATTCTCTTTACTATATCTTCCCCGTTCATTTCTCTCAGTACTTCATGATTCATACGTTGCCTGTATTCATTGTCGTCAACGTTTATTGGCCCTAGAATTGTTCTCATTATTTTCCGTTCTACTATCCTCAAATCCTCTTCATCTCTTTTTGTCATTGTCATCGTTTCTGCTCCATACATTATCACAGGTCTTATTATTGTGTTGTAAATGTTAAATTTAGTGTATCTTGTTAACAGTTTGCTTTTTAGTAGTTTCTTATTTGCATAGTATACCCTATTAGCTACCATTATTTTTTCGTCTATTTCTGATCTTCGTTTCCCATTACTGCTGATCGTGACTCCCAGATATTTGAATTTTTCCACTTCCTCAAATTCATATTCTCCTATTTTTATCATTCTGTTTTCACACTGTTTGCCAACTCTCGTTATTTTCGTTTTGTTTGCATTCATTATTAATCCCATTTTTTCACCTTCTTTTGTTAATTCTAGTAGCATTTAATTCATTATATTCCTTCTTTTCGTTACTATCACTATGCCATCTGCATATGCGACTATCTGGCCCCCGCTCGTTCTTAAATTTCCCTTGTTTACGTTTCTCATAACATGCTCCAGGGCCAAATTAAATAGTGTTGTTGATAGACCGTCACCCTGTCTTACGCCTTTATTAGTTACAAAGCACTCCGTTTCTCCTTTACTTGTAAGTATCTTCACTTTTGACTCCTTCATAGTCATTGCAATTAATCTTCTTAACTTACTTTCTATCTCCTGATCTTTCAGTCCTCTCATCAAATGCTTGTTGGAAATCTATTAATAGCATTTATATTTCCATTTGGTATTCATGGGCCTTTTCCATTACCTGGTTGATAGTGTGAATAGCGTCAATTGTTGACTTTCCTTGTATGAAACCGTATTGGTATTGACCTATTGTGGCTTTCGCTTTTCCAGCTAGGCGATTTTGAATTATTGCTGGCATTACTTTGTATGCTTCATTTAAGAGAGTTATACCCCTATAGTTTTTGCACTCCAGCTGATCCCCTTTTTGTGTATTGTGACAATTTGCCCAACTTTCCATTCTTCGGGCATTCTCTCTTCTCTCCTTATTTTCTTTATTAGACGGTTCAATCTTTCGTACAGCTCCTCCCCTCCATACTTAATCAATTCTATGTTTATTTCGTCTTTGCCCGGTGCTTTCCCATTCTAACTTCTTTTAATAACTTCTATTACTTCATTTTTTGTTGGTTCCTGTGTTACATTTTCTTCTTTTTTCTCTTCGCTTTCTTCCTCTGTTGTATTATCTGAGACTACCTCAGTTAGCAGTTCCTCGAAATACTTTTTCCAGATTTGCTTATACTGGGCTTCTTCTTGTATCACCTCGCCGTTTTCATTTCTTATACCTTTAATTTTACTTTCATATGTCTTATTTTGTTCATTTATTTTTTTATAATAGGCTTTGGTATTTTTGTTAGGTTTTTCATTTTTTATTTTTCTTATTCTGTCATCCATCTATTCTCTTTTAGCTTTTCTTATCAATTTGTTCAATTCAGCAACCTATCAAAACGTGCAGAAAAGACATCAATGTCTGCTTTCCATAAAAATTGCTCATTGGTTTTATACATTCCAAAGCCAAAAAAGATGTTTTAATGGTCTCAAGTATGCACTATTATGATGATTTGGATAAAGAAACGGGTAAATCAGAAATGATTATGATTTATACCGCAACAAAAGGTGGAGTGGACATGGTAGACAAACTCTGCTCTGTTCATAACTGTGTCAGAAATACACAAAGATGGCCCATGGTAATTTTCTACTCGAATGTAGGTGGTATAAACTGATATGCTATTTTCAATTCAAATAACTTCCAAAGTGAAGTCCCCAGAAGAGAATTTATAGAAAAAATAGCTTTTTCACTAGTCTCCCAGCAAATGAGATCTCGCATAACGATTAGCAACATTCCGAATACCATAAAAGTTCGTATTCAGGAAAATTTGAAAATTCAAGTTCTTGATCATGCAGAACCGACTCCGGAACGACGAGGAAAATTTGCCAAGTGCGACAGAAAGACCGACCAACTGGATATTATTGTATCAAATGTAATAATTCTTTATGTTTAGAACATTCAACCATTATTTGTAACGAGTGCCGTGAAAGTGCATGGCAGAATTAATTTTTTTTCACTTCTATTAAAATAGTTTGTTACACATGTATAATTCCAAAATACTAAGTTTAAAAATGTTTATATTGTAAAATTATTTGTAAAGTTTCTTTTCAATAAATAAATATTTCATTGTTTTGAAATAATTATAAAATAAACTCTTATATCTTTGTTTGTAGTCCCTAAATTTTCTTTTATTTGCTATGCGGAGTGAATCCGCAGCGACCACTCGTGTTTCAATATAGAGCGCGAATCCTGTAGGGTTGAAGATCTCTACATCAACAACTACCGGTATTCTTGCTTGATTAAAACTGTGAGCAGAAACAGACCAGTGGGATTGAATGTTTTACCTCCCACTCTTGACGCAGCCCAACAACATCTGGTTTACTATCAAGTTCAACAATGGTTTGGTAACGAATTGAATCCTGAAGCGTGGGGATGAATGTTAAAAGACAATGTATTGCAACCGAAAACGACATCCCAACTTCCTGTGCCCGATTGTCTTTTCAAAATGATTTTTTGCAACTGTACGAAAGGTTGTGGACCATTGTGTGGCTGTCAGAGGTTTTTTTTAAACTCGCCGTTACCCCCGCCTCGGAATCACTACCCTAGCATACTTCGAGACAGGCGGCGGTCCCTCGCACACTCTCCGCTCACATCGTCATCTTCTCCCTCCTACCTCTCATGCCATATCGAGTCCTTCTCTCCCCCTCACCATGCTCTCTACTACTCCACTCACCTCCATCCATTCCTCCTCCCCCCTCAACATTATCTCCACCATGTTTTCCCAGTACACCGCCTCCCCTAGTTTCCTCTCCAACTTCTTCAGCACTTCCTCGTTCCTCCAGCATCTAAACACATGCCCCACATCATCCTCCACTTCACACCTCTCGCACACACCAGTCTCTCGTTTCCCAATCTTGTGGAGGTACCCTACTCTCGACCCATGTCCAGTGAGCACTTGTGTCAAGAAGTAGTTCACCTCCCCGAAATTCCGGTCCATCCAATCTCTCCTATTCCCAATCGCTCCTTTTAGCGCGCCCTCATACTCCTCCCACCTCTCCATTCCCTCCTCCATCCATTCCCGTACCTCTTCTTTGGTCGCACCCCTCCAGGGTTTGCTCCTAGCTCTAGCCAACACGTCCAATGGGTAGGACCTTGCCAGCACCGCTGCTGCCAGTCCACCCACTGTCCTGTACCCCTGCACCACCCTCAGCAGTATCCCTCTCTGCACCCGCAGAAGTGGCCTAACCCTCGCATTCACCCCCGCTCTTTCACCCCACACCTCCGCACCGTACAGCATACTCTGCTCTACCGTCCTACCAATTACCCTCCTCTTCCACTCTCCCGGCCCTTTCACATTACACATCAATCTCCCCAGCCATGCTGCCCTCACTTTACCCTTCTCTGCCGCCTTTACCATATGGGTTTTGAAGGATAATTGGCTATCCAACCACACCCCTAGGTATTTCACAGACTCCTCCATGCGAATTCTCCTTCCCTTAACCATCACCCCCACTTCCCTTGCCCTGCTCCGTCCCTTCACTAGCAACCCCACCGTCTTATCTTCCGCCACTTCCAGTCCGCACCGCTCTATCTTCTCCACAATCTTCCTACATATTCTCTCCGCCTTTCTTTCTATCTCCGCCTCTCCCTTTGCCGTACATACCAGACACACATCATCCGCATACACCGTAATCTCACATCCCTCTTCACATACTATCCCACAAACCTCATCAAACACACACTTCCAGAGCGTCGGTCCAAGAACCGAGCCCTGAGGCACTCCAGCCTCCATCTCATATCTCCTCCCTCTGGAGTCTACAATCACACGCTCCGTCAGGTAGTCCTCCACCAGGTTAACCAACCCCTGCTCCACTCCAAGCCTCAGCAACGCGCTCAACACTGCCCGTTTGCTGACACTGTTGAACGAGTTCCCGACGTCGAAGAACAGGAGTAGGGCCAATTTCTTCTTCCTCCAGCTGCCCTCCCTAGCTCTTTCCACCAAACCCATCACCTTGCTCAGTGCCGAGATGCAAGATTTCCCCTTCGTGAACCCGTGCTGGTTTACCCTAAAACCCCCATTCCTACCAACTTCCTCCTCAATCCTATCCCTTGTTATCCCCTCCATCAATTTACCCATACCACACAGCAGGCTGATAGGCCTTTAGTCCCCCGCCCGCTTCCCCTCTCTACCCGCCTTCTTCATAAGCATCACCCTGGCTACCTTCCATCCTTCCGGGAACTCCTCCTCCCTCAGCACCCTGTTGAATAGTTCCCAGAAGTACTCCCTATTGTCTTCCAACAGCCTCTTCACCATATCACCCCTCAGGCCATCTATCCCTGGGGCTTTCCTCACTTTAATGTTTCTCCCCCAATCCTCTACCTCCCACTTCTCTACCGGCCTTATCCCCCTCGTTTTCACTACCTCCCTTGTATCTTGGATTTCCTGAATTCTGCCACCCACTCCTCCTTCTCCCCCTTTGAACAATTTCTCTATAATCTCCTTCTCCCAATCCTCCTCTAGAACCTCGTTCCTATTTCCACCCATCCTCTTCACCGCTATCTCATACGCCTTTCCCCATGGATTGTTTTCCAATTCCCCCAGTAACTCTTCCCACTTCCCTCTTTTTTCCCTCTCCACTCTACGCCCCAGTTCCTTCTTCTCTTTATATCTCCCTCTTCCCTCTATCCTTCCTCTTCCTCTCAGCATCCGTCTTCTTTCTTTCTTACACTCCCTCCACAGCTCCTCTATTTTCTCATTCCACCAGTAATTGGCCCTCCGCTCACGCCTATTGCCCCTCTTTCCCTCTCTTTTGCAGCCCTGTATCACATTGTACAATTCATCTGCATCATGTCCAAGTCCCCTTCCTATCTCTTCTCTTAGTTTCTTCCTCATACTCTCTGCCTCGGCTTTCGTCCACTTCCATTCCCACTCTTCCACTAAATCCTTTCTCTCTTTCCTTATATCCGTCTCCACATACCTATGTAAGCTCAAGCTTTCCTCATCCTCCAGCACCCCCCAACTAAACACTCTTTCCCACAGCCATTCATCACATGCTGTTATATCAATGAATGATGAACCCCCGTCACCCCTCACGAAGGTGGGCAGTAGTCCATCATTCAGCACCACCAACCCGTTGGATGTTAACACTTCCTCAAGGATCTCCCCTCTCCTGTCCGTTTTCTTCCCCCCCCCCCATATAGTATTCTTCGCATTGAAGTCCCCTGCCACCATTCTCCTTATGATCCTCCTTTTTCCTTTTGACACCCTCAGATCGTCCTCTAATCCTGTCATGCTCCTCTCATATTCTTCTAGGCTGACATTTGGGCTTATATACACACTGTACACCACCATGTCTCCCATTTGCACTACCACCCATCCATTTCCCTTCCTCACTTCATCCGCCCTCAATCCATCCCCCACCACTCTTATTCCTGCTTCTCCTGTATCGTCCATAATCCATCCCTGCTTCCCCACATATCTAGCATTCACCTCGGATCCACACACTACCTCCACTTCCCTCCTAAAAATCACTTCATCCAATATATCATGCGCTATCCTGCATTTCCCTAAATTTATCTGTAACACTCTCCAAACATCCCCTACATTCCTCCTTACCGCGCAATGCTGTCCCCTTCCTCCTATTTGACCAGACTCGTCCCCTCTGAGGGGTCCAGAGGGTCCCTCCCATTTTTTCCTTCACTTTTTCCATCGTCTCCTTCTACTTCTTTCCTTCCCCCACTACATTCTATCTCCCCTGGCTTGTGTCCCCTTTCCCTACAAAGGAAGGCCTGCCGACAGTCTCTCGCCATGTGATCCTCGCTCTAACAAAGCCAACACTTACTCCTCTCCTTGACTACCTTCACCTTACACCCTGCTACTTTATGACCCTTTATCCCACATCCAAAGCATCTGTCATCCTCTCTACCCTCTATAATATTTACCCTGTTCCACCCCAATCTAATCTCCTTTTTTTTCAACAAGGCTACCACTTTTTCCCATTCCGCCCTCACCACCGCCATTTTCATCCCGTTCCTCACCCTTATCACTTTAATCTCCGTTGTCCCTTTCCCAATCAAATTCTCTATTTTCCCCCTTCATCTTCATCTTCCATCTTCCATCCACGGTTCTATCCCTACCATTTAAATGGTTTTTGTTCCCCTCCCCGCTTCGACCACCCTAGCTCCTGTTACCCTTCCTACCTCCCCCAGAATTCCCCTCACCTCAACCCCCTTCTTTGCCTCTATTACCACCTCCCTATCTCTGACTCTGAGTCTATCCACCCACTCCCCTGTCATCTCCACCTCACCTCCACCTCTACCTGCTCAAGCCTGTGGAGTCCAATGCTGTCCCCGCTCCCCACTACCCCAAACAGTCGACTCATCAGCTCAAACACCTTTTTCTCATCCCTACAATCTCCCTCCATCCGACAGATCAACTCCTCCGTCTTCACCCTCACCCCATTCCTTTCCGTAGTGCGTACCTTCTTGACCCACTCCATTTCCTCTCCTTTTCCCCCTAGCATCGGGTACCTATCCCTAAACATCCTCTGTATTCCCTTCTCCATTCCACTGTCTTCCTTGGTCACCCATACCACCTTTACCTTTTCATCCCCTAATATTGGATTTCCCACCTTCACCTCTATTCACTCCCCCTTTTTACCATCCCAGTCCCTATCTCTAACCTCCAGCCATCCTTCCCAGTCTCTTTGCCCCACCTCCCATCGTGTTTGCATTATCTCCTTTCTATCGTCCTCCCCCCTCAACCTCTCCAATTCCTTGACCCGCCCCTCTGCCGCTGCCTTCTCTTTCTCCAGCCTTTCAACCTTCTCCTCCAGTCGCCTTACCATATCCTTCAATCTGTCTACACTCTCCCTCTCTTCTTCCTTCCAATTCTCCATTTCCTTTCTCCTTCAGTTTCCTCTTCTGTTCCTTGTCCTCCAGAGGCGATACCTCCTTTCTCTTTACTCCAGTATCACTCCACCCTCTCGTATCCCCCGCCTTATCAGGGGTTCGTTTTACCTTCGTCGATTTACCAAAAATTCCATTTCCTTGCCTTTCTTCATCCATAACCTCCTGTTCTCTTTTTCTTTCTTCTTTATCCATATTCCATCCCACGAGTAGCTAGGGAATTGAATGTCCACCACCACAGAGCCCCGCTTGTGGTGGTAAGGCTGGTTACTCCGGGAGGTCACCAGGTATCCCGGAGGCACCGTTTCTGACTGACTTTCGCGCAGCCATTCATCCATTGCCACGGTAGCTAACAACGTAGATTACGGATTGTTTTTTCGAGGTTTACTCCTCTAGGCTTTTTCTCACGGTTGCCTCCGGACGCAGTGGCTTCCGTTGCCTACACTACACCACAACATAGCTGCCTTCCCTATGTTGCTGGTTTTTTATTGAGGTTCACTCCTCTAGATTCCTGGGAATCTAACCCATTAGTCGCCTTTTACGACAGGTGGGCTATCCCCTGGGAGTATTCTTCTGAGCCCGCCCCCAGACGGGCTGGCTGTCAGAGGTTGGGACTTCGTTGCTCACCGGTTTGTGGCAACTACCATGGACAATCCTGCCTGAATGCCGAACCAATCGAAGATTCCTCAGAAAAAGAAACTGTGACCGATGCAGGAAGCCAAAATTCTGAGATTGCCTCCACGGATGTCATTGAAGAATGTATACATGCATTAGAAGAAGACAAAGGAGAAGGAAATTAACAATCTTACAACAATTTAACGAACATGGAGGTCATGGATTAGGCCCATTAGGGGATACCACTTAAAAAAAAACACGCCTAAGTACTTAATCTCAAGGGTGGTGTGGAATAGAGTACCTCAATTATCCAAAATATCACATACGTTCAAATTGAACGCAAGATTGTAACGAAACTATCGGTTATACCAAAAAAATGACCCCGTACCTTTTTTTTAGGAAATTTTATCAGCTTTCTTTTTACCCTCATGTATTTTTGTCGTAAGTTCAATAGGGTCCGAGATATTTATGCGAATTCACATTGGAGCACGATTTTAGCCCTTTACAGCGTTGCCAAATGTTATGCGTACACTCCCGCCTAGGGAGGCATCATTTGGGACACCGAGACCTACCTGAAAAACCTTAATCTGCTTTTGTATGAATTGGTCTGAAGAAAAATTCTAAATGCGGTGGATAAGTGTAGAAAACGTTCAGGTAAAATTTAACAAACCTTTAATTAATTGTCCAGTTACTCTTGTTACATATGGTAATTTTGGAATGAAGCCTATTGGCAGAATTAATTTATTTTGTAAACATAAAGATGTATTCAGGATTATCAATTTCATTGTAGTAGATGCTGATACTGAAGCGTTGCTTGGACTTATTGATTGTATCAAATTTAGTCTTATACAAAGAATTGGCAGCTTTCACTCATTTCCTATCACTTAAGATGAGGTTTATAACAAATATAAACATGTTTTTGAAGGTGTTGGATTTTGGATTTTGCTCAATTGAACCTGATGAAAATGTTGTAATTCAGTACCAACGTAAAGTCCCATTTTCACTGCATGAAAAACTAAAATCCACATTAGATAGTCTTGGACAAAAACAAATTATTGAAAAAGTAAATTACCCTAAGGATCTGTATAGATCCAAAACCTCTAAATCAGTATATACGACGTGAAATTTTTTTAATTCCCACCGCTAATGATATTTAAAGTAGACTTTCAGGCAAGCGATTATTTACAGTTATTGATATGAAGGATGGTTTCCATCAATTAGAACTTAATGACACAAGTGCTGATTTGTGTACATTCAAATCCCCATTTGGTAGGTATAGGTTTAACAGAGTCCCATTTGGTATATCCAGTGCACCAGAGCTATTTCAAAGAAAGTTCTATGAAATATTTGGAGATATACCAGGTGTGGAAATATACTTTGATGATCTAATTATTTCAGGTGACAAGGAGACCAATCATGATTTAATGTTTAGAGAAGTATTACGTAGAGCTGAACAAAAGAATGTTAAATTTAATTTTAACAAACTTCAATATAAATTAGATCGAGTTATCTTTATGGGCCACATCATTTCTGGTGAGGAAATCAGACCTGATTCTAAGAATACTAAAGCTATTTCTGTGATTTCTAGCCCTTGAATAGAACTGAGGTATTTCGAATACTAGGCCTATTAAAATTCTTTTCCAAAATAATTCCTAATTTATCAGAACTAACAGCTAATATGCAAAATCTTGACAAGAAAAATGTTCCTTTCTTTTGGACACCTAATCATGAAGCTGAGTTAACTTTTCTTAAAGGATTAATTTCAGCATATATCCTTAAAATTTTTGACCCTAAGAAGCCTATTGTATTTCAATGTGATGCGCATCAAGTGGAGGACTAGGATGCTGCTTACTACAAGAAGGCCATCCTATTGCATTTGCATCCAGGTTCTTAACAAATTCTGAGAAGAAATGGGCACAAATTGAAAAAGAACTCGGTGCAATTGTATTTGCGTTTGAAAAATTTCACTATTATGTCTATGATTATAATGTGCTTGTTCAAACAGACCATAAGCCATTAATCCCCATATTTTCAAAACATCTTGATAAAGTGACCGCTCGACTTCAAAGGATGTTGTTAAAATTGTTAAAGTACCACATTAACATCACTTATCTTCCTGGTAGAGACATGCTGATAGCAGATATTGTATCTCGAAGCTGCAGTAAAGAGCCAGTTGTAGATGACCCCAAAATGGAGTATGTGATTCATGCCTTATTCAACAATACACCCATGTCGGGAGAGAAAAAACTAATATTTATTAATGCCGTAGACAACAACCCAAGTTTATGTGAAGTAAAGCAATTTTTTTTGAATACATGGCCATCTGACGACAAAAATTTAAGCCGTGATTTCAAAATTTATTTTAAATTAAAAAACAACATTCATTTATCACATAATCTATTATTTTAAGGATACAAAATAATTGTCCCCAATCAGTTGAGAAAGCAAATGCTTTCTTTAATGCATGAGACTCACTTTGGGATTCAAAAGTCCAAACTTAGAGCTAGGCAACTATTTTATTGGCCTGGTTTATCAAAAGATGTAGAAAACTTTGGATCACATTGTGACATTTGTAAAACAAACCAAAAGGAAACCTTACTCAGACATCCAGTGCCTAACAGGCCTTGGCAGTATTTGTTTTCTGATGTTTTTGAATTCAAAGGAAGAACATACCTACTGATTGTTGATTCATATTCCAATTGTATTGAGGTCGTTCAAAGTAATACAAAGAACCCAAAAGATGTTAATTTTTGTAAACAAGTATTTTCCCAGTTTGGCACTCCACATAAATTCTATGCAGACAATGTTCCATACAATTCACAAAACTTCATGAATTTTGCTAAAGACTGGAATTTTGAGGGACCATTCAGTAGCCCTCATCATCATCAGATCAATGGTCTTGCAGAAAGATTTGTTGGGAATTGTAAAGCAAATGCTAAAAAAAGCAAAATATGAAGCACTATTTTTAATGGAATATCGCAGTTCCCTATTACCTTATAAAGAGTATTCCCCGACTCATTTGCTCCTTGATAGATCTATCAAGACAAGGATAGCAATTTCATAAAAAGACCTACTCCCTACCCCTCCATTTAAATTATTAGAAAAACAAGAAAGGCAGGCTTTATATTACAACAGAAATGCTAAAGACTTGAAAAAAAAACTCACGGAAGGTGAGAACATCTTGATTCAAAAAGGGAAAGTTTGGGAGAAGGGAAAGGTGACTGGTATAGTAAACGATCGATCCTATTTAGTAAAAGACTGTAATTATAGAAGGAAGACTATTTATTGAAGGAAAAGGAAGTATTTTAATAAATCTATTTTACCCTATGCTCCTAACTCTTTATTATATGACTATGATTTAGATTCACTTCGAGGTGGGACATAACCATTTATTATTAATGAAACCCCAGATGCTCTCCATCAATTTGAAAGCCAAAGTGTTCAGGATGGGGATAATGCATTACAATATATTGCGGGTATGTTTGATAGTCAGAAAGAAATCCTGATAGTCCGGGATGACAGTAATTCAGAGTCTGACAATCATTTTGCAACCAGCCAAAATACTGATGAAAGTGATATTCCTGTACCTAGTGATGTAAGTTTCGATGAGTCGCTAGTATATGACGAATCAAATCTAAACACGAGGTTAAAAAGACCTCCTAAGTTTTCAGAAGATTATCATGTAGACTTTCATAACTTGTTTGATGAATTAAATTAATTGTAGCCTAGTGCATTTTATTGAGCAAATGAGAAAAAAGAGGACATGTTATGTATTTGATTGTGCGGGAGACAGCCTATGAGAAGTTAACATCAACAAGGATGACTTTTGACACCCCCAGTTTGGCGGCTGGTATTGCCACATGTACGAAGAAAGATAAAATATTGTACGACGTATAAAAATAAAGACAAATATCACCACACCTGTTATTGCTCCCCCAATACGACACATATCACGTATATATCGCTTTCGTTCACGTTCCTGCCGATTTTTTTCTTCAATAATAATATCAATGTATTCCAAAAATTCCTCAATCTTCTCATACATTTTTATTTTAATCACAAAATTACACGAACTTAGGATCCCTGGACTTCTAATAGTATATGTTTCCCATATATCCAAAATGACTCCCCACTTTGCCTTCACATGGCCGCCATGTTGTGCTAATTTTAAGTTGTTATCAATAAGCTACAGTTCATATGCGTTTCCTTGATATTGAGGATTGAACGTTGGTTGCGCGAAATAATTGAAAGCATAATATAATTGATTAACCAATTAGAATTTATCTGGATGAACTTTTACGGAATCAAATGTTTTTCGTTCTGTCAAATTCTGTTTCCTTTAATAACGGGACATTGCAATGTGATTTGTGACAGCGTCAGGAGTGGCATCAGGTCACATTTCGCCAGTGATGCCAACATGGAGATTTTCTCCTTACGGAGTTTTTTAGGGGAAAGAATTTTTTGGAGGTATTTTTAGGGATAGAATTTTAAATGTGTGTTCTTTTTAATTGCACTACTCCCCATACTATATGCTTGTATTCAACAAAAGTTTATAAAAAAATCTGAATTGATCAAATGATACATTGATGGTTACTAAATGGTTATGATCAGTGTTCCCAACTTAGGAGTTTCCCCCCCCCCATTTAGGATTTTTTTTATCAAGAAAATTTCACATCTATATTATAGACCAATCAAATTTCTTTATTTTGTTGATGTTACCATAACTACAGGGATTTATCCTGGTAAATTTTTTATTGTGGGTAGGCTGCATGAATTTAATAAGTGGAAAATTTTCTGTCAACGTTTGACATTATGACCTTTTTTTTATTTGATTTTTATAAAGATGTTCCGCAAATGTATGCAATATAAATGAATTACTAAAGGCTAAAATAAACTTCATTTAAAATATATATAATATATATTTAAGTATTTTATTTAAAAGCTAGTTGTCATTTTAGCTCATTTAAGGTTTGACGTGCCGAAACTGTTTGACAACTGTGATAATAAGTTTTATTTTCAAATTAATTACTCGACGAAGATGTGCAATTTTCTTACCGAATACCCCATGTGTTAAAATTGATTTCCGGTAAATTTTTTTCTCGGTTTCACTCATGTTTTTGTTGTGAAAATTTACCGGCAATAATTTTAACAGTAGGGGTATTACAGGTGAAAAATAAAGGTACAAAAATTAGGGTCTGGCCTGGAGTAATTTAACCTAGCCAATCACATTTATTTGTTGGCCTAGTGGGATAGCGCTAAAATATAGATGCCATTTTTTAAAATTTCTTAATAACAATTAATTTGCTGGAAATAATTCTAAAAATTTTAAGTTGTCTGCTGATTTCAGTTTCATAATTATTATTAATTGATTATTTATGATTTTTTTAATATAATTTTTTTAGGGATATTTTCATGTAAATGTTATTATTTTAGGGGTTTTTCATTTAAGCTTTGTGGAGAAAAGGTTGGTAACACTACATTTCGCAATTTTCGCATTGTAGTTGTCGGTTGCGTTCATGCCAGACACCGCTCCTTGAGCGATCAGGTAGCGGTCGCCATTTTGAAGATCATATTTTAATTTTGCTCAGTTCATAAAGTATCGGTGATCACAAGAGAGTTGGTATTTTAAATTTTGAGTGAGTAGTTGAGCTTTTTCAAAGATGGAAAATGTTTGCTTGGATAAAAATGTTCATAAATTATTAAAAAATGATGATGGCATGGTAGAACAAGACCAGGAAGGAAAATAGCTCATTATAAATTCAGAAAGTAAGTATTATTAATCAATTATTACAAATAAAAATACGGAAGTAAACCTGGGTCAGAGTTGGTGATTTGGTCCCCAAAGATGAGGTCACGAAATTTCAAAAGGTAATTTGGCCCCCGTGGCTGACAGGTATAAATTTCCTACAAGTAATTTCGTCCCCGCAATCAAGTAGATATTTGCTTTCGGTTCAAAGAAGAGATAAAATCCAAACATGAAAATAGTTTAAAGGTTTTAATTTCAACTCTATGGTATGCACTTATAAATATTTTTTACAAAAATGGAGATTTCAAAATTTTATACACTTTAATGAAATACATGTTAAAAATTAGTTCTATCTATTTCAGAGTTTTTGTATTTTTCTATAAGGTTTTCAATAAATTTTTGACGATTTCTAACTCTAGGGGCTCTTACATTATGTTTCAAATGAAAACTTTGCAACTTGATATAAGTTTCGATTTGGAATTCATTTAATTTCTCAAGAAATGTTATTATGTTTGGATGTTCTTTGTAAAACGAATCGTTAAAAGTTCTGTGAAAAGCTTCACAAGCGTTTGTTGTTCGTGTGAGATCAGACGAATTTTTGGCCCAAATCGTCGGTGGAAAAAGAGACATAACATAAATCACCCATTTCATTAGGATCTAAATAAGTAAGACCAAAAGAAAAGTGCAGCCACCGACCAATATCACTGCTCGCATCGTTATATTCCAAAACTAGACCGAGAGTTTTAATTTTCCGGAACCATTCCTGGGCGAGATGAAATCTGCATCCGATGATTTGGGCGGAAGGCCATATTTTTCGAACAACTTTATGTATGCCTATTTCAAAATCACACACTATTTCCTTGAAATCGAAGTTAATATTCAGTTTAGAGCACTTATCTTGAACCAAGAGAAACAGTCTTTCGTAAGTTTCCGATTTTTTATTGAGTAGAAGGCATACAATTAAAGTATGTAATGTCCGTTTAAAAAACCGTGAATTGTAAACATTTGTGTGAAATATTTGGCACAATAATCAAATGTCCCGTCGACGTAGATTCGCTGCGTTTTCCCCAGAGCTTCAAGATTTGGAAGACACGTAAACACAATGATATTATTTAACACACAATTGATAAAAAGGAATTGTTCATCACGCGAAGTTTTTACGGTTGTTATTGTCGCTGGTAGGTTTTCTTTCAAAGCCATACGTATAAGTTTTGTCGGTTTCTCCGAAATATCCTCAACAGCTTTTCTTTTGCAAACTGCAGAAACTGTTTGCCTATTTAACGTTGAAATGTCCGCAACATGGCAGTGTTCGGATGAAGTTTTAGTCACGAATATTGCACTTGATGCGTATAGACACAGGCCTTACATTTTCTGTTGGTACATTTCCAACAAGTTTCTTCATAAGTTTTCAGTTTTTTGTGGAAATTAAACTTGTAACCGTTAACCACAAGTAAATCCTTGCCACGAATACTTTTGATAATTTTCACCTCCATAATTTGCTTTCTCACAACAATTCACTGTCAAACTAAGTAAAAAGCAAAATGATAACAAATTATATAATTCAAGGGTTTTATTTCCATCTAAACTACCTCTTTTTCCTAAAAATTTCTAAGAAGCAGAATTAATTATAATATTTTAATTTGGGGGCGAAATTACCAGTCGTATTATCGAAATGTCTGGGTTCTAACGGATTAACACAGGTAGCGGGGACCAAATCGCCCATCCCCCCCTGGGTTTATACAGAAAATATATATTTGTTATAATGATATTAAGTCTTTAAGAGTAGATATTATTCATTCATCTGTATGAAAGGTTTAGAAGGAGGATTATATACATAGGTACTCAGAGATAAATGGTATTATTGAGAAAAATGTATGTTTCTATTTTATAATCAAATTTCAACTTACAATTCATTACTATTTTCCTAGAATAATCCTTTTAACAAAGAGGGTTTTCTCATGAAAAGAAGATTAGAACTAGAGTTTATCTTTTCAAAATAGGTATTAAGTTTGAAAATAAAAGTCAAATTAAATATAAATTCGTATTTTAGTATTACAGTTAACCTAATTTATTGAAATAATTAACATTAATATTTTTTGCAGGTGATAGCTTTACATGGAATAGAGCTACGACATGGCTGCTGATAAGAGAATTCCATAAACATAAACATGAATACCGAAACCCCAAAACGAAAAAAGGGACATTTAGCAACCAATTGAGGGTGTATTTGACGAGCTGGGTTATAATGTATCCATTGATACTCTGGATCGAAAATTTCGAAACATAAAAAAGCATTCAAAGTACAAAAGGACAAATAAAAAAAAGGGAAGAGGTCCAAGCAGCTGGGAGTATTTTGACGAATTAGATGAAATATTTTTTGACTATGTAACTGTCAACTTACCGGAAACTTTAACTTCAATTCCTTCGACATCTACAGCTACATTAGCTGTACTACCTGCTGTGTCATCTGAACTACCTCCAAGTTCTGCGGTAGCTTCAAGTAAACCTAACATAAATGTACAGGAACATGTACCAGCAGAGATAAGAAGAGATTCGGTAGGTACACCCAGCATGAGAAAAACTCAAAAAAAACACAGAGTTATACAATTTAAGGAGAGAGCAATTCGATATTGAAAAAGCGAGGGTAGAAGAAATAAAAAAACTCCGACTAGCCATCGCAGAAATCAATATTATCGAAAGAGAGAGAATTCAGATCATCAGGCATATTGCCGGAAACAACAGGGGCTAAAATAGTTTTTTGTATAATAATTTTTACTCATAGTATTTATTAGTTTTAGTGACTTAGGATAGTTTTCTTATGTATATAGTATTATTATTAGTTTAGTAATGTAAATTTGTTTTTTAGTATATAGTATTAGACACCTCTACAAATAGAAGTAATTGTGCCTCTTCTACACCTGAAAATAAAGTAACATCGCCGTGCAGACTGCACAACAAATAACTCAACAAAAAATCAATTCAACAAACCAAGCAAAACCAAAAGTTGTGACACGTATTGTTCACATTTCAAATTTTATTCTTTTAAGTATCTATTTAGTTGTTGTAATTGTTTATACTCTATTCCTTCACAGCGCATATAAAATTAGCTTTAAGGGGGAATATTATTTTTTTAATTGTATTTTCATGTTTTCAAGATTTTAATTTTCAATAACGATATTTTTACGTCTAACATTATTTTTTATCAAATATACATTAATTTATATATAATACAGGATTGAATTTCTTAAAAGTTTTAATTTATAATATAATAAATGGTAAGCATTTATATTACAATATGAAAATAAACCTATAGAGGCAAAAAACATATTTCAATTGAATAATTTTAAAAATCATGTTAACTTGAATGAATTAGAAGCGTCGCCAAAAATATCGATGAATTGTTTGTAACATTAGACAATTTGGGGGTAAAATTTGATCCTATAATAATAACTGAAACACATCAATTAGTTGATCTCAATCTGTATCAAATCTCCAGCTATGACATTCTATATAATGAAGGGAATTTAACACATTCCCTGCCGGGACCGCCGCAGGGGCGTTTACCCGATTTTGCTAAAATTGCCGACACCGCCCGAGCGGCGTTCCCGTACCCATTTAATATAACGTTAGATCATGCGATGCAGTCAGTTTGAATTGGTGCGCTCTAGCGATCGGATGTTTGGTTAAAGTAATTTTTATCACGTTTCGAGTTTGGTTTCTGGAAATTGTTACCGCTGCCAGTTTTTGAGTAGTTTTATTGAAAAGGTAATTTATTATGTTTACTTGTTCTTTATAATAATTATTTTTAATCGGTTTTAATATGTACCTTGCTTAAGTTGATACTTTCCACAAAAAATATTTTATAGCCTAAAAAGAAAACAAAAATATGATGTTGACCGCCCGAGAGGCGGTGACCGGCACACACTACGCGGGTTTTAAAATTTTAACTTTCACTTACAGAAAACATGGAGGATCAGTCAGGACCCTCAAAAAGGGTTAAGCGTGGCGACATACAAATCAATAAATTGACAGACGACGAACTGTTAGCTCTTTTGGAAGAATCTGATGATGAATTAGATCCATTCCACAACAGTAGCGACGATGATCCCGATTACGTGTCCGAAAGTGACGAAGACGAAGAAATTTCTTCACAACCTCGACTGGTGCTGCATCGATCTCCCTCGCCTACAATTCAGCTGCCATCTCCACCAAACATTGCTCCAAGAAACGCCTCTCCCGCTGGTCCACAAAACGATGATTGGAGCTTTACTGAAGTCCCTTGCCAAGATATACCTTTCACAAAAACGCCAGGTTTGCTTGTAAACATTGCTTCTGACGAGCCGATAGATTACTTCTACCTTATTGCCACAGATACTTTTTTTGATATGTTGTGTACGCGGGCAAACAGACATGCTGTTGATTTAATTGCAAAGGGCTCAGGAGATGAACCCAGAATAGCATCTTGGGTTGATGCTACTCCGACCGAAATGAAAATTTTTTTGGGATTACTTTTCCACATGGGGACAATAAAACTTAACAGAATAAATGACTATTGGAAAAAGAATCATCTATTCAACCTACAATGTTTTTCAATTTATATGAGCCGTAATCGATTTTTGCTCATTTTGAGAAGCTTGCAATTTGAAGAAACGGATACACAAGAGCCCCGGCCCCAATTGGGCAAAATTATGCCTCTGATAAATTTTTATAATAACAAAATGCTAGAAATTTATTACCCAGTAAGAGAGCTGTCAATCGACGAATCGATGGTTTTGTGGAGGGGTCGATTGAAATTTCGCCAGTATATAAAGGGCAAAAGGCATAAATTCGGAATTAAACTTCACGTGTTATGTGAACCAAACGGCACTGCTATCAAAATATTAGTGTACGCCGGCTCAGCAGACCCCGATTTATCTGGAGATAGACACACCGAAAAAGTTGTAATGTCTCTTATGAAAGAAAAAATGGATAACGGCCATTCGATATTCATGGACAACTTCTATAATAGCGTAAGGCTAACTGAAGAATTGCTTCGTAGGAAAACCTATGTGACAGGAACCTTGCGTATAAAGAGAAAAGGAAATCCTGTAGAAGTTGTAAAGAAGAAGCTGAAAAAAGGAGAACTGGTAGTTCAATATAATTCACAAGGCATTTGTGTAGTGAAATGGAAAGACCGTCGTGAAATTTTGGCAATTTCAAGTGAATACACCTCGCGCATTGAAACAGTAACGACTCGGCGAGGTCAAGTAAAACAAAAACCTGCCTTGATCAGTAAATATAACCAGTTTATGGCGGGGGTTGACCATTGCGACCAGATGATGTCGTACTATTCAAGTGAGCATAAAACCCTTATTTGGTATAAAAAATTAGCTATTCACATATTTCAAATTATGATGCTTACCTCACATTACATGTACAAGCAAAGAAGTCCCCATAATAAGAAAAACTTCTATGAATATAGATTAGCTGTTGTTGATAAATTGCTTGGACCTCCGCCATCAGAACCACTGCCAAAAATTAAAATTACGCATCTTCCAGAGTTATGTCCTAAAGGTGAAGGTGATAATACACGTACCAAACGAAGGCGGTGTATTGTCTGCTGGGAAAAAAGAAATGTGAGAAAGGATTCAATTTACTATTGTCCGTTGTGTCCGAGTCAACCAGGACTATGCTTGACTCCATGTTACCGTGTGTTTCATTCTAAAAATTGATCATACTTTGTTTTTTTGTATGCCTTTAGGATGATTGAAGTTAAATTTTTAGTTCCTCTTTTCATTCCAAAGATTTAGGTTTCTTATTTGTAGACATGTCTTAGAAATTTTATTTTTTGTTTTTACTTTAGAATGTATTTTTTTGTTTGTGTTTTGTATATTTTTTATTAGGCACTAACTATTTTTTTTTGTTTTTTGTATATAGTATATAGTTTCGGTTTCAAAAGTGTTTTCTGATGGTTAGAAGCTTTTGAATCTAAATAAAGTAATGTTTTTCCATCGTTGTCAATTAAACGCCGCAGAGGCGGTCGCCGGCATATGGTAACCATTTGGATTGGCCTGTGCCGGCACCGCCCCTAGGGCGTTCCCATATTTTTTTTGCAAAAAATACTATTTTTCAACATAATATATTGCCTACTACCTAAAACAAACCTTATATTAGAAGAATAAAACAAAAAAAAGCGCGGCACCTGGTCAAACGTCACCAATGTGCTCTGGCAGTGAATGTGTTAAACAAAAATGATGGAATATTAGTATCCATCAATTCAAACTCAAAATACACTTCATCTAATATTTTTATTGGAGATGTTTAAAGATTCAAATCAGTTCCTTAAAAAATACCGTAGATATTACAGCTGTGTATGGATCACCTTCCATATCTCCTGTAATTTTTAATTCAGAATTACTCAAACATTTAAACCATTTTCATCGCAGTAAAATAAACATTATCGTATGAATCTTTTAGATGGTAGCGACTATATTGAAGAGTATAAAAATATATTAGGCTCTCAAGGCTTTATATCATACATTAATGAATACACACGATTACCGAGTAAAACTTGATTGGACCAAATTTGGATACAATGTAAGTCTATGTCAGAAATTGAAAATATAAAATCATTCATATTTAGATATTATATAACTGATCACTGCCCAATAGGACTCTCATTTAAGACAGATAATAGTATCAAAGAGCATACGCAAAGAACCAAACGGTACATTAATTTAAAGAAATTGAAACAGGGCTTAATCAGTGAATCTTGGAATGGACTTTATAATGAAATAAATCCAGATATAATATGTTAAGAGTTTATAACTAAATTGAAATATTATATAAACAAAAATACAAAAGAAATTGTGATAAGATCGAAAATTATATGCAAAAAAAGTGGGTGGCACCAGGTCTACTAAAAAGTATTAAAAATAAGCGAAGAATGTATAAAGAAAAATTAAAAAATCCGGATAATATGTAATTAAAGGAACAATACAAAAGCTATAATAATCGATTGAATAACTTAATCAAAAAAGCAAAAAAATCATATTTTTCTCGACAGATTGGACGCCAATTTGGATTTAAAGAAGGACGATCATCTGACGATGCCATTTATAAACTAACAGCAATAATTTATGGATCGTTGGACCAAAAAGTACCCATTCTATGTATATTTCTTGCGTATTATTTATAAGAAAAATATTCAATTTCCCAGTAATTCCTTATATGAAGAATAAGAAGTTTTTGACTTGAGACAATTATTTTTCTTTAAAACAATTCAATTTATAAAAACATACAAAATTGTTATGATATCACATGAACATCAATACAATACTCGACGAGTGGGGCATATTTATTTTCCTCGAAGTCAACGATCATGTAATTATCTTGCGCCAAGAATGTACACTTCAGTACCTGAAGAAATAAGAAACATAGTATCTTATTATGCATTTAAGAAACATCTTAAGAAAAGCAGGGAAGAATTTAACTTCATCATTAATAGTAACGTATTGTCAACCCGGATGTTAATTTGACTGTTTTGTGTATTTATCCACGATTATGACCTCTCCCGATTATGACTTTTCCAACTATGACACCCTTTCCCAAAGATTATGAAGATTAAAGTATTTTTCAATTATAAAAAAAATTCACAAGTTGCTAAAAAAAAAAAGATCCACTGTCTTGTTCTTGTTTTTATCCATTGTTCTTGTTCTCAACAATATGATCACTTTTGTTTTTTTCTTTTTTGATTTTATTACCTGTTTTATTTGTACAAGCTGTTTATAACAGCTTCTGTGTAGTTTATGTTTATTTTCTTTTAAATTAGGTATTTTGATTCTAATTTTCATGAATAAACATTATTATTATTATTAGTTTGGTAATGGTGAAGTTATGGTATTAAAGTTGTTAAGATAAAACAAATCGGAGATTTCCATTCCAACATTCAAAACTACATACACAACAGCTACTATTACTTATTGTAGAACAAGTTTATTCTCAGATTGTTAACTGCTTCATCTATAACTGTTGCTATAGTGTATTCAATCTACAGGTTTTTATAACAAACCACATATTTCATGACTGTGTCGTCGGCTTGACGTTATGAGATAACACTTGTAAATTCTCGATTAGAATGTGCCTCAAGTTAGAGGCTGTGGTTTTATCTTTATTTTCAAAGTATGAAATAAACTTTGATTTTTAACTTGTGACAGTTTGTTTAATTATATTGACAACTAGTAATACATGTCATAATTGAAAAATAATACCAGGGTTGTCTCTGATAATACATAACAAAACAAATGTAATATTTAGTCGATTTCAACACCCCTTCTCGATCTAAATATTCATAATCTTCAAACCAATTTTCTCTCGCAGATACTCTTTTTTTGGTTATACTTTCTTGATTCAAAATTTTCAATTTGGTTATCTTCAAATACTTATTTTTTTAAATCCTCTTTAAAGTCCCCCATCAATTGTCTGATCCATTGCAGTTTTTGACAAGCTTCGCTCAGTGAAATATATTCAGTTTCCGTTGAACTCAATGATAGGGAAAAATCACCTACCGCGAGATGGCGCTGCGAATGACAAAATGTCGGATTGAGGTGTGAACAATAAATATTCTGTCATTCTATTCTCATTCATCAGTCATTACGCTCTGAGTCATTTAGGTTCGTTTTCGAAATTTTAGTGACAAGAATCCAGCAACAGTGCCTGTGAAAGTCGAGATATCAATTTCGGATATTCTGGATTTTGTGGGTGAACGAGTTCGGCTAATTAAGGAAGGTGAGGAGGTTTTCAAGGCTGGTCACATAATTTTATGTGGAATTGACGGTTCCAATGAAAAAGTTATAAAAAGTTCATGTATGAGATCCTCAACAATATTACAATCCCCACATGAAATTAACATGAACCTCAATCTGGATTTGTCAATGTTCCTGTAAAGCAGGATTAGGGAGATATTGCAAGCATATTATTGCTACATTGATTTATATTAAGAGGTAAATAAGAGTTTACTCAGTATACCTAATAAAGCAAGTAGATGATTTCAAAACCACATATCCCTGTTTGTCTCCTCTTTTTTTCATGTTTCAGATATGAAATGTTGGAACCAGTAACCTGTACTGATCTGGCACAAAAATGGGGAAAGGAAAAAAAGAAATAGAGGGAATCAGTAGACCCAAACCATTCCAGTCATTTTGTCACCCGGAAATAAAAAAGAAAAGAAAATATAATACGACAGCTGAGCTGAATGAAAAAAACTTCAATCTTCTTGCCTATGGTAGGTTCTAGACAATGAAAACGAACAATAATCAAATATTAAGTGCAGTCATTTGAATTTGTTGAAGAACATCAGCATTTTTTTAATAATTCCAGATGTAGGGGATTCTGCTTTGGCAATATTTTTGGGAAGATCTCGTCAAGTGAAAGAACAAATGGGTGCACCAAAGTAACAAGGAGAGGTTATATAATTCAATTTTAAAAGGGCATATCGGCCATTTCGGTTGGAGAGAAAAAGCTCCACCTGTTTGACTTATTTATTCTCTTTTCTGTATTGTTTGTTTTTATTTTCAGGAATCCAGATCATATTATGCAAGATATATTGTATCACATAGAACAGAGTGATTTTTTGCAAAAACTTCAAAAGGAAATTTATTTGGAACATTTTAAACTAAAACCATGTTGCAAATCCATTTTGGAAACCTTACGAAGTTCAGACATATTAGAAATGGCAACAAAGCACAAACAAGGCTTAGTTTCATGGTAGAATGAAGAAAAAATGAGGTTAACGGGTGAGTATAGCCATTAAGATATTTTTTTATTGGGTTATAACTGCAGAGAGATGAAGTAGATACTTCTCTCAATTCATTTATTTTTGAATGAACATCTTAAATTTACAGGATCTACTTGTTATTCCATATTCTCCTATGGAGAAATAAGAAATATTTCTGATGCTGACTGGGAAGTAAAGTCATTGAAACACTTTTTTCACTAAAGATTTTCAAACAGATTCACTGAATATGGATTGGAAATGGAGAAAGAGGCATTGGAGCTATTCAGAAGCAAAAATAATGATATAATTATAAGGCCTTCATTTATTATTTCAATTTTTTTTCCTTGGTTAGGGTTTTCACCAGATGGAGTGATTATGGATGGAATTATTTCAGTAAAATTATTGGAGATAAAATGTCCATATATTGGTAAATTTTGTTTTTCATAAAACTATCTGTTTTATTTGAATGAATATTTCTCATTTTAGGCAAAAGTCATGGTCCAGAAGATTTCCCAGAATATTGTGATTTTTTCAGAAATCAAGAATTCAAAGGTTGAATTGAAAATGAGGCATCCTTATTATGGACAATTGCAGTTGGGGATGTTGAGCCGCGTTTTCACGATG
Organism: Lochmaea crataegi; assembly: GCA_947563755.1. Taxonomy (NCBI): domain Eukaryota; kingdom Metazoa; phylum Arthropoda; class Insecta; order Coleoptera; family Chrysomelidae; genus Lochmaea; species Lochmaea crataegi. The sequence goes on from OX387429.1 coordinate 41,169,142, forward strand.
CCAGTTGGAGGGACAATTGTCTCAAGGCAATTGACTGGCATGAAACGATTGGCTTCGTGTAAACACTTCAGGCCAATTGCCTCGCCAATTGCCCTCACAATTGTCTTGAAATCCAGTTGTCTCCGGAAGTAGACTGAGGACAGTGAGCTGGGCCCAGCTGCTCCCCCCACCACTGACAAACTCAGCTGTCGCGACAATTGGCGACGTGTATACGGTCCAGGCCAGTAGCGCTGGCTTGTTTTTGTGCCAGTGCCCAGTTCCCGCTCTGCGTCGAGACGACACGTGCGTTTTAGGTAAGTTAAAGTTATTTGTTCGTATTTATTCCCGTGTATTGTGAGTAGTAGTTTAAATTGACTTAGTTACTGCAGCATCGTGGCACCCAAATGGAGTGATGAACTGAATTTAAGATTCGTTGAACTGTACAAGGAACACCGGTGTTTGTGGGACCAACTGGACGATTTGTATAAAAACAAAAACGCTCGCGAAACGGCCCTCGTTTCTATCGCAGAAAGTCTCAACATTAAAGGTTTCGGTGCAGCTGAGGTTAAGTCTAAAATAAAGTCTTTCCGCGGCACGTATAATATTGAAATGGGAAAACATAAAAGAAGTACCAAATCCGTGTGTGGATCGGGGGACGTGTATGTGCCGTCTTTGAAGTGGTTCAGCGTGATGAAGGAAGTAATGTCCAAAGGAACGTTGAAAAGAGACACGAAAAGCACTTTGGCAAGTAAACACGCAACTATTTATTAATAATAGAAAAAGGTTATATACAGTAAAATTTTGGCATTACTTTTGTTTCAACATAGAAATATGTTAGCACGATTGTTTATGGTGTCTAGTGAACCATTTTATCCTGCCACTCTACGGTCCCTGCGTTGGAAAAATACACCTTATACGCTTCCCTTTTCTCTTTTGATTTCTTGGTTTGTTGATGAGGGCCAACTTTAGCAGCACTTTGCAGCCCGTTAGTTTCTTTTCTCCAATTGCCTTCCATGATGGCGCCTAAATCAAAATCCTCGGAGTCAACTGATTCCCTAGGCATGTATGTTGCTGTTGATTTGCTCCGTAAAAAGTTATGAAGGACACAAGCAGCACAAATCACCTTGTCGATAGTTTCAGGTGCAAGAGGAATGGGTTTTTCAAATATTCTAAATCTACTGACCAGTATTCCGAATGCATTTTCCACTATGCGCCTTGCCCTTGACAGCCTGTAATTATATACTTTTTTTTCTTTGTCCAACAACTGTCCTCCATACGGTTTCATGAGGTATTCTTTCAAAGGAAAGGCGTCGTCTCCCAATATAACTCCATCCTTTGACAGCAACCCACTTTCAAGTGCTTGGAATAGGGAAGATCTTTGAAAAACTGTGCTGTCCGACATAGAACCGTTGCTTCCAACTTCAATGAAAGTAAAACGATAGTCATGGTCAACCAGTGCAAAAAGGATAATGCTGTTATGTTTCTTATAGTTAAAAAATGTGCTCCCACAATGCTCCGGCGCTCTTATATGCACATGCATTCCATCGATAGTTCCGTAGCATCCCGGAAAGTTCCATCGATCTCGAAATCCTTGCTCAATTTTTTTCCATTCATCAACGGTCTCAGGTACCTGAAACAAAACAAATAATAAACTAACGTATAACTATTAGTAGGGTATTATAGCAATTTCGTTGTTCCAGATGCCTGGTGCCAGCAGTACACCCAGAAGGACCATTACCGAAGAGGAGGACTTCGTAGAACCGACTTCTGAGGGGAGTAATATTGAGGAGAATGAAGCAGAAGATGTTGATGACCCCACACCAGCGCCGGAACAGATTAACCAGAAAACAAACATTACAAAACGAACTCAAGACGACCAGCAAACAACGTCTGCTGAATACCAGCCAAAAAAGAAATTCAAACCAAGATCAAAAATACAGCAAATAGCTTCAACTGCTCGTGAGCTAAAAACATTAAGTGAAACTATTTCACGTAGTGAGCCGGGAAAGGAGGACGAATGGGACATCTACGGAAGGTCGGTAGCGGCACAATTAAAGAGGATGTCAACAACTCAGGCGCTCACCGCCCAGATGGAGATAAACAATGTTTTGACAAAGTGTCGTTTTGATGACATTTATGGTGGTAAATCTGCGGCACCAAACCGCCTCTTGTCTGTATCTACCACGTGCCATACCTCAAACTCTAGCGACATGTACTCAGCATCTCCGGTCACAGAAGAACATATTTTCTCTAACAACGTTTTTTCTACTACACCCGAAACATCCGCGGCCACAACTTTTTCAGAAGCTTTCGACGCTCTCGGCTACAACGAGGGGTAATCGATTCAGCTACATAACATGTGCCTAACTATGTTTTGTTCTTATATACTTGTGTTACAATTTTTCTATTCATTCAACTTTTTTATAGTTATTCAATATAGTAGACTAATATTAAAATGTGTACAAGGTTCGTTTATATTTACTACTGATTCATTTTTAATTCAATAAAAAAATGATTTGAAGCGTGTGTTATTAATAACACTAGACTATTTTTATTTTTGACAACACAAAATAAATATTAAGTAATTTTTAAAGTGTTACATTAGTTGATAATTACCTTAAGATATTCCTGAAGGCTCTCACACAGTGCTTCACACACTTCAGGAATGAAGCTTGATATTGCCGGTTTTGACACTCGAAATACATGCTGTAGGCTTCTGTAGCTATTTCCTGTAGCAAGAAATGAAAGAGTCACTTCCAATTTCAGCTTGGGGGACAATGCTTCTCTCATACAGTATCTTGTTTAGATATTTTATTTCCAACCATTTGTAAAAGCTCATCAAAACTTTCCGGGTTCATCCTTAAACATGCTTTGTATTCCAATGGATCTTCCACACGCAGTTCCCGTATCAATTGAGATGACGTCCCGTGACTGTCTCTTCTCAAAAGCCACCTCCTAGTCCACTCCTTTTTCTTATTAAACTCTTCCTCTAGCAAGCTGCAAGACTCAGTAATGAATTCCCGGCAAAGAATATCGAACTGCACTTTCAATTCCTCGCGAGATACGACAGACGACGCGCACTCCGCCATGGTTTACTGGCTACTGTCTTGCCAATAGCTGGCTACGTGTGAACAGCTTCCCGGTCAACTGGACTGGCCTCGGACAATCCACAATCACGTGATGCCAATTGCCCAAGACAATTGTCTCACCCAACTGGCATCGTGAAAACGCGCCTTTACTGCTTAATTTGCCAACAACAATTCTTGTTATTTACTTCTCTTTCAAAAAATCCTACCTGGAAGTTCAAGTGAATTTTAATCCTGAATTTTCTGAGAAATTGATAAAAACTATCACCCAAAAATATTTAAATAAAATGATACATGTTTACTGTTTGAATAGATAATATAAAAAAGTTATTGTTTCATTATATAAGCAAGGGTATGGTTTTGCACAAAAATCAAATTGGTGGAAGATTTCATGCAATAATAATAACAAATTTTGGTTTTCATATCATTTAATTCATTCTATGCAGATTATCAATAAACAAACATTTTTTAGTACTAATTGACTAAATGTAAAAATATAATATAAATACATCAGAGATAATAAATACATCAGAGATAATAAATACACCAAAGAAAAAAATATGGTAATGATTGCAGATAAATTGGACCAGTTATTCATTGATCCAGAAAGTATAGCAGGAATAATACATTACAAGTATGTTTTTGAGCAAATTAAAATTTTGTATCTGCCAATATAGAACGTGACATATTTACAGTGGCAGCAATTACAATCAATATGTCATCCACATATGGTATTAGATACCAGTCAATTTCATCATTTAAAATTTCAAAGTTTTTTAATCGTTGTCGTCTCTACATGAACCCTTGCCCTAGCTATTTCTGCAGTTGAAATTGATTCCTCTTTTGATAACTCACTTTTCTTTCTAAGAAAAGGTGGCTGAATCAATTTGACATAATGGCTTTGATATTCTTCTTCTATGAGAACTCCCTTGTCTGCCATAATTGCATCAGATGGATCCAGTTTTGTGATGAGATTTTCATTATTGAATATGGATTTATCAGAAGCTCGTCCCCCATAAGCTGGACTAATGTAAGAAATTATTCCTGATGGGGTAGTTCCTATCAAAAATTTCATCGTATGCATTCTTTTATAATTAGAATAGGACTCAATTCTGCAGTTTTAACACTTTAACCTTTGTACTCTCAGTTCTGTGCAGTCCAATACCACTCTAGTATTCCTGAACAGATTTTACGACGTTAAATATTCTTTCAATATTTCTATGTTTCAATTTCAGATATAGCATCCGTTACGTCTGGCGATAATGGTAAAATAAAAGTTCTCCAAATATCAAACCTGAACGTAAAATAATGGCAGTTTCTACACCTTTACTGAGTCCTAACAGTTCAACACAAACAGACATGAGCTTGTCGGCGCGATCCCCTAGAAAAGGCAAACTACGTCACAGAATTAAATGTTTGCAAAACGAAAATTCCAAATTGAGGAAAGCAAACGCAGGACTGAAACGCAAATTAGAAGATGTGTTATCAACTGCAACAGAATCAATAGATATTGAACAGTAGGTATATGCAATTGACTAAAGAGTTTTGTCCTGATCCATCGTTAGCAAATTTTATAAATACACAGGTATCTCAAATAAGAAAACGACCAAAAGGCCGGAGATATTCCTTAAAATTTAAGAATGAATGCCTAGCGATGTACTACAGGCCCAAAACTATATAAAAAAATTAATGTCCCAGTTTTGTTTACCTGCACCTTCAACATTACTGAAATTGGTTAAAAATCTAAGTGTTCAACAAGGTCCAAATAATATGGCATTATTTAAAATGTTGGAAAAAAAAGTGAAACATTTTTCAGAATCAGATAGATACTGTGTTTTGTGTGTGGACGAAATGAATATTAAATCAAATTTATTTTATTCGGTTGACACTGACTCAATTGTTGGGATGGAAGATGATGGGTTGGGATTAAAAAAATTCAGTTCAGCCCAAACTACTTCTGTTTATGTAATACGGGGAATAAAAAATAAATGGGTTCAACCTCTAGCATATAATTTTTTTCATTCAAATTGTCCAGCAACAACCATGCAAACTATGATTTTCAGCTTAGTTACAAAGCTTCGAGATATAGGAATTATTGTTACTGTATTAATTACGGATTTAGGCTCAAACAATATTAACTTGAAAAATAATCTAAATGTTACACCATCGCAACCCTTCTTTTATGTGAACAACCAAAAAATAATTTACAAGTTTGATACTCCACATTTGATAAAAGCAATTAGGAATAATTTACATAAACATAACTTTGTACAACCTGATGGTCAGGAAATTAGTTGGAAGTACATAGAAGAATTTTATCAACACGATAAAAAATATCCAGTACGTGCTGCTCCTAAATTAACCGATTCACATATCCATCCCAACAATTTTGAGAAAATGAAGGTAAAATATGCCACACAAGAGTTTAGTCATACTGTCGCCTCAGGATTAAGCCTTTATTCAAGATTTGGAGTTATTCCTGCCACTGGTCTGGCAACAGCTGAGTTTGTAGGTTTAATGGATAATTGATTTGACCTTTTTGACAATATCAAATAGATTTTTTAAACAAGTGCTATTCATATTTCGATAATTTAGAAATAGTGTCTAAAACAGGGAAGGATGTGACTGGTACAGTAAGATTTCTAACTTGTTTGAAAACAACAATTAATGGTTTGATACATTTATGGCAGTGTCATTTAAATACAAAATTTTCTTTTGTTCTCACCCGACGTCTAAATCAAGACTGCATAGAAAATTTTTTTGGAACTGTGAGGCAGCAGAATGGAAATTGTAGAAATCCAACTGCAATACAGTTTCAAAGATCTTTCAAGAAACTTTTGTGCGTTAAGCTATTTCATTCTGGCACGGAAAATTGTGAAGGAGATACGGAAACAATGTTATTACGACTAAGTGATATTCATAATAGTGATAACTCCGAAACAATCATTACTCCAAAATTGTCCGTGCCAGAAGATGAACGTATAGAAGTAGATTACAGAAATAGTGACATATTGCAAAATAATTTTGAGCGTTATGTGTGTGGCTATCTAATTCGCAAATGTTTGGATAAACACACCTGCTCTTCATGTATCCAGTACGCTAATGATTTAGATCACTTAGATGATAGCACTGTCTTCTGTTTATTAAAAGCATATGCTACATCTAATGGCAGTTTATATGGAAATTTAACAATGCCGAATGACTCTTTTATTCTGTTTATCAAACAATTGAGAGATGTATTCGATAATTCATTTGAAGAACTTGCTGCTTCTCCCAACATTTTCAAGAATCTCTTACTCATGAGCGCACATATAACGCTACAACATCCTTGTGAAAATTTTCCGGTTTTATACGTAACCAAACTTTATTTTAGAGTTAGAATATATTTCACATTGAAAAACATTAATAGAAATTTTAAAGACACTTCTAATAAAAACAAATTATTGATTTGGAAAAATCAATAATAGTATATAGTGCACAAAAAGGCTAATATCTTATTGGAATTTTTTACTCCAACATATTATTTTGTTTGATATCATATTAATTTATTTTCAATTCAATTTTAATTTATCCCCCTCTTCTATGCATCTGACATTAATAGCTTGATCAATTTTTGTACTTTTTTTCTTCAGCCATCATCCCTTGTTAAACAATTGCTATAGACTAGTCGCCATGGCAACCAAATATCATGCCACGGAAATATATTGCTTTCCTCACTAGTAATGTAATCTACTATTCCGACACAGGCATGTCAGTTTTCGATATGTTTATTTTCAACTATTCCGAGAAATTATCAAATTTGCGAACTAAAAAATAAGCAGAAAAACGATTTCTAAATAGTGGTTTTAAAAAAAGTATAATTTACATTTGTCATGTAATAAAAATGTCACATGTATAAACAATATAGTATTCTTTATATTCCAATCTTTGTTTTTTATGCATACTACCTATACTTTTATCGGCATGAGCATGAATTATGTAATCTAAGTTTACCCCATATACGCACCTGATATTTTTTAGATATCAAAACTGAATAGAAAATTTAAAATATTTGAAACTACTATTGTGACTCTTTCCTCGCTCTAGTTAAATTATTAAAGTACTGTCCTGGTTTCTAGATTTTTAACATGGCTGCCGCTGACCTACATATTTCCATTGCATTCGCGACGAGAAGATACTCTGTCTTTATATGTACTCTGTGACGAACTATCAGTGCAGTTCAGCCTAAAACGCCGTTTAGAGAACTTCGTTATTACAACCAAATACTATTACAAATTGTTTCACAGCATTAATTTCTGTCAATTCTAACGGTTGTTATAATTAAAGCATATACGGTCCATATCGTTTGTTTAATTCGACGAGGGAAAAGTTCCGTGAACAATCCACAGTCCATTCGATCGGATAAATTCAGTGAAAAAGTTGTTAAAAAACTTTAACGGTTACCGGCTCGCATAGCAACAAAACGTGTGTGAACGTAGGGATTAGAAAAACGCCATCAGCATTAGGCTGAATTCAACTACGTGACGGATTCGCAGAGGTGCGGAGCTTTTGGTGTTTTTACGAGATTGGGACATAGTGGACTCATTGGAGGAAGAAATTTCAAGTTTCAAGATAATTACTGAAGAATTTAATAACAGGGTGAGAGCATTCCTTTTTTACACCTATATTTGCCGCATACATTTTGTCCTTTTTTCTTGAGGTGAATTTGGGTCTGGGCTATTGCAGTAGTCATTTCGTAAACCTTACCAGTTACTTATATAATTTTAACAATGTCGGATGACGAAACTGAGTCTGAGGAAACTTTAATTCGATTAGACACTTTAATTCGATTAAGGGGTACGGCTAAAGGTACACTTACAAGTTTTGAAACATTTTTAAACCGATTTACGGAAACAAAGCGTACACAGCTGGCTTCCAGGGTCGCGAAGTATGAGGAATGCTGGAAATAATTCTTTGATATTCAGGGAAAAATCGAGGAGCTAGGCACCCAAAATGATAATGAAAAGCAGCGTCAGGATTTTGAAGATCATTATTTTAAGGTTATGGGTATGGTGGAGGGTTTGAAACAAGCATGTAATATCAATCAAAATCAAGGTTCGGTTTCTCAAATTAATAATCAACAAATAGATAAAAACGTGAAGTTGCCAATTATGCAGATACCAACGTTTCAAGGCTCATATCAAAATTGGCTGGAATTCTATGACACATTTAGGGCTCTCATTCATACCAATACGTAGTTGACAGGGGTGCAAAAATTTTATTATTTAAAAAACGCGCTTAAGGGGGACGCCGCTCAAGTAATCAATTTATTGGAAATTGGAAAACAAAAAATTAATAGCGATGAGCCATTTGGATTCTATGAATAATTTTCCGGCAATACAAAAGGAATCGGCAGGTGAGCTTCGAAAATTAGTAGATACTATAAGAAAAGATCTACGGGCACTGGAAACACTCGGTCATGATGTTAAGAATTGGGATGTTTTAGGATTCTACATTTTGGAAAATAAATTAGATACAGCCACGAAACGGGAGTGGCAAAAGGAATGCCCAAAAAATAATTTTGCGTCGGTAAAGGATTTTTTAACATTTTTGGAAGGTCGGTGCCAGTTTTTAGAATCTTTTATGAAAGTCACGGATAATAAGGGGGTAAACGTTACGAATGAAAGGTATAGAGCCACAACGAAGGGGTCATTTGTAACCTCGGTACTGTGTTGTCCAATTTGCAAAGAAAACCACATCATTTTTAACTGTAAAAGATTTCTAACTATGTCGATAACGGGAAAAAGGAGTGAGGTAAAACAGTTAATGTTATGCCGGAATTGTTTAAAATCAGGGCATGTAGTGGAAAATTTAAGTCAGGGGGATGTAAGCATTGCGGAAAGAGACACCATACTATTCTTCATATAGGGGAGAGCGGTTCTTCTAGGTGTGATAGAGGGGATAGTCAAGGGCGGTGGATACAAAACGGGAGAACACGGAAAATTGGAAACAGAACGTACATTCAAAGGGTCAATACTCAGGGCCACCGGAGGTGCAAGGTAATTCCGGGATACAGGGTGATTCGGGAGGGCGCGAAATTAGGGCCCAGGACGAACGGATTCGAATTTTCACGGACAAGCGGTTGCAGACTTCCAGAGACAAACAAGTGCGCGAGGGCATTCAAGGTCTGATTCGGAACCGGACCTACAGCAAAACTATAAGGCCGTAGTGAAGGTCAAGGATGAAAATAAACGGAATAGGGCATCTTATGATATCTTATTATCTACAGCGAAAATATTTATTAGGGTCAAACACGGAGAGTTTATCGAATGCAGAGCTTTATTGGACAGCGGATCTATGTCCAATTTTATCGTCAAGCGATTATGAGAACAAACTCAGCTACCAGTGGATAAGGTTGACATATCGGTAGTAGGAATCTCGCAGGGTACAGTTAACATAATAAATTCGGTTAGAACTAAAATTCATTCTAGGTATAATAACTTTGAGGTAGAATCGACATTTTTAATTGTTGAAAAAATTTCGGAAAACTTACCATCTTATAACATATGTACAGACCATTTAAATTTACCTCCGAATATACAATTAGCGGATGAAAACTTTGTCAGGGCAGGGCCGGTTTACATTTTGTTAGGAGCCAGTATATTTTGGGATTTGTTGTCTATAGGGCATATTAAATTGGAAAGGGGAGGCCCGTTTTTGCAGAAAACAAAACTAGGATGGGTCATAGCAGGTCAAATACCAGGAAGGAAGCAGCAAGATAAAAGGGTGGCATGTCACTTCATACAGGAGGGGGTAGAATGCAATCTCGAGAAGTTTTGGACACTTAATGAGGATATAGGGGAAAGATCCCATTTAACTGTTGAGGAGAAGAGGTGTAAGGAGAGTTTCATTCAAACTACTACTATGGACGATGAGGGAAAATTCATTGTTCAATTACCAGCTAAAACAGGAGATCCGGTTTTTGGAAATTCGTTAACCTCTGCGGCAAATAGGTTTAAGCAGCTGGAAAAAAGGTTTGATAAGGAAGAAACGTTTAGAAAAAGGTATTGCGACTTTATGACGGAATATAGGAATTTGGGGCACATGACTAAGGTTAAGAAAATGTCGTCATTGGAGGGTTTAAATGCGGAGAAGTTTAATAGCTGGTATTTCCTTAAACACCATGGAGTAATAAAGGAGACGTCCCTGTCGACGAAGCTAAGGGACGGACGGATAGGTATGTATTCCATTTCATAACAGAGTTGAAGGAGAGTTAAGGAAACAAGGTTACTAAGCGCTGCATCTTAGGTTTAGTAGCGCAGATCTTTGATCCATTGGGAACAGTGAGTCCAATAGTAATCAAGGCAAAACTGATAGTTCAAGCTTTGTGGAGGTTAAACTTAAAATGAGATGAAAGCATACCAGCAGAATTGCATCACTCTTGGCTTAGGTTGAAGGACAAGTTTCGCATGCTTGAAAGGGTATGTATTCCTAGAAAAATAATATGTGAAGGCGCAACAGAGTTAGCGAATGGTACAGTTGTACATGTTAGATCAACGAATGAACAGGGTTTACATTTTTCTCAATTAGTTTGTTCTCGGTCTAGAGTAGCGCCTCTGAAAACAGTATCATTGCCGCGGTTAGAACTCTGTGCAGCCCTTTTGGGAGCTAAACTTACTAGTAGCGTATTAAAATCTACAACTGTAAGGGTTGATAGGGTTGTTTTATGGACAGATTCGACAATAGCGTTGGCTTGGATAAAAGGTGAGCCGCGACAATGGAAAACCTTTGTGTCTAATCGGGTTGCGGAGATTCAGGGGTTAACTGAAGGTTATGCTTGGAAGCATGTACCTACACATTTAAACCCAGCGGATATGGTATCAAGGGGGGTAGAGCCTGAGAAGCTAGTTGACAGCGATTTTTGGTGGCAAGGACCTTCGTTCTTATTGGGCGATGAAGAATATTGGGTTATGCCAAGGGCTTCTATGCAGGTGGAGGACGTACCTGAAGGGAAGGAAATTAAACACACTTTCTCGGCTAGGCTAGAAAATTAATAGGTTTTCCAGTTTCGTAAGACTACAAAGGGTAGCGGCTTGGTTATTTCGGTTTTATCGCAATTGCAAATCGGCAAGGGCAGATAGAGTTCATGGGGACTAATTGGTTTCAGAATTAAAATTCTCGCATGATAGGCTGTTATCCTTGGCCCAGCAACAAACTTTTCCGGAGGAATTTGCTTCTTTAAGGGAATCGGGGAGAGTATCTAAATCCAGCAAACTTATTACCTTGAATCCTTTTTTAGAACTCGCAACAGGGTTAATTAGGGTGGAAGGTCGTTTGGAGGAGTCTCAAGTTGATCACGATCAGGTGCATCCTATCATACTGGATAAGGATCATAATGTAACTAAATTAATCATTCTCAGGGAGCATTACAAAAATGTACATGCCGGGACTCAGATGTTACAGTCTTTAATACGACTGAGGTACTGGACATTAACGGGGCGGAACATAATTCGGGTTATTCATAAATGTATGTTATAGAGTAAAGCCAGTAGCGCACAAATATATCAAGGGCAACTTACTGGCGGTTGGAATAACACTTAGAAGGCCTTTTATACGCTGTGGGGTCAACTATGCAGGACCATTCCTTGTTAAAACAAGTTAACTTCGTAGGGCCCCTGCTGTTAAGGCTTACTTATGCGTTTTTATCTGTTTGTGTACTAAAGCTGTGCATCTGGGACTTGTTTGAAACCTCAGCACCGAAGCTTTTTTAAACGCAATTAAAAAGATCATCTCGCGAAGAGGGTTACCATCGGATATATTTTCTGATAATGGAACTAATTTTAAGGGTGCTTCAAATCATTTGAAGGAGTTATTCGATTATATTCTTAACTCCAAGGTTAAATCTGTTTATTATGAACATTTATCTCAACTAAATATAAGATGGCATTTCATACCGGCGTATTCGCCGCATTTCGGTGGGATCTGAAGGCAGCTGTTAAAAGCGGCAAATATCATTGAAAAAGGGTAATAGGTAACGTTATCTTATGGTACGAGGAAATGAATACGGTACTGGCCCAGGTCGAAGCTTGCCTCAATTCCCAGACTCTCACTCCTTTGTCCGAGGATTGTAATGACCTTATAGCTCTCACACCAGGGCATTTCCTCATTGGTAGACCTTTAGCTGCAATTCCACATGAAGACGTTGTAACGTGCCTACCTTCTTACACGTGGCTCCTGCGACAAGAACACGTCACTATGGATACCCTTGATGCAAAATTCGCTTTTAAATCTCGGGCGCCAGATTATTAACGTGTTTTGCTCCACGGCCCCTTGACCCTTATCGTCAAGAGTTCCAGATAGCCTCAGATGGAGGTTACGGAAAATTTCAGGGGTCTTGTTGAGCTAACTTTATTTACCTAATTACAATCAAATATGGATCCTCCAATTTATAAATTACGGGTTAATGAAGGAAACAGGGTTTCAGCATAGTTGTATACTACCTACGGTTTAGTGTATACCTACGATCACACAATAGGTCGGTATATAACAAAATAATCAAAAATAAACTTTTAGTCTATTAATACTCTGTGGTCTATTTTACGAATAATTATTTAGTGACAAGCAAATTAACAGGGAAAATAAAATAAGCTATATTCACCATATACTTGGTACTTTGACGGTCTTAACGGTCAGGTTATCAAATACTGTTCAAATCTACCGGGTTTAACGGGGTCCCTAACGCACGATTTAGATCTGCCGGGTAATCAGACAAATTGTGGCTGAGCCTCTTCCGAGTCTGATAAACCCTTGAATCCAAATGAAACCGGTAACTATTATTCCGAAAAAAAAAAAAAAAAATTCAAGAACGAATTAGATCTGCCGGGAAATCAAACAAATTGTGGCTAAGCCTCTTCCAAGTCTGATTAACCCTTGAATCTAAATAAAGCCGGTAACTATTATTCCAAAGAAAATAAAATTTAAGAACGAATTAGATCTGCCGGGAAATCAAACAAATTGTGGCTAAGCCTCTTCCAAGTTTGATTAACCCTTGAATCTAAATAAAGCCGGTAACTATTATTCCGAAAAAAATAAAATTTGAGAACGAATTAGATCTGCCGGGAAATCAAACAAATTGTGGCTAAGCCTCTTCCAAGTCTGATTAACCCTTGAATCCAAATGAAACCGGTAACTATTATTCCGAAAAAAAAAATAAAATTCAAGAACGAATAAGATCTGCCGGGAAATCAAACAAATTGTGGCTAAGCCTCTTCCAAGTTTGATTAACCCTTGAATCTAAATAAAGCCGGTAACTATTATTCCGAAAAAAATAAAATTTAAGAACGAATTAGATCTGCCGGGAAATCAAACAAATTGTGGCTAAGCCTCTTCCAAGTCTGATTAACCCTTGAATCCAAATGAAACCGGTAACTATTATTCCGAAAAAAAAAAAAAAAATTCAAGAACGTATTAGATCTGCCGGGAAATCAAACAAATTGTGGCTAAGCCTCTTCCAAGTCTGATTAACCCTTGAATCCAAATGAAACCGGTAACTATTATTCCGAAAAAACAAATAAAATTCAAGAACGAATTAGATCTGCCGGGAAATCAAACAAATTGTGGCTAAGCCTCTTCCAAGTCTGATTAACCCTTGAATCTAAATAAAGCCGGTAACTATTATTCCGAAAAAAATAAAATTTAAGAACGAATTAGATCTGCCGGGAAATCAAACAAATTGTGGCTAAGCCTCTTCCAAGTCTGATTAACCCTTGAATCCAAATGAAACCGGTAACTATTATTCCGAAAAAACAAATAAAATTCAAGAACGAATTAGATCTGCCGGGAAATCAAACAAATTGTGGCTAAGCCTCTTCCAAGTCTGATTAACCCTTGAATCTAAATAAAGCCGGTAACTATTATTCCGAAAAAAATAAAATTTAAGAACGAATTAGATCTGCCGGGAAATCAAACAAATTGTGGCTAAGCCTCTTCCAAGTCTGATTAACCCTTGAATCTAAATAAAGCCGGTAACTATTATTAAAAAAAAAAAAAAATTCCCACGAGTTAAACGGTACCCAGCTATCGACACACAGAGTAAAAATATTAGGACTAGCATAAAATTAAAATATTATAATCCACTTGGATCTCAATTTAATATAAAATTACTTAGAACCAAAAGCATAAAATAATTCGAGAATCCACTAATAATTTATATCAGTAAATTAATATATATTAAACGCTGTAAATAAAATTCGAAATCAAATTACAGTTCACAAATCTTTATTTCCGTATAAAAGAAACAAATAAAAAAAACTAATTTCAATTCAACAACAAAAGAAAAAAATAGCCGGTCGGAAAATTTTTCAAAGAATACATTCAACAATTTAATATTATCGGCGGTACGGAAAGTTTCTAATACACAGTTTATTTGTAAAAATGATTTACCTTATAAAATACAGCTTCCAAACACAATCGTAATGCACTAAATTTTCACAATACTTTTCGGTTTATCGGTTATCGGAAGAAAGTTAAGAGAAGAGTCACCAAAGAATAATTTTTTTGAATAATTGAGAGCCGGAATGAATCAGAGACCTTCTATCAATTGTTCGCTAATTTATATCCAAAATTCTAGTTACATTTTCCGGCCGTAGTCGTGGTGAGGGAATTAAACGTGAAATTTATCTACTTACAACAAAAAGTTGTACCTATACTGAACGGCTTCGGCTTTAATTAAAATGGTGTATATACCGGGCGTCCCTTCAGTTGAAAAATTTAAATATCGGAAATGAATAAATTGTGTATGGTAGAATTTGGATTTGCGTAACTCGGACTTATACTAAAATATACAACGGTAATAACGAAAAAAAAATCGATGCGGTAGTAGAAAGGGTTGTAAAGTAACGAGTTATATACAACCTAGTGGTAAAATAAAATATATTACGGGAAAAAAATAACTCGTTACACAGCCCCCTTACTTCGGTAAAAAAAAAAAAATGAATGAGCGAAAGTGCAACTTTCGGACATTACATTTTTTTTAAAACACCACCTTATACCTAACTATAACAAAGGTAAGAAATCAAAACTGTGATCCAGGATGTAGCGTCTCACAGCCTGGAACGTCGGCGTCTGGTTGATTGGTCTGGATGGGGCGATCCTCTTCCACGGGACGACTGTTTTCGGTATGACCTGGAGCAGCGTCTGGATACTTCCAGCGCGGGGCGGGGTCGTTCGGTCCATTTGTCCACAACGGGAGCAAAATAAAATGTTCAGTCAATGGCGGGTTTTAAGTCTTTCACATGTATACGATTATACTGCTTTCCTTTTCCATCTCGTAAGTCATATACAACTGGGGAAATAACACGTATGACTTCGTACGGCCCGGAATATTTCGGAGCGAGTTTCGCAGCGACGTGATCAACGGCAGAGGATAGTGTATGATCCTTTTTCATAACTTTGTCTCCGATAGTGCACTTCCAGTCTCTACGGCGCAGATTATAGTTACGACTTTGACTGGTAAACGCTCGGGACAGGTGCAGACGGACAAGGTCGAAGCATTCTTGAAGTTTCTCTACTCGCAAGAGATGCGGTTTCGGGTCCTCTTCAGTATGGTCGTCCAATCCGGTGTCCTTTTCAGCCTCTCTTCTGAAGGATTTCGTTGTCTCGGGTTCTCTCCCAAAATTTAGGAAGGCAGGTGTGAATCCAGTCGAGTCGTGTCGTGAATTATTCATTGCAAACTTCAAGTACGGCAACCTTACATCCCAGTCTCGGTGATCCGCTTCGCAGTATTGCGCAATGATTGTCTTCAGGGTGCGGTTGGCTCGTTCTACTGGATTCGCTTGCGGTGTATACGGCGGAGTGAAATGGTGTCGGATTCCTAACCCACTCAGCATATCCTTGAACAACTTGCTGTCATACTGAGTTCCATTGTCGGTCAGTACGGTACGGGGGTATCCAAATATCGTCAATATTTCCTCGTAAAAGGCAGTACTTATGCTACTGGCAGTAACATTCCTTAACGGTTTATACTGTACCCATTTAGTGAATCGGTCTTGGAACATAATGCTAGTTCTCTTGAGGCTAACCCAATAATAATTTGCTCCTTTTGTTCCTCCAGGCCTAAAGATAAATCTTTGCAAAGCTTGATTTTCTCGTGAAAATAACTACTCAAGTCTTCAGACGGTTTCTGTGTACAACTAGTCATTGTCTTCCATAAAGAAGTTAAATTTTTGTATGGAATGAATGTATTTGTAAATTGCTCTTTAAAATCGGTCCAATTTTTTAACTGACATCTATTAGCCTCATACCAATGTTTAGCAGCACCAACTAACCTTGAGCGGGCAGTTTCCATAAGAAATTCAGGCGGCCAGTGGTGAAGGGTGGCAGGCTCCCTCGATAGATTCCAGCCACTGTTTACTTTTATTAAGATCGTCTCCAGCAAAAGTCTGAATAGACTGACTAAAATCAGGTATAACGGTGTAATTTCGTTGGGTTTGTGCTTGTGTTAACTGTGCATTTTAAACCATAGTTTGCATTAATATGGAATTTTGAGTCATAATTTGGTTCATAGAATTAAGTAAGCGGTCCATATCATAAATTCTATCACCTGTTTTATTGTTTGTCAAGCCATCCCTTTGATTTTGCATCATAAAAGTCTAGAATTGTTGTTTAGGAATGCCATTGTTCGCTTCAGCATTGTTTGAACTGGGTTCCTGGGAGTTTTCCGAAGTCTTGTCCACGTTTAAAGAGAGCTAATGGTAGGCACACTTTCCGAAATCCGTAAACATCGGCTTTAATTCGAATAAAATGCCTGTACCCCACACCTGAGATTGTTGGGAAAAGTATCTGGATCACTTGAAACCACTTATTTTGACGAATTATCATAAGATTAATAAAATAAAAACATAATGTAAGCTTAACGTTCATTTATTCTTCTCATAACCTGCCATACTACTGACTAATGACCACTGACAATTGACATCATATATACACCATAGATATCTACGCCAGGGATGGGTCGCTAGAATATAATATCAACTTATTGTAAACCAGACACATGGCAATTTTTTTGAATTTGAATACAATGTAGATTCTTGTTATGCAGTAGCACAAACCATTATTCCAATATTTCTATATCCACCTCAAGTGGTCAACTACAATTTTTGTGTCCGAAAGAATTAATTAAAGCGAAAAAAAATTAACATGTCCTTTCTTACTTCTGGGTAACGGTCCAATTAGATCGGAACTAACTGTTTGCCATGGTTGCCGATGATGGTTGCATCTTCCCTGGGAGCTTTTGTTGCGACGGTTTGTACTTTTGACATTGAAGACATCTCCTCACGTATTTGGTGATGTCCCTGAACATTCCTGGCCAATAGTACAATTTTGCAATCCGGGTGATGGTTTTACCAATTCCTAGGTGTCCGGCGTTTGGAGCAACATGGTTTTCTTGCAGGATTCGGGTTCGGTCGGGCTTTGCTATGCACAGTTTCCAAGGATCGGACATTTCTGGCTCTCTGAAATCGTTTATGTCCCAGAAATGGCGGTATAGACGGTCTTCTTTTATGCAGTAGTCCGGAAACTCCTCTGGATCCTTCAGGACCTCTTCCTTCCTGTTCCGGTACCACGAACATTCGGCGGATACATCGGTCAAACAGATTGCGGACGGTGAATCGGTCTCAGCGGTCATTGGTAGCGGATTTCTGGACAAAGCGTCGGCCACTCGATTTAGAGCACCTTTACGGTACTGTATCTCGAAATCATACTGTTGTAGAAAAATACTTCACCTGGCTAAACGTCCGGACGGAATAGATATGGAATGCAGCCATCTAAGAGATTGATGATCGGTCACAACCGTGAAATGGTAGCCCTCTAAATAAGGACGCATCTTTTCAATCCCCCAAACAATGGCAAGACATTATTTTTCGGTTACGGAGTAATTTTTCTCGGTAGGACTCAGGGTGCGACTTGCATACGCTACCACGTGTTCATGACCCTCCTTCTGCTGGGTAAGGGCTATTCCCAGACCATATTCTGAGGAATCGGTCTGTAGAGTGAACGGTACGGTAAAATCAGGACAGCTCAAAACGGGTGCTTCCGACAGACAGGTTTTGATTCTAGCGAACGCGGCTTCTTGTTCCTCGGCCCACTTCCATCGCTGAGATTTACGGAGTAATTTCGTTAACGGAGCTACCTTTTCTGAAAAAGATGGTACGAACCTCCTATACCAGGATGCCACTCCCAAGAATCTTCTCAGTTCTCGGAGATTTCTTGGGGCTGCAAATTTTATGATACTTTCGACCTTTTCTGGATCGGTACGGATTCCATCTCCAGTGATTACATGGCCTAAGTATTTCATTGACGGTAAACAGAAATGACATTTCTCCGGGTTGAGTTTCAGCCGTGCTCCTCGTACTCGGCGGAACACTTCGGACAGATTTTCCAGATGTTGATCGAACGTTTTCCCCAGAACGATAATGTCATCCAGATAAGCGAATGCATATGGAACCAGCTCTGGGCCTATTAGTCTATCAACCAGTCTCTGGAATGTAGCGGGTGCGGAATGTAAACCAAACGGAAGAACCGTGAATTGAAACAATCCACGTCCCGGTGCGGTAAAAGCGGTAATGGGTATACTTTCGGGGGTTAACGGAACTTGCCAGTACTCACTCTTCAAATCCAAACTGGAAATGTACTTGGCTTTTCGCAGTTTATCCAGTATAGCATTAATAAACGGAAGAGGGTAAGCATCCTTCATTGTTACCTCGTTGACTTTTCGGAAGTCGATACAGAAACGGTTTTTTCTATCTTTTTTCTTTACAATGACTATTGGAGAACTCCACGGACTTGTAGAAGATTCGATCACTCCCTCTGCTAACATGGCGTCTATTTCAGCATTGCAGATTTCCTGCATTTTCGAATTCTGGGGTCGGTATCTCTGTTTGATCGGACGTGGTTGCAGCAAACGGATTTCATGCTCAACTAGCGTAGTTGGACCTCGCAAGGATCCAAATTTCGGTAACTCTTGGTCTAGGAAGATGTTCAGTCTGTCTGTCTGTTCTTTCGATAATTGTCTTTTTGTAAGCGGAGTTATGGTTTCCAACGGACATCCTATCCAATCATACTCCTCGTCATCCCCTAAATCATCCAGGGAGAACGCAGATATTACAGAAACGGTTTGCTCCTTGTCAACCCCTAACACCAGGGAAGACGCAGAGACTTCGGAACGAATTTGCTCCTTGTCAACCCCTATAACCAGGGAAGACGCAGAGACTTCGGAAACAATTTGCTCCTTGTCGACCCCTAACTCCAGGGAGGACGCAGAGACTTCAAGAACGGACTGCTCTTTGTCAACCCCTATCCCCGGGGAGGACGCAGAGACTTCAAGAACGGACTGCTCTTTGTCAACCCCTATCTCCAGGAAAGACGCAGAGACTTCGGAAACAATTTGCTCCTTCTCGACCCCTAACTCCAAGGAGGACGCGGAGACTTCAAGAACGGACTGCTCTTTGTCAACCCCTATCTCCAGGGAGGACGCAGAGACTTCGAAACAGTTTGCTCCTTGTCGACCCCTAACAGAAGATATACTGAGCCGGTTCTAGGACAGTTTGGTAACCTGTCCATCCGGTTCTCCAAACTCGATGGTCATGTATCCGAAGAAGTGGTGGACAATGACCAGAGGGGTTGTACAAGAAGTGGTCGACAATGACCAGAGGGTGTACAAGAATTGAGAAAGAAGAAGAGATCAAGAGATAAGCGATAAGTTTTGCAATTATACAGGGGAGTATTGAAAGTGTGGTCTGAAGAGATCGTCAATGACCGGAGGGGTTGTACAAGAAGTAATCGACAATGACCAGAGGGTGTACAAGAAGACGTTGAAAGAAGAAGAGATCAAGAGATAAACGATAAGTTTTACAATTATACAGGGGAATATTGAAAGTGTGTACAAGAAGTGCCGACGACAATGACCAGAGGGTTGAGAAGAAGACAAGGAGTATCTAAAGTATCATCCGAAGAAGTCGACAATGACCAGAAGGTCAGAAGAAGAGATCAAGAGATAACCGATAAGTTTAACAAATATACAAGGAGTATCGAAAGTATCATCCGAAGAAGAAGTCGACAATGACCAGAAGGTCGAACCAGAAGACCGTCTAACACATCCATAGAAATTTACCATTTAAAATTTTTTTTTTATTTGGCATCTGTGTGTATTGAACCCGGGACTTTTATTTCCAAGTCCGGCATACATTCCACTGTGCTACCAAAGCATCTTATATGACACGTCTAAGATATGTAAGACAAGAAGCGAAACATGTGTGTTGTGTTGTCTACCCAAGCGGTGTTATGAGTAGAGACGAGCCTCGCCTAGCCTCAATATTAAAAAACTTTGACATTTTAAAAAGCATTTTATTAACTTTTACAATTATTTAATTATTCCAAAAAAAAAATAGAATGATTTCAATAAAATAGTCTACATACACTTTATTTTATTATATGCTCTTCTCGCAATTCTTCAATGATTGAATTTATTTCATTGACATGACCAGTATGTCCAGCAGCTTGTGATGCAACCAATAGTCGCAATCTGTCCACTAGTTCATTAATGTCATTCCAATGAATGTAATCCATATTATTACTATTTACTTCCATCAAAAGACCTTTTCCTTCAGTGATAGGTGCAATAATTTTTTTATATTTTTCGAGTTTACTACCATCGATTTGTTTATCGGGTTTATAATGTCTTCTATGAGCATTTGTTTTCACAACAATTTTTTTGTAATTATTTTCATCTTCGGCTGTGAAATTATCAGGATATTTCTTGAACAATAATTCATACAAACCAGGAGTTCCCTTGTATCTTTTATTTCCCAAGATTATGTCAGCACCATCTATATTGATTTCAGAATCACCAATAAAAAATTTTTCATTAGTATCATCAAACCTTATTCCATATTTGTGGTCAAATTCCTTATTTTGATTGTCACTTATCATAGTACTGATGTATTTTCTCGGTAGCGTATCATATTGTTCTAAATAGTCTAGAACTGATTGTCTTGCAATGTCAGTAAATCGATCACCACTTGCTGTAGGTAAATCAATTTGTTGTTGTTGTTGGTTATTCTCATTATCATCATTTTGAACTTGTTGATTTATATCGTCCAAGTGAATATTTTCAATTATGGCTTTTTTCAAGTCACTTGTATCATTATAGTCGTTTTCTTCTTCTTCTGGCATAACTTGCGACATAGTATTTGCATCAGTAGACGTTTGATTGTTTTTTTGAGAACTATCTAATTTGTTTTCAATATTTTTCAAATATTTGGTAATGGGATTAAACATATCTTCCTGAACGACTTCACCTCGTTTCAATTGTTTTAATTTATTTTTTATTATGTTACGCTTTATTATAAGACGTCTTTTTAAATCTTTATTAACCATTATTTGCAAGAAAACGGAAAATATTTAAAAAATATTGATCAGGTCTAGAACAGGTATTGATCAGGTCTAGAACAGGGATTGATCAGGTCTAGATCAGGTATTGAACAGGTATTGATCAGGTCTTGATCAGGTATTGATCAGGTCTGAACAGGTATTGATCAGGTCTGAACAGGTTTGAACAGGTCTGAACAGGTTTTAAGTAAGTTAGAACTGACTGGAATAAAACTACAAAGTTTCTTTTATACATTTTATTGAAACAAAAAAATCTTATACAAGTGAGTATAATTTTAAGGTTCTGGAACGTATTCTACCAATTCCGTATTCACTGTGTTGTTGGTTGTATGGAATATAAGTTGCATTTAGTTGATGTTGTGGTTTGATGGTTCCATTTTTATAAAGGTATTCAATTCCATTGATGTCATCATAACTAGGTTCATAACCTAATTTATCCATGTAATATTTATTCATTACTGAATTATAATTATTATTGTCAAGTAATCCTAGAAAATGTCCTATCTGATGAACAATAACCAACTTTAGATTATAATCATTTGAGGTGAAATTTTTTATATTCATATCCCATACAATATTTTTCATTATGTGTATTTCACCACATTGTATATGATTCAATATTCTTGATCTGGGTACTATTGTATGCGCAACTTCATTGATATCATTTTGAATATCGAAAAAGAGTTTACATTCATAATCAGGTAGACACGTACCACTTAAACGATGTGCATGTGTGTCAAAAACAAAGGTGAGCATCGGTGTCTTCGTATAACAATCAATTTCACAAAACTCGATACCAGTACTATTGCTCATGACACTCCCAACTGCGAAATGCAAGTTCCAAGTTCTTTCCATTCTCAATGAATTTAAATAAACGTAATTTTTCACTATCTGATACTTGAATGTGTGGTATTTTCCAAACAATTTTTGTTAAATTAACTTTAACTTTTTCTCCTGCCTTTGTAGAAACCACAGCATTAACATCACTTGACGCTCTAATTAGAACAAGCTCTTGACGTATATTGATGATTATTTTTGTGAAATCTTCGAAAAATCCCAATAAAAGTTTTAAAGGCAAACAAACATTGAAATTTCCATCACTATCAATAATTTGTGGTGTTGTAATAGGACTCCAACCTACACGATTGTATCTATTGCAATCCCTATCTGATAATGAAACATAACCCTTAATAGTACTTGTTATACCTGGATTGCGAACTCTGTCAATAACACATCCCCCAATTTCATAACGAATTTCATCAAACAAATAGGAAATTCCATTATTGATAAAGTTTAAGGTGGCACTTTCTTTTCCATCTCCGTCAGTTACACGACCTTCAATGTATAAAAAACTTTCTGATGGTAAAGTGTAAAGATCTTGAGTTTGAATAGGAATACGTATTTCATCGGAATTGTTGAATGTTGTATTTGCATATGGAATGTGGCTATGCATTTCACGATTTATAACTGAATTGTCTTCCAGAACCTGATCTCCAATATTTAAAATATTAAAACTCATCTTCAGTATGTTTGCTACCACAATTGAAATTTAGTAAAAAATTTACTCCTGTTCTAAAAACAACTTTTATATTACACCAATATCTTCTTATTCTAGAGGCACCACGTCGTCGTCGTCGTTTCGTGATGATTATAGTAATTTAAATCCCAGAGATATTAAAAATAACTTGTTTTCCGGTGTCAACTCTTGCAAATTTTTCTTTGCACTAAAAGCTGTGTTTGCTTGTTGAGTATTTATACTTATTCGAGGAGTACTATTGTAGATAAAAACCATAACTAATATTTTCTCAAGTGTAATCTTACCGTGACAACTTCTTTGTGAAAATTAACTGGATTTCCATCTTGATCAACTATTTTAAGGTAAATCTCATCGATATATCTACTGATTACTGGTAGATAGATAACATTTTTTGGGATTTCAACAATTTTGTAGCCTGGTGGTACATTTGGATAGAACATGTGTATAATGTGTACCTGATTGTCGTTACTGTATGAATTCATCACCAAGTTACATTCAATACAAATTGAATTTACTTTCGTAATGTTTACAGGATAGTCTCCAATGTGTCTCTTATATGCTTTCAATTTTTGTTTTTTGAAACCCAATAACTGACCTATGGTATTGGGCATCTCAAAATTTATTGCTCTATTGCTCTTAACCTCACACTTGAGTGTATTATTATTTACTTCCATTATTAGCACAGTAGGATCATCGGATTTCTTAACGTTCCTTTTTTGTATGGTACTTTCTTCCATAAATTTACGTCGATCACTAGTTGTTGCTGTTGTGCCTTTAGTTATAACATTTTGCTCTACACTTTCTTGCATATGTTTATCACCGTCAGATTTCATCTCGAGTTCAACAATTCTTGCATTGATATATCGGTTGAGGTCGTTAACTTCGTATGAACCACTGGGTATTTCGATATTGTAACCATTTATGTGAAAATTATTGTTGGTTTCGTCTACATTAGAAATTGTATTGTATGTCATAAAATCAATCAAACCTATAACATACTGCTCATTTTCATCCAATATAAGTGGAGGATAGATTTTAGTTGATAATAAGGAATTTCTACCAGATAATACAAATGTATACGACATTATCACTATGAAAAGGTTATAAATTGAATGAAAGAATACATCTTTAAACAATTTTATTTATTTAAAAAATTTAAACACAAGTGACCACAATTATAACTATTATTATTTTGATAAATTTCATGATTATATAATATTTGACATGATCGACTTGAATGAAAGTATGACAAAGCTTCCAGTGGAGGTCTTAAATTACCATAACTATCAAAGTAAACTAGTTGAGATCCAGTTTTCTTATAAGCTGTCCAGTGCGTTCCCGAACCATTC
Organism: Lochmaea crataegi; assembly: GCA_947563755.1. NCBI lineage: Eukaryota > Metazoa > Arthropoda > Insecta > Coleoptera > Chrysomelidae > Lochmaea > Lochmaea crataegi. The sequence continues at coordinate 41,193,516 of OX387429.1, forward strand.
TTATCATCCAAATTAATGATTCCACTTTCATTAATTCTTATTTTTTTGGGTAGAGCATCTCTCATGAAAACTCCACGAAAATATGGAATTTTTAAATGTTTAGCATACTTAACTAATTCTATATTTGTTAGTGCACGTTGTGGTAATTTGAGGTTATTCATAAAAAAAGACCCAAACCATTTTTGTAAGGTTTCAAATATATTCCTTTACCCATTGCTATAGATTCCATTTGTTTGTTGTGTCGCTGTTTTTCAAACAATTGATCTTTTGCTGATTTTGCATCATTGACAGCTTTTGCGATAGCTGCTGCTCCCCCACCCAGTGTACCAAGAGTACTTAGAGCAGCAAAAATTGGTATCAAAGGTAATATGCCTCCGGTTTTTGGAACTGGTATGATACGAGGTTTGGAAACTACCTTACTCTTTTTACTAGTCTTTGCCACTTTTACTGCCATACTGATTGCTTCCCCCATTGTTTTTGGTTTGTTTTGTAGGAGATATTTTTTTATTTTTTGAATTATTTTTTGTAGACTCATAGGATTTTTCTTATTGACTTTTCCTTTTACCCTCCTTTCAAACTTTCTCTGCTTTCGTTTCGTTGATGCCATTTTGTTGATCTCTAACAACAAACTAATACTGAAGACACTATTGTGCTGATATTTAACAACTAAAAAATATTAATTTGAACACACGCTATTGGTTTATATACTAAAATATTTTTTGTTTCTTAATAACATCAACATCATCATCATCATCATCATCACTGTCATCATTAAATTTTCGTTTTTTACGCAGTTCATTTGAAGTATTTACTAAAAGTTGTTCTTCAATTTCACGTTTTCTTTTTGTATTTGACACACCATTATCATCATCATCATCATAAAAATTAAGTTTTCTTTTGGTTCGTTTTTTCGGCTTAGCTTCCGATTTTGGAGTATTTACTAAAAGTTGTTCTTCAATATTTCGTTTCCTTTTTGTATTTGACACACCATCATCATCAAAATTAAGTTTTCTTTTGGTTCGTTTTTTTGATTCTAAGTCATTCGTGGAAGTTTTGTTCATTGGATAATCGTCTGCAATATCAACATCCATGTTTTTAATTTTTTTATAGTTTTTTAGAATGTTGGACACTTTTTGAAGTTTTCTTCTGCGATTCATGGTTGGAATGGTTCCTTTAAGAATCATTGTGCATTTATTTATACCATCTGTAACTTTTTCTAAACACTTACTGATCTTGTTTATTTCTTTGACACAGTTGTTTATTGTCAACTTATAATTATTAAATTTTAAACCCATACCCAATTTTACTTTTGCCTTCATAGCACCAGCGACACCAAGAGCAGCCAGCTTCTCGGAAAATGCACTGTTTTTTGATCGAAATTGATTTAGCGCTTTTTCAGCTAAAATCTTGTCTGCTGCGTGTCGTTGTTGTAGGTTGCTATTTTGTGAATAAGCAATATCATGTTCCCGACTTGCTTCATCTAATCCATTGATTCCTCTATCCCCTCTTGATAATCGTTTATTTAACTTTGTTCCCGGACCACAGAATTTATAACCCGGTATATGCATTTCAAATGGTAATCTATTAATTGCACTATTCAACATAATGACCACCCAAAGTTCAACTACAAAATGAATAACAAACTCAAAAGTAACAAACATTTATTGATACATTTTTTTCTCTCAATTATTTACCATAAATCTCAAATCCCTTATCCTAGGATTACACTGGTGAACAGCAATGTCTTCACCTCTTCTTGTTTTTTCTGCACAGCTTGGGCACCCAAATTTTACTGCGGTTTGGTCCTCTATTTCTCGAATTGTTGTAAAAAAAAAACATAAGTGACATATAAGTTTGATCCATTTTTTTTTCCTGCAGCTTACGGAGTACTTGTCTTATTGACTTTAACAGCAAAATGATAACTTGAAATGTTTTTATCGCCCCCTTCCTTTCTGTAAACTTCTTTTAGTTCACAATTTAAACACTTTGAATTAGGTTCTTCATTATCCCCACCACATATTATACATTTATATTGAACTCGTACTGGCATAGCAGCAGCAGCAATGTGATTTGGCAGGTTCACATTTTTCTTTTAAATAGTTGTTGCGTGGCCTCGAAAAGGTCACACGATAACCCTTATAACAACTTTTGTTGTTGAAAATAATATATTTGAAGAGTTAAAAAAAATGTTCCAATAAATAAAACTAAAAAATATATACCAAAAAAGTTTTTTAATATTTTTCTAATTGACTACAAATCGGGAAACCAAATTTATCTATATTCCTTGTCGTCGTCGTCGTCATCAATATTTATTTCCTCTTTTTTTTTCTTCTGCTGATGCTCCTCCTGCTCCTCTTCAACCTCCTCCACAGTCGGTCCGTCCAAATAAAACTTTCTTTTACTTGAACAGGAGGGTGCCTGGATTCTATTTTTCTCAAGGTCCTCTTGGTCTTCGTCCAATAAATTATATTTATATCTCTTGATTATATTCTCCAGAATTTTAAATTCTTCTTTACTTTCCAGTTTGGACCTCAAGTACCTTAGGGGCAAATTTCCAAATTTTCTTTTCAGCGTACTCGTCTTAGGGGAATATGACAATGATATAAACACCTTGTCCCCTTTTGACTCCATTTTTTTCACACCATATCTGTTATGAGGAAAAGTAAATGTTTAAAATTTGAAGAATACCAAAAAAAAATACTTACTGAAATAACTGCTTCATAACAACCAATACATGGTTGATCGGAAGATGGAGTGGGTCTTCCGTAAACACAATCAATGTTGTAGGTGTACTAGCCATTATCACTTTAACAAATAACTGAATGCACTGAATACGAAGATTGTTGGTGAATATATTTGAAAATTTGGTTAAAAAAAATTGTAAACACTATGATTATTGCTAGCTCCACATCATTGCTAACATGTCTTTTTTTTTAAACAGAGGTCCTGACCTTTTCTAATTAGTATGTGCAATTTTGCACAATTGACAAAATTGTTGTTTTTCACAGTTAACTTTTTCTTGATACTAAGGTCTTGACCTTTTCTGATTAGGATGTGCGATTTTGCACAATTGACAAAATAGCTGTTTTTCACAGTTGACTTTTTCTTGATACTAAGGTCTTGACCTTTTCTGATTAGGATGTGCGATTTTGCACAATTGACAAAATAGTTGTTTTTCTTGATACTGATAGATACTGATTGCATTGTTTTTCCCATGACGTATGTAGTACCAATGTATTAAAAACACACCAAACTCTCGTTCGAATCATTTGTATGTAGACAAGTGCAACACTTCAAAATGTCAAATAGTACAGCAAGTTCTTCACAAAAAGTTATTGATGACATTTCCAGTGAAGTCATCAGTAAAATGGATGTGGTGAGTAGATTAGTTAAAACAAATAGAAATGATTTGCAAAGAAATATTTCATTGCTGAAGAAAACCATTTTTTTATTAAAAAGAGGACTAAAGAATAAACTAGACTGTATAAAAAACGTTTCCAAAGTCGAATCAAATTTGGCTATACTCAAAACATACCTCATAAAATTGAAAATTAAATTAAATAATAAAATACAGTTAGTTTGGCAAGATGTAGAGTCGTGTTTTAATGAAAGAATTAAATCTGGTATTATAACTAATGTTAATATTAAAGATCCAGTGTTGTTTCTTAAAAAGGCATTTAGAAGTTTTTCAATTCAAATAAATAAACAATTAAAAAAATCTATGTTGAAAGTAAATGTAATTTTTACTGGTGTCTTTATCAAACCCTTCAATGGCGAAACTTCAATTAAACATTTTAATACAAAGAATCAAATTATTGACAATAACACAAATTTAAAAGATTGGTACAAATCGTATGTGAGAGATAAAATGTTGGTGAATTTTGAAGAGTTTGAAAAAAAAGATAGTGGGTGGGCCTTATTGGAAATATTATATTTAAAAATTAATATAAATGAATATAAACCTATAACTGTTGGTATTTCAACATATGTTGAAGCACCAACATTTATTAAAAATAAAAAAAGTATTATTAATATAAAAAACAACGATCCCTATTGTTTTTTGTGGTCAATTGTGAGTGCTTTATATCCTACTGATAAAAATGTATCTAGAGTTTCATCTTACCCTCAGTTTAGTAAAGTATTAAAATATGACAATATAAAATTTCCCATAGACATTAAAAACATTCCATTATTTGAAAAATTGAACAAAATTGCTATAAATGTTTTTACTGTGGTCGATAAAGAAGTTTTACCTCTATTACTTAGTAAAGAAAATTATTCTCCTAGAATTAATTTATTAATGATTTCCTGTAACAGTAATTTCTCTGATTGCAAACCTATTTTTCATCACTTTGTTTATATAAAAAATTTGTCTCGTTTAATTAGTAAGCAAGTGAGCAAAACAAATCATAAAACTTGGTTTTGTGATAGATGTTTAAATCATTTTAGACAAGAATCTAGTTTTATGAATCATTCTGAAGATTGTAAAAATATGAATAAAACAAAAGTAGTTCTTCCCAATGAAAACAATAATATCATGAAATTTAAAAACTTTAAACATAAACAAGTCGTTCCATTTGTAATATATGCTGATCTTGAGAGTATTTTAACAGATGTTAGCGACATTGAAAATACAAGCAACACTGAGAAATATCAAAAACATGAAGCGTTTAGTATTGCTTATTATTTAAAGTCGTCATATGATGATTCTTTATCAGAATTTAAAATGTATACTGGTAAAAATTGTCAAGATTGGTTTTCATGTCAATTAGAAAATTTAGCTAAAAAAATACATTCCATTATTCACAATCCTAAATCTATGTTACCATTAACAGTTGAAGAAAAAAATGATTTTCATTCCAGTACAAATTGTCATATATGTGAAAAAGAAATAACACATTCTGAGGTGAAAGTGAAGGACCACGACCATTTTACAGGTAAATACCGTGGTCCAGCACACGACTCTTGCAATTTAAATTACAAAAAAACTCACTTTGTTCCCATTTTATTTCACGGCCTATCTGGATACGATTTACATTTCCTAATTCGTTCTTTAAGTAAAACAATTAAAGGTAACATAAATTTGTTACCTTTAAACAAAGAACGGTACATTTCGTTCACAAAATATATCAATGGAACTGACATTAGTTTCAGATTTTTAGATTCATTCAGATTCATGGACAGAAGTCTTAGTGATTTATCTTCATATTTGGACAATAGTCAAAAAGTTATTACGAAAAAACATTTTCCCAACACCCATCATTTTAATTTAGTTTGTAGAAAAGGTGTTTTTCCTTATGATTACCTAAACTGTTGGGAAAAGTTGAAAGACACCCAACTACCTAACAAAAATGCATTTTATAGTAAAATTAATAATGAAGAAATTTCAGATCATGATTACTCTCATGCTTGTAATGTTTGGAACTCCTTTAAAATTAATAATTTACAAGAGTATGCTGAATTATATTTAAAGACCGACGTATTATTGTTAGCGGATATTTTTGAAAGTTTTAGGACAATGTGTTTAAAAACTTATAAACTGGACGCTCTCCATTATTATACAGCACCTGGGTTAGCTTTTGATGCTATGCTAAAGATGACACAGGTAGAATTGGAGCTAATAACAGACAATGAAGTTTCTTTGTTTATTCAAAAGGGAATTCGAGGTGGAATTTCTCAGTGCTCCAACAGATATGGAGAGGCTAATAACAAATATATGCCTAATTACAATCCCAATGAATCTAGCTCTTTTTTAATGTACCTTGACATAAATAATCTCTATGGGACAGCAATGACTACATATTTACCGTACGGAGGTTTTCAATGGATTTCTTGTGACTCTTTTTACACTGAAAATATATTAAACATACCTGACGATAGTGAATATGGAGTTATTTTTGAGGTGGATTTGCATTACCCTAAATCATTATTTAATTTGCACAAAGACCTACCAATATGTCCTGAACATTTAACTCCACCAACTTCGAGCACTGAATTGAAAAAATTATTAACAACTCTTTATGACAAAAACAAATATGTTATTCATTACAGAAATTTAAAACAAGCTCTTGAATTGGGAATTGGAATTAAAAAAATACATCGCTGTTTAAAATTTAAACAAGCTAATTGGATAAAACCTCACATTGATCTGAATACTGAATTGCGTAAGAATAGTAAGAATGAATTTGAAAAGAATTATTTCAAATTAATGAATAACGCTCCTTATGGTAAAACAATTGAAAACGTAAAAAAATATAAAGATATTAAGCTAGTGAATAAATGGTCAGGAAGGTATGGTGCACGTTATTACATTGCCCAACCAAATTTTCATAGCTGCACAATTCTTGAAAAAGATTTAATAAACCAATTTTCGTTGGTATGGCTATTCTTGATATTTCCAAAACTTTTCTATACGATTTTCATTACAATTATATAAAAAATAAATTCAATGATCAAGCAAAATTGCTTTATTGTGATACAGATAGTCTGATCTACCATTTTTTTGTTGATGACATATATAAACATATAAAAGAGGACATAAACAAATTTGATACGTCAGACTATTTGGAGAACAATCCCTATGGAATACAAAGAAAAAACAAAAAAGTGTTGGGTCTTATGAAGGATGAAAATAACGGTTGTATAATGACTCACTTCATTGGATTACGATCAAAAATGTACTCAATAAAGGTGTTAACCAATGACTATAGTGATTGTAATGTAGTTAAAAAAGCAAAAGGGATCAAAAAGTCAGCCTTGAAAGAAATAACATTTGATGATTATCGGAAATGTTTATTTGATAAAACTCAAGTAGAGATTGAACAAAATTTCATAGCATCTAAAAAACACAATGTTTATACTTTCTCACAAAGAAAAATAGCGCTTAGTCCATTTGATGATAAACGAATGGTTAATTATATAAGTTCAGATACTTTGCCTTGGGGATTTATTGATACTTAATTTGATTTTAACTAATCTATATACACTGACAAAAATCGTTTGAATGACAAATCTTCTTAATGTAAGTATATGTTTCCCAAAATTTCTTGAATGAAAAATATCTTTGCTTACTTTCAGACTAGGAAAAGACAGTGGGATTCTGTGTTTTCATCAACAGAGCGATTTAAAACCCAAAAGCAGACTTCAAGGCGGGAAGAAAAATTAATCTGTATTCCTGTAGAAGGACCTCAACCTTGTTTTAATTGTAAGAAGATGTTCGAGAAGAAACATTGAGTCTTATGTGTGAAGAAAATATGCCCCCGGAGACTGCTGCACATGTGCAATAATATTCATAGACAGTAAACAAATAAAGTTTTTTCATATTATTTTTTTAATTCAATGTCGACCATCAAACGTGAAATAATCAACGACATTAATAAACCTGCTAGAATCAATTTCAAGAGACGTAAAATTTCTATTAGATCGTTGCATGATCTTTTTCAAGCTGACCTCGCTGATATGCAAAAGTTTGCAAATTATAACAAAGGATATAAATATATTCTTGTTGTTATCAATTGTTTTTCTAAATATGTATGGGCGTTACCTTTAAAAAACAAAAATGGATCAACAATAACAGAAGCTATGAAGAAAATATTTGAAAAACAACATCCCAAAAATTTACAAACTGATATGGGAACAGAGTTTTTTAATAAAAAAATGAAGAGTCTAACTAACAGATACAACATTAATCATTATAGTGTATTTAGTGAGAAAAAAGCTGCAATTGCAGAAAGAGTTATTCGTACACTGAAAGGAAAATTGTGGAAAGAATTTGGTGTAAATGGCAGTTACAAATGGATTTCTATTTTAGCAAACATTGTACATGAATATAATAATACAAAACATAGAACAACGGGTATGAAACCTATTGACGTTACCACGAAACATGAAAAAGTTCTTTTACGTTCAGTGTATAATTTAAGTCGAGCACCACTTAATTTCAAACAACGCTTTCAAGTTGGTGACCATGTTCGAATATCAAAAGTAAGAGGAATTTTTGACAAAAAATATGAATCTAATTGGTCGTCGGAAATTTTTATCATTAGACAGGTAAAGTACACTAATCCAGTTACTTATTTATTGAAAGATTATCAGGGAAAAGATATTCTTGGAGGTTTTTACAATGAACAATTGCAAAAAGTAAAATATCCAGACACATACCTAGTGGAAAAAGTATTAAAGAGAAAAGGAAATCAGGTTTTTGTGAAATGGTTGGGATTTGATCATTCACATAATAGCTGGATTGGTAAAAATAATGTTATCTAGGCAATGGAGAGGGGATATATATATACATATATAGAGAGTGAAAGCAGGAGATAAATTCATTCGTTCACAATGTTTATTGTTGATGTAGTTGGTTTTACTTCTCCTGAAGAGAATATTTTTTTATGCAGAGAAATTGCAATTATTTGTGTTGAAAGTGATCAACATATACATAGACTGGTTAAACTGCCTGTAACAGAAAAAATTCTCAATTCGTATTTTCTTAAACAGTTTCGAACAGAAAATGATCATGGGTTAGATTTAACATCCTGGAATGACGATGATGAGTTGACTTATGAACAAATTTCCAAATATATTCAAAGTTATGTCTTTGATGATGACATTTTAGTGAGAAATGGTGCTGTCAAAAAATATTTGGAAGCTTTCATTGCCAATAAAATTATTAATCTGGAAGAAAATCATACGATGTTATCTTATCATAAAGCAAAGAGTATTTTTCAATCACATCAATGTTGTAATCATACATCTAGTCAGAATCATTGTGCTTTGGAAAATGTTTATTATTTATATTATTGGTATAAATATTGTAAAATAAAATAATTTTTTTCATTTATATTGACTTTTATTACATATAAGACACTCAGTTGTTAACAAGAAGACAATGAAGGTAATAAAGCAGAAAACTACGTTAGATGTTGAAAATAATATGCTTGAAGAATTTAATACGAGTAAATTTAAAAAACATGGTGAATTGTTTCCTTCAACAATAAGATGCATAATTGTGGGACCATCAAATTGCGGTAAAACAAATCTAATGATAAATCTTATTGAACACAATAATGGACTGAAATTTGAAAATATCTACGTTTACTCAAAGTCTCTCTGTCAATCAAAGTATAAGTATTTGGAAAATTTATTAACACCTATTAAAGGAATTGGATTCTTTACTTTTAGTGGTAGTACAAATATAATGCATCCTTCTGAGGCTAAGCCAAATTCAATATTTATTTTCGATGATGTCGCCTGTGATAATCAAGATGTGATTAGAGAATATTTTAGTATGTCTCGACATTCCATGGTGGATCCTTTTTATCTGAATCAAAGTTATGCAAAAATTCCCAAACACTTAATTAGAGACAATTCCAATGTTTTGATTGTTTTTAAGCAAGACGACATGCATTTGAAACATATCTACAATGACCATATTGGTACAGATATGACTTTTGAACAATTTAAAAATTTGTGTTCTTCATGTTGGAAATCTCCATATGGTTTTATATCGATATTTAAGGATTGTAATATCGATAAAGGTCGGTACAGAAAACAACTTGATCATTTTATTTTTTTGGAATAATTAAATAATTGTAAAAGTTAATAAAATGCTTTTTAAAATGTCAAAGTTTTTTAATATTGAGGCTAGGCGAGGCTCGTCTCTACTCATAACACCGCTTGGGTAGACAACACAACACACATGTTTCGCTTCTTGTCTTACATATCTTAGACGCGTCATATAAGATGCTTTGGTAGCACAGTGGAATGTATGCCGGACTTGGAAATAAAAGTCCCGGGTTCAATACACACAGATGCCAAATAAAAAAAATTTTTTAAATGGTAAATTTCTATGGATGTGTTAGACGGTCTTCTGGTTCGACCTTCTGGTCATTGTCGACTTCTTCTTCGGCTGATACTTTCGATACTCCTTGTATATTTGTTAAACTTATCGGTTATCTCTTGATCTCTTCTTCTGACCTTCTGGTCATTGTCGACTTCTTCGGATGATACTTTAGATACTCCTTGTCTTCTTCTCAACCCTCTGGTCATTGTCGTCGGCACTTCTTGTACACACTTTCAATATTCCCCTGTATAATTGTAAAACTTATCGTTTATCTCTTGATCTCTTCTTCTTTCAACGTCTTCTTGTACACCCTCTGGTCATTGTCGATTACTTCTTGTACAACCCCTCTGGTCATTGACGATCTCTTCAGACCACACTTTCAATACTCCCCTGTATAATTGCAAAACTTATCGCTTATCTCTTGATCTCTTCTTCTTTCTCAATTCTTGTACACCCTCTGGTCATTGTCGACCACTTCTTGTACAACCCCTCTGGTCATTGTCCACCACTTCTTCGGATACATGACCATCGAGTTTGGAGAACCGGATGGACAGGTTACCAAACTGTCCTAGAACCGGCTCAGTATATCTTCTCCTAACTCCAGGGAGGACGCGGAGACTTCAGAAACAATTTGCTCCTTGTCGACCCCTAACTCCAGGGAGGACGCAGAGACTTCAAGAACGGACTGCTCTTTGTCAACCACTATCCCCAGGGAGGACGCAGAGACTTCAAGAACGGACTGCTCTTTGTCAACCCCTATCTCCAGGGAAGACGCAGAGACTTCGGAAACAATTTGCTCCTTGTCGACCCCTAACTCCAGGGAGGGCGCGGAGACTTCAAGAACGGACTGCTCTTTGTCAACCCCTATCTCCAGGGAGGACGCAGATACTTCGAAACAGTTTGCTCCTTGTCGACCCCCTAACTCCAGGGAGGACGCGGAGACTTCAGAAACAATTTGCTCCTTGTCGACCCCTAACTCCAGGGAGGACGCAGAGACTTCAAGAACGGACTGCTCTTTGTCAACCCCTATCTCCAGGGAAGACGCAGAGACTTCGGAAACAATTTGCTCCTTGTCGACCCCTAACTCCAGGGAGGACGCAGAGACTTCAAGAACGGACTGCTCTTTGTCAACCCCTATCCCCAGGGAGGACGCAGAGACTTCAAGAACGGTCTGCTCTTTGTCAACCCCTATCTCCAGGGAAGACGCAGAGACTTCGGAAACAATTTGCTCCTTGTCGACCCCTAACTCCAGGGAGGACGCAGAGACTTCAAGAACGGACTGCTCTTTGTCAACCCCTATCCCCAGGGAGGACGCAGAGACTTCAAGAACGGACTGCTCTTTGTCAACCCCTATCTCCAGGGAGGACGCAGAGACTTCGGAAACAGACAGATTTACAGAACGGCGGTCTTCCCTAAGACGATGGGTGGTTTCTTCTCTACATATTATCGGTACAGCGGAATTGACTTCTTTCATAGGCCGGTTCACGGCCTCCAATATTCCAACAGGACTGGCCCATTGTGAACGCCTCACTAACTCACCATTCACGTATATTTCTCCGGTTCCTAACTCCAGCCGGAAATTATACTTTCGGAGGACATCATGTCCTAATACCATGTCGGTTATCAGACCAGGAAAATGCTCCAACGAACCCCCCATTGTGACGTCATCGATTTTCCATTTCAGCTCATATATGTCGGTGATGGAGACTATATTTCCATTAGCTAAACGGGCCTTCGTAGCTTGACGAGAGGTAGTTTGCTTTCTTTGGGAAAAAGTCTTAGCTACTTGATCACCAATATACGACTTTGCTGCTCCGGTATCCAATAATGCTCTAAACATATGATTTTCTATTTTGACGTCTATGTGCGGTCGGGGGTCGTTCATTTCTGCTGGCGGTTTGGTATGAGAGGCAAAGATTTGCGGAAGCTGTGTCGGCCTCTCTTCGGTACAGCTTCGGTTTAGTTTTCCTGCCCCCTACAGGAACAGTCTCGGGAAAATACTCCTTCCTTCTGGCAACTAGAACAGAATATTTTCGGCGGGTTTTGACACTTATTCCTATAATGTCCAGACTCACCACAACGGAAACAGATGGGTAGATGGGTGGCCGGGAAGATGATCAAGACGGTTGACGAGTAGTATCAGGCGGCGGACGGCGAGGAGTATCGGTTGGTGACGGTTGGCTGGGACCGGCGATGGGCTCTCTGGATGGCCCAGGCATCGTGTTGTGAGAAGGTCCATATCTCGGTGAATTCATTGGCTGCGGACGGGGATTTGGTCCCCGGTTCGGTCCACTGTGGTTGGGTACAGACTGGAGTTCCTTCCTGAGGAGCTCATATTCCCTGACCACCTGACAAAAGGAGGAAAAATCGTCAAAGTCCCCTTTTCGGATTTGCAGACGGTATTCGGGCAACAGGTTACGGTACAGCCATGCTAACTGCTGTTCGGGAGTTAGCTTTCCATGTCTTCGCATCAAAGTCTGGAGTTCGGTGATGTATGTGGCGGCGGACTCATTCCTTCTTTGCAAACGACGGCCTATCTCGGCTTCTAAGTCAACCTCGTAGTTAACGGGGTAGAAGAAAATTCGGAAGTCTGCCTCAAATTCATCCCAGGTCATGTACCTACTCCGGTTGTTGCGGTACCAAAATGCCGGTTCACCTGACTGTAATTCCGGTAACACAGGAAGCAGATTGTCTTTCTGGACATTCTTTGCGGAACAGATTTCTTCAATTATTTCGATGAATGCTGCAGGATCTCCCCGGTTTCCAAAAGACACCTTCCAATCGTGTACGTTTATCGGTGTAGTTGTCATAGCGGTCGGATTTTCAACAGGTTCCTCTTGGTCTATAGCGGATCGTGGAGCAATATTTCTTCGTCTCAAAAAGTTGACGAGTCTTTTCCGTTTGTTAGGAACGGTTCCAGCAACCGATAAATTCCTCTTTACTAGCTCGGTATTAAGACCCTCGTTCTTGAGTAAGTATACCCAGCTTACTCGATTGTCGGTTATTTCTCCAACGGAACTTACGGTCGGTACTGAAGGAACGGATTCGGTTTCTTCAGCTTCTTCTTGATTAAATAGGGAAGAAATGTCCAATTCCTCAGAATTTCTTCTAGACATCTACCTTTTATGAAACGGTGAGTTAGCTTTCCATGTCTTCGCATCAAAGTCTGGAATTCGGTGATGTATGTGGCTTCTTTGCAAACGACGGCTTATCTCGGCTTCTAAGTCAACCTCGTAGTTAACGGGATAGGAGAAAATTCGGAAGTCTGTTTCAAAATCGGTCCAGCTGGTATATCTGCTGCGGTTATTCCGGTACCATAGTGCGGGCTCACCGGTCAGTAATTCGGGTAGTACCGGAAGCAAATTATCTTTTTGAACATTCCTTGCGGTACATATTTCTTTAATTCTTTCAATGAAGGCGGCCTGGTCTCCTCGGTTTCCAAAGCACACTTTCCAGTCGTGTACATTTAGTGGAGGGTTGGCCATAACGGTCGAAACGGTTACGGTATCGGATCGGTCAGAAACGAGTCGTGGAGAAATATTTCTTCGTCTTACAATTCGACAAGTCTCCCCTGACCCTTATCAACAAAACGGAATGAAAACAAAAATCTAAAACGAACTCCGGTTCCTGTTTCAACAAACATCTGGCAGAAAAACAGTCAAAACAGACTTAAACGGTCCACGCAAAAAAACGCTTGCAAAAAAAATCAAAACCGGTATAAAACAATTTCTACTGTAATCAACAATCAGGTCTCTTCAACAATACGGTAAAAGAACGGAAACGGAATAACGGTTCCTGCTCTAATCGATAATCAACTCTCTGCAATAATACGGTAAAAAAACAGTCAACACAGACTTAACCAGTCCAAGCAAAAAAGACGCATAAAAAATCGAAAACGGTATCAAACAGATCCTACTGTATTCAACAATCAAGTCCCTGCTCGGGCGCCATTTTGTAACGTGCCTACCTTCTTACACGTGGCTCCTGCCACAAGAACACGTCACTATGGACACCCTTGATGCAAAATTCGGTTTTCAATCTCGGGGGGCGCCAGATTATTACCGTGGTTTGCTCCACGGCCCCTTGACCCTTATCGTCAAGAGTTCCAGATAGCCTTAGATGGAGGTTACGGAAAATTCCAGGGGTCTTGTTGAACTAACTTTATTTACCTAATTACAATCAAATATGGATCCTCCAAATTATAAATTACGGGTTAATGAAGGAAACAGGGGGCTCAGCAGAGTTGTATACTACCTACGGTTTAGTGTATACTTACGATCACACAATAGGTCGGTATATAACAAAATAATCAAAAAGAAACTTTTAGTCTGTTAATACTCTGGTCTATTTTACGAATAATTCTTTAGTGACAAGCAAATTAACAGGGAAAAGAAAATAAGCTATCTTTACCATATACTTGGTACTTTGGCGGACTTAACGGTTAGGTTATCCAATTCGGCTTTAACGGGGTCCCTAATGCACGATTTAGATCTGCCGGGTAATCAGACAAATTGTGGCTAAGCCTCTTCCAAGTCTGATTAACCCTTGAATCCAAATGAAACCGGTAACTATTATTCCGAAAAAAAAAAAAAAATTCAAGAACGAATTAGATCTGCCGGGAAATCAAACAAATTGTGGCTAAGCCTCTTCCAAGTCTGATTAACCCTTGAATCTAAATAAAGCCGGTAACTATTATTAAAAAAAAAAACATTCCCACGAGTTAAACGGTACCCAGCTATCGACACACAGAGTAAAAATATTAGGACTGGCATAAAATTAAAATATTATAATCCACTTGGATATCAATTTAATATAAAACTACTTAGAACCAAAAGCATAAAATAATTCGAGAATCCACTAATAATTTATATCAGTTAATTAATATATATTAAACGCTGTAAATAAAATTCGAAATCAAATTACAGTTCACAAATCTTTATTTCCGTATAAAAGAAACAGTTAAAAAAAACCAATTCAATAATTGAGAGCCGGAATGAATCAGAGACGGAATGAATCAGAGCGAATGATTGATTGAGAGCGAATGATTGAGAGCCTCTTCTATCAATTGTTCGCCAATTTATACTTAAAATCCTAGTTACATTTTGTAGTCGTAGTCGCGGTGAGGGAATTAAACGTGAAATTTATCTACTTTCAACAAAAAGTTGTACCTATACTGAACGGCTTCGGTTTTAATTAAAATGGTGTATATACCGGGCGTCCCTTCAGTTGAAAATTTTAAATATCGGAAATGAATAAATTGTGTATGGTAGAATTTGGTTTTGCGTAACTCGGACTTATACTAAAATATACAACGGTAATAACGAAAAAAAAATCGATGCGGTAGTAGAAAGGGTTGTAAAGTAACGAGTTATATACAACCTAGTGGTAAAATAAAATATATTACGGGAAAAAAATAAAAATCAAACTTGCAAAAAAAATAACTCGTTACAACGTCAGGTTTATTAATTTTGGCAGAATCCGGAGGAATCATCAACTGACTCAAATGGTCCAACACTTCTGGGACAGGTGGTCCAGGGAATATCTTTCCGAACTCCAACGGAGGAACAAGTGGAAAAATCCAACTGACAACATTCAGGAGGGCCAATGGGTGGTTTTAGTAGACAAGGATCTTCCCCCTTTAAAGTGGAGTTTGGGGCTTGTAACAAAGGTGCGTCCCGGCTCCGATGGTACGGTTCGCGTGGTGGATGTGAAGACTAGTTCGGGAGTGTTGACACGCGCAGCAGCCAAGGTGTGCGTGCTACCAATAGAAGACGAGGAGACACTAATTGCTCAGGGCATATTTTTTATTTTTCTCATATTTTGAAAGACACTCTTTCAACGGGGGCGGCATGTCCAGTTCAGTTGGTCCGCTACCCGTGATCAGTGTAGTTGATCCATTCTCGAACATAACATTTTCGAGGAAGTAACACGTGTGTTTTATGAAAACAAACTATCAGTGCAGGTGCAGTTCAGCCTAAAACGCCCTTTAGAGAACATCGTCATCACAACCAAATACTATTACAAATTGTTTCACAATATTAATTTCTGTCAATTCTAACGGTTGTTATAATTAAAGCATATACAGTCCATATCATTTGTTTAATTCGGCGAGGGAAAAGTTCCGTGAACAAAACAATGCCATTTTTCTTCTTTCAACTTCAATTCCTAGATAAAACTTCAAATTTCCAAGCATTTTTATTTTGAAATTTTCTGATAATACTTTTTCTACTTCTTGAATATCAATTTCTAAATCAGCAGCCAAAATAACATCATCCACATAGATAAGAAGGTAAATAAATCTGTCAGATATTTGTTTTGAAAATAAACATATATCTGTAACTCCCCTTCTGAAACCATTATTCATTAGCACTTCTGTTATTTTATTATTCCAAAACTCTGGCTGATTGTTTTAGACCGTAGATGCTCTTTTTTAATTTGCATACTAGTTGGGGATTCTTTTTATTCTGGAAACCTTTCGGTGACTCATGTGAACAGTTTCTTCAGTCTCCATTCAAGTATGCTGTTTTTACATCTGGGTGCTTGACTATCTTATTTTTCAATCCACTTATCGTGAGAAGAGCTCTGATAGTTGCTCGTTTCACAACTGGAGCAAATACTCCGTTGTAATCTTCTCCATATTTTTGTGAAAATCCTATCGCTACAAGTCCTGCCCTCTATCTAACATTTCCATTACTCGGATCAAATTTTATTTTGTATATCCATTTACAATCAACTATTCGTTTGTCTTCTGGACAATCCACCAACTCCCATGCTTGACATTCCTTCATAGATTCTATTTCATCTTCTATGGCTTCTATCCATTTTCTCCTATTTCTCATTTTCATTGCTTCTTCAAATGTCTTTTTAACGTGCATCGACTGTGAATCTTCAATTAACAACCGATTAAGGCTTTAGCTTTGTTATTTTTATTTTCCCAAGTAACATCGGTAACCTCGGGCTTCTCTTTTGTAACTATGTCCCATACTTCTTCTTTCATAAGCAGAAGTTCCATTCTGTACTTCCAGGTTTCATAGTTTTGGTTGTTCAGTCTTGTTATTGATGATTTAAGTCATCCATTTTTTTATGTATTTGTTTGTCCTTTCTAATCTTTTTTCAACTGCTTTATAGTTACTGTTTATAGACTGGTTATACTGGGCCCATAACCTGTTAGAGGCTGTGGTTTAATCTTTATTTTCAAAGTATTAAATAAACTTTGATTTTTAACTTGTGACAGTTTGTTTAATTATATTGACAACTAGTAATACATGTCATAATTGAAAAATAATACATAACAATAAACAAAAGAAATGTAATATTTAGTCAATTCCAACACCTCACACTAGTCATTTCCACCTCCAGCACTCTCTATGGTGCTTGCTACAGTGTGACGCGTGTCTGGTTCTTTAGTACGCTTATGATTTTCGTTGGAATTGCTTCGCTAGTCTATTAAACGACGCGTATCGTTCGAGATCACAGATCGCTCTTTTTGTATTACTGCTATTATGGTAAGTTCCCTATTTATTTTTACTTATGTTGTATTTTTCTTTCATTATTTTATTATCCCTATGGATTCAATACATCATCCTATAATAGATGTCAACTTACCAATCTGATCGGTAAACGGACCACTCTGGACCGTCGGCTTGCCATATTGGGCTGCCCATTCTGGCACGCAATAGTTTTCGAATGGGAACCAATTCTCTTTTCTGTTCCGTTAAAACTATTCTGGCGTTTCTAATCGCTTTCTCTTCGGTTGCAGGCTACTGCCACACCAGAGTTGTGCTCATTAGAGACCCTCCTTGATTTTGATTGTGAGGATCCTGAGGAGAATACGAATAAAAATTCTGGCTGCTAATCACTTGCCCAGAGGTTGGAAAAATTGGAAGATAGTTAAACATTCCAAAGAAGAGCTACTTGGAACAGAAATGGACCCTAGAGTTCTCAATAAATTACGTTTTGCTCTTCCAACAGTCGGCTTAGCGAGAGCCTTCATACCACACTGTAGATTGGCCTTTTTGTACGGCTCTAATTATTGGCCCGGCTTCCCTGGCTGCAAGAGTAAGAGGATCAGCAGCGCAACACGAAATAATCCTAGGTGCCCTATCAGATATGAAGCCTCTTCTCCTTTCCAGAAGTGATGCTTCTGATGAGATTTCTAAGGAATACGAAGAAATAGATTTAGATGAAGGTCGCTCTACCTCTAAAGAATTTTCGGATTTAATGAAACACCAGCCAGGCCCTTCCAATTTTTTTCGGCCCTCTGGGGGCGAGTACCGTCCAAACACCAAACGTTCCTTCAAACCACAGCGCAAACTCTCGCAAACGCAAAAAAGATCAACTTCTTTCAAAAAGTCCGACCAAATCAGACGATGTTTTCCGTTGGAAACGACAGCTTCCGGCCCATACCAACTCAAGAGTGCCGTCCAAGGTGCGAAAGCCCAATTTTCCCTAGGACACCGCATTTCAGGGAGGGCCACTATTAGAATTCCTACAAATTTGGAAACAAAAAGGAGCACCAGCGGAAGTCCTCCAGATAATTGGAGGTTATACAATACCTTTTGTTCCCCAACACCCTCTGGTCCGTTTTTCTCTCTTAACAAAACCAAAATTCGAGGCGAGGAGTATGGGGTCAGAAATAGCCTCACTTCAAAAACAGGGCATCTTAGAAATTTCAACTTCGGCCACGGGATTTCTATCAAGAATGTTTCCAGTCCCAAAACCAGACGGCTCTGTACGCCCCGTCGCCAATCTTCGAGGACTAAACCGCTATCTAACCCCCAGGATATTTCGGCTCTTAAATCATACAAACGTTCCTGACTTTCTACAGCCCGGGGACTTCTTCATGGAGTTAGATATGTCCCATGCCTATTTCCACTTACCCGTAAAACCACAACACCGAAGATTTCTGTCAATTACCCATCAACGCAAAATACTACAATTCACTTGCCTTCCGTTTGGCCTATCAACATCTCCTCCAACGTTTTCCAGGGTAGCGAACTGGCTGGCTTCTCAACTAAGAAACATGGGCACAAGAGTTATAATGTATTTAGAGGATTTCCTGTTTGCAGAACAGGATCGAAATCAACTGGATGATATATGGCACAGAGCCGTACAATTTCTGACAGAGTTAGGATGGATTTCAAATCTAGAAAAGTCCTCAAACAAACCTGTTACCCGCCTAAAATTTCTCGGTATCGTCTGAGATACTGTCACCAACAAAAGATCCCTCCAACCGACTTTCCCAGTTTCGAAAAAAGAAGATGGTCAGATTGCATCCAAATGCTCAAAAGGAATGCAAATGGTGGCTGGAAAACTTCAGAAACTCCTCTCCAATTTTTGTATGTGGAGAGACGGTCTTGCTCTCTACCGATTCTTCAAACGTAGGTTGGGGTGCTCAGCTAAATGGCATACACATGCAGGGACTATGAGACCCAAGTCAAACAACATGGCATATCAATCAAAAGGAACTTTTCGCCATCATTCACGCGGTACGGAAGGCTTCCTCTCAAATCCAGAACAAAAGAATCTTGATCCAGTCGGACAACAAAACGGTTGTGGCCTATATCAAGAACCAAGATTTCAGCTTTTAAACCTGACAGAGTCATTGAACCCGGAAGTTCATTTTCTACCGGGCATTTACAAGACGGTGGCAGACAGTCTATCTCGTCGGAATCATCAAGAAGATTGGCATCTTTCAACCACAAAAACATCGTCAATCTTTCAAAAGTGGAGAACCCCAGAAATCGACGGAAAGTACGGGGTGGGCCAGTGTCACAGCGTCTGGGCCTGAAGAAGATCGTACCTTGCTAGAGAAGGCATGGAGAAAATCTACTTTAAAGACATACGCAAGGCCATGGAAATTGTGGCTAGAGAGATGTCGCAAACAAACCGATCCATGTTCCATTGATGCCGTCTCCCTAGCGTTTCACTTCAGTTACCTCCATAGAGTAAAGAAACTGTCCTCTCGTACCATTAGGCTTCACAAATCAGCAATATCAACCCCAGGCCAGGCCAACCCCATGCGAAATGACTCAAATGTTCCCTTGCTACATCACATGTTAAAGGCAATAGAAGGAATTATGGGATAACTTGTAGACAATCTACATAATAGGTTAAATACTAAAATTTTAAATTTAGAACTTAAAATTAATCATAATACTATAACAAAATTAGAAAAATCATTAAATAATATTAAATCTTTAGCTAAAGATACATTACCAAATTATATATATAGTGAGTATGAAAATCGACAAATAGTTAATTTTAATAGAATATTTTTTCAAATTAAACAAAATAACTTAAAAAAGATTGATAAATTAAAAAGAACAAAATATAATTTGATTAAAACCAAAGACAATTGGTTTAAGAATTCAACTAATGTTGAATTTCCATATGAAACAAGAAAAATCTTATCTTTGGGCCCAAAGTCTAATATTAGAGATATTTCAATTGCAATTATTTAGCAGATGTTGAATACACACTAAATTATGTAAAAACTGAAAACCAAAAGAATATTTATAGATCACAAATCACTAATATTTTCACTAACTATATGTATAGATCTTTTAATAATAATATTTTTTTAAATCACTGGTTTTATAGAACAACAAAGAACATCCGGAAATTGCTTTTGTAAGATCAGATAAAGGCAATGTTACAACAGCAATGTATAAAGATCAATACATCTATTATAATAAAATCAATCGTGATCCAACATATTCTATACAACAAAAAGCCAACAAATTTATTTCAAAATTAAAAAATTGTAAATCACTAACAAAAGAAACAGCCAGTAATTATACAATTTATAACTCCTTAACTCCAAAGTTTTATTCTTTAATTATTCTTTTTGTACTTTACTGAGGATTCATTTGAATTTCCACAATGCTTTATTAATTTACAGCTTCCAAATAATTATGTTATTGTAAGTCTAGATGTTCAATCACTTTTCACAAATATTTTTTGGCCTTTAGTTGAAAAATCTATCAATCAACATTGGAATACTATCAATAATCATTGTTTAATTGAAAAACAACACTTTTTATAAATCACTAAATTTATTTTTGATAACACATGTTTCAGTTATCAAAAACAATATTATAAACAAATTTTATCACCCATTTAAGAACAATATATTATAATAAAATAAAAATCACCAAAGATAACTTATAAAACCAACATCATTCTCAACAAAATAATATTAGAAAATTTCGAAATCAATAAGAAAAATTCAACAGAAAAAGAATTCATCAATGAAATGACATAAATATAAAACTGTGCAGGACATATACATTTTATTAGAGAACAACTATTAAACTAGTTATATAAGAAAATCTGAATGAATTCTTCAAAAAAGATAGACAACATTTGGTTGCAAATAAACATCTATAAACCAATATGTTATAGAACATATTCAATATTAATAAAAATGTCAATTTATTTGTAACCAGATGTTGTGAGTGTTAAAACTAAGTAATGATATTGTAATCAATTGAATTTAAAATAGAAAAAAAGGTTTAGATCGGGTAATAATAACTATTTTCTTGAGGCAAAGACATAAAAAGTGCGCGAGTGAATAATTAAAATAAGCAATTCAAAATGCCCCAAAAACGAACGTAAACCATAGTGCGATTAATCAGATAGGTCATTAATAGTTTCTAGTAATACGTTAAAATGAGCAAATTATCTCAAACTGTAAATATATTTGATGTGACAGTTCTAAAAATTATGACATTTTTAGACATAAACGCCAAATCTTTGGAATCACATTGATCGAAATCGTAGAATTTGTCAGTTAGTATCTCATAATCCTTTGAAGCGTGAGCATCATAAAATTTTCTTAATTATCTATTGAACATAACCTCCAAATAAAATAACAAGTGAAAAAGTTCCAAAAGCTACAACACGTTTTTTGACATTTTAAAAGAATCTATAAAAAGTAAAAGGTTAAAAAAGACGATAGTTATGTATTCTCACAATACATTCACATATGAGAAGATAAGAACTGCAGATGTGTTGTGTTCATAGACTTCCAGGAATTGTGTGGACACTGCAGTTTTACATATTATTATCATTTCTTTTTCTTTGTATAAAAATTTGAATAAAATAATTAGTTATTGTAGTAGCTTCAAAAGCAACACATTTAATCTCACATTGTACTTTTCATTCAAAAATAAATGTTTTTAAAAAAGCTCTCGCTATCGATCCGGAAATAATTGGCGCAGTCAGTAGGATTGTTCGACGGAAAAACAACAAAAATCGTGATTTTCCGGTTGGTTTTAATCATTTACGGACACGCGGAGTTATTAATAAAAACTGTTTGAAAAAAGTGCTACAAGTTGTGAAGTCAGACATACATCGCTGAATTCCCAACTACCGGTCTGATTGAGGATAAAATCGCCAAAATCAGCACACACCAAGGAAGAGGGACCAACATAGCCCGAATTCAATTGGTAACCACCTATAGCTTTAAGAAAATCAATTCCAATGAACTTATTGAAGATTATACTGTCATTTTATTTTGCATTCCTTTCCTATTTAACATTTTATCCAACTTTACAATATACCTATATAAGGAATATAAAAGTTCATAAAAATCAATATTAAATAAAAATATTTTTATGAGTAATTCAAACGTAGAAGATTTAGCTGATAGTTTAGATAGGATAGTTTTGAAAGAAACAGAAATGGCTCAATTTCAACTTTTGAAATTAAACGTAGAGGCTATTCCTCATACACTCGGAATTTTTATAGATAGTTGCGAAAGTTTAATAAATAATTTTCAAGATAGAACAAATCCTCAATTAAATAGTTATATAATACGAGCAATAATTGGTAAACTCACAGGTAGATTAATACTTGTCGGTTCTAGAATTGAGTTACGAAGCTGAGCTTCAATAAAAGATTCTTTGTAATTATGCTTTGGTATTCAAAGGAATTTATACTGTTTGATTCAAGATTTAATTACACTTTGTCCTCATAAAAACTAGGCTCCGTACAATTTTGGTATGAGATGCCAAGATGCGCGTAGTTTAATAGTATCGAAAATCAATTGTCTTAATTTTTCACCGGAAAAAAAAGTTATTCGACTTAAAAGTTATGACGATTTAGCTTTGAAAACTTTCATTTGCGGATTGACAGGACATTTACAAAATAATATTAGACTTCGAAATCCTGATAGCTTGGAAAAAGCAATGTCATTAGTTGTGGAGGAAGAAAGCTTCTTGTACAGCCAAAATCGTAGCAATTCTCTCAATTTACAAAACTATTTTAAGCCTCAAAGAATAGTTCCATCTATCAATCAAAGACCCAAAGACTTTCAAATACGCCCACAATCAAATTCAAAATATCAATACTTTCCAATGCGTACACAACCTAATTTTAATAACACTTACAATCCAAACTCTATGAACACGTTCAGCCCCAGAAATGGACAACCGCAATATCAAGGTTCACCCATGTCCAATTTTCAAAATAGATTTTCACCCCCAAATTTCCAAAATAATTTTAGACCACCTTTCCAGAATAACTTTAGACCACAAAATCCTCAGAATGTTCAGCAAAATTCACCATTTAATCAAAACAGATTTGCACAAAAAAATACTACCATTTCAAAACACTCATATAAGCCAGAACCAATGGATACTTCTTCATCCAATACTCGAACACGACCACAAAATAAATTTATTTCAACAGAACTCCATAATCAAGCTGCAGAGGAATTTGATCCATTTGAGCAATCGAGTAACGATCATGATTATGAGCAATACTTATATGAAAAAAATTATTCTTTCCAGAATGATCAATACACGAACCCAATCGATTTTCCTGATTCAAACTCTGAAAATTATATTCAAGACGAAAATATATTTAACCCCAATGCTAATGAAAATTTTCGGCAGGATCCGCCTCTCCCGAATCCACCGTAATTCAACTAAATTTATTAAGATGCAATTTACCCTACATTTTTATACCTTCCCCGAAGGCAAACTTTTTGATTGACACCGGTAGCACCCGTAGTTTTATGAATCCAAATTTAGCTGATAGATTTTATGAAGAATCTATTTATGATGAAAATTTCACGGTCCAAACGGTTCATAGTACTTCTTATCATGCTGAGGTTATGAATATACCAGTTTTTGACAATTTTAAGGTTAATGAATTCCAAAAATTTTACCTATTTGACTTCAGTCAAAAATATGACGGTTTGATAGGAATTGATTTATTAAAACAACTTAAAGCTACTGTAGACTTGGATAAAAATAGCTACACCATATGCCAAAATACCAATAATATATGAACCAGAAAAATTATCAGTTCTTAAAAGAAAACTTGAAATAAATAATTTTGTAATTACCGTCTCTGCAAGGACGTCACAAATTGTTAAATTACCCGTTTCCGCTAAAAAGGGAATAGGATATTTAAATTATATTAACTTTGGAAACCAAATAGAATCACCATGTGCTTTAGTAAATATTGAAAATCATTTTGCTTTAACTTCTATTACTAACTCTCGAGAAACCCCCGTAAAAATCACTATTCAAAGTCCTTTTGATATAGAAATTATTGATATAGGAGAAGTCAATTTTATAGAAAAAATGGAAACTAATACTGAAATGGATGAGTATATTGATCAAATTTACAGAAAATTCAATTAGATCATTGTAATAAAGAAGAGAAATAGTGTATTAAAAAACTTTGTAATGACTTTCGAGACATATTTTATTCCGATAAAATAAAATAAAATTCAACATAAAATAAATCTTACAGACGATTCACCAATTTCCAGAAATACATAAAGCAGAGGTCAAAGACCAAATTCAAAAATTATTAGATCAAAACATAATTCAACCTTCTACTTCACCTTGGTCTAGTCCAATTTGGATAGTACCGAAAAAATTAGATTCCTCAGGAAAACGCAAGTAGAGACTTGTAGTTCATTATCGTAAACTAAATGAACGTACTATCGACGATAAGTACCCCCTACCAAACATTAGTGACATATTAGATAAACTTGGTAAAAGTCAGTACTTTTCGACATTAGATTTAGCCAACGGGTTTCACCAAATTGAAATGAACCCAGAGGACATTTCTAAAACAGCTTTATCAACCCTAAATGGCCATTGGGAATTCAAACGTATGGCTTTTGGAATGAAAAATGCTCCATCCACGTTTTGGCGTGTAATGGACAACGTATTAAGGTGATTACAGAACGAAACTTGTCTTGTGTATCTAGATGATATTGTTATATTTAGCACTTCGTTACAGGAACACATAGAAAGATTAAAATCAATTTTCGAAAGACTAATACAATCAAATCTGAAAGTACAATTAGATAAATGTCAATTTCTTCGAAAAGAAGTAAATTATCTCGGGCACGTTATAACACCAAATGGAGTTAAGCCGAAACCTGATGAAGTAGAAACTGTAAAATCATTTCCAATTCCAAAAACTCAAAAGGAGATTAAAAGCTTTTTAGGTCTTATTGGATACTATCGCAAATTTATCAAAGATTTCGCAAAAATTACCAAACCGTTCATAAAATGTCTCAAAAAAGGCGCTGAAATAATTCACGATAACATTTTATAGATTTCATTGAATGCATTAGAAGACGAATCTTTAATCAACAATCCCGGAGATATTAATCTAGAATCAATTGACTACTTACGCAGAATAGCAGAATCAATGCGTGGACCAGAAAACGACGATTTAGAACCAAATCCATTTCCGAATCTTTTTGAAGAAAACCAAGAAATTTCCGAAACACCAGAAACAACCACTCCTTTAGAAAACGTACCCGCAAGCACGTCGGAAACTCAACATACGACAGCTCCGCCAACCACCAATGACGGAATAAAAATATTAGATGAAATTATCAATAATAAGGTAAACCAAATATTAGTATTTCCACAAGCTCCCAACATTGAAAACCAAAAACGAAAATTATGAACATCATAAAATTGTCACTGTAGAAATTCCAAAACATAATAACGAATCACCAATTTTCGAATTTCTTAGAGACTACACCATTACGAAGAAAACATGTTGTATATGGTTTCATTCTGACACCCTGTATAACGCTTTTAACAAAGTTTATTTAAAACAATTTTCAGGAAAAGGTCCTAAATTTATTAAATGTACTAAGCGAATTAATACAATAAAAGAAAAGGAAGAACAAATTATGCTAGTTCGCAATTTTCATGAAAGTACAACCAATCACCGTGGAATATTAGAAACTTTAGAAAAAATCGAACAAAATTATTATTGGATATGTATAGAAAAATCTGTTACAGACTATATAAACTCTTGTAACGTATGTCAGCGCACAAAATATTCTAGACAACCTCCTTATTCCCCACTCTTGTTAACAGAGACCGCTTCAAAACCTTTCCAGATGGTCCACATAGATTTATTTTTCTTTGACAATAAAATTTACTTAACTTCAGTCGATTCATTTACCAAATTCGCCCAATCATATGAAATAGCCGGAAACACCGATATCAGTAATACTCTTATAAAATATTTTTCGTCATTTGGAATTCCTGAAAAACTAGTAATTGATCAAGGTACCGAATTTAAAAACGATACTGTCAAAGAACTCTGAAATTTACACAAAATTAAAATCCTTTTTACTACCCCAGGTCACCATGAATCTAATGGAATCGTAGAACGCTCTCATTCAACCCCTATTGAGCATCTAAGAATTCTGAAAGAAACATATCCCACCGAAACTAATATAATGGACTATGCTTTAATTGTTTATAACAGTTCACTTCATTCAGCCACTAATTTCACCCCTTCTGAACTCACATTTGGACATACCCATATCAGAAATCCTAACGAAATATTCCTTTCCTATTCCTTTATATAAATAAACAAAAAATTATTTCTAAAACAAATTCTCAAGGTGACGAAATTCAAGATTTTGTTATCGGACAAAAGGTATTCAAAAAGAATCCAGGTCAAGAAAGAAATAAAAAACTAAATAAATTTTTAGGTCCTTAGGAAATCACAAAAACTTCGCGTAGAAGTTATAAATACTAAAAAGAAAAAGAAAAAAGAAATATAACATATAAAAGATCTGAGAAAACCTAATATTGTTCTAGGTTCCTAAGCCATGCCTACAGCTACACCCTTGGAATCGGACAACCGAAGTTCCATAACCTAACAGACAACCCAGGATTACTTCCCTTAAAAATAGGCTCTGCTCAAAATATTATAAATTATTGGTCCTTTATTCAAATTTTTTATATCACAAATTTAATTTCAGAAAGTAATAAATTATCAATAGAACTAGAAGAAATGAATAATTATTATAATAATATTTCAATAAATCAAACTATCAAAAAATTGTTCAAATCAGGAGCCACTAATTACTATACATTAGCATTAACACTTGAAAAACAAATAAAAAAACAAATAAATCGATTAAATCATTCACTTGAAATTTCTATAAGTAAACGAGGATTGATAAATGCCCTTGGCAGCATAATAAAATCGAAAACGATGCCATACGATATGACACAGCTATTGAAAATATATCAAATAATCAGAAAAAAAAAACTTTAGTTAATGAACAAATTACTATCTTAGATACATCAATAGACACATTCAACAAAACCACAGCTCAGTTTGTGCACAATCAAGTTATAATAGAACCTAAAATAAATAAATTGAAAGAATCAATAGGTGTAAATAATGAAATAAATAATCATTTAGTTAAAGAAATCTATACACAATCAATAATTCCAGAAATCACCATTGCATTACAAGCAATATATGACATGTTAGAATCATTAGAAACTGCAATTACATTCTCAAAAATTAATGTATTCCATAACTCAATTGTTGAACCCAAAGATCTATTAGATGAAATAAAATCAATTAGTAATCATTCAAGTCAAAGTAAATTAGCTTTTGAACCCAATTTAGGAAACATTTTGCTTTATGAAAAAATAATGAATATAAAAGGTTTTAGCAAAGGTAACCAAATCATTTTCATACTTGATATTCCTACAGTTGAATGCAAAAGTTACGATTACTATCACCTATATCATTTACCCACACCACAAATAAATTCCTTTAAACTAATTGTCCCAATATCCAAGTATCTACTTCTGAATGAGCAAAATTATATGACCACCGACGAAAGATGCCAAGAAATAAGTTCAGGTGAATTCATTTGCCAAGAGGAACCTCCAATGAAACTAATACAAGAAACCACACCATGTGAAGTGCGCATGATTAAATACATGCCGAATTTAACAATGTGCTAAACCGTCCCTGTCGAAATAAACGAAGAAAAATTTCAGACAACAAATGGATAATAATTTTACCAAAACCTCAACCCGCCGTAGTGATCTGTGGTAAATCCAAAAACGCTATTTTATTAAAAGGTACTCTGTTGCTAGAACTGAATAACATGTGCTATGTACAAATAAAAGACTTTAAAATTCAAACAATCCAAAGTGTTAAACGTGAGTTCGATAACTTTGAGTTACCAAAACTAGCCTTTTCATTACCGTCTCTGGAAAACTCGATACTTCAAATTAAACCACTAAAATTAGATAATGTTCATTTAGATCAAATCAAAACTTTGAAAGACTCTCTAAAAATTCAAAAAGAAAATTTTAAAACAATTTTTGAAAATCTAGTTAATTTTCATAGTGCTAGTGTATGGACTATAATACTTTATATTTGCCTTAGTATTTGCATTGCAGTAGACCTGTTTTACAATTGTAAGAAGAAACTTCAAAGAAAAGTTCCAGCTGAAGAATGTTCCCGAAATTCTTCTGGTACCCCCCGAATTTCTCTCTAAGAACGGAGGAGTTATTTATTCTCACAATACATTCACATATGAGAAGATAAGAACTGCAGATGTGTTGTGTTCATGGACTTCCAAGAATTGTGTGTACACTGCAGTTTTACATATTATCATTTCTTTTTCTTTGTATAAAAATTTAAATAAAATAGTTAGCTTCAAAAGCAACACATATAATCTCACATTGTACTTTTCATTCAAAAATAGCTCTCGCTATCGATCCAAAAATAATTAGCTTCAAGTATTGAATACTTACTTACCTAATAGTAATTGTATTGTTTGGCGAATGAAAGTAGTTCCTGCTTATGAAGTGTGAAATATTTTCCATGCACACTTAAAAAAAAACCAATTCCGTAGGAGGAATAATTTACTCGAAATTTCCTTTTTACCTTTAAGAAGGTAATAAGGAAAGGTATAGATTGATCCAATAGTGTATTACTTGTGAGTACCATAATTATTTTTAAACTGTCAGAATCTTAAATAATATAAGGAATCAATAACCTATTTGAACTATTGTTTTGAAATTGAACAAGAACATATTTTTAAGTTAATTTAGTTTGTTTTAAAATATACACTTACCCTTATAGAATAATTTCATCCTCATCCTTTCCTAGAATAGTTTCATTTCTATCACATTTTATATTATAATTGTTAAACTTTATTGTATATGTGTTGCACATGCTTTAATTCGTAAATTATTGACATATTTCCATTATTATTAAAATAATTCAAATCAAACAAAAAATTTCTTTCTCTCATAACTACGTTTAACCTCAAACACACAGAAACAGAAACTGATCTGTGAGAAGGTCGTTGAAAGAGGCACGACCACGCATGCTCCCTGAGTGTAGATAAATATAAAATAGGCCAATACTTGAACAAACAAGGGAAGTCTCATGAGTTGAATAAAACGAAAATAATGAAATTTTAAAATCTTCATAACTGGCGCCTAACTATTAAAATAAATACAATTAATAAAAGGAAAATGAAATATTCAAAATTTCATATTACAATACAGTATAGATAATATCGTTTACAATCATTAATTAAAACATTACAACATATTGGATGATTTGTTAGATAATTGCATTCCAAAATTAACTTATAATATTCCTTTTCTAAAAAAATATGTTGATGATATCATATGCAGTATTTTATCTACTGGGAAAATTATAATGAGTACCTCAAGTTTACAATAGAAGAAGAAAATGAGGATAACATGGTACCATTTCTTGACACACAAGTTATTCGTAATCAAACCAATAAAATAATATTAGATTGGTATTCAAAACCTTCTAGTTCTTGTTCAACTATAATTCGTACCATTCCTTCAAAACAAAAATCAACTTAACCCATTAATGCCCAGGGGGTCGTTAATGACCCCCAGACTAAAAATGTATCTATTACGTAGTGTTATTTGCAGATGGCACTACAAGTACGTCCGTCTAAAAGAGCGTACTTGCTTCATCGTCTTCTCACTCTCTCGCATCTCGCCAAAGCGTACACGTGTTTTTATTACGAACGTAAATATATAAAGAAACAATGTCTTCAAACAATTATTGGTAAGTAGCTTTCGTGTTATTAGTTTGTTCCAATATTTATATATTTGTTAGGTGTTCTTGTGAATCTCTGTCTTCTTTTTATTTGATTTGAGTACGATATACGTGATTGATGAACCGTTTTGGTTCTCTGGGTCGTTAACGACCCCTTGGGCATCTATCGAACTATTTACAGATCTTTTTTTTTAGGAAGAAAACACTTTCAGTTGCTGAACTGCTAGAGGAAGCCGAAAATTTGGACATGGACGGTTCTCAAATTCTTCCAGAAGGCATATACATAACCCCCCCTGAAAATGATGGCGAAAATACGGACTGTGATTCAGGAGATGAGGAAGATACTGATCCAAATAATTTGAGTAGTCGTCAACTCAGAGCTGAAGGAGAACTTATTTATAATAGAGTAGAAAGGGGTATTTTATTGAACATACAGGAAGAAGAAGAACGTGACTCAGTTGAAGATTCGAATGAAGGAAGCCAGAATAAATCCAATAATAGCCAACCAAGTAATAAAACCTTGCAACCTCCTAAAAAAAGGCCAAAACCGATATAAAATTTGAATGGGAAAAGTGTAACGAGTTATTTTGTGGGGCACCGATTTGGAGTTCATTTTTTAGTTTTCACCGTAGTATATTTTATTTTTATATAACTCGTTACTTACTTTCCGATCCTTTCTGCTACCACATTGATTTTTTTTACCGCAATATTATTTTTTGTTAGTAATTCAAAACACATGAATACGAAACTAAAAATATAAAATTTATTAATTTTGATTCACAAAAATTCAAAGACTAGAGGACGTCCGGTATATAAACTATTTTATTTAAAACAAAAGCCGTCCAGTCTAGTGGAAACTTTTTTGTAGTTGAAAGTAAATTAATTTCATGTATGATTCCGATAAGGCAAAAATTGTAGGTAGGAATTGGGATATAAATTCGAAAACCGAACGATTTTGGGTTCTCGGCTACCGGTTGTTTTCAACAAGAATCTCGCTCGGCTACCGTTTGTTTTCAAAACTCTGCTATCGTTCGTTTTCAACCAAAAATCTCTCCTTCCGACCTAAAATTTTGAAAGTGTAGTTACAGTGAATCCGTAGTGTCCGACCGTTTCTGCGTAAGTAAGAAAAATTGTTTTAGTAAAGCCAAAGAATATAATTATTTTGTTCCGCTTAAAAATATATTGCCGTTAGCAGTTTCGATATTCTGATTGTCGAAATTCAGTACAGTATTCTAGTGAGTGGTTTTTTTTCGCAATAGATAAGAAAATTTATTTTTCAGTTTTATTATTGTTACATTTTTTTTTATATTGGGTTTGTTTTAATTCTTAATTGAATGCTCAATACATCAAGTATTTTATTTTAGATTTTGTTTTTCCCGAATTAAATCCTTATACCCATTGTCCGGTCCTAAAAATTTCCCGAATATATTAAAAATTTTCATTTCGATTATTTGAAATAAAAACTGATCGTGGGGCAAGTGCGAGGATTATTCCATGCGTTGTCCAACCTTCAGCCGGTAAAGTTACGTAAAGAAATTAATTTTTCATTCATTCATTTTAATTCGTTTATGATATTCATACAAGTGTGAGGCCGATGCCATTGGTTGATTGAATATCGAGTTTAATTCCAAGTTTTCATTATCAGTGTTTGATCCGTTTTCCCTACCTGCCAAATTAACAACCTTTTAGTAATTTTGATTATAATTTTCATTTCGACTATTTGAAATAAAAACTGATCGTGGGGCGAATGCGAGGATTATTCTATGCGTTGTCCAACCTTCAGTCGGTAAAGTTACGTAAAGAAATTAATTTTTCATTCATTCCTTTTAATTCGTTTACGATATTCAAACAAGTCTGAGGCCGATGCCATTGGTTGATAGAATATCGAGTTTAATTCCAAGTTTTCATTATCAGAGTGGTTGGTCCGTTTTCCCTACCTTCCAAATTAACGACCTTTTGTTGTAATTTTGATTAAAATTTTCATTTCGATTGTTTGAAATAAAAACTGATCGTGGGGCGAGTGCGAGGATTATTCCATGCGTTGTCCAACCTTCAGCCGGTACAGTTACGTAAAGAAATTAATTTTTCATTCATTCATTTTAATTCGTTTACGATATTCAAACAAGTCTGAGACCGATGCCATTGGTTGATTGAATATCGAGTTTAATTCCAAGTTTTCATTATCAGGACTGGGATTCCGTGTACTATGGAATTCCATAGCGACACGTCGCTTTCGATATTCCGTATTCCGTGTACCGTTCTCTACACGACTTACCCCTTTCCCCGTCTAGTAACGAAAACAACACCTAAAGTGGTATTGCTTTTGTGTTTTCCACACGACTTGCGATCACAGAACGTAATATTTGCACAGAAACAAGCAAATTTTAGCCAGTAGGTGATCTGTGAGTAATTTACTTTGAATTATTTTATTTATATTCTATGTCTCTTGGTTGTGATTCACTAATAAACAAATATTTTCTTTTATTATATTATTATTGTTTTATTTTAAAATGAGGGTGACGTCGCAACACTGGGAAGTATTTATAAATACTTGCGAAAATCATCCCAACCTCATTACTGGTAAATTTAATGGGGCACAGGGAAAGACAGAAGGGAATGCTTTGTGGACAAAACTAGCAACAAAATTAAATGGGTTGGGGTTGGGTGAGAAGTCGGTGGTGGAATGGAGAAGGGTAAGTGTGATTTTGATTTTAAGTATCACCTGCAATACAAATATATTTGTTGATCATGCAGTTTGATTAATATAATTTTTAGGCAGTTACCGACTGGAAAAGCAAGGTAAAAGCCAAGGCTTCCAGAATCAAACAATTGGCAATACAGACTGGTGGAGGCCCATCTACCGCACCTCCATTAACTTCTCTAGAAGAGAAGTTGATAAGCATAATGGGAAAAAAAGGGTTTGATGGGGATCGTGGCGTTAGGGAGTTGGGGATTCCAGTAGTCCAGGGCCAACCTGTAGAGACATGTGAAAATGTAAGTACATATCTACAAGCTTCTTCCATTAGAAAGCAAACAAACATCTCTTGTGTAGGTCAAAAATCAGATGCAAGTTTTTGATTTAGTACAGCAATACAAGAAAGTACCTTAACTGAATGTTTAATTATGTTTTATAATGTATTACCCACTTATCTAATATATTTCTTGTAGGTGGTTGAAGAAATTGTCATCAATGAAAATGCTCCTTCCACAAGTTTCGCACCTGACGCTACTCCTCATGATGAGCTCTTTAAAAATGTAAGTACAATGTCCATATCATTGGATAATTTTTTTTCGCTAATTGTCTAAAGCAGAAAAATAATTGAGTCCTGTTCTTGGAATATCATATTACAATAATTGCTTTTCTGTCAATAGTTTTCTTTGAACCATTCTTCTTACTTAAATAGAGTTTTCTTTTATTATTTACAGAAACGCAAACATGATGAAATGGAACACAATTATTGTGGAGAAAAAGACAAAGGGAAAAGAATTAAGATACAAAATATTCCCAGAATTTCAAAAAATATTGAGGAGATGACTTCTCAATCCCTTGCAATACTGGAAAATATTGAAAAAAATACATCCCGCATTGCAGATTCTTTTGAGAAATTAATAGATATTCTGCAACAACAGCAGAATCTAGATACATTGATATAAGTTTGACTAACTGTGTTTGAATTTCATTTACTCCATGTCAAAACAATATCCACTGGCAGATGTTTTGTGTTCGTATTGGTGGATAAAAATAGTGGGGTGTTAAGTGCAACGAATCCACAAATACGAATAGGTAATGTCTATTGCTAGAGCTGTTGTCAGGTGGGGATGTTGTACAAGGTCTAAATGAAATTTGAACAGAGCAGAACTGTATAGATACTTAATATAATATATTTTTTCTTGCCTGTGATTAGAGGACTGTGTTAATTAGATAAGTAGTAACTATTTTTCATATAGATTAAGTAGGTTAAGTTGTTGATTTGTGTTATTAACTGTTTTCTGTTGCCAAAATTAGATAAGTAGGGACTTGAGTTTATTTGCCATTCATTTAATGTACTCTTTTTTTTATTATAGTCGATGTCAAGCTACAATAATATTGCCTCTTTTAAAACGAGTATACAAAAATGATTAGTTTGACGATGACATAAAAGTCTTCCATTTCATGAAGCTTATTTATTTATATATATATATAAGACTATTTCTTCTAGTTTAGGATAAAATAAACGAATGTGTTGCTTCTGAAAACAAAGATTTATTTTGTTAATTTTTTATCAAAAAAAACATCTTATTAAGTACACTATTGTAACAACTTTACCTGAAAACAAAGAAACGACATTCAAAGTTTATTTTTCCATCAATTCTAATATATATTCCAACAAAAGTTTACTTTTTTATGGCCTTTTTCTTGACACAATATTCTAATAATGACAGTCTAAAAAGTTTGACATTTTACCAACAGTCACGCAAAGCGTGCTAAATTAAAAAAATATATATTAAAGAAAACCTATTTTCTTTACATCTCCCCCCCAAGGGAAAGAAAATTCACGCGTAAATTTTCTCTTCAGAACTCGTTAAGTTTTTCTTCTATCTCTTCTTCATATTTTGTTATTTGTACTGGAATTAGTTTTGTAATATGAAATAGGTTTGACTCTGTTTTCCTGTGTCCTGTATCTACCTCATAAATTGTATTAGATTTTTTTTTACTATTTTATATGGTCCAATTCTCAGTTCATCTAGTTTACTTCTATTTAGTTTATTCCCATTTTCTACATATACCATATCTCCAACTTTAAATTCTCTATTTTGTCTTTTTATATCATAGCGCATTTTGTTATAATTATGTGATTTCAAAGTATTATTAAGTGCTCTTTCTTTATCTCTGATCCAGTCACTGTGTATATATTCTGGGCGCAGCTCATTAGGTAGTATCGTAACGGCTGTCCCATATAACAAATAGCATGGTGCATAGCCGGTTACCGAGTGATTAGTCTGATTGTATTTTTCTACACATTCATGTGCTATTGTATTCCTTGCTTTTTTTTCCACATCCATTTATTCTGCACCTAATCTTGTTAACTAGTGTTTGGTTTAACCTTTCATTTAGGCCATTTGAAAAAGGTGCGTTCACTGCTGTAAATATCATTGTTATTTGCTTGTCACTAAGAAATTTTTTGAATTCTTTTGAATTAATTCCAGGATACTGGTCGGTGAGGAGCATTCCTATCTCTTCCGTTTCGGTGACTTTATTTATTAGCTTCATAAAATCATGTGCACTCTGGGTTTTTGATGTTATAATAAATGCGTACCTAGTGAAGTGGTCTACTAAAAGATGTAGGTATTTTTTGTTGATCTCGAACCACCAAAACCGCCAATTGTGTCTATTGATACTATTTCAAAAGGTCTAGTGGCCGGGCCTAAATGTGACATCATTCCGTATTTGTCCTGTCCTCTTGTTTTGTTTTTTATGCAAGTTTCACAGCTTCTACAAACGTTTTTTATATTTTTTGTTAGATTCTTTGTTATATATAGTGAACTAATAGTCCTTAGCATTTGACCAACTCCAATGTGGCACAAGTCCTCATGTATTTGTTTTATAAGTCCAATACTAAATTCTTCCGTTATTATTATTTTCTCTTTGTTTCTTATTTTTTTGTAGTATACATTATGTTTCTCAATTATTTTGTTTTTGTTTCTCTGTATTTCCTCATTTTTATTCTGATCTATTATAATATCTTCCAAATTAATTAAGTTCACTATTTTTAATTGTTCTTCTATATTTTCTTCTGGTTCCAATACAGGATTTCGACTTAAACAGTCTGCTTCTACACTTTCTTTTCCCGGGGAATATTTAATTTTAAAGTCGTACTGTGAAAGGTAATAAGTCAGATCACCCAGCTCTTCATCTGTTCTTGCTTTTAAGTTCATATTCTCTAGTGGTTTGTGGTCTGAGTAAACAGTAAATGATTTACCTATTAACCAGTACTGCCAATATCTCAGTGCTTCTTTGATGGCCAAACATTCTAAATATATAGCTTTTTTTTTCTTTTGTGCTCCATTTAGTTTTTTTGAAAAGTAAGCCACGGGTTTTTCTTTACCATCTTTTTGTATCTGTTTCAATACTGCTCCGACGCCCTCTAGCGATCCATCGGTATAAATATGTATTGGTAGATCTTGATCAAATATTTCTAGTATTGGTTGTGAACATAAGAGGCTCTTAATTTTTTCAAATGCTTTTTGACATTCTTCAGACCAAATAAATCTCTGATTTTTTCTAAGTAAGTTATGTAGTGGGTCTAATATTATTTCGCCTCTTGGTATGTATTCATGGTAAAAATTTATTTTTCCTAAGAATTGTCTAACATTCTTCTGAGTTTCCGGTACTGGGAAATTCCTTATCGAAACTAGATTATCCTTCACTGGTTTTATCGAATTATTTTGAATAATATGTCCTAGGTACTTGAATGAATCTGATGCAAACGTACATTTTGTAAATTTTAATCGAAATCCTTCTGTTAAAATTGCTTCTAGCAACTGTTTCAAGTGATTTATGTGTTCTTCAAATGATTTTGAAAATATCAGGATATCATCTATGTAATTCACAGTAAAATCGGTAAGTTTATTTTTTCGAAGTATATTACTCAAAATTCTCTGAAATATTGCTGGTGATGTCTTCAAACCGAATGGTAGACAAGTCCATTGAAAGTGTCCTTCTTGTGTTACAAATCCTGTCTTCTTCCTGTCTTCTACTCTTAGAGGTATAGACCAAAAAGCTGAGTTTATGTCTAAGATTGTAAAATAATTGCAATTTCTTGTCTTTATCATAAGGTCTTCAATCAATGGGAACGGTTGAGCCTGTGGTACTATTATCTTATTTAAGTCCCTGAAATCTATACATAGTCTCGACCTTTTATTTTCTTCTTTCTTAAATGCCAAAGTTACCGGCGCTGCAAATGGACTGTAAGACTCTTCGATAAGTTTATTATCTAATAATTTTGCTATCTGCTCCGCTATCTCTTCTTTGTCTTCTATAGTACATCTGTATGGTCTTTTGCTGCAGTATTTATCCACTAATAAATCTATTCTTGCTTCATATTCTTTAACTCTTCCTACATCATACTTGTCTTTTCCAAATACTGATTTATATTTTTGTATTAGTTTATTAATCTCTTCCCTTTTCTTTTCATCTAAATTATTACCTTTTATTTCGAATTCCTTTATATGTTCATTGAAATTTATTTCGTATTTTTTTTCATATCTGTTATCCTCGCCATTCTCTTTACTTATATCTTCCTCTTTTTTTATAGTCTCTACATGTAAGTTTTGTTTTTGTGTTATTTTTAACTCCTCATCTTGTATAAGATTGTATTTCTTTATTATATCTAATCCTATTAAAAACTCATATCTGAAATTTGGTTCATCAATTATGTAAACATCCACATTTTCTTCTTTTCCGAAAATTTTTATCTTTATATTTGTCAAACCACTTTTCTTTTTAACACCATTAATTGTAATTAAATTTTCTTCATTTAAACTATTTTTCTTGTTTTTTAATTTTAATAATTTAGAATTAATGAGAGAAACATTCGAACCTGAATCATATACTCCATTTATTTCCAATTTATCGTTTAATAGTAGTTTGACTTTTATTAATGGTGTCACTATTAGTTTTTTTGTTCTGTTTCATTTAACTCTGCTTCAATTACTGAATTGTTTAAATGCAGCCTCAGGATGGTAACGAGTACCTTTATTTAACTTTTCGCATGTTTTGCATGGTGTATATTCTTCATTTTTGTTATTTATTTTTTGATTTTCATATTTTCTGTAGGCCCCAGTCCTATTTTTATTTACCAAATGTTCATACTTTCTCACTTCATTGAATAAATCCACCGTATCCTTCAATGCTTCTCTATTTATCTTCTCCAGAACTATCCTTGGCAAACCTGCCGCAATAACATCCACAAGTGTACCTGTATCTATTGATCTCCTCATATCCAGTATAAGTTTTTCCTTTTTTATATCATAGTCCACCAACGAACCATCCTTGTATTTGAATAATAGAGCGTAAGTTACTTGGTTCCAACCTTGATTTGCAAATGATTCACAGAACTTATTTTTCCATGTTGTCCAATCTGAGTTTAGAGTAAATTTTATAATCATAGAACTGTACCAATCAACACAACTTTTATCCATGAATAGTCTGAGTATTTCAATTTTCTTCACATCTTCTATAATATCAAAGCGTGAACATTCCCTTTCAAAAATATCAATGGCTTGGATTTGACTTTTTACTTGTAAATTTTTCAATTACAAACTTCTCTGCAATGTATTTTAAATTCTGTTTTTTGAAATCTTGTGTGTTCTCAATTAATTTTTCAAATACTTTTTCCAATGAGTCTGTGACTTTTCCTAATCCTCCAGATACTTGCTTTTGTTCAATTTCTTCTAGATATTGCTCTCCAAATTGTAAATTACTATCTTCATCTATGTAGATTTTACTTAGTTCATCTGTCATTGTTATCCAAATTTTTCGTATCTGATGACTTCTTTTTAAACTATTTTTCACTTTATTATACGCAGCTGTCTTTATCAACTCTTTATGAAGACTAGCAGACTGTAGTTCTTCTGGTATAGCAAACACTTTCTCATCTTTTGTTGTTATTGAAGTTATACAATAGATGTTTGATTTCCCATCACTCGCCGGCAATATTGTAAATTCAAAACGTAGCTGTTCCATAGTTTTCTTCATTTACGTATTTCAATAAACAAAAATGTCGTTTTATAAGACTATTTCTTCTAGTTTAGGATAAAATAAACGAATGTGTTGCTTCTGAAAACAAAGATTTATTTTGTTAATTTTTTATCAAAAAAAACATCTTATTTAGTACACTATTGTAACAACTTTACCAGAAAACAAAGAAACGACATTCAAAGTTTATTTTTCCATCAATTCTAATATATATTCCAACAAAAGTTTACTTTTTTATGGCCTTTTTCTTGACACAATATTCTAATAATGACAGACTAAAAAGTTTGACATTTTATCAACAGTCACGCAAAGCGTGCTAAATTAAAAAAAATATATTAAAGAAAACCTATTTTCTTTACATATAGATTAAGTTGTTGAATTTTCAGTGTTTGGTCTTGTGATAAAACTGTATAAATATTATTTAATACAATTTATTAAAACATTTTTTCAATCTACTGAACTTATTTATTTAAATACAAAAAAATTGTACAGAAAAAAATCCTACATTAACTTGTTTCACTAGTTTCTGAAGTAGTTATTTACAATCTGCCCTCTGACTGCTTGGCCTTGTCTCAAATAATTTTCTTGGACATCATTTTGGAACAAATTATTATTTATTTCTTCTTCAATGACCATCTCATCGTCTAATTCCAAATTTGGAGTTCTGCATATATTATGTAAAATAACACAGGCATTAACTATTTTTCCCACTCTCTCAGGAGAATACCTTAAAACTCTTTCTTGCAACAGACACCTAAATCTTGATTTTAATACTCCATTGCAACGTTCAACACAATTTCTAGCCTGTACATGGCCATCGTTATATCTGGATTCCCTAGTGTTTGGTTGTGGGTTATGAAATGGTGTCATTAACCATGGCTGCAATGGATACCCAGAGTCGCCTATCAACCATGTGTTGTGATCTCCTATAAAGAAAAAAAAAATGAATAATAATGTTTGTCCATGACTACTTGATAATGTATACAATTTAAGTGTCATGAAATTTTGTTAAATTAATAACAGAAGTTTTAATCTAATACAATATTCAACTTTATGAAGTACCCCATATGAAAAAATGTCAATATATGCATTGACCTATGAAATTTTGTTTTTTAAAATAGTGCCCAACTGTCGTTTTAAAACTATTTTATTCATTCTTGATTTGCTCACTTCATGTGAATATTTTTGTTACATAAGTACTTTATTTTTATTAGACTTGCAAAAAAACTTCACCTTGTCTGCTATTTAAATTTCTATTATTTTTTTCCAAATAAAATGACTTTCCTGCCACACCTTTCTGGCTATTATGGTGAACTGATGTTTTAAATTGTCATACATACCTTGATTATATGCTGCTTCCATGAGCTGCTTTACTGATTAATTTCTCCATATAAATGCATCATGAGTAGCTCCTGGATATTGTGCATTTACGTTCAATATTTTCAAGTCATAGTCACAGATCTATAAAGAAACAAATTATTTTGTCGTATTTCTATATTAATTATGCCTTTTAAATAATCGAAAATTTCATATATCTCCTTTAAAAAAACACTAACTAACAGATGTACCGGTCTATACAAATTATTTGACATTCGCAATAACAATATCGTTTATTTAAAACTTTTTTCCACACAAAAATAATGAAGATAATGAGGGAAACATAGTGAAACATCCAGTATCAGTGATTCTTAGAGACACTTTTAGATAGTTACTTACCAATTGTATATTCTTTGAATGGAAATTTTTCCTATTTAGGTAATTATGTTCCTCTTCATGTGGTGGCAATATAGCAACATGGGTGCAGTCTATAGCTCCCAAAACACCAGGAAACCCTGTTGTTTCCATAAATCTTCTCTTCACCTCAGTTTTTTCTGCCACTGTTACAGGGAATTTTACCCAAATGGGACCTAATCTTTCTTCAATGGCATTTGTAACTATCTGTATTGATCTTGAAATCACTGGCTGAGACAAACTGATGTTGTAATTTTGTCCTAGTGAATATTGATATGATCCCGTTGCATAAAAATGAAGAGTGGCAAAAAATTTGAGAAGTGAAGGAACTGCCACATTATTCTCAGTAATATCTATATCTTCTACAATAGCATTGTAGACATATTGTGCCAAGTCTTTGTTTAATCTAAACGTTCTCTTGAATATATCATCCCTTAGGTCAAACGGGCTAGATTCTTCCCTCATCCTCCGTCTATCAATATTAAACAATCGAATTTCTTCCAAGTGCTCCTCTCTATGCAATGCAATTATGTTATTTATATTGACAGGAAACATCTGAAAGGTAACAGCTATTCAAATCATATTATTTTACTTCAATAAAATACTCACCTCAAGAAAATATATAAATATTAGTGTGATCTAATAAGCAAAAAAAAAACAAATTACAATTTGAACCAACAATTTAACCTCTCACCAAAAATGTAAGTTTACAAATGAAATCACAATGTTCAGTTCATACTTGGTTCCTACTAATTCGTAAACAAAAAATATTCCTAAATCATTTAGGGGAAATGAAAAAGTTCCTAAAATTTCTTGAAACATTTTTAGAATCAATAGTAATCCAACTGCGACATGTTGTTAAAACCCGACAACGAACGAACTGATAGCAAGGGGTACACGGAATAGCTTTTTTGTGACACCTTGATTCTACATGTCGAAATCAACAGTAGAATTCTACATGTAGAAAGCGATAGTACACGGAGTCCCAGTCCAGAGTGGTTGATCCGTTTTCCCTACCTGCCAAATTAACGACCTGTTAGTAATTTTGATTAAAATTTTCATTTCGATTATTTGAAATAAAAACTGATCGTGGGGCGAGTGCGAGGATTATTCCATGCGTTGTGTCCAACCTTCAGCCGGTAAAGTTACGTAAAGAAATTAATTTTTCATTCATTCATTTTAATTCGTTTACGATATTCAAACAAGTCTGAGGCCGATGCCATTGGTTGATTGAATATCGAGTTTAATTCAAAGTTTTCATTATCAGAGTGGTTGATCCGTTTTCCCCACCTGCCAAATTTACGACCTTTTGTAGTTGTGGTTAAATTGTTCATTTTGTACGATAATTTGTTTTTTTGCTAACTACTGTGATATTATTTCTTCCTTTAAAACTGCTCACTGTTTGCTCACGCATTGCTTATATCGCTTTACCTGTTACGAATCGCTTAAATAACCTGCTTATATCTACTTTGTCGTAACATTGCTTATGCACGTTCTACCGGCAAGTTTTACATAACACGAATATTTTTGTCGCATTTGCACACTGTATTATATTTTCATGCATCTGACAACAGCACACTGCCTCAAGGGGACAAAATGGCTAAGTTACGACCAATAATTGATGCATTGAATAAAACCTTTTTACAATACGCACCCGTACAGCAAAACATATCAATAGACGAATCAATGATTCCTTATTACGTTATTTTTTTAACGGATTATGGGTAATTCCAAAAAAAAAGGGACAAATCAGAGTCATTGCTATTTATTATCTACCCATGATAAATTAATTACTGAAATTTGAGCTCCAAATGATTTTTAATAATCTGTTATTAGTTCCATATTCTTTTTTATTGAGAAAAAAATATTTAAGTATTCTTTTCTTTTTGCATATATTTTAAAATCACCTCCATGGTATCGACTATATTTCTTTATATTATTCAGGCATCTAAAACTCAAATAAATATTTTTAACATTCAAATGTCTGAATAATAGTGTAATTGAACTATAAACCAACAGTTGTACAATAAATTTAATTTTTTTTCTTACCAATCGAGACTAAAGTGCTGTCCCTAACAAATCTATCAACTCCATGGACTCGTAAAAATTCGTAGAATCTCGAATAAGTTATGTGTTCTGTCAAAATGAATATTCAAAACAAATCATCACCTCAGTATGCTTCAAGCAATGGTATGGTATGGTGCTGATTTTGTAAATATCGAGGTCGCTAAACATCTGTTACCACGTGAGTATTTTTTCTTTAAATCAACTCCATGCTTTAATTTTTTTATAAACAAGTAATGAATTTTTTATTCAAATAATCAATTTTTTATTGTTTATATAACACACCGTCCACGTTCAATTGCAAGTGTTAATAAGATATCTCTTTTTGACAATTTTACTTTAATTTCATATATTAAATCAACTCCATGGTTTTTATTAGACCATGGAGTTGACTGTAACCCATGGAGTTGATAAGCTATCTCATTCCAGATTCAAAATGGCAAACAAAAACGAAAAACAACTTGAGAAACGAAGAATTCAAAAGAGAGAAGCTGAGAGGAGAAGAAGAGAGAGAATTAAAAATAATCCTGAGGCATACGAGAAAGCTAAAGCAGAAGAAAGAGCGCGATACCACCGAAGAAGAAATGAAGGGAAAATAAAAACAATCGGCAAAGAATCAAAAAGGACAAAACGCATAATTCGTAAGAGATGGATGACAGCATCTAAGAAGTACAGAGACACTACAAGAAATTTGAAAAATGCAATAGAGTTCGCGCAACAAAATTCGCCACCACCTAGTCCTGTTCCGCTGGAGGAAAACCTTAATCCGACTCCATCGACATCAAGAAGCAACTCTGGAAGAAAAATTGTCAAACGGAATAGATCCAAGATGTACAGAGATATACAAGGATTAAAGCGAGAACTAACAAAATCTAAAAGTAGATTGGAAAAGTATAAGAAGCGATATTATCGGCAAAAGAATAAAAAAATTGATAAAAAAGAACTAAGTCCGAAATCAAAAGTTCTGGCAAGTGTTAATGGTTATTATAACGTTCCTCAACATATTAAAAATAAAATATTGTTTTCGGAAGCATTAAGTACACAAATTTCAGAAAATTTAGAGAAAAAGATTCGGTGAATTAATTACTGGAAACATCATGAAAAAGTATCGACTTCTTGGAAAAATTAAAAACATGGCATCTTATAAAATACTAAGAAAGTCCAATAATGAAAAAATCTCAGCCAAACATTCCGGAAACCTGAAAAAAATTA
The DNA here is from genome assembly GCA_947563755.1 of Lochmaea crataegi. Taxonomy (NCBI): domain Eukaryota; kingdom Metazoa; phylum Arthropoda; class Insecta; order Coleoptera; family Chrysomelidae; genus Lochmaea; species Lochmaea crataegi. Next base: position 41,237,471 of record OX387429.1, read on the forward strand.
TTCAAGAGTTTTATCTGAGAGATGAATCAAGTCGCGTTGCTCCAAGTAAATCTGACACAGTTACTTTTAAATCAATCAAGAAGCAAAAGAGATACTTAAATTTCTCAATGAAAGAGTTGCATAGAAATTTTATTAAAATACATGATGGTGTGAAAGTTAGTTATTCGCAATTTTGCGCAAATCGTCCTTTTTGGGTAGTGATGCCTAAAACCAATGAAAGAGAAACCTGTCTTTGCTTGCGCCATGAAAATTTTAGGCTGTTGTTCACAAAAATGAAACTTCTAAAAATGTTTAATTATAATCAACCGGAAGGCTTAATCAAAAGTTTATGCTGCGAAAATGAAATGAAAGAAACCTGTTTGGAAAGGAAATGCGACAATTGTGTTCAGAAAAAAATTATTTATAACGAAATTAACAGTAATGAATTTGGTGCTTATAAAAAATGGATATTAATAAACGAAGAATTAATTATAAAAGGCGTCAAGATGTGTAAAAAATACATTAAGAAAGATATTACTTGTCAAAAGAAAGATATGATTGAAGCATTGGAGTAAAGTCTTCAAAATGATTTGCAAATGTAGCAAATATTAGGCATCAATATGAATTCATTGATAACTTGAAAGCTTCTTTACAACCACAAGATGTGCTCGTACACAAGGATTTTTCAGAAAATTATCAATGTAAATATAACAGAGAAATACAGAGTGCACACTTTGGTGGTGCTAAACCGCAAATATCTTTGCATACAGTAGTTTGGTACTACAAGTCAAATAATGGGGAAATAAATAAAAATTCATTTTGCAGTTTATCTGAAAATACCCGCCATGACCCTATTGGAATCTTTGCTCATCTTCAACCATTATTTCAAATAATTCTTGACACACTTAAAAATGTTAACAAGGTGCATTTTCTCAGCGACGGTCCAACGACTCAATATCGCAACAAAAGCATGTTTTTTATTTTTGCTACCAAGTTTGTAGATATATTTAAACCATCAAGCATGACCTGGAACTTCACAGAAGCAGGCCATGGGAAGGGAGCTCCAGATGGCATTGGCGGTGTTATTAAACGAACTGTTGATCGATTAGTGGCATTTGGAGAAGACGTTGCTGATCTCAAGTCTTTAGTTGAGCAACTGTCAAATCGTTGCCCAGGAATTCAATTGCACGTTATTCATGAAGATTCGTTTACAAAAATTGATAATGAATGCGTAATTCCAAATGATCTTGAAACTTTTAAGGGAACAATGTTGATTCATCAAGTAACTTGGAACGCAAATAGAAATAATATTGTCTTATTCAGAAGACTTAGCTGCTGGAGTTGTGCTGCTTCTAAGATTTGCTCACATTATCATCTAGGTGAAATGAATATGCCTCAAAAACTGAGATATAATGACGTTTATAGTTCTGACTCTCATGAAAGTTCTCTGTGTGCTGATGAGATTCAGATTACTAAAAATGACTTAAAAACCAATGATTTTGTAATCGTGACATATGAATCCTCTTTTTTTCCAGGCGAAATTAAAGAAATACGAGATTCGGATGTGATGGTTAGTTGTATGGAAAAATATGGACGTCTTTGTACTTCTTGGAAATGGCCTTCAAACGAAGACTGTTTATGGTACAAATTTGTTGATATTATTCAAAAAATTGATCCTCCCAAACTTAAAACTAGAAATATTTATTCAGTTCCGCAAATGGCTGAATATCTTGACTGATATATGAAATGATTTATGATGGTGATATTAATGGTTCCTTTTACAATTAGAAAAATGTTGTTTTGTTAACTTTTTTATAAGAAGTTATTTTGTGTTTTTGTGTTTTTTTATTAGAAGTGTTTTGTGTTTTTTTATAAGAAGTTGGAGGATTGTTTTCCATTCACTTCTCTCCTCCATTTGGGAAATGAGCTGAGTGGACTGTATATTTTTCCTGAAGCTGGTTTGGTTTTTTACTTACTTTATATACCAGCGGCCTATGGATTACAGGCTTAGTAGAGGAGGAAGAGGATTGTGTTTTTTATTGTGGATGGTACTATGATGAGTTTTAATGGAACATTAATCCATTTTATATTAAAAAATAGTCGGGAACTCAAAAAACATATTTTATTTTGCCAAACTTGACAGACAACTTTTTTGTTTCTATATCGACGGTTACGTTATAGTGAGTTTTGAAATAATTATAACTGATCACTTACTGGAACACTGGTAGATTTTTTAGTTACTTTTATAACTGATTACAAACTTATTTCGGATATGAGAGAAGGGGGTAGGGTGAAGGCATGCAAGTTCGAATACAAATGGTTTGTTTTCGAACATACTGCCCGCGCGGCAGTTGAGACTATGAAAGCCTAGATTCGGAAATATATGTAAATGTATTTTGCTGTCACTCAACGCCACAAAACATACACGTACCAGTTGATTAACAACAATATTATTCTATGTATAAATAATGATAAAACAATTAGAGTGAACAAAATCCTAAAACGAACTATACAATTACCTACTAGTAGTGGCCGGTGATGTGCCAAACATTCTAAGGTGAAAGGGAGGTAGAGATTGAAGGGGTATCCTCGTTAGGGAGTAATACCACCTTTGTGATGGGGCGAGTCAGATATCCAGATTGTGTAAATACTTGGACTGAGCGCACTTTTGAATCTTTTCCAGTGAAAACTTGTGTAATGCGAGCTAGTGGCCATTTCATGGGGGGATTATCTTCGTCTTTGAGAAGAACCAAATCGTTTACTTTGAGATTTGGTTGGGGATGCATCCATTTCGGACGGTTCTGCAAACGGTTTAAGTAGTCTGTTGACCAGTGTCTCCAGAATTGTTGTTGCGCCTGAGTACAGAGCTGACCGTGCTTTAACTTATTGATCGGAGTCAGAGAAATGTCCACTTCTGGATAAGACATGAGAGGGGAGTGCACTAAGAAATTACCGGGAGTCAAGGGGAGTAGATCGTTCACATTGTCGGACAATGGGAATAAAGGGCGTGAGTTTAATATTGCTTCCACTTGACTTAAAATGGTTGAGAACTGTTCGAAAGTGTAAGATGAATTTTTCACAATCTAGGCTAAGTGTACTTTAGTGCTTTTGATGGCACTTTCTCAGATTCCTCCCCAGTGGGGAGATCTTGGAGGAATACGTTTCCAAGTGATTTTAGATTGAGAGAGAAAACCTCCCAATTGAGGAGCATTATCAAGTAGGTATTGATTAACTTCTTTCGAGTAATTGTCAGCTCCTACAAAATTTGTGGCATTGTCACTGTATATTATTGATGGCAGTCCCCTACGTGCTATGAATCGCTTTAAACAAGCTAAGAAAGAGTCGGCAGATAAGTCAGAAACTAACTCTATATGAACAGCCTTAGTGGATAAACATACAAATACTCGGTTTTGTAGGTATTTACTTAATTACAGTTACCTGTAAATAATTGTCATATAAGTAAAGCGTGATCTATAGACGTCAAAAAATAATAGTTCAATACTATTAAACGCTTTACAAAATTAGAAAAATTAATTTCAAAGAGCAGACCGTCCACTAAGAAGCAACAACTACTTCTCGGGCTATATGCCCCGACAGACATTGAATTACACTTCTAAAGTAAACGGGGTTGGTATATCTGTTAAGATAGAACCAACCATTCTGGTTTGCGATCAGAAGGAATAACATCACTTGTGGACCGGTTTCGGCGTTTTTGCGCCTCATCAGCACAAGGTAGATGCCACTCGTCCAAGAGCTCTGAGAGCATAATCCTGGACTAGAGACTACGTCGATACCACACCAACACATTAGCCTTAGTAAAGGAAATGCTAAGAGTGCGACATCGGCGACATCCCTACATCTAATCACAAACCAAAATTCTATATCGACAAAAAACCATCTCGGTTTTGTAGGTATTTACTTAATTACAGTTACCTGTAAATAATTGTCATATAAGTAAAGCGTGATCTATAGACGTCAAAAAATAATAGTTCAATACTATTAAACGCTTTACAAAATTAGAAAAATTAATTTCAAAGAGCAGACCGTCCACTAAGAAGCAACAACTACTTCTCGGGCTATATGCCCCGACAGACATTGAATTACACTTCTAAAGTAAACGGGGTTGGTATATCTGTTAAGATAGAACCAACCATTCTGGTTTGCGATCAGAAGGAATAACATCACTTGTGGACCGGTTTCGGCGTTTTTGCGCCTCATCAGCACAAGGTAGATGCCACTCGTCCAAGAGCTCTGAGAGCATAATCCTGGACTAGAGACTACGTCGATACCACACCAACACATTAGCCTTAGTAAAGGAAATGCTAAGAGTGCGACATCGGCGACATCCCTACATCTAATCACAAACCAAAATTCTATATCGACAAAAAACCATCTCGGTTTTGTAGGTATTTACTTAATTACAGTTACCTGTAAATAATTGTCATATAAGTAAAGCGTGATCTATAGACGTCAAAAAATAATAGTTCAATACTATTAAACGCTTTACAAAATTAGAAAAATTAATTTCAAAGAGCAGACCGTCCACTAAGAAGCAACAACTACTTCTCGGGCTATATGCCCCGACAGACATTGAATTACACTTCTAAAGTAAACGGGGTTGGTATATCTGTTAAGATAGAACCAACCATTCTGGTTTGCGATCAGAAGGAATAACATCACTTGTGGACCGGTTTCGGCGTTTTTGCGCCTCATCAGCACAAGGTAGATGCCACTCGTCCAAGAGCTCTGAGAGCATAATCCTGGACTAGAGACTACGTCGATACCACACCAACACATTAGCCTTAGTAAAGGAAATGCTAAGAGTGCGACATCGGCGACATCCCTACATCTAATCACAAACCAAAATTCTATATCGACAAAAAACCATCTCGGTTTTGTAGGTATTTACTTAATTACAGTTACCTGTAAATAATTGTCATATAAGTAAAGCGTGATCTATAGACGTCAAAAAATAATAGTTCAATACTATTAAACGCTTTACAAAATTAGAAAAATTAATTTCAAAGAGCAGACCGTCCACTAAGAAGCAACAACTACTTCTCGGGCTATATGCCCCGACAGACATTGAATTACACTTCTAAAGTAAACGGGGTTGGTATATCTGTTAAGATAGAACCAACCATTCTGGTTTGCGATCAGAAGGAATAACATCACTTGTGGACCGGTTTCGGCGTTTTTGCGCCTCATCAGCACAAGGTAGATGCCACTCGTCCAAGAGCTCTGAGAGCATAATCCTGTCGGGGCATATAGCCCGAGAAGTAGTTGTTGCTTCTTAGTGGACGGTCTGCTCTTTGAAATTAATTTTTCTAATTTTGTAAAGCGTTTAATAGTATTGAACTATTATTTTTTGACGTCTATACAAATACTGCTATATAGCTTTTCATTAAGGGAGCTTTCTTTAGTGATGAGGACTTAGTGAAGAATGGGCCACCGAAATCTACTCCGGTGTTGGTGAAAGCACGCAAAGGAGTAACCCTTTCTTTGGGCAAATTATCCATGATTTGGCTGGAAGCAATAGCATTGAAGCGTTTGCATGTGGGACATGAATAAATAATTTTCTTCAGAGATCTGAGGCCATCTATGGGCCAATAATGGAATCGTACATTATTTAATACATTTTGAGGGCTTGCGTGACCTAATCGTTTATGCTCATGGCGTAAGATCAGGATCGTGAGATGATGTTTGGAAGGTAACAATATTGGGTATTTTTGGTCAAAGGGCAAGTCAGCATTGGACAATCGTCCACCTGCTCTGAGGTATTTATTGTCATCTAGATACGGGTTAAGAGAAGCGATATGCTTGTTATGAATGGGTTTATCTAATTTGAGAGATTTAATTTCCATAACAAACGAGATTGTCTGGATTTGTTTTATTATGAAAGAATTAGATTGTTCTAGTTCTCTTGGGCTCAAGAGACCTGTCACTTTTTCCCTATTTCTGAGATTATAGATGAATCGTAGAACATAAGCAGTTGTCCGTTGCAGCTTGTTTAGAGAGGAACATTTTGAGACAAGACATTCCCAGAGGTTAGGTGATGGTTTAGTATTCAAGGCAGAGTGCTTTCTTTCTTCGGGAGGATTGGATATTGGAGAAAAAGAATCGAAAGAGTCTAAATTGGATTCTGGGTTGGAGAGAAAAGAGGGACCTGATTTCCACAGGTGAATAGAATCAGGTTGAAATTTTCCTCTGGACAGCATATCGGCGGGGTTTTGGACAGATGATATGTGTCTCCAGGTTGCTTGTTTCGTAGCAGTTTGAATGAGGGAGGCTCTATTACACACAAAGGTGCTCCATTGGGTGGGAGAGCCTTTGACCCAAAATAGTGCTATCTGAGAGTCTGACCATAGGGAAGATTCATCTATACATCAGTACAGGTTGGAGAACTGAGTGAATTCTAGTAAATAGTTGAGATAAGAGAGTCACAGAGCATAGTTCCAGCTTGGGTATGGTGAGCGGTTTCTTTATGGGAGCTACTCTAGATTTGGCGGCTATCAAAGAGGACGTGACAGAGTTATCAGAGTAAAAAGTGCGTAAGTACAAACAGCATCCGTAAGCTGTGGTGCTGGCATCGCAAAATCCGTGCAATTCGTATCTTGTCACGGTTTTGTGCAATATAAGGCAGCGAGGAATTACATAAGAAGATAAATTCGAGATATTAGACAGAAAATTGTTCCAGTCATTTACTATATCGGATTCAGTGATGGGCTGGTCCCATTCAATACCTTTGTACCACAGTTTTTGCATGAGCATTTTTCCCTGTACTATTACAGGATTTACTAATCCTAAGGGATCATAGCACTTGGCCACATGTGACAATATTTTTCTCTTAGTGATAGGGTATATTTCTTGCAATTTAGGGAGAGATATCTGAAAATTATCAGAAATAGGCTGCCAGAGAATTCCTAGCACTTTACAAGGGGCTTCGTCGGGATTGAATTCTTTGACGATTGGTTCACATTGAGAGGTAGAGCTACAGAAATTTTCTGAGTTGGATCTCAGCTTGTTCTGAATCTGCTCTTGAGTGAATGATTCCCCTAAGTTTTTTTGAGCTAGCGGATGAATTATGGGCAAGTCTACCTGGTATTTTCCATTAGGGAGAATTTGGGTAGTGCCTTGAAATATTTGTTCCGCCAGGTCATCCTGTTCGGAATTTGTTAAGTGGTGAGAGCCATTCTCTTGGTTTACAAATTTTTCTAAAATTTCCTCTAGCTTCTCTTCTTGAGTGAAGCTAGTTGTGTGGAAAGAGTAGCTGGGGTGAGCAAAGCGAGACAGAGCAGATAGACACTGGGGAGGCACGGCTCCCGAAAGAATCCAGCCCAATCGGGTCTGAACTAGAGTAGGGTAACCTTTTCCCAAGGATTCGACACCAGGGAGTAGTAGTTCATAGTAAATATCAGCTCCTAATAGAAGCGATATTTCTCCTGGAGAGTCGAATTCTTCGTCTGCTAACTTGGCCTTGATATCATGAGGTATGAGCAGTTTGGAAGAATTTATGGGCACTTGAGGAAGATGAGAGGTGATTTTTGGCACCACGGCACAGGAAACAGTAAACTTCTGAGATGAAGAGCGATGAGAGTATATGTCTACATTGTAACATGTCTATCGACCTGTTTCGATTTTACAGAATAAATCCTTTTAATTAGCGCTCGCCGTCACTAGCCACATTCAATTATAGTTCTGTGATCCCAAACTCTTCTACCCTGACCGTAAGACAATTGACGTCTGCCAACGGACGCTTCCATTTTTTGCACAACGCCACGTTAAACACCCCTTTTTGTTAACGACCGCCTAAGAGGGCACATCATCTTTCGCTATCTTTCATATCTTAAGTACCTATCTTAGGAATTTTGCTGTGGTAAGCACAGCCCCTAGGTTAGAATATAACCCTAGGCTAGGATATAACCCAAGAATTTAACGCCGAGAATATAAACCGAAGAATTTAACCGGAGAATATAACCCCAAGAATATAGCCAAGGATAAAACCCCCAAACTACCGCCCTAGAACAGAACTCATCAGTTCGGATTCTCCAGGAAACCACTTCATCTAAGCTAAGTACCTATAAAAGTACAAATTCCTCTATTAAATTCCGTTATTCATTTCCTGTGGCAGAATAAATTAAAATTTTGTTTTTAATTCTTTTTTTATTAAAATCCTCAACTATAAAAGTTGAGGGAGATATCGCCCGGGGTAATTTTTAGTAACTTTTTTTATTTTTTAACTTTCATTTAAATTTTACAAGGCGTTTCTACCTTTTCCGCATTAGTTTTCTTAGTCCTTTTTATCGTTAAAAAGGTAGTGGCGCCCTCAATTTTTACAACCCTCCTGTTATCCTTGTGCAGCATAAACTTGGGGTCGAATCACCCTTGAGAGGAGTCTCTAGCCGGAGCCCTTCGAGCTGGTGCCCTGTGAGGTACAGCATTTACCGTTACAAATTGGCGCCTTTACCGTTACAAATTGGCGCCCAACTAAAAGCAACTTTTACCGTTACAAATTGGCGCCCATTGTTTTTGTTGCACAGTGTAACAGTTGGGTTGGAAGGATTTTAGTTTCTTGTATTTTTGCATATTCTCTTTTTTAAAAATTTTTCTTATCGTTCAATTTAGAATTTTTGCTTCCAACAACTAACTTTTTTAAAAAATTTCACTTTTTCAAGTAACCTTATCTTGTACCGACCCTGGACGTTTTTGATTTTATCTTAACTACCTGCCTTATTTACAATATATATTTTGGTCTACGATAACGAATATTCTCTGGGTTTATTTTTTTAAGAGATAACTTAGCATAGCACACATCTTTTGTTGTCCCGAAAATGGAATTTTGTTATTGATTTTTTTTTAGGAAAGGTGAATTACATCTGATTTGTTTGCAATGTTGCCACGTTTTAAGTAAATTCTTAAGGTGTCTGTTTTCTGATAAGTTGTTATATTTTATGTAGCTGCATAGTAAAATTATCTTTTTCAGTTGAATTGTGTCTGGTTACACAAACTGAAATATCTTAGCGTTTGTATCTTGTTCAGTTGAATTGTGTCGAGTTACACAAACTGAAATATCTTATCTTACCTATTGTTAATCAAGTGCAGTGTTGCCAAAGTAACAATTTATCTTTAAACTCTCTTACTTTTTCTTTTCTATATTGTTAATATAAAGTGCAGTGTTGCCAAATTAACAATTTATCGTTAAATATAAATATTTTGCAGTTCAGTTTTTTTGACAACAAGGGGATTGTGATGTGTTATAATAATTTTTAATGACAATTTATGATACATTTTTGATCTTGATCAGTTATATATTTTGATACTTATACTTTTTATGGAGTTATTATGCAACATTTTTATTACTACGTATGACTTGTTGAAAATATGGTACGGTTTTGTTTATTTTAATTGACATCTATCGGCAACAAGTATTTGTTGTTTTTATATCTACAGTCATTCACGTACATACAGTTCCCATACCTATATCTCGTTGCCAGGCATTTATATTCACCCGGATTTTAGATCCTTTGCTTTCGCTAGTGCTATTTGATTAGTACTGTTGATTTAGATACCGTCTTTCATTCTTTTTCTCTCCTTTTAAATATTTTCAAGATGCAGGCCAATCGTTTGAAGTCTTTTGAACTTTCATATGAAATTCAAATTAGAAATATTCCTGTCCCGGATACTGTCGAACAGAAACGTAAAGTTTTAACAGGTCTCCTTGCTAGGGAAAATGCTAATAGAAGTTTTTCGTCCCCAGTCAATTCATATTTTTTTGAGGACGATATAGTGGAAGTTACAGAAACAATCAATGACTTAACAGACATTATCAATCAATTTAGTGGAAATAAAAATGAACCAGTATTTTCCAGAATCAATTCAAGACTGACACATTTGACAAGTAGAATTGATAGATTAAATGTCGAAAGTAATGAACAATTACTAACACAACAAGCCTTAACAAATACGCTGATACTTTTAGAAGCTGACCTTGCGACAAAAACAACTCCCATCAACAATAGAACAGAAGACACTTTACCTTCAAACACATTTCCTTCCCCCGCTCTTTCTAAAATCCCCCATCAAAAACACGATCCAGTTTACAAATGGAATGTTTTCTTCACTGGTAAAAATGAATCACTTCATTTATTTTTGGAAAAAGTTGAAGTCCTTAGACTTTCTAGAGGAGTTACAGAAAATGAGCTCTTTCTGTAGTCATGTGAACTTTTTAAAGACAATGCCTTCACATGGTATCTTAATAATCGCAGTAAATTTCAATCCTGGAAAGACATTGTTGCCAAATTAAAAGCTGATTTTTTGCCATATAGTTATGAGACTGATTTAGAGTTGGAGATTTCTAATCGCACTATGGGTGCTAACGAACCGGTTGCTGTATACATATCTTCAATGATAGGATTATTTAATCGCTTGTCTAGTGTTGTTGACGAACGTACTCGTGTCGCAAAGATTCGTAGGAACCTTTTACCTTCCTTTATATCGTCATTAGCACTTCATGACCCCCAAACAGTTGACGAACTAACCGAGTTGTGCAAAAGAATTGAGGAATCCCGTGTTTGGTCAGACAGATATAGATCACCATCTTATAATAATCCTAGACTGCTCGAACCAGATTTATCGTGCCTTTATGTTTCCTCCTCGTCGAATCAAAGACAAAGAACTCCCGCAAACGTTTCAGTATTAACTTCCTTGGTTTGTTGGAATTGTGACAAAACTGGTGACTCATATTCTCAATGTTTCTCGCCCAAATCTATCTTTTGCTACGGATGTGGTGCAAAAAACACTACAAAACCAAAATGTCGTGAATGCATTCAAAAAAACTCGAGGCAGACTGGCCCACCGAATCTGGCCACTGTGTCCAGTCAAGCACAATCAACTACATCCCAGCCAGAAAACCCCAGAAAACAGAACAGACCTCCAAACAGATCTTCAAACAACCACAACCCCCCAACAAACCAAAACTAACTTTTTCAACTTCTGCTGCTGAATGGCAAAATTATCTTATTTTCGTAAAAGGTTTCCTAGCGTCCAATCATTCTAAAAATACAGACAAACCATTACCTTTACCTATCGAACGAATTACAAATACCGTACCGAACACTAGCGACATCCAGAAAACTAAAGACAATGACAAAAACTTCTCGATTACTGACAATACAACTCCCGTACCTGTCTGTGACATGCCAGTTGCCTTACCTTCAATACAGCCAAGCACTGTTTCAATCTCCAGTAATACTTGTCCCTTGTTTGCAAAAAAACCTAATGATAACAGACCTTACCTTACCGTGAAAATTTTAGACCTACCCGTTTTAGCTATGGTCGACACAGGCAGTAACTCTACTGTTCTTGGAAATCAGGGTTTCTCTTTGTTGCATTCCTTACATTTACCTATACAATATGATTCTTGTTTAAATATTACCACCGCTGACGGTGTACCTCAACAATATATGGGCTATATTTCCGCACCAATGACAGTGAATGACATTACCAAGACAATCAAAATCTTGATAATACCGTCAATAACTCATAACCTTATCTTAGGAATGGACTTTTTGAGCTTATTCAAAATAGACATGAGTTTTCATGATTTGTCATACTCCTTATTATCTTCCACTTGTGTTATTAACACAATACGATCTGCTTCTACTCTCTCTATTGAAAAAAAAAAAAAACTTGAGCAAACTGTAAGCTTATTCTCTTCTCTTGCCCCTCCTGACCGAATTGGTCGAACGAATTTTGTCGAACACGATATCGACACTGGTGATGCAAAACCGATTGCACAACGCCAATATCCTCTATCCCCAGTCATGCAAGGACTTTTAGTAAAAGAAGTCGACGAGATGCTACGATTAAATGTCATACAACCTTCGAACTCCCCTTGGTGTTCACCCCTTTGGGTAGTCCCAAAAAAGTCTGGAGAATGCCGCGTCTGCTTCGATGGCCGAAAGCTAAATAAAGTAACCACTCCTGATTCCTATCCCATGGCTCAAGTAGACGTCATTCTTAGCAAACTCCGAGACGCTAAATTTCTTACCTCCATTGATTTGAAAAAGGCCTTTCTACAAATACCCCTTACTGAATCTTCTCGTCCCAAAACTGCTTTCGCTGTCTATGGCTTAGGTTTATTTGAATTTACGACCACTCCTTATGGTCTAATTAACGCCCCCAAAACTATGGCACGTCTAATGGACATTGTTATAGACCCTTCTTTAAGGCCCTACTGTTTTTGTTATTTGGATGACATCATTATTGCTACCCCTACCTTCGAACTTCCTTTAGAGATACTTAACAAGTTATATCTTCGTCTTAAAGAGGCAAACCTTACCGTAAATTTTCAAAAATGTGAATTCTGTCGAGATTCCCTTGAATTTCTTGGTTTTGTAGTCGACAAAGCTGGTCTTCGAACAGATGAAGACAAAGTTTCCGCTATCCTTAATTACCCTGCTCCCAAAAACACTACCAAAGTCAAAAGACTTATTGGCTTAATTGGCTGGTATCGCCGATTCATCAAAGATTTCTCTACCGTTTGCTCTCCAATAACTGACCTTCTTCATGGCAGAAAAAAAGGACAACCAATTTCTTGGACCCCTGAGGCTGAAAATGCTTTTATCGAAGTCAAAAAACGACTTACTTCTAGCCCCATTGCAAGCCCTGACTTTTCAAAAGAATTTATTATACAGACTGACGCTAGTGACACCGGACTTGGTGCAATCTTATATCAACAATGTGATGGTATCGAACACCCTATCGCATATGAAAGCCGTACATTGAACAAAACCGAAAGAAAATACAGTACCACTGAAAAAGAACTTTTAGGTGTAATTTTTGGTGTAGAAAAATTTAGAGGTTATGTGGAAGGAACTCATTTCAGACTCGAAACTGACCATTCATCCTTACAGTATCTATCAAAACTTTCTAACCCCTCTGGACGTTTAGCTCGTCTTTCACTCAGACTATCGCAGTTTGATTTTGAAATCAAACATAGAAAAGGAACCACTATGGTTGTCAGTGATGCACTTTCCCGTTCATTTCCAGATATTTCAGTGATTGATGTCACTACCTTCAAGCCAGATACTTGGTATACCGCTATGATTGATAAAGTCAATAATAATCCCGAGTCATTCCCCACTTTTAAAGTAGAAAATAATGTCCTCTACAAACATCTCTTCTCCCCAAACCTTATATCTAGTAATTTATCCAATTGGAAAATTGTAGTCCCTACCCCAAACAGGATTGATGTCCTAAAGACTTTTCATGACGATCAAACTAGCGCACATCTCGGCATTTCCAAAACCATCGCTCGAATTTCTGAAATCTACTATTGGCCAAAACTTAGAAGCACTGTATCTCGTTATATCAATAAATGTTCCGTTTGCTCTTCCTGCAAAACCCAAAATTTACCTAAAGCTGGTATAATGCGCCAGTATAAAGACATTAATTTCCCTTGGCAATGGATCTCAGCTGATTTAATAGGTCCATACCCCAGATCCAAAAACGGCAATAGATTTGTTCTCGTTATAACAGACTGGTTTACTAAATTTTGTCTCGTCCATCCCATGCAAAATGCCACAGCTGCTGGTATTGTTAAATTTATCGAAAATCAAGTTTTTCTTATTTTTGGAGTCCCACAAATATTTTCCGTCGACAATGGCAGTCTTTACCTCTTCCCTCTTTAAAAATTTGATAGATCAATATAAAGTACAAAAAATTTTCTACAATGCACGCTATCACCCACAAGCTAACCATACAGAACGGACAAACAAAACTATAGTTACTGCCTTACGTTGTTACATTCATGACAATTCCTCTCACAAAAATTGGGATGCATCTTTGCATAAAGTTGCGCAAGCAATAAGAACCGCAAAACATGACGTTACAGGTTACTCTCCCGCTTTCTTGAATTTTGCCAGAAACGTACCGTTAAGTGGAGATTTTTATGGTGCAATTTCCGAAAATGCTAACAATTTAATCAATAATGCAGACAAATTACAACTCATTGACGGCCTACAAACCCTCCCGAAACTTTTTATTGATGTACGCAAAAAACTCAAGCAAGCCCATGACAGAAATACAAAGTATTATAATTTACGAAAAAGAGATGTAGAATATCATGTCGGTGACCGCCTATGGAAAAAGAATTATGTACTTTCATCCAAAAATGACAACTTTGCAGCAAAATTCGCCCCTAAATTTATTCCATGTATTGTCCATAAAGTAATTTCTAGACTTGTTTATAATCTCAGAGACCTTTCAGGTAATGATCTTGGAAATTGGCATGTTTGAGATCTGAAAAACCAATTTATTGACGTTGACGAAAACCTTCCAGATGACTTAGACAATGAACAAGACAATAATATTGACACAGTCAATCTAGTATAACCCTATTGCCCACTAATACCTTTTCCTATCCCGCATTTCATTCATTCTGTTCGAAATGGATTTTACGTCATTCAAATTTTTGGCTCCTGTTGCCAAGTACCTAACTTTTTGCTACCTGAGTTTTTTTACCGTTTCACAAATAAACGGTCAATTTTGCTTTTTATAACTAACGTAGAGTCACTTACTTCAGAAACCGTTCCATTCTCTGGAGTTTCGCTATCGTTCTCCTAAAAAACGGTACAATTGAGTTTTAGTTGACCATTATTTTTATTATTTCCGTTTTCGTTTTCTTCCTTACTTTAGACAACCGCGCCATTCTCTTGGAGTTTCGCTATCGTTCTCCTACAAAAACGATTCACTAGAGTTGTTGTTTTTTCTCTTCTCTTTCCGTTTTCTTTCTTTTAGGCAACCGTGTTACTTACCGTCCCGATTACTCAACCCACATTCAACTTGGTTCCCAACCATTTTTACCCTCCGCGTAGAAAAGGAAGTAGACCAAGCTACATTGGAGTTTACACCGTTCTCCGAACAAAACGGCTCCTTTTCTTATCCCGCATATCATTCATTCTGTTACAAAACATAAAAATACCGGCTAGACACCGTGAGAGCTCTCCATTGCGGAAATGGATTTTACGTCATTCAAATTTTTGGTCCCCCTTTTTGTTATGTCTTTTTGTTGCCCCGAGTTTTCCTACCGTTTCTCAAACAAATAAACGGTTAATTTTGCTTTTTACAACTAACGTAGAGTCTCGATTGACGTACCGTAAAACGTTAGGCCCCAATTGGACTGGGTTGGCCTTTGCTGAGTGGCGGATTGCGCTCGGTTTACAAACACAATAAGTTTGAAAAATGACTGCTTAGTCGCTCTTTCTCTTCACCCTGGCTTCTATAGCAACCTCTTCCTTTTCTTTGCCTTCAATGGCAGTACTTCCGTAGATTTTAGTGTTTTTTCCTTATTTTACCAGATTGGCCACACTCTTGTAGAGTTCTGGACCGATGTACCGTATTCCCTGACAAGGTCATGGGTGTAATTCATTCAAAGTAATCCATTCAAAGTAAGTATCTATGTATTTCGTTCTCTCCCTTAACATACCTTTTGCGTTGCCGTATTGTGATACTTGTGAACTACCTACCGTTATCGTATATTTTAGAACCGTTCCTTGTGGAACACTATAAGTGTTGTCGCCCTGCCAATAATCTTTGCTAAGTCAAGTAGTATTTCACCCCTGGTGACGTCATTATGACAAATCTTTACTCTTTGCTCGGTGAAAATTAGGCTGATTTATGAATTAATTAGAATTCCGACGGAATTGCATTCTAAATCAATTTTAGGCTGACATCACTCACCGTGTTTATCAAAACACACCCTACCGTACCTTATCTTATCGTTTCGCCTGCACTGAGAAATTATCGCACCCTATCGTTACCTTTCGTTCTCAGTGTGTGCTTTGTCTTATACGATGACATAACTAGACGATAATCACAAGATGACAAAACCGCCTTACCGTTACCTTTGACAACTGCCTTACCGTTACCTTTGACAACTGCCTTACCGTTACCTTTGACAACTAACTGCCTTACCTTTACCTTTGACAATTGCCTTACCTTACCTAAGATACATAGATTTTGCAATGATACTTCACCCCTCCTTTTATCTTATTAAGCCCATTTTTCACAAAAAAAAATAATTCTTCGAATTATTTTATCCCGGAGGAGAGGGGGTGTAACATGTCTATCGACCTGTTTCGATTTTACAGAATAAATCCTTTTAATTAGCGCTCGCCGTCACTAGCCACATTCAATTATAGTTCTGTGATCCCAAACTCTTCTACCCTGACCGTAAGACAATTGACGTATGCCAACGGACGCTTCCATTTTTTGCACAACGCCACGTTAAACACCCCTTTTTGTTAACGACCGCCTAAGAGGACACATCATCCATCTTTCGCTATCTTTCATATCTTGAGTACCTATCTTAGGAATTTTGCTGTGGTAAGCACAGCCCCTAGGTTAGAATATAACCCTAGGCTAGGATATAACCCAAGAATTTAACGCCGAGAATATAACCCTAGGCTAGAATATAACGCCGAGGATATAAACCGAAGAATTTAACCCCAAGAATATAGCCAAGGATAGAACCCCCAAACTACCGCCCTAGAACAGAACTCATCAGTTCGGATCAAGACCTGACTTCTTCTCCAGGAAACCACTTCATCTAAGCTAAGTACCTATAAAAGTACAAATTCCTCTATCAAATTCCGTTATTCATTTCCTGTGGGAGAATAAACTAAAATTTTGTTTTTAATTCTTTTTTTATTAAAATCCTCAACTATAAAAGTTGAGGGAGATATCGCCCGGGGTAATTTTTAGTAACTTTTTTATTTTTTAACTTTCATTTAAATTTTACAAGGCGTTTCTACCTTTTCCGCCTTAGTTTTCTTAGTCCTTTTTATCGTTAAAAAGGTAGTGGCGCCCTCAATTTTTACAACCCTTCTGTTATCCTTGTGCAGCATAAACTTGGGGTCGAATCACCCTTGAGAGGAGTCTCTAGCCGGAGCCCTTCGAGCTGGTGCCCTGTGAGGTACAGCATTTACCGTTACAAATTGGCGCCCAACTAAAAGCAACTTTTACCGTTACAACATCCATCACTTCCCTAATAACACTATGTTCATTAAGAATACCTGCCACTTGCAGATGAGATGGTTTTAAGATTCCTTTCACATTTGCAGCTAAAGAGGAAATTATGAATGAAGTTTGGCTTCCAGGATCCAATAGTGCTCTTGCTACTATTGGCCTTCCGTTTTCAGGATATAAGTGTACTTTAGCGGTAGCTAATAGTATGTGAGAACCAGCAGTGTTCAGCGCAGACAAGGCTGTAGCCTGCTGGGGTTGAGCGTTCAAATTTTCTTGGGAACTTGAAGCTGGGTTTTGCGTCGGATGCTGATTAGAGGGTATAGAATTTTGGAGACTATGTCTTGAATGAGTATTAGTGAGGTGAAGAAGAGTGTGATGCTTGTTATTGCAAGTAGCACATGTACCTTTGGAGGTACAATCTTGAATAGAATGCTGCAAACCTAAGCAGTTGTAACATCTTTTGTTGATTTTGATGAAATTCTATCAGGAACAGGGATATTTCGAAAACCATTGCAACTATAAATGCGATGACCACTGGTTTTGCAATAATCACAGTTTTTGTTAACAGAGACACTAGAGCTTTGTTGAGAGTGAGAAATGGAGACTGGCTTAGAGTACGAAAGTGTAGAACGATTGTCGGTGGAACTAGAGTGAAGAACCACCTGAGGAGTGTGGATTTTAGGAGCGTTACCTTTTGAAGTATGGTGAGAGTGTTTGGTAACATTTTTGTTATCTGGTTGTAAATCTGGATTTATGTTTTCCAAGACTACACAACGTTTTTGCAAAAAATCGAAAAATTGTTTAGAGGTTGATAATTTATTCACCTCAGCTTGTTCTTCAAAAACGCGACGAGTGTTAAAATCGAGCTTTTGTTCCAGTAAGTGAACTATTAACGAGTCAAATAGTGTTTCCTTATTAGGTTCAACTGAATCCAAAGCATCTAGTATAGCTTTGGAGCTAGCACAAAACTGTCGCATATTTTGAGAACTACACTTTTGTATAGTGGGAAGAGCCAATGACTGCTGATAATGATTTATGACGATTTGTTTCTTGTTTCCATACCGATCTTCAAGAAGGTTCAAAGCTATCGCGTAATTATCATCAGTTACCTGTATTTTTTCCACTATTTGTAACGCTTCGCCCCGTTAGTACGATTTAAGATAGTAGAATTTCTCAGATCTAGAAGCTAATTTGGAATTATCTCCAATTAATGCATTGAAAAGATCAATGAATGATGGATATTCCACGCAATTACCAGAGAATGTTGGTAAATGTATGTTAGGTAGCTTTATGTTACGATCATGAAAAGTAGAAGGATCGGCTTTAGGAGTCAATACAGTAACGGATTCTATGATTCGTTTGAAGTTACTAATTACATTCACAATGCGATTTTCAAATTCTTCCCTATTTTCATCTTCATCTTTGTAATCTTTGTGATTTTCTATCTGATCTTGGGTATCAATATGAGTTTATAGAGTTCGAGTGAGCATGTCAACTCCAGTCTGCAATTCGAATTTATCGCGACAATCCTTGTTGGCCGCGTACCAATTTACTATGCGTTCGAGTTGAGATGTACAATTGCGTCTTTTCTTTTTAAGAGATTCCATGTTTGTTTTTTATTTGTACTAGTGAATCAACAATTAGTAGCCCCAGCAGATAAAGTTATCAGAGCAATGTTAAAGTTCGGGTGTAAGCTCCCGAACTATAAGAGCAATAGATTACAACTAACAAATTATTGCATGAGCCCCCGAACTATAAGGGCGTCAGAGAACAAATCACAAACTATGAATAACCCCTAGATATAAGGTTATCAGATTACAGTGAAAGTTCGGGTGTAAGCTCCCGAACTATAAGAGCAATAGAGTTAAACTAACAAGTTATTGCGTTAGCCCCCGAACTATAAGGGCGTCAGAGAACAAATCACAAACTATGAATAACCCCGAGATATAAGGTTATCAGATTAGAGTGAAAGTTCGGGTGTAAGCTCCCGAACTATAAGAGCAATAGAGTTAAATGAGCAAACTTTTTGTGTTTCTAGCTTCTAGATCTCAGAAACCACCATCTGTAGTATTATTAAACTTAAAACTTAAACAGAATTGCTGTGGCCCAACTCATGCGAACAATAAAATTAACAGTGTAAATCAATAGCAAATTCAATAAATTTAAATCAGAAAGAAAGTAAATCAATAATCACGCATATTAAAACAGACGACGACTTGACGTTTTAATATAAGACTTCCTCTAATCTCCCAGTATCTGAAACGTATTAAAGCAGAGCACAAACAAAATATACTATTTTGGCCACAGCTGGTTTTCTATAAAGACTTATCTACTTTTCTTATAATCTAAGCACTGATTCAATTTTATTCTTGGGAAATGCAGAATTCAATAGTGGCACTTCGCTATAGTTTTGACACTATTTTCATTAGATAGTTTACGTGAAATTGAACAGAGTTTTATTAAAAGATACTACCTTTCGGTTTCAATATGGTGTGCAGTAGAGAAGGGACTTGACTGGCATCACTTGAAGAATGACCATAACTGGCATCCGGCTTGAATTAGACCATAACTGGCATCCGGCTCGAATTAGACCATAAAATGGAGGATTGTTTTCCATTCACGGGTCCGGTAAGGTTTGCGACCCTCGGAATTTTGCAACGATTTTTTTTTATTAGAAAGCCCTATTGCTATAGAACATTTTAAAAGAAAAAAATTCTTGGATCATGCACTTTTGAAAGAGAAAATTGCAATTGAAAGTACTAAAAATCCGCCATTTTTTCTTAAATTTTGACAATTTTTGACAATTATGTCTAGATATCAGATGGTCACAAATTTTAGATAGAAAGGTAGATGGACAATGTTGCCAGTTCTCATTTCCGTAACTCGTTACGGCTTGGAAATTCTTTATACAAGGTTTTTTACTAAAAAATATGTGGAAGATTCAGAATTTATAGAGAAAAATCCAAAAAACAATATTTTTTCACAATGACCACTATTTGGACAAATATTTTATTTGAAAAATAGTTAAATACTTTATATTCAAGTTTTTTCAAAATTCATGTGAAATACAAATTATATGTAATTTTTTCGAGAAGGGGAAGCTAATAAATATGTATGTACCTATATAGATTAAGCTTTTGATTATGGCTAATGTAATCTTAACGATAGTAGAAAGTATGACGTGTTGAGACCTAATCTAACCAAACCTAACCTAACCAAACCTAACCAAACCTAACTAAACCTAACCAAACCTAACCTAACCTAACCTAACCTAACCTAACCTAACCTAACCTAACCTAACCTAACCTAACCAAACCTAACCTAACCAAACCTAACCTAACCTAACCAAACCTAACCTAACCTAACCTAACCTAACCTAACCTAACCAAACCAAACCTAACCAAACCAAACCTAACCTAACCAAACCAAACCAAACCTAACCTAACCTACATAATTGAATATTGTATAAATTAATTTAATATATTATTCACTATATTGCTATAAAACTGTATTAGGTACAGCAGTAAGTTTGTTATAAACTCTTACATTTAATGTAAGAAATAAAGCAAATCTAAGATAAACATTATATTCTAAGGATGCTTAATATTTCAATTTTTATGATTATAAATGCAATTCCACATGAAGTTTTCTAAAAAGGGGAAGGGAATAAATATGTATGTAAATAGATAGACATAAATATCGGCGACCGGCGAGTTGCATCCCACAAAGTAAAATTTTACCTGAACGAAAAAAGGTGACCGTCGAATAGCATCCGTAATCATTAATAATCGCCTATCATGGTCACAGATCAAAGTGAAATCGCAATTGGTTCCTATCAGCTTGATACATTTATTAGATTGGTTTTCCGTTTGAAATAATGAGGTAGATTGATTATCGCGAGCGCGCCGGATCGACGTTTCGCAATTCGCGCGCCTTTTTCACAGTATGTTGATAGCTGTTCATTCAATTTTTCCATAACTGATTTCAGTTAAACGAAAGTTGAGATAAATTTCTAATTCAGAGATAAGATTGGATTTCCGTTTGAAATAATGAAGTAGATTGATTATCGCGAGCGAAGCGAGCGCGCCGGATCGACGTTAGTTGGTCGGGAAGCGATATTAGTAGAATTTTCAAATTTTCTAAAAAGGGAAAACAGCTTCTGATAACCAAAGTCTTATAATATTAGGAGAGTTCAAAATTTGATTTGGAATTACACCTGCAGCAACTATTTTCGTTGACAGCAGTGTTTATAGAGGCCGAACAACTGAGGAGGTAATTTTTTTAAAGAATTAATTGATGAGTGCAATTCAAAAAAAAAATTGTTCAGCATCCTCAATGATCAAATTGAATGGTTCATTATCCTTCAAATAAATGATAAATATCAACCAAACATCTCAAAACTAACCATCTTTCTAAAATCAACATCTCTCAAAATTTGAAAAAAAAAATGTTTCAGCTGTAATACGGCGCTAGCTATCGGAAAAATAGGTGTATGTTCATGATGTTCATCTTGTTTATATCTTCTATGTCACGATATGGTCACGATCATGAAATCGAAAATATTCAGCAACTAATTCAAGTGGCTAAATATCTCTAATGGCTGAACATGCTATTAGGTACAAGTTGTACGACTAAGAAGAAACAGAAAACAGACCAAAACTTATATGTCAGTCATGTTACATGAAAATGTCAAAATATATAATAATTGTGGAATTAAAAAAAGAATTTACAAGAAATGGATATCAATATCAGTGTTTTTTAAATGTCTGTGCGAGAGGAATATCTTAAAAAGTAATTATAGTGTATTTAATATTGTGTACAAGTTATAATGCATCATTTTAAAGTAGTTATAATATGACATTAAAACCAGTGCAGTGCTGATCTGACCTCATCTTAAAAAATTCATAACTCGTTTTTGATAAGAGAGCGCCGATTTCTTTTTTCATTTTCGTGTTCAGCAACCTCGAATTAATTAAAAAAAAATATTTCATAAAAATCCGCGTTGGTTCACTAAACTACATTTTTTCCAAATATTTATCTGATATGATATTAGAACTTTCTGTTTTGTTTTTTTATTTTATGTTAAATTTTGTAATGTTTGTTTTCTTCTTTTATGTTGAATTTTCTAGTTTGTTTCCTTGTTTTATGTTGAAAATAAATAAAAATGAAATTTTTTTTACACCTTAAAAACAGTTACTATACTATTCAAGAATAATAATTATATAAGATAAGCATAAACAACAAAAAATAATTAAAAACATCGATATTTTGCAATATCGATATTTTTGTTTCGATATATCGCATATATCGATACCATGGTTGCGATATATCGATGTTTCGATATATCGTCATTTTTATTCGATATTGCCATCCCTAGATGGTGGCGGTTTACTTTCAGTCAACCGACTGATTTGCAATGTTGCCGATAATTATCACAAAATTACCAGCAAAATTTATTACATTAGAAATATGGAAATTATAAGATGGTTGACATGCAATAACTTATTTTTCTTTAAATGGTGAAAATTAACCTGATAGAAAACACATCAAATTCTTTTTATAGTGCCAATAAACACGATGTTAAATAAATAAAAAAAAGATCGCTCCTCATAATGAAAGGAATTTGTAATCATCTGGCAACTTTGTGATTCTCTTGAATGTAGGCTTATTGATTGGTAGAAAAGAGCGCAGTTTTCAAAAGGACCTAGCTATTTATTGGTTTTATTTTTATTTATTTTTTAGGAATGAAGGTTAATTTCTGGTGTGCTGTTAGATGTTTATTGTAAAAAATGAAAATAAATCGAGCTAGAAATATAATGTACCAGTATACTTACTATTGTATTTAATTTGGTATTAAAATATCGTTTACAAGGTGTGTTTTTCACATTTTTCTGTCAAAAATAAATTAATTGAAATGTACATACATGATAAACCGACATCACCAAATAAAGTCGACAGTATGACGTAAATAAATGCCGACAAAAAGTCGTCGATTAGGTCACGTCAAAATGTTGTCGAAATTTGGTCGACTGACGTCTATTGACCAGTAGTCACTAGATAAAAAAATATGATGACATTTTTCAAATCTCATACAGATATATGTTCCAATTTTTATAAAAATATTTACGATTCAAATTCATTGCTGTAAAATTTGACCTGCTTTTGACCATGATAGGCGATTATTAATGAACAGACCTTTTTGGATTACGGATGCTATTCGACGGTCACCTTTTTTCGTTCAGGTAAAATTTTACTTTGTGGGATGCAACTCGCCGGTCGCCGATATTTATGTCTATCTATTTACATACATATTTATTCACTTCCCCTTTTTAGAAAACTTCATGTGGAATTGCATTTATAATCATAAAAATTGAAATATTAAGCATCCTTAGAATATAATGTTTATCTTAGATTTGCTTTATTTCTTACATTAAATGTAAGAGTTTATAACAAACTTACTGCTGTACCTAATACAGTTTTATAGCAATATAGCAATATAGTGAATAATATATTAAATTAATTTATACAATATTCAATTATGTAGGTTAGGTTAGGTTTGGTTTGGTTTGGTTAGGTTTGGTTTGGTTTGGTTAGGTTAGGTTAGGTTAGGTTTGGTTAGGTTAGGTTTGGTTAGGTTTGGTTTGGTTAGGTTAGGTTAGGTTAGGTTAGGTTTGGTTAGGTTTAGTTAGGTTTGGTTAGATTAGGTCTCAACACGTCATACTTTCTACTATCGTTAAGATTACATCAGCCATAATCAAAAGCTTAATCTATATAGGTACATACATATTTATTAGCTTCCCCTTCTCGAAAAAATTACATATAATTTGTATTTCACATGAATTTTGAAAAAACTTGAATATAAAGTATTTAACTATTTTTCAAATAAAATATTTGTCCAAATAGTGGTCATGGTGAAAAAATATTGTTTTTTGGATTTTTCTCTATAAATTCTGAATCTTCCACATATTTTTTAGTAAAAAACCTTGTATAAAGAATTTCCAAGCCGTAACGAGTTACGGAAATGAGAACTGGCAACATTGTCCATCTACCTTTCTATCTAAAATTTGTGACCATCTGATATCTAGACATAATTGTCAAAAATTGTCAAAATTTAAGAAAAAATGGCGGATTTTTAGTACTTTCAATTGCAATTTTCTCTTTCAAAAGTGCATGATCCAAGAATTTTTTTCTTTTAAAATGTTCTATAGCAATAGGGCTTTCTGATAAACAAAAATCGTTGCAAAATTCCGAGGGTCGCAAACCTTACCGGACCCGTGAATGGAAAACAATCCTCCATTTTATGGTCTAATTCGAGCCGGATGCCAGTTATGGTCTAATTCAAGCCGGATG
Organism: Lochmaea crataegi; assembly: GCA_947563755.1. Taxonomy (NCBI): domain Eukaryota; kingdom Metazoa; phylum Arthropoda; class Insecta; order Coleoptera; family Chrysomelidae; genus Lochmaea; species Lochmaea crataegi. The sequence goes on from OX387429.1 coordinate 41,261,828, forward strand.
CCAGTTATGGTCATTCTTCAAGTGATGCCAGTCAAGTCCCTTCTCTACTGCACACCATATTGAAACCGAAAGGTAGTATCTTTTAATAAAACTCTGTTCAATTTCACGTAAACTATCTAATAAAAATAGTGTCAAAACTATAGCGAAGTGCCACTATTGAATTCTGCATTTCCCAAGAATAAAATTGAATCAGTGCTTAGATTATAAGAAAAGTAGATAAGTCTTTATAGAAAACCAGCTGTGGCCAAAATAGTATATTTTGTTTGTGCTCTGCTTTAATACGTTTCAGATACTGGGAGATTAGAAGAAGTCTTATATTAAAACGTCAAGTCGTCGTCTGTTTTAATATGCGTGATTATTGATTTACTTTCTTTCTGATTTAAATTTATTGAATTTGCTATTGATTTACACTGTTAATTTTATTGTTCGCATGAGTTGGGCCACAGCAATTCTGTTTAAGTTTTAAGTTTAATAATACTACAGATGGTGGTTTCTGAGATCTAGAAGCTAGAAACACAAAAAGTTTGCTCATTTAACTCTATTGCTCTTATAGTTCGGGAGCTTACACCCGATTGATTATCGCGAGCAAAGCGAGCGCGCCGGATCGACGGCGCACCTTTTTCACATTATGTTGATGGCTGTTCATTCAATTTTTCCATAACTGATTTCAGTTAAACGAAAGTTGAGCCAAATACAGCGCCAGCTATCGGAAAAATAGGTGTATGTTCATGATGTTCATCTTGTTTATATTTTTTATGTCACAATCATGAAATCGAAAATATTCAGCAACTAATTCAAGTGGCTAAATATCTAATGGCTGAATAGGCTATGAGGTACAAGCTGTACGACTAAGAGGAAACAGATCAAAACTTATATGTCAGTCATGTTACATGAAAATGTCAAAATATATAATAATTGTGGAATTAAAAAAAGAATTTACAAGAAATGACCAATCAAAATCATATCACTGGTTATTGATTGTCTCTTTTTATGGTGAACTGATAGATAAGATAATGACATGACAAAATATTTGGTACGTCTGCATTCCGCTAGTCCGCACCAGTTCGTTCGAAAGTAGGCAACCATAGAGAAATAAAAAATAAGAGAGGTGTTAAACGTGTAGTGTTCTGTGGCACAGAGTTACCACTAGCGCCTACCTTGGCTACAGGTTTGAACTATCACTTAAGACGCGCGCTTTTTGAATTTTTAAGCTTTCAGGATACGCGTAATATTGTACAATATTTGCAATTAAATGATTTTGCACTTTAATATTATTTGTTTTCTAGTCTTTTAAGTCGAGGCTTAAAAAACTAAAAAATAACATTATTGTGCTAAATCATTCAGCTGCAAATATTTTATTAGCTATATTATAATATTATAGGGAATTATGGTAGGAGAATAAAAAAAAACCTTTGCAAGTGAGAAAATATTAATTTAACATCTTTCACAAAATAAAATATCTAAAATAACATACTAAAACAGTCAATAGAAAATAAATAATGAAATAAATCAAATACAAAAAAACAATCTCAAACAAATAATCTTACTAAAAAAAACAGTTAGAATAAAATAAACCAAATACATAAAAAACAATAACAACAATGACAACAAATAATCAAATAAATCACAGTTTTAGCCTTAAGTTTAAACAAACTTATTATTTCTCTATGTAGGCAACCAACTATTGACTAAAGAAAAAACGATATATGAAAGTTTAATCGATATATCGCGACAGAAAAATATCGATGTTAAATATCGATATATTTGGGATGATATTTCCAAACTATCGATATATCGTTGCCATCCCTACCGCCATCCCGCCATTTTATAGGTTATGTTATGTTATGTTATGAGTGAGGAGTAAGAAGTAAAAGTGATCGGCGTGGCAGAGATAATAAATATTCTTGCATATAGGTAAGTTATTTCATATAAAAATTACAGCATTCTTTAGTTATGAGTTAGGTACCTATACACATATGTACTAAAAATATTTAGGTACTTATCACTATAAGATGTGAAGAAATGGAACATGTGGATATTCGGTATTCCAATATCAGTGGTGTCAGGTCTGTTAATACCAAAATGAACTGTTAATACGGTATTCATTGGAATTCATGAGATCGCTCGGAAAAAATCGTGAGATTCAAGCTAATTGAGCGCACGAAATAGATCTAATTATTATTAGATCATTGGAATATCTATACTTTACTATATTGTTTTGATTATCTTTATTTGTAGTTTTTGCATGCATCATTGCATCAAGTTAATAATGGTATATGTAGGAGTGGAGTTCTCCGAAAATGATACAGTGGGCTTGGTGCATTCGTCTTGGTTGACACCACTGAAAAGTGAGGTCTTTTGGCCACCTTACAAAACTTCATATAGCTTTAATAAAGCTTTAACATCAGCTGAAGAACCTGATCAGAGCACTTGGAAGCTGGCCTGTATCAAGAGAAAATTTTTCGAGTGCGGTGGGTAAAATTTTAATTCAAAAGCCTCTTTTTATCAAGTTTTGTCCACATCTTATTTAAATATCCATCTTTCATATTCAATATGTCTGCATTTTGCTTGCATAGTAATAAAGTTGTATATTATTTTATTTTATTATAGATGACATTCTCAAGGCACAGAACAAGTTGAAAAAATGTGAGGTGTCTTCTGATAACCAGTCATCTGATGTAGAGAATGTTGAAAATAAGCGTAAACGATTCAGCACAAAAATATGGTCATCTTCCTCCTCTGGTGATGAATTACAAACTAACGAAAAAACAAAAATCAGACTTCCAAGACCATCATCAGGTTTACCTGAATTAAGAACTGTACCAACAGCTTCACCTGGAAACTCATTGGCTTATCTTGGTAAGAATATAATATTATTACAATAATTTATGAGATGAGAACTGCAGGTTCTATGAAGCTCATATAATAAACACTATTGCTATAGGTAGCACATTCTATAAATTTCTAAAATGCAAAAAATTAACTATTAAGAAAAGTTAATACATTTATTATATTTCAGCCACAGCACAGATTAGACCAGCTAAAATTGCAGAACCTCAATCTACTACAAATTCCCATGTAAATATTGGTAAGTTTATAGGATGAAATTGGGATAATCAGCTATTTTATATATTTTTCTCATAGTCCCAAATTTTAAAAAATTCCTATATAGATATTCTCTCATACAATTATCATTCAGATGTAAATGTAAATATATGCTGCTACACTGTGAACATTTCCATGATAGAACATCTGCTGTTTGCTCATTTTAATTCCATTTGCATATTTTTAGGTTTGGAAGATATTTTTAGAGAAGTTAGAAAATTGAGGGAAGAGTTGAAAGAAATAAGAGCTATTTTAAAAACTTCAAGAAATTTAGTCGCTGCTTCTTTGCCAAATGACCTCCCTGTGGTTTTGCCATTGAAAGATATTGAGAGCTTTCAAGTTTTAGAGCAATATTTAAGTAATCAAGAAAAACTGAATGATTTGGTAAAAGATGTAATTCATGAAATTTGTAATTTATTTATGAAAATATATTATAGGCTTACTATTTGGCAAGTTTGGGTGGAACTGGCATAGCAGGATTAGTAAATCGCACTCTACAGACACTCTTGACCAATAAATTGGCCACAGGATTCAACTTTTCAGGACAAAGAAGTGAAAGATCCAATAAAAAGGCTTTTAGTGGCACCAATCTGAACTTGACCACAATTCGTAAGTACTTGAAGATGTAAAATAATTTGATGCTGAGTTTAGTTCAGAATAATTTCTATTTGTTTGAGCAAATATACTAGTTTTCCATTTATTTCTCATTAAAATTTTATTAAAGTAATTGCTAACTTTTGTTATAGGTGCTGTGCAAGTTAAGTTACCAGCTGCTACTCAAAGTGAAGTTGAAAATAGAATAAAAATTTGGTTAAAGCATGCAAAGCAGCGAATGCAGAAAATGCCTGACCAACCTCATAATTAGTTGTCAAATGAATTTATTTTAGTTTAAATGTCTAAACGTCAGCTAAAAGAAATTGTGGGCTTGAGACAAAAGTACAGAAGGGTATCTGAAGCTACAAAACAATTTGTCAGAAATCGTTCAGAAGTTTTAAGCAAAAAGTTAACTGTTTCCATTGTCAGTGAAGATGATAACCTACTTGGTAATTTTCCCTATGTCAATTCAAATGTTTTAGATTCATCCTCTAGTGATACTGATGATGATGAAAACATTATTGGTCTAACAACTGCAGAAATTGTAGTGGACATTAGTGAGAAACAAAATACGTTTAAAAAAGATTTATCTCAATGGGCTTCAACTCATAAAATCTCGCAAACGGCTTTAACAGATCTTCTTCATCTGCTTTCTCCACTTCATCCTGAGCTTCCTTTAGATAGCCGAACTTTACTTTCTACCCCTTCTTGTACCATTATTTCTAATTTAGAGACTGGTCAGTTTATTTACTTTGGTAATAAAAAAGGGTTGCTCAAACTATCTAATTCAGATCTAAATGTTGATAAGGTGCAACTTGGCTTTAATGTTGATGGAATTCCATTATTCAAAAGCTATAAATTACAGTTATGGCCAATTTTAGCCATCATTAAAAATATTCCATATAGCAGTCCTCTCCCCGTGGCTATTTTTTGTGGCAAGAGTAAGCCTAAATCACTGGATTTATTTTTGAAGCCGTTTATTGATGAGCTAGTGAATCAAAAAACTTTGAGATTGAAGTGCATAGCTTTGTATGCGATGCTCCTGCAAGAGCATATTTAAAATGCACAAAATCCCAGGATACTCTTCCTTTGATAAATGCATTATACGTGGGGAATATTTTCAAAACAAAGTTGTATTGGATAGTTTACAATGCAGTAAACGCACAGATGAAACCTTTCGTCAACAATTAGATGAGGATCATCACATATCTCACACTCCTTTGATTAATCTACCCATTGATTTAGTCAAAACTTTTCCAATAGACTATATGCACAATATTTGTTTGGGAATTATGAGAAAACTTCTGCATACTTGGATTGGAGGTCAGCTGAGAACTAGATTACCACATCAACAAGTAACACTTCTTTCTGAGCGTTTACTGGCCTTTAAAAATTCAATACCCATTGAGTTTAACAGAAAACCCCGGGCAATAGACGAATTGCAATATTGGAAAGCCACAGAATATAGGAATTTTTTAGTTTATTTGGGTCCTTGTGTTTTAAAAGATGTTGTAGATATTGCTGTTTATGAGAACTTTATTTTATTTCATTTTTCTGTGTCCATATTATTGTCTTCAAAACATTTAAAAAAATTTGGTACACCCTTTGTTAAAAATGTTCTAAATGGTTTTATAAATCATTTAAAAGAACTTTACGGCTTAGGGTTTATGGTGTATAATGTTCATTTATTATCGCATATTTGCGATGATGTTGAACTCTTTGGCAGTCTTGATAACTTCTCAGCTTTTCAATTTGAAAATTATTTGGGACAATTGAAATCATTAATCAGTAAACGACCAAGTAACCCTCTACAGCAGATTCATCGCCGACTTGTTGAAAGTAGTTTGTTACTGTCGAAGACAAATAGACATGATTTGGGAGTAGTGGAAGTTGATAATCCACATATGAAAGGTCGTATAGTTGATTGTGAAAACATTGAATGGCATAAACAATACTTAAAACTCAACAATGTTAGTGGCAATAGTTTATCAGTTCTAGGTCACTTTAAAGTTAATTGTTATATCTTAGCTATTAAAGGGGAATAAAGTCATTGAAATACACAATATCGTAACATCCAATGACAATGGAATATATATTATTGGTAAAGAATTTCTTTGTTACTCAAATTTATATACTTCTCCATACTCTTCAAGTGAATTAAATATGTTCGTTGTCAAAAATTTATCAGAACTTAAAATTTGATCTATTAATGACATATATGGTAAATGTATTGTTTCAACTTATAAAGACAGTTTTGTAGCAATTCCTATTCTGCATACAGTAATTTGAATTTATACTAAATTTTTTAGTTTTGTCTAAGTTTGTGTAATTCTAAAAAGCTTTATATATACAGTTGTATTAAAGAAAGGTACACCTATTAGAAAGAGATGTTATAATATCATCCTATTTGCGTAAAACCAGCTGTAGTTTGAGGTTATCAAATGTCATATGTTAACAAAATAGAACCTACGTCTTTGAGTTGCATATTTGACAACCTAAGACATTTGATAAACTCGAACTACAGCCGGTTTCACGCAAAAATAGGATGACATCAACATCTGCTCTTTCTAATAGGTGTACCTTTTTTTAAACTGTATGGTACCGATATTTGTTAATTCTAAGTTTCGACTTATACATATGGTTTTGTAGCAATTCCTGTTCTGCAAGCAATAATTTGAATTCAGATTTAATTTTCTAGTTATGTATAGTCGCAGTTTATAAATAACTACCTGTTCATAGTTACAATAATTATTGTAAGCTTCAACTTATACAGATAGTTCTTTAGCGATTCCTGTTCTGCATACAGTATAATTTGAGTTTAATTTTCTAGTTTTGTATATAATACTGATATATATAAATAGTGTAAGTTTAAAAAGCTTATATAGATACTTTTGTAGCAATTCCTGTTCTGCATAGAATAATTTGGATTTAGATTTAATTATTTTGTTTTGTATATACTTCTGGAATATATATGCTTACCTTCCATATTAATTGGTTTAATTTAGGTGAATAATTGGTTAAAACAAAATTATTAAAAACGTGAAATTAACGACATTTTATGCCGTAAAATGACGACATTTTATGCCGTGAAATTAACGTCATATTACGCCGTCAAACTCAAGTCACTTTATGTCGTGAAAATGTCGTCCCAAATATGACGTCATCGGTATGTGACATTAGGAAGTCATTTTCACGTTATATTGTCGTCATATACTGACGTCATGTCTAGTTAAAAATGACCAGTTTATAACGTCGTTTTGACGTGGTTCTGCGTACTGGGATTCTCCATACATTCGGTCAACCTAACCTAAAGCAATCTAATCTACCTTAATAATAATAAAGTGTTTGATAAACTGTGAAAGAATTTTGAAACTTATCTAATCTAGCCTAACTAAATGTCAACTATAAACTAAACAGGATAACGCGCCGAAATTTGTTCTATAATGTTACTAAATCTAGCACTAGGAGTGGGACCAAACACTTCCCACCACATAAACTGGTCCACATATTCAGTTAAGAATCTTGAGGACATCACCCCAAGACGCCTCAAATATTGTTTGAGACACGACCAGTGGCCCTCGATATGGTTCGTGCACACTCCCGTTACCGGATCCACAAAGTTTCTGGAGTGGTTAACCTCCTTATGAATGTAAGGGGATGCACCTCCCAGATTTTTGAGACCACTATAACCTCTCCAGCAGTCAGTCCATATTTCCGTGCCCGGCAATACATGATTGGAAATTATTGATTCCAAAGTAGTGGCTGTTCGGTTTGGTACAAATACCACATAGCCACGTTTAACAGTGACATCATAGATGCCAAGAACCCACTGCTCCGGAATCAAGCGTCCCCTGTTATACTTCCGTTTGGTTATCACGGATTCATCTATTTGTACTATATGACCGTCACCACCTAAAAAATTTGAACAATTAAAGTAACCTTACAAGGAATCGAAACTAATCCAATTCAACTAATAGACATCTGAAAAGTGGTGTTGCTCAAAACAAATCAAAATTTACTGAAATGAATGAAAACTTATCTAAAATAACTATCTAAATAAAATATTTTTCATTAGTGGACACTAATAGCTACAGTAATACATACCAAATAAAAATAAATCATTTCTCTCAATCAATTTCCAGGAACAGATGCCTCTAAAATAACGGTAGTACTGCACTACGACCGTCTTGCTACAACCAACTGACATAGCACTGGACCCCGACCGAATTTCACACACCCACTGCCATAACAAATATAAAATTGTTCGAATTGGTACTTTACAGTTTTCAAAGAAAGTTCCCTTAACTAAACTAATTCTAAGCTTACACCTAGAACAACAAAAACAATGTCCTAAAATACCCGTCCTACGTTTTTGGAGAGAACATAGTCTTCGACAGCGTGCAGTAGGACATCTTATATTACGCGGTAACAAATTTACATCTTGAAGCCTATTTAACAATTCCTCATCGTCTAAATTAATAATTGAATTCAGTTGGAATACATTTTCGACTTCCATTTTGACTACTGTCACAATACTATCATTTGTTTTTAATTTGCGACTACTAACTTAACCAATCCTATCCCCGAACCAATAATAAACTCAACAATATAATAACACTTTTATCATGAACCATAAACGAAGAAAAGTGCATTTAGAAATAACGTCAGTATCGTTTTGAGTATTGTTAAAGGAAAATGAATAATTTATTGAATATTTGAAAATATCGCGGCCTGTGAACGTTACTTAGGCGCAGGCGCAGATCACGGTAGCTGCAAGCACATATCATACAAGGCCACAAGGAAATATGATCGAGGATCTTGCCTATGAACCTTTCAAAACAAATCGATAATGTATGAAAGTCGCCATAAAAGATTTGTAATCTGTAATCTTTATTGTTGATTCCATTATAAATGAGAGTGATAATTGTTAGAATCAAGAAGAGTGATTAGTCAAAACGCTTTCTACAAAGACATAGCAAGGTAAGGTTTACAAAGCTTTTTTGAAACTAAACATTATATTAGCAAACATTTCAAGTATTTTATTTCAAAAAGCATTTCGTTTATTTTAAAGTAATAACCTCGAGTATAAAGGGAAAAAATATATATAATAGCATTGCATTTGTTAGTACTATTGAAAAAATAACCTATATTATTTTGAACTAAAATTCGAGATAAAAGAAAAAGACTATGTGGTTCAGCAGTAAGTTTGTTTAAATCTCTTTTATTTAATGTAAGGTATAAAACAAATCTAAGATAAACATTACATATTCTAAGAATGTTTATTATTTCAATATTCATGATTATAAATGCAAATCATTTTATATTTTTATATATTCATGTAATCTATTACAATGCAAAATTAATTCAACTAAAAGAAAATAAACACCATTTGACAACGCCGCTAAAGGTATCACCTGATTATACAAATATTATGATTTGTGAACCTAAGGTAAATAGACATAAGATTTTAGTGTAGGTCACAGCACAGGGGGAGTGTGCTTTATAACCTATAAGTGTCAAGTGAAAATAATTATGCTTGAAAATATTTCTGAAAATTGGCGAAATTTAAGTATTTTCTTCCGGTTTTTTTTGTGAAACAGACTTACATTTAGTTAAAGATAATAACCTTTACAGTTTAAAGTGAAAATATTCACTGTAAAATAGCATTAAATAGTGTTGAAAATGTACCATTTTTTGAACTAAATTCGTGATTTTTAAAGTAATTTCTGAATGATCCAACGAAATTTTTGTTCTAATATACTTTATTTAAGGTAAGCTATCAAACAAATTTAAAATTAGCATAAAATTCCGAGGGTCGCGAAGTCGACCAGAACCCCATTCACTTCTCTCCTCCATTTGGTAAATGAGCTGAGTGGACTGTATATTTTTCCTGAAGCTGGTTTGGTTTTTTACTTACTTTATATACCAGCGGCCTATGGATTACAGGCTTAGTAGAGGAGGAAGAGGATTGTGTTTTTTATTGTGGATGGTATTACGATGAGTTTTAATGGAACATTAATCCATTTTATATTAAAAAATAGTCGGGAACTCAAAAAACATATTTTATTTTGTCAAACTTGACAGACAACTAACTTTTTGTTTCTATATCGACGGTTACGTTATAGTGAGTTTTGAAATAATTATAACTGCTCACTTACTGGAACACTGGTAGATTTTTTAGTTACTTTTATAACTGATTACAAACTTATTTCGGATATGAGAGAAGGGGGTAGGGTGAAGGCATGCAAGTTCGAATACAAATGGTTTGTTTTCGAACAGAAGTTATTTTGTGTTTTTATACTATATTTATATATATTTATATAATAAAATAATCCGTTCTTTCTATTTTGTCTCAACTCCATGGATCAACCATCATTACCATGGTCTTACAATTTTTAAATTTTCCAAAAAAATTAGTTTCTGTTAGAAACGATCTCAGTCATAGGTCATACATTATCCTGTTAAATCCTTAGAATCCAAAAAGCTTAATTAAATTTAATTTCGAGCTATTAGTTTCTCTGTCGTTTTTAGATTCAGAATTGTCCCTTTTTTTTGGAATCACCCTTATGCCGTAGGTCTTTATGTTGCTAATATGGAATACTATAAATGATGCAAATTTGGAGTATTCCAAATTATATTCATTTTTTACGCTAAGTGGAGGGTAACGTTTTTCGATTGTATAAATGCACCAATGTCATGTATGTATGTAAGTATGTTAATTTCTTGTATCTCCCGTTTTAGTTAAGTGTTTTTACGGTAGCGTTTTTCGATTTTTTTGTAATATCTTCATTTTTGTTTCAGCCATGCCACCCAAAAAATATCTTACAAAAAAGCAAAATTGGAATCCAGAAAATATGGCCGCTGCTGTGCTAGCAGTGAGAGAGAAGAAAATGGGATACCTTAAGGCATCCATACACTTCAAGGTACCAAGAACAACACTATTTAGACTTGTTACTGAAAAGGATACACCAACTGAACAGCTTGTTCCTAAAAATATTGGACGGAAACCTGTTTTTAATAAACAATTTGAAACTCCTTTTGTGAAATATGCCCTCAAAATGGAGTCTAAATTTTACGGATTAACTCAAATGGACATAAGAAGATTGCCACAAATGCAGCTGGCCGTTATTGGTTAAAGGGGTTTCTGTCGCGAAACAAAAATATTCTGTCGATGCGGAAGCAAACTGGTACGTCCTTTGCAAGAGCTCTTGGATTCACAAAAGAACGCATGGATGAGTTCTACGACCTGCTTGAACAACTCTACGAAACAGTTTACACCTGATCGTATTTTCAACGTAGACTAAACAGGTATGTCTATAGTCCAGACTAAATATCCAAAAATAATTGCTAGACGCGGTAAAAAGCAAATTGGCGCCATGACATCCGCGGAAAGAGGTTCTCTTATTACAGTGGTGGCATGTATGAACGCAGCTGGTATATTTGTGCCGCCTATGATAATTTTTCCCAGAAAAAAAATGACAGACACTTTGATGAGGGGTGCACCTTTAGGTTCAATAGGCAGAACACATTCGTCTGGATGGATTCAAACCAATTTATTTACAGAATGGTTTCAACACTTTATTGAATACACAAAACCATCTGAAAAGGCGCCAGTCTTGCTAATTTTTGATGGACACTACAACCACACAAAAAATATAGACAGTGTTGACATTGCCAGGGATAATCACGTTACTTTATTGTTGCTACCCCCTCATTGTAGCCCGTCTGGGGGCGGGCTCAGAAGAATTCCCCCAGGGGATAGCCCACCTGTCGTAAAAGGCGACTAATAGGTTAGATTCCCAGGAATCTAGAGGAGTAAACCTCGATAAAAAACCAGCGACATAGGGAAGGCAGCTATGTTGTGGTGTAGTGTAGGCAACGGAAGCCACTGCGTCCGGAGGCAACCGTGAGAAAAAGCCTAGAGGAGTAAACCTCGATAAAACAATCCGTAATCTACGTTGTTAGCTACCGTGGCAATGGATGAATGGCTGCGCGAAAGTCAGTCAGAAACGGTGCCTCCGGGATACCTGGTGACCTCCCGGAGTAACCAGCCTTACCACCACAAGCGGGGCTCTGTGGTGGTGGACATTCAATTCCCTAGCTACTCGTGGGATGGAATATGGACAAAGAAGAAAGAAAAATAGAACAGGAGGTTATGGATAAAGAAAGGCAAGGAAATGGAATTTTTGGTAAGTCGACGAAGGTAAAACGAACGCCTGATAAGGCGGGGGAGACGAGAGGGAGGAGTGATACTGGAGTAAAGAGAAAGGAGGTATCGCCTCTGGAGGACAAGGAACAGAAGAGGAAACTGAAGGAGAAAGAAAAGAAGGAAATGGAGGATTCGAAGGAAGAAGAGAAGGAGAGTGTAGAGAGATTGAAGGATATGGTAAGGCGACTGGAGGAGAAGGTGGAAAGGCTAGAGGAAGAGAAGGCAGCGGCAGAGGGGCGGGTCAAGGAATTGGAGAGGTTGAGGGGGGAGGACGATAGCAACGGGATAATGCAAACACGATGGGAGGTGGGGCAAAGAGACTGGGAAGGATGGCTGGAGGTTAGAGATAGGGACTGGGATGGTAAAAAGGGGGAGGGAATTGAGGTGAAGGTGGGAAATCCAATATTAGGGGATGAAAAGGTAAAGGTGGTATGGGTGACCAAGGAAGACAGTGGAATGGAGAAGGGAATACAGAGGATGTTTAGGGATAGGTACCCGATGCTAGGCGGAAAAGGAGAGGAAATGGAGTGGGTCAAGGAGGTACGCACTACGGAAAGGAATGGGGTAAGGGTGAAGACGGAGGAGTTGATCTGTCGGATGGAGGGAGATTGTAGGGATGAGAAAAAGGTGTTTGAGCTGATGAGTCGACTGTTTGGGGTAGTGGGGAGCGGGGACAGCATTGGACTCCACAGGCTTGAGCAGGTAGAGGTGGAGGTGCTGAAGAAGATGGTGGCGTGGGTGAGAGGTGGCGGAGAGGTGGCGGAGGTAACAATCTATACAGATGGGGAGAAGGAAAAGGAGGCTAGAAATGGGGCGATAATCCTGAAGGATATCGGGGAAGTCGATCAGGAGGGGATCGAGAGGATTAAGAAGGGGTTGAGGGAGATGACAGGGGAGTGGGTGGATAGACTCAGAGTCTCAAGAAATAGGGAGGTGGTAATAGAGGCAAAGAAGGGGGTTGAGGTGAGGGGAATTCTGGGGGAGGTAGGAAGGGTAACAGGAGCTAGGGTGGTCGAAGCGGGGAGGGGAACAAAAACCATTAAAATGGTAGGGATAGAACCGTGGATGGAAGATGAAAAGGTGAGGGGGAAAATAGAGAATTTGATTGGGAAAGGGACAACGGTGATTAAAGTGGTAAGGGAGAGGAACGGGATGAAAATGGCGGTGGTGAGGGCGGAATGGGAAAAAGCGGTAGCCTTTTTGAAAAAAAAGGAGATTAGATTGGGGTGGAACAGGGTAAATATTATAGAGGGTAGAGAGGATGACAGATGCTTTGGATGTGGGATAAAGGGCCATAAAGTAACAGGGTGTAAGGTGAAGGTAGTCAAGGAGAGGAGTAAGTGTTGGCTTTGTAAGAGCGAGGATCACATGGCGAGAGACTGTCGGCAGGCTTTCCTTTGTAGGGTATGTGGGGAAAGGGGACACAGGCCAGGGGAGATAGAATGTAGTAGGGGAAGGGAAGAAGTAGAAGGAGACGATGGAAAAGGTGAAGGAAAAAATGGGAGGGACCCGCTGGACCCCTCAGAGGGGACGAGTCTGGTCAAATAGGAGGAAGGGGACAGCATTGCGCGGGAAGGAGGAATGTAGGGGATGTATGGAGAGTGTTACGGATAAATTTAGGGAAATGCAGGATAGCGCATGATATATTGGATGAAGTGATTTTTAGGAGGGAAGTGGATGTAGTGTGTGGATCCGAGGTGAATGCTAGATATGTGGGGAAGCAGGGATGGATTATGGACGATACAGGAGAAGCAGGAATAAGAGTGGTGGGGGATGGATTGAGGGCGGATGAAGTGAGGAAGGGAAATGGATGGGTGGTAGTGCGAATGGGAGACATGGTGGTGTATAGTGTGTATATAAGCCCAAATGTCAGCCTGGAAGAATATGAGAGGAGCATGACAGGATTAGAGGACGATCTGAGGGTGTCAAAAGGAAAAAGGAGGATCATAAAGAGAATGGTGGCAGGGGACTTCAATGCGAAGAATACTATATGGGGGGGGAAGAAAACGGACAGGAGAGGGGAGATCCTTGAGGAAGTGTTAACATCCAACGGGTTGGTGGTGCTGAATGATGGACTACTGCCCACCTTCGTGAGGGGTGACGGGGGTTCATCATTCATTGATATAACAGCATGTGATGAATGGCTGTGGGAAAGAGTGTTTAGTTGGGGGGTGCTGGAGGATGAGGAAAGCTTGAGCTTACATAGGTATGTGGAGACGGATATAAGGAAAGAGAGAAAGGATTTAGTGGAAGAGTGGGAATGGAAGTGGACGAAAGCCGAGGCAGAGAGAATGAGGAAGAAAGTAAGAGAAGAGATAGGAAGGGGACTTGGACATGATGCAGATGAATTGTACAATGTGATACAGGGCTGCAAAAGAGAGGGAAAGAGGGGCAATAGGCGTGACCGAAGGGCCAATTACTGGTGGAATGAGGAAATAGAGAAGCTGTGGAGGGAGTGTAAGAAAGAACGAAGACGGATGCTGAGAGGAAGAGGAAGGATAGAGGGAAGAGGGAGATATAAAGAGAAGAAGAAGGAACTGGAGCGTAGAGTGGAGAGGGAAAAAAGAGGGAAGTGGGAAGAGTTACTGGGGGAATTGGAAAACAATCCATGGGGAAAGGCGTATGAGATAGCGGTGAAGAGGATGGGTGGAAATAGAAACGAGGTTCTAGAGGAGGATTGGGAGAAGGAGATCATAGAGAAATTGTTCAAAGGGGGAGAAGGAGGAGTGGGTGGCAGAATTCAGGAAATCCAAGATACAAGGGGGGTAGTGAAAATGAGGGGGATAAGGCCGGTAGAGAAGTGGGAGGTAGAAGATTGGGGGAGAAATATTAAAGTGAGAAAAGCCCCAGGGATAGATGGCCTGAGGGGTGATATGGTGAAGAGGCTGTTGGATGACAATAGGGAGTACTTCTGGGAACTATTCAACAGGGTGCTGAGGGAGGAGGAGTTCCCGGAAGGATGGAAGGTAGCTAGGGTGATACTGATGAAGAAGGCGGGTAGAGAGGGGAAGCGGGCGGGGGACTATAGGCCTATCAGCCTGCTGTGTGGTATGGGTAAATTGATGGAGGGGATAATAAGGGATAGGATTGAGGAGGAAGTTGGTAGGAATGGGGGTTTTAGGGTAAACCAGCATGGGTTCACGAAGGGGAAATCTTGCATCTCGGCACTGAGCAAGGTGATGGGTTTGGTGGAAAGAGCTAGGGAGGGCAGCTGGAGGAAGAAGAAATTGGCCCTACTCGTGTTCTTCGACGTCGGGAACGCGTTCAACAGTGTCAGCAAACGGACAGTGTTGAGCGCGTTGCTGAGGCTTGGAGTGGAGCAGGGGTTGGTTAACCTGGTGGAGGACTACCTGACGGGGCGTGTGATTGTAGACTCCAGAGGGAGGAGATATGAGATGGAGGCTGGAGTGCCTCAGGGCTCGGTTCTTGGACCGGCGCTCTGGAAGTGTGTGTTTGATGAGGTTTGTGGGATAGTATGTGAAGATGGATGTGAGATTACGGTGTATGCGGATGATGTGTGTCTGGTATGTACGGGAAAGGGAGAGGCGGAGATAGAAAGAAAGGCGGAGAGAATGTGCAGGAAGATTGTGGAGAAGATAGAGCGGTGCGGACTGGAAGTGGCGGAAGAGAAGACGGTGGGGTTGCTAGTGAAGGGACGGAGCAGGGCAAGGGAAGTGGGGGTGATGGTTAAGGGAAGGATAGTTCGCATGGAGGAGTCTGTGAAATACCTAGGGGTGTGGTTGGATAGCCAATTATCCTTCAAAACCCATATGGTAAAGGCGGCAGAGAAGGGTAAAGTGCGGGCAGCATGGCTGGGGAGATTGATGTGTAATGTGAAAGGGCCGGGAGAGTGGAAGAGGAGGGTAATTGGTAGGACGGTAGAGCAGAGTATGCTGTACGGTGCGGAGGTGTGGGGTGAAAGAGCGGGGGTGAATGCTAGGGTTAGGCCACTTCTGCGGGTGCAGAGAGGGATACTGCTGAGGGTGGTGCAGGGGTACAGGACAGTGGGTGGACTGGCAGCAGCGGTGCTGGCAAGGTCCTACCCATTGGACGTGTTGGCTAGAGCTAGGAGCAAACGCTGGAGGGGTGCGACCAATGAAGAGGTACGGGAATGGATGGAGGAGGAAATGGAGAGAAGGTGGGAGGAGTATGAGGGCGCGCTAAAAGGAGCGATTGGGAATAGGAGAGATTGGATTGACCGGAAATTCGGGGAGGTGAACTACTTCTTGACACAAGTGCTCACTGGACATGGGTCGAGAGTAGGGTACCTCCACAAGATTGGGAAACGAGAGACTGGTGTGTGCGAGAGGTGTGAAGTGGAGGATGATGTGGGGCATGTGTTTAGATGCTGGAGGAACGAGGAAGTGCTGAAGAAGTTGGAGAGGAAACTAGGGGAGGCGGTGTACTGGGAAAACATGGTGGAGATAATGTTGAGGGGGGAGGAGGAATGGATGGAGGTGAGTGGAGTAGTAGAGAGCATGGTAAGGGGAAGAGAAGGACTCGATATGGCATGAGAGGCAGGAGTGATAGGAGGGAGAAGATGACAGTGTGAGCGGAGAGTGTGCGAGGGACCGCCGCCTGTCTCGAAGTATGCTAGGGTAGTGATTCCGAGGCGGGGGTAACGGCGAGATTGAGGTGGGTTTGGTTGGTAGGCATCTCCTTGGGGATGAGTCCAACACTGTTTGGGTCCTGGACCCATTCGAACATGAGTTTCCCATCTCGGCCCGAAAAAAAAAAAAAAAAAAAAAAAAAAAAAAAAAAAAAAAAAAAAACCCCTCATTGTACCCACAAGGTCCAGCCTTTAGATAGGTCATTTATGGGTCCTTCAAAGTCATATTGTAGTGAGGAGGCATATGGCTTCGTGAGAACAACAAACCTTTGAATGCATATGACATTTGCTGTGTTCTTTTTATGTCATTCTGTTCAACTTTGTTGCCCGAGCCCCGAGCGGGTGACCAAAGTGAGCAGGAAATCCTAAAAACAATGCGCAAAAATAATAAGAGAAGGAAAGGGCGTCAAAAATTTTAGGTTAGCGTGTTGTTTATTATTTAGTATATATAATAAAAATATTAAAAAATATGCAAGTAGAAGATAATTTGGAGGATATCGTTATGGTAAATATATAATTTTGAATTTACACAATGTCGATAGTAAAATTTTTACTGTAGGACTTGCTCCATAATGATGATTCTTTTGAAGAGGACTTCGAAAAAATGGTAGAAATGATGAGTGACTCCAGTAATTCTTTCGACGAAAGTAACGAAGATGATAGTGATTTTCCAGAAGAGTTTGGGCCGCCTATCCACAGGACCGTGATTCGAATGAAAAGATATGTTGAAGATTGCGTGGATAAATTTGATTACCAACAGCTTAGAGATAATTTTAGGATCTCTAGAACCACTTCTGAATATTTGTTGGATTCATTAAATTTGCAGGAAGAATTACCAGCACATTTATATGGAAGGGAAAAAATAACACCAAAATATGCCTTACTTATAACAATTTGGTATCTTGCAAACATGGAGACGTTTAGACAGATTTCAGATCGGTTTAATGTTACCAGAAGTGCTGCACATACATGCATAAATAGGCTGGTTTCAGCTTTAGTTGACAGAAGTGAAGATTATATTAAATGGCCCTCAACAGAAGAATCTACAGATATAGTAGAAAACTTTAAAAGTGAACAAAATGTAAACCATGTTATTGGTGCTAATGATGGGTGCCATATTAATATTAAAAAACCAAAACGGGAAATTCAACTTGCATATTGCAATCGGAAAGGTAATCATAGTATAGTTCTTCAAGCAGTTTGTGACCACAATAAGCGGTTTATTGACATTTTTTGTGGAGAGCCTGGTTCAGTGCATAATGCTAGAGTGTTGAAAAAACATATATAAAGTGTGTAGTGTACAAAAATTGAATAATTTAGTTATTCTTGGAGATTCTGCTTAACCAAACCTTGAATGGTTGATAGCACCTTTTAAAAATAATGTCAATGATTTGCAAAGAAATTTTAATTACAGACATTTGACAACCAGAGTAATTATTGAAAACTCATTTGGTTTATCAAAGGGGAGATTTAGAAGATTTAGAAATATTTCGAAAACATAAAAATACCATTTATAGTTAAAAGCGTAATTGCTGCTTGTATTATACATAACATGTGTATCAATTTGGATGATTTGGATATTGATTATGAAGTGGAAGATGAAAATGATAATCTTATTGAAAATGAAAATTTAGAATTTGAGGTTGGTAGAGACAGAAGATTAGAGATATTTTATGAGTTGTATAACTTGAGGTGCATATCCACCAAGCGCGCAAAATGATGGCGATTGTTAGCAGATATTTGCAAACTCAATATTTGTTTGGTGGAGACGAAATCGACGTGCATTCGCAAACGTTAGCAATGGTTTGTCCGTGTTCCGAGCGATGTCGGTACATCAAAAGGGATTCGTTGTTTGTGTGCGCGCGTTGTGCGTTTAGTGGAGACGTGGTCGCAGTGAAGGAATGTTATTTTTCGGAACGGATCGAGTACCTACGCATAACCTAAATTGAGAAAGTTTTAATAATAATAATATGGAGTGGGATAACGATAAATGTTTGCAATTAATTGAACTTTATGAAATGAAACCAGAAATATGGCAAAGTACCCATAAGTTTTATTACAATAAAACAAAAAAGCACGATGCGTGGAGTGAAATTGCAAGAGATGCGAAAACCACTGTGGATGTTGTAAAGGCAAAACTAAATTCTCTGCTCTCCTCTTTCAGAAGAGAAAAAGCGAAGCAAGAAAAGTCCATGACGACTGGAAGTGGTATGTTAATTTTTCAAATTTATTATCTGAAGGCCCCAGATTATAAACTACAAGACAAGTGACTAATTTACTTGGAGATAATAATTTAAAAAAAAACCTCTGCCCCCAACCCATTTTTGGCGTTCATTTGATTAAGTTACAATTTTAACACTAATGCACCTTTTCTTACAGGTCGAGATGAGGTGTATGAGAGCAAATGGTTTGGTTATAGAGCTTTTGCGTTCTTACTTGACAAAAATAAATGTCGAAAAACACTTACCACAGCGGATCTTAACCTAGACAAGGATACTGTGAAGGTAAACAGATTTTCAGTTATTTGACTTTATTTAACAAAAGTACATAAAAAAAGTTAAGCATATTCATTTTGCCAGCTAACAGTGCCATTACCCATAAAGTATTTAGAAAAATCATCTCGAAATTGTTGAGCACGTGTCGATGATTTTCTTGGAACTTTCCTTAAATTTAATAGAGATGACGTATTGGTATCATTTCTCCAAGTACCAGGAGTCACTTCTCCATCTACTTCGCTGTCTAACATACCTTCGGGACAATATATATTCTTTGAAGATTTGCTTTTACGTAAATAATTATGTAGATACACGCAAGCCATCACAACCAACTGTGCGTTTTCTGGTTTTAAAAGCAATGCCTTCCTTAAAACACGAAAAACAGATGAACAAATCCCAAACGCGTTTTCAACCACTCTGCGCGCCCTACTGAGTCTGTAATTATAAATTCTTTCTTGTGAGCCTTTTTCGTGCAATCCTGAGTAGGGCTTCAGTAAATAATCATTCAAGGCAAAAGCTTCATCCCCTAAAATTACGTAAGGTAGGGGCGTTTCGTGTCCTGCCAATATTTCTGGTTGTGGTAAATTAAACTGGCCATTTTCTAGACCTTTGTATAGCTGTGTATTCTTAAAAACACCTCCATCCGATATCCTGCCTTGGCATCCGACATCCACAAACAGAAAATTGTAATTTGCATCAACTAACGCAAATAGCACTATGCTAAAGAATGATTTGTAGTTAAAATAGTCGCTTCCACTGCCTCCAGGACATTGTATAACTACATGCTTTCCGTCTATTGCACCAATTGCATGAGGAAAATTCCATTGTTGTTCAAATTCTTTACTTACTTGCAGCCATTCCTGTTCACTATCTGGCATCTGCAATTTAAAAAAAAAACCATATTCAATCAATCATTTGTTTTTTAGGATAACGATGCTGATGATGTAGTAGAAGTAGCGACTGAAGAGGAAAGTTTTCAAGATACAGAAGATTTTGCGTCGATAAATAATAGCGCCACTCAGGAAATTACTGATACAAGTGCCTCAGAAAAAACAAAAGCAAAGCACTCTAGGAATGTACCGCCAAAAACAAAAAAACCCAAACTTGAAGCCACACCTGATCCTCGTATTGACAAAGCTTTCAATCTTCTACAAGAGTGTGCTCAACGTGATGGTTGTGACATATATGGCGAGCATATTGCTGGGAAACTGCGAAGTTATAGTAAACGAACACAAGCAGTGGTCCAACATTTGTTCAATAACATTTTATTTAACGCCGATCTGGGTCAATATGATAATCACATCGTGCATGCCGATTCTAACGCGAGCTACTATAATCATCTACAATCACCGTCAACAATTACAAGTCCATATCCCTCACCATATTCAAGCATTGCAAGTAATAACAATGATTGGTCAAGAACATCTACACCGTTTTCTCAACCACAATCACCATATCCTTGTGTTTCTACAGAGCAGGTAAAAAACTCATACAATATTGAGACCACTTTACAAAAAGATAAATCGCAAGAAACATCAGTGGTGAACACAGCGAATCTCGAGAATCAGCCTTCAGGATCAGTAGCAACTTATGTAGCGAGCTTCAACCCGAATGTACTTACATTATAATATGTTTTATTATTAAAGTACAAAACACCTATACGAATAAATAAAGAGTTAATGCTCAATCGTGTACTTACTTTTATGTATTCCTTCAGAGCTTCTATGATACACGCACACACTTCAGGAATTATTTGTGAAATTAATTGCTTGGAAACTTTAAATAGATACATAAGGCTATTGTAGGAATCTCCTGTAGCCAAAAAACGAAGTGTGATTGCCAGTCTAACTTCTACGGGAATACAATCTCTATAATTTGTATCGCGTTTACATATTTTTGGGCCGATTAACGAAAGAATAAAATCAAAATCTTCCACTGACATACGGCAAAAATTTTTAAATAATCCACTCTTATCATTTGTTGTTAAGTCAGTTAGCAATTGTTTTCAAAAACTGGGATGTCCAAAACTTATGTTTCCTTTTTTGCTTTTTTCTATTCTCTTTTTCAATTAACACCGACATAATTATGAAAGCTGCGGCACTACCAATACGTTTTCCTTTCGGAGCCATGTCGACGACACACGGAACACCAACAAATGATGCCAAATGTACAGCTGTTTGCGAATAGTTGCTGGTGGAGACGCTACAACTAACTAACATTTGCAAGCATTAATAAACGTTCACAAACGTTTGCTAAAAATTATTTTTTGGTGGATATGCACCTTTAAATTAATGAATATATATAGACATATTTATATATTAAAATTTAATTAATACATTGTAAATAAATATTTGCTGTAAGTTTAAAATAAAGAGCATAATAAAAAACAATATTTTATTTTAAATTACCTACATATGCATCATAATTTCAATCACAAAATAAAAATATCACACTGAAATTAAAAACTAAATAATATTTATAAAAAACTAAAATAGTATTCTAATAATATAATTAAAAAATATATATCCCTTAAAGTTTAAAAATAAATAACATTCTGATATATATATTGTATATATATATATATATATATATATATATATATATGTATATATACATCCTTCTATCGTTAGAGCGTCCAGACAAATATGTGCTTTATAGCGTCCGACGTCGTTTTCTGCAGATATAGTGTTAATTGAGGTGAATACTTTTTAATATAGATAAAGGATGATTAAAATAAATGGAAAAAAGGACTTTGGCACGGAAAACACAACATTGCTGTATATTTTCCTAACATTATGGCGCCCTTTCAGTCGATGGCCAATTGGGCGTCTCTTATATTCAGCATTACGTATATATGATAGCCTTTAGGGCGTCAATTTTGTTATTGCGTTGTTGCCGCAGTAAGTACATATCTGCTATTTACAGAAAATAGGAGGACAAATAAGATATAATGTGGTTATTGTAAGTAGGAGGGAACTATAATATGTTATTGCAATTAAATTTCAGAGGTATTCATTTAACAAGTTACAAATACTCAAAATATTGGAGACAGTGAACTTAAATAAATCTTCGAATGGACAATTTCTTCACAAAATTGCATTAATTTCAGAATTACATGATAGTTATTATTTTATATAGTGTTTGTTAGGTACTAGTTGAAGAATAGCTATTTATGTAGGCAGTTACAAAAAATATGATTTTTTGTGACATTTGTGATCATTCAGGACACGAGTATTGTCGGTGAAAAGTTTTAACCCTAGTTGAGAACTAATATTTTTCCTGCGTAGATAAATAATTTATTTCCTTAAAATTGTGGGTTACGGGAAAATACTATAAGGGAAGTGATGTGATGGAGTGATTTTGACGTTTCGAGATTCGAATGGATCTACACGTTTCATATTAGTCCAAAAAACCCATTTTTAAAAAATGTCGGTCGGTCAGTTGTCAACACGATAACTCAAAAACACTACCGAATTTTTCAATGAAATTTTATAAGTAGGTTCAGAACATAAAAACTGAGGCTAAGTTCGTAAATGATTAAAATCTGATTTACAGTTTTTCGGAAAATTCCATTTTCATGCAGTTTTCTCAATTTTCCACCCGAGATAATTTTTTTAACGAATAACTGACAAATTTGTTGGAATCTTCGTATCAAAAAACCTCCTATACAAAATTTCTCCGAAATCGGAATCAAATTTTTTTGGGAAATTTCCTTCAGCTTTAATCCTGTATATTATCTACAATATAAAATGAAAGAATTCAAATGTAGTAAGTAATTGAGATGCATGTTAAACATTTTGCAGTCCTGACCCAAAAATTGTAAATTTTGGTTTATATTGAATGTATGGAAAATATTATGCAGTATCATGTATTTTAATACGCGGAATCCATTTCTTGTAGTAGTGTTATGAAATTTTTGTTATTAAAAAAATGTTTTCTTAGTTTTTTTCAAGTAAAGTATTAGAAAACAAATTTTGGGTGAAAACTAATAGCCTCGTGCATAAGGTGAAGTCATCTGGGTACATCAACTGGTTCAAATAATATTCTAATACATCAGTCGGAGCTAGATATCACGTTTATCCTTAGTGCCACGAAACAACAACATTAACAAAAGAAGTAAGTAGATATCGTCAAGGACCAGATTTTAAAAATATTCATACATACAGTCTGCTCCAAAATTCAGTGACGAAACAAACACATATTTTTTATGTAAGACCCTGTATTTCTTAATATCTTTCGATTCTCTTCGAAGAGCTGATTTCGAAAAACTATAGCACTTGGTTGGTTATAGTTTCTAAATTCCAGGGTGTTGAAAATCACTTTTTTAACTTCAAAGATTTTTCAGCTAAAACAATTGATTATTTAAAAAAGAATGGATGTCCCTATATTTACTTGGGTTTAGTTGGGTTCTTCAATCAATTTTGGAACATCCTATATATTCATGAATACTTATAAAATCTGCCTCTTGGCGATATCGGCTACTTTTATGTTTCATACATCAATATTGTGTATAGGAAAAGGAATAACTTTTGACCCTAATATTTCTGTTGTTAAAAAAAATTGAATTTTTTGTTATTAATCTAATGAAATTATGTCATATCAACCTGTTGTTGGTTTTCCAATGAGTCTTTCAGTTGGTTCTTGCTGATTTGCCATTCCAAATGAAGTATTATATACAGGGTGGTCCGTAAGCAATGGTCCAAAGTGAAATGGGAGATTTTTGGCCTGAAAATATTACAATCTCTTGCAACTTGCTTTAATCAAATATTGATAATAGAAAAGATACAGGGTGGCAAAGTTTGAATGTAAAAGATGTTTTTTCTCAGTAAATTGAAAGATTTTGGATATACAAACGTAAAAATTAAGAGATGGGGGTTTTAAGGCATGAGAAATCGTAATATGATATCCGTTTTGATGTATTTCCTAGAGGGCGCCAAATGAGCTAAGTTGTTGGTGTAACTGTGCGCTTAACTTTTTCATCGTTAACGCTATCTCTCTTTTTATTGAAAAATATTAAAAATACATCATTTGCGACAAAAATAAATATGTATCATTAGTCTCAAAAATTAATAGTTTTCGCATTTTAAAAACCCCCTACATAATTATTATTTTATTTATTAGCACAAATAACACCGTACACTAACTAACGTCGTTAGTTAGTGAACGATGCAAATAATAGCGTTAGTAGGCGCTGATGTCAGCAAATTTATCATCACAAGAATTAACATAGTAGGTGCCGATGTCAACAAGTTAATCATTCGTGTTTTGACAGTTAATCTCATTACACTCTTGAAGTACGAAACTATTTAAACACCTTGTTTCCTGAAAGCTGGATTGGTCGTGGTAGTCCCTTTCCTTGGCCAACACGCAGTCCAGAATATAACCCTTTGGATTTCAGTTTATGGAGCACAATGAGGGAAATAGTTCACAGAAACCCTATAAATAGTCGAGTTCAACTTTGGCAAGAAATCAGAGCAGCAACAAATTTTTTTACGCCAATGACATTGTTTAATATTAGGCGATCTTTCATGAAACGCATGGATAAATGTATCGAGATGAATGGCGGACATATTGAACAATTACTGTGAAATAATATTTAAATTTTGTTGTTGTATTTTTCAATAAATTTTTCTTTTTTCTCTTGATTAAAAGTTATTGAGTTCATAATGGTTGCTTTATTAATATGTCAAAGTACTAATAAATAAAATGCAAATTACGTAGAGGGTTTTTAAGATGCGAATATCTTGAAAACTAGCAACCTTTGAGACTTATGATAGGTATACATTTTTTTCACAAAAATGATGTCATTTTAATATTTTTCAATGAAAAGCGAGATAGTGTTAACGATAAAAAAGTTAAGTGCACAGTTACACCAAGAACGTAGCTCATGTGGCTCCCTCTAAAAAATACATCAAAACGGATATGATATTATGATTTCTCAGGAACTAAAACCCCTATCATCAAATTTTTACGTTTGTATATCCAAAATCTTTCAATTTACTGAGAAAAAACATTTTTGACATTTCAACTTTGCCTCCCTGTATCTTTTTTATTATCAATATTTTATTGAAGCAAGTTGCGTCAGATTGTAATATTTTCAAGCCAAGAATCTTCCATTTCACTTTGGACCATTACTTACGGACCACCCTGTATATATATTTTTATTGTTTAAAAGTATATTTTGCAAATTTTTTTAATTTCATTCAACTATTCGAGAGCTATAAGACCGAGGCAGGAATAAATGCGGAACATAACACCATCTATGCTACAAAGTGTTAGAGTAGACCTTAATGCCCGGTTAAGTCATGTCTACTGGTCAATGATGAACAAGCTGAACATTTATTGTAAATTTTCTTTTGTTTATTTTGGTAATTTAAAATCAAAAACTGACCTATTTGGGGAATTTTTAATAGTACTTTTTATTTAGCTTATAATAAATTTATGCGTTACTTGGACGCACCCTATATACAGGAACGTATCTAAGAAATTAAGATCTGGGAAGTAACTTGGGACTTCGATTTTAAATGAAAAAGAGATTCATTCATATTGTTTCATGTATAATTTGCGTATATTGTTTCGCGTTTACGGCGTCCACTGACCATGAGCATACAACGTGCTAACTCTTTTTTTTAAGAAAACTAAATATTTTTATGATCGAAGAATACGTACAAGTACATGCAATGGAAACGCACAAAGAAGTAAGAGATGAAGGCTGTAGTTCATTAAATTCGAATGATTTTGATTTTTGTATCCCCGCAGGATTTTTTTTCAATCTGAATAACTTTGTAGTACCTATTGTAGGACTTTCAAGTTTCTCTGTGTATATGTAGATTTTATAGTAGAAAACTTTTTTTTGTATTGTGTAAAAATTTACTTTTTATTTGTCCCATATTCGACATTGTTTTATAATTACTACTTACTAGGTATTAAAACAATAAAATCTAGATTTATAACCTAATTAAAGTGGGTTTCTTTAACACGTTTTAGCTTCCAAATAAATTTAGGGGTAGTCAACATAATATAATATTGACATTATACTTGTCTTTTAGATGACCGAGAATAGTTTGTATATAATGCCCTACTCAATAATTAATTATACAGTGAACGTCTAAATTATGGAATATTATCATTGTTCCGAGAACCGTCGAGTTTTAGGGAAATCCCGAAACAGGTCGATTTTTGTTGTACAATGCCCATGTTATAACGTACATGGAGTAGGGATGACGTAACCGGTGTAGGTGTAATGACGTAATCGTTAATTTTTTTAAATAGAAATCGGTATAATGTGACACCTCATTTGAACGAGAATTTAATTATCTATTTAACGACATTACATTTTTAACTAAAATATTTTTTTAAGGGTACGAAAACAATTTTTTTTAATTTAAATTCAATCAAATTACAATTAATGCTTGAATCCATGACTTTCTGAAATACTTAAAAAAGCAAAAATAAGTAAAAATAATAATGGACACGAAAAGTTCTCTCATAAACACTGAAACTTTTTGTCATATGTAATTCAAGCAAGTGATAGTGGCATAATTACTGTAATATTTATTGTCGTAAATGTTTTGATTTTGTGAATTGTTATCAGTTGTCAATTGTAATTTTTACTTTTGAATAGTGAATTATGGCTCACCTAAATGAATCACAACGCATAGAAATATTAATCCTTAGCGGATGCGGAGATAAAAAAAAGAACACAGAACGAGGTATGCAATTTATTCAACGCAAAATATCCCGTCAGACCCATCAGCCAATCAACAGTAAGTAAAGTTTGGAGAAACTAGGCACGTTAAACAGATTCCAAACGCAGGGCGTCCTAAAATTGAAGACAATGTGAAACTTGATATTTTATTAAATGTACATGACAATCCTCACAGTAGTTCAACACAAATGGGTGAATATGCTGGAGTTTCCCAAAGATCGGGATTACATATTTTAAAAAAAGAAAAATACCATCCCTACAAAATTCAACTACATCAGGAGTTAAACGACGACGATCCCGATCGCCGGCTTCAATTTTCTGAAATTATTCAGGATTTATGTATCCCCAATCCACTTTTCATCAATCAAATCCTTTTTTCCGATGAAGCAACATTTTTTATACATGGTACCGTGAATCGTCAAAATTGCAGATATTGGAGTCAAGAAAACCCGTATTGGATGACTGAGGCACACACGCAATATCCTCAGAAAGTGAATGTATGGGCAGGGATCATCAATGACAGAATCATTGGCCCTTTTTTCTTTGAAGAAAATCTAACAGGAAGACGTTATTTAACTTTTTTGAGAAATCAACTTATACCTGTCCTTGCTAACATGTATCCAAATGCCAATAATTCAAATTTACCTAGTGAAAATATCTGGTTTCAACAAGATGGATCCCCTCCGCATTACGCACGTGAAGTACGTCAATTTTTAAATAATTACTTTCCCGGGAGGTGGATCAGAAGTCGAGGTTTTATAGAGTGGCCAGAAAGGTCGCCAGATCTAACACCTCTAGATTTTTTCCTGTGGGGTTACATAAAATCAAAAGTTCATGTCAATAGACCCCAAAACTTACAGGACTTGAAAGATAGAATTAGGCATGAAAAGAGTCTAATTACTCCAGAAGTCATCCGCAATGTACTTGATGAATGTGTCCGTACATTCGCATATTGTCAAGAAACCGATGGATGGCAGTTCGTACATTTAATTTAAAATAATTGTTTTGCATAATTTGGTTACTTTAAAGTACATTATTAATTAAATCATTAGTTGAAATTTGGTTGAATTTAAATTAAAAAAATTGATTTCGTACTCTTAAAAAAATATTTTAGTTGAAAATGTAATGTCGTTAAATAAGGAATTAAATTCTCGTTCAAATGAGGCGTCACATTATACCGATTTCTATTTAAAAAAATTAACGATTACGTCACTACACCTACACCGGTGACGTCATCCCTACTCCATGTACGTTATAACATGGGTATTTTACAACAAAAATCGACCTGTTTCGGGATTTCCCTTAAAACTCGACGGTTCTCGAAATAATAATAATATTCCATAATTTAGCCGTTCACTGTAGAATACTATTAATAAAGAAATGCGCCAGCTCACTGACCTTCCTACCTCATATCTAAACCTTTACTCACGTTAATGTATCGGACTTTCTTAATTTGACGCTATTAGAGGAGAGTGGTTGACGTGACGCTCTAAAGACGAGAGCATGTATTTGAGAGAATACTCAGAGTTGAGTAATGTACCAGAAATGTATTTTTCTAACTGTTGCATTCAACAATATAAGCAATTTAACGTTCTACTGAAACGGCAGTGTTGTCAACTCTCGGGACGCTCTAAGCGCGAATAACTATCAAGATAAAATGTATACTCTATATACAACTTAATACTCCTAGCGTCTCTGCCGGAGAGTTGCGCGAACTAAATATATTCGGGAACCGTATATTTTCGTTCATTTCATGATCAAAAAAGCGTCCCCCAAAAATTTTGTTGGTAGGTTCGTGACGTAATTTCAAGTCCCTGGACAAATTATTACAAGGGGTGTGCATAGAGCGTCCGTATACGGACGCTGTATGCACTTGGACGCTCTATTGAAGGATATATATATATATATATCCTTCTATCGTTAAAGCGTCCATACATTCTGAAATCGCATTCAATAGAGCGTCCAAGTGCATACAGCGTCCGTATACGGACGCTCTATGCACACCCCTTGTAATAATTTGTCCAGGGACTTGAAATTACGTCACGAACCTACCAACAAAATTTTTGGGGGACGCTTTTTTGATCATGAAATGAACGAAAATATACGGTTCCCGAATATATTTAGTTCGCGCAACTCTCCGGCAGAGACGCTAGGAGTATTAAGTTGTATATAGAGTATACATTTTATCTTGATAGTTATTCGCGCTTAGAGCGTCCCGAGATTTGACAACACTGCCGTTTCAGTAGAACGTTAAATTGCTTATATTGTTGAATGCAACAGTTAGAAAAATACATTTCTGGTACATTACTCAACTCTGAGTATTCTCTCAAATACATGCTCTCGTCTTTAGAGCGTCACGTCAACCACTCTCCTCTAATAGCGCCAAATTAAGAAAGTCCGATACATTAACGTGAGTAAAGGTTTAGATATGAGGTAGGAAGGTCAGTGAGCTGGCGCATTTCTTTATTAATAGTATTCTACAGTGAACGGCTAAATTATGGAATATTATTATTATTTCGAGAACCGTCGAGTTTTAAGGGAAATCCCGAAACAGGTCGATTTTTGTTGTAAAATACCCATGTTATAACGTACATGGAGTAGGGATGACGTCACCGGTGTAGGTGTAGTGACGTAATCGTTAATTTTCTTAAATAGAAATCGGTATAATGTGACACCTCATTTGAACGAGAATTTAATTCCTTATTTAACGACATTACATTTTCAACTAAAATATTTTTTTAAGAGTACGAAATCAATTTTTTTAATTTAAATTCAACCAAATTTCAACTAATGATTTAATTAATAATGTACTTTAAAGTAACCAAATTATGCATAACAATTATTTTAAATTAAATGTACGAACTGCCATCCATCGGTTTCTTGACAATATGCGAATGTACGGACACATTCATCAAGTACATTGCGGATGACTTCTGGAGTAATTAGACTCTTTTCATGCCTAATTCTATCTTTCAAGTCCTGTAAGTTTTGGGGTCTATTGACATAAACTTTTGATTTTATGTAACCCCACAGGAAAAAATCTAGAGGTGTTAGATCTGGCGACCTTTCTGGCCACTCTATAAAACCTCGACTTCTGATCCACCTCCCGGGAAAGTAATTATTTAAAAATTGACGTACTTCACGTGCGTAATGCGGAGGGGATCCATCTTGTTGAAACCAGATATTTTCACTAGGTAAATTTGGATTATTGGCATTTGGATACATGTTAGCAAGGACAGGTATAAGTTGATTTCTCAAAAAAGGTAAATAGCGTCTTCCTGTTAGATTTTCTTCAAAGAAAAAAGGGCCAATGATTCTGTCATTGATGATCCCTGCCCATAGGTTTGTTCCAACCACAAATCACAAACTGATTTCCAACTATTTTCAAATCGTTTTCAACGCGCATGTCTATCAAATAATCTGATCCCTGATCAATTTATGTTTTTGGTTGGAACATCTTACAACTTCAGTCTGTACTGTACATGCGCTTGTGTTGGCATCGTTAATCAGCTGATCCAAAGGCTTACACGATTTTTATTATGATCAAAATTAGGAATAAAACCAAGCTTTTTAATTATATCTAAATACAAACACAATTCACACTTTAAAAGTTCTAGTTTTAATTATATCTAAATACAAACACAATTCACACTTTAAAAGTTCTAGTTTTAATTATATCTAAATACAAACACAATTCACACTTTAAAAGTTCTAGTTTTAATTATATCTAAATACAAACACAATTCACACTTTAAAAGTTCTAGTTTTAATTATATCTAAATACAAACACAATTCACACTTTAAGGTTATGCTGCAATTCAATGAAACAGTGAAAGAAACTGTAAAATAAAAACAGAGCGATTCGCATGCTCCAGATTAGTGGTCAGAAGAAAATCCGTAAACCGTTCTGATAGTTTTCAAACCGTTTTAAATTTTGGTTGGAACGAGAAACTGATCGTTAACTAATCGTTTGTATGTCTGGTTGGAACGTATTTAAGTTACTGCGCAGAATCCTGACGGTTTCTGACGCTGGTTGGAACAAACGTCATACATTCACTTTCTGTGGATATTGCGTGTGTGCCTCAGTCATCCAATACGGGTTTTCTTGACTCCAATATCTGCAATTTTGACGATTTACGGTACCATGTATAAAAAATGTTGCTTCATCGGAAAAAAGGATTTGATTGATGAAAAGTGGATTGGGGATACATAAATCCTGAATAATTTCAGAAAATTGAAGCCGGCGATCGGGATCGTCGTCGTTTAACTCCTGATGTAGTTGAATTTTGTAGGGATGGTATTTTTCTTTTTTTTAAATATGTAATACCGATCTTTGGGAAACTCCAGCATATTCACCCATTTGTGTTGAACTACTGTGAGGATTGTCATGTACATTTAATAAAATATCAAGTTTCACATTGTCTTCAATTTTAGGACGCCCTGCGTTTGGAATCTGTTTAACGTGCCTAGTTTCTCCAAACTTTACTTACTGTTTATTGGCTGATGGGTCTGACGGGATATTTTGCGTTGAATAAATTGCATACCTCGTTCTGTGTTCTTTTTTTTAACTCCGCATCCGCTAAGGATTAATATTTCTATGCGTTGTGATTCATTTAGGTGAGCCATAATTCACTATTCAAAAGTAAAAATTACAATTGACAACTGATAACAATTCACAAAATCAAAACATTTACGACAATAAATATTACAGTAATTATGCCACTATCACTTGCTTGAATTACATATGACAAAAAGTTTCAGTGTTTATGAGAGAACTTTTCGTGTCCATTATTATTTTTACTTATTTTTGCTTTTTTAAGTATTTCAGAAAGTCATGGATTCAAGCATTAATTGTAATTTGATTGAATTTAAATTAAAAAAAATTGTTTTCGTACCCTTAAAAAAATATTTTAGTTAAAAATGTAATGTCGTTAAATAGATAATTAAATTCTCGTTCAAATGAGGTGTCACATTATACCGATTTCTATTTAAAAAAATTAACGATTACGTCATTACACCTACACCGGTTACGTCATCCCTACTCCATGTACGTTATAACATGGGCATTGTACAACAAAAATCGACCTGTTTCGGGATTTCCCTTAAAACTCGACGGTTCTCGGAACAATGATAATATTCCATAATTTAGACGTTCACTGTATAATTAATTATTGAGTAGGGCATTATATACAAACTATTCTCGGTCATCTAAAAGACAAGTATAATGTCAATATTATATTATGTTGACTACCCCTAAATTTATTTGGAAGCTAAAACGTGTTAAAGAAACCCACTTTAATTAGGTTATAAATCTAGATTTTATTGTTTTAATACCTAGTAAGTAGTAATTATAAAACAATGTCGAATATGGGACAAATAAAAAGTAAATTTTTACACAATACAAAAAAAAGTTTTCTACTATGAAATCTACATATACACAGAAAAACTTAAGAGTCCTACAATAGGTACTACAAAGTTATTCAGATTGAAAAAAAATCCTGCAGGGATACAAAAATCAAAATCATTCGAATTTAATGAACTACAGCCTTCATCTCTTACTTCTTTGTGCGTTTCCATTGCATGTACTTGTACGTATTCTTCGATCATAAAAATATTTAGTTTTCTTTAAAAAAAAGAGTTAGCACGTTGTATGCGGATGGTCAGTGGACGCCGTAAACGCGAAACAATATACGCAAATTATACATGAAACGATATGAATGAATCTCTTTTTCATTTAAAATCGAAGTCCCAAGTTACTTCCCAGATCTTAATTTCTTAGATACGTTCCTGTATATAGGGTGCGTCCAAGTAACGCATAAATTTATTATCAGCTAAATAAAAAGTACTATTAAAAATTCCCCAAATAGGTCAGTTTTTGATTTTAAATTACCAAAATAAACAAAAGAAAATTTACAATAAATGTTCAGCTTGTTCATCATTGACCAGTAGACATGACTTAACCGGGCATTAAGGTCTACTCTAACACTTTGTAGCATAGATGGTGTTATGTTCCGCATTTATTCCTGCCTCGGTCTTATAGCTCTCGAATAGTTGAATGAAATTAAAAAAATTTGCAAAACATACTTTTAAACAATAAAAATATATATACAGGGTGGTCCGTAAGTAATGGTCCAAAGTGAAATGGAAGATTCTTGGCTTGAAAATATTACAATCTGACGCAACTTGCTTCAATAAAATATTGATAATAAAAAAGATACAGGGAGGCAAAGTTGAAATGTCAAAAATGTTTTTTCTCAGTAAATTGAAAGATTTTGGATATACAAACGTAAAAATTTGATGATAGGGGTTTTAGTTCCTGAGAAATCATAATATCATATCCGTTTTGATGTATTTTTTAGAGGGAGCCACATGAGCTACGTTCTTGGTGTAACTGTGCACTTAACTTTTTTATCGTTAACACTATCTCGCTTTTCATTGAAAAATATTAAAATGACATCATTTTTGTGAAAAAAATGTATACCTATCATAAGTCTCAAAGGTTGCTAGTTTTCAAGATATTCGCATCTTAAAAACCCTCTACGTAATTTGCATTTTATTTATTAGTACTTTGACATATTAATAAAGCAACCATTATGAACTCAATAACTTTTAATCAAGAGAAAAAAGTAAAATTTATTGAAAAATACAACAACAAAATTTAAATATTATTTCACAGTAATTGTTCAATATGTCCGCCATTCATCTCGATACATTTATCCATGCGTTTCATAAAAGAACGCCTAATATTAAAAAATGTCATTGGCGTAAAAAAATTTGTTGCTGCTCTGATTTCTTGCCAAAGTTGAACTCGACTATTTATAGGGTTTCTGTGAACTATTTCCCTCATTGTGTCCCATAAACTGAAATCCAAAGGGTTATATTCTGGACTGCGTGTTGGCCAAGGAAAGGGACTACCACGACCAATCCAGCTTTCAGGAAACAAGGTGTTTAAATAGTTTCGTACTTCAAGAGTGTAATGAGATTAACTGTCAAAACACGAATGATTAACTTGTTGACATCGGCACCTACTATGTTAATTCTTGTGATGATAAATTTGCTGACATCAGCGCCTACTAACGCTATTATTTGCATCGTTCACTAACTAACGACGTTAGTTAGTGTACGGTGTTATTTGTGCTAATAAATAAAATAATAATTATGTAGGGGGTTTTTAAAATGCGAAAACTATTAATTTTTGAGACTAATGATACATATTTATTTTTGTCGCAAATGATGTAGTTTTAATATTTTTCAATAAAAAGAGGGATAGCGTTAACGATGAAAAAGTTAAGCGCACAGTTACACCAACAACTTAGCTCATTTGGCGCCCTCTAGGAAATACATCAAAACGGATATCATATTACGATTTCTCATGCCTTAAAACCCCCATCTCTTAATTTTTACGTTTGTATATCCAAAATCTTTCAATTTACTGAGAAAAAACATCTTTTACATTCAAACTTTGCCACCCTGTATCTTTTCTATTATCAATATTTGATTAAAGCAAGTTGCAAGAGATTGTAATATTTTCAGGCCAAAAATCTCCCATTTCACTTTGGACCATTGCTTACGGACCACCCTGTATATAATACTTCATTTGGAATGGCAAATCAGCAAGAACCAACTGAAAGACTCATTGGAAAACCAACAACAGGTTGATATGACATAATTTCATTAGATTAATAACAAAAAATTCAATTTTTTTTAACAACAGAAATATTAGTACAAGGGTCAAAAGTTATTCCTTTTCCTATACACAATATTGATGTATGAAACATAAAAGTAGCCGATATCGCCAAGAGGCAGATTTTATAAGTATTCATGAATATATAGGATGTTCCAAAATTGATTGAAGAACCCAACTAAACCCAAGTAAATATAGGGACATCCATTCTTTTTTAAATAATCAATTGTTTTAGCTGAAAAATCTTTGAAGTTAAAAAAGTGATTTTCAACACCCTGGAATTTAGAAACTATAACCATTTGACTCCAAGTGCTATAGTTTTTCGAAATCAGCTCTTCGAAGAGAATCGAAAGATATTAAGAAATACAGGGTGTTACATAAAAAATATGTGTTTGTTTCGTCACTGAATTTTGGAGCAGACTGTATGTATGAATATTTTTAAAATCTGGTCCTTGACGATATCTACTTACTTCTTTTGTTAATAATGTTGTTTCGTGGCACTAAGGATAAACGAGATATCTAGCTCCGACTGATGTATTAGAATATTATTTGAACCAGTTGATGTACCCAGATGACTTCACCTCATGCACGAGGCTATTAGTTTTCACCCAAAATTTGTTTTCTAATACTTTACTTGAAAAAAACTAAGAAAACATTTTTTTAATAACAAAAATTTCATAACACTACTACAAGAAATGGATTCCGCGTATTAAAATACATGACACTGCATAATTTTTTCCATACATTCAATATAAACCAAAATTTACAATTTTTGGGTCAGGACTGCAAAATGTTTAACATGCATCTCAATTACTTACTACATTTGAATTCTTTCATTTTATATTGTAGATAATATACAGGATTAAAGCTGAAGGAAATTTCCAAAAAAAATTTGATTCCGATTTCGGAGAAATTTTGTATAGGAGGTTTTTTGATACGAAGATTCCAACAAATTTGTCATTTATTCGTTAAAAAAATTATTTCGGGTGGAAAATTGAGAAAACTGCATGAAAATGGAATTTTCCGAAAAACTGTAAATCAGATTTTAATCATTTACGAACTTAGCCTCAGTTTTTATGTTCTGAACCTACTTATAAAATTTCATTGAAAAATTCGGTAGTGTTTTTGAGTTATCGTGTTGACAACTGACCGACCGACATTTTTTTAAAATGGGTTTTTTGGACTAATATGAAACGTGTAGATCCATTCGAATCTCGAAACGTCAAAATCACTCCATCACATCACTTCCCTTATAGTATTTTCCCGTAACCCACAATTTTAAGGAAATAAATTATTTATCTACGCAGGAAAAATATTAGTTCTCAACTAGGGTTAAAACTTTTCACCGACAATACTCGTGTCCTGAATGATCACAAATGTCACAAAAAATCATATTTTTTGTAACTGCCTACATAAATAGCTATTCTTCAACTAGTACCTAACAAACACCATATAAAATAATAACTATCATGTAATTCTGAAATTAATGCAATTTTGTGAAGAAATTGTCCATTCGAAGATTTATTTAAGTTCACTGTCTTCAATATTTTGAGTATTTGTAACTTGTTAAATGAATACCTCTGAAATTTCATTGCAATAACATAATATAGTTCCCTCCTACTTACAATAACCCCATTATATCTTATTTGTCCTCCTACTTTCTGTAAATAGCAGATATGTACTTACTGCGGCAACAACGCAATAACAAAATTGACGCCCTAAAGGCTATCGTATATACGTAATGCTGAATATAAGAGACGCCCAATTGTCCATCGACTGAAAGGGCGCCATAATGTTTGGAAAATATACAGCAATGTTGTGTTTTCCGTGCCAAAGTCCTTTTTTCCATTTATTTTAACCATCCTTTATCTATATTAAAAAGTATTCAGCTCAATTAACACTATATCTGCAGAAAACGACGTCGGACGCTATAAAGCACATTTTTGTCTGGACGCTCTAACGATAGAAGGATATATATATATATATATATATATATATATATATATATATATATATATATATAAATATATATATGTAATACATATAACGGTAACTTAAATTGTAAAGTACATAGTACTGATAATACTGAAAAAAAACTGTTAATATCAAATTATAATACAAATATTTTACAGGTTGATTCTATTTTGCATTTCTAAATTTTTCATTGACACCAACCAAGTCCTCTAAAGCTTTTACTTTCCTTTATTCCAATATTAATTTTTTGTTCATTAATTTTAATATTTTATTATCTTTGCTTGGTACTCCCTTTTTTCTTCCCATTCCTCCATTTTGCTTTCAAAATATTGTTTTTTAACTTTGAAATATTCAAAATTAGCATTTTTTCGTTTATTTTTATTTTCGCTTGAAGGTAGACCAATAATTTCCAGATTTTCATTTCTCGGAGTTGAGGTTGTAGGTGAATTAGTTATTTCTAGTAGAGGATTGTCATTTACAATATTTGTTGGAGTATCATTTTCCTCCTGATTTTTAGGTGCTTCTTCTGTTAAGCTTGAAATATTAATGGAATGAGGAGAAGTAATATTAGGTTGATTGCCCGATATTTCGTCCATCATTTTAAAATACTCAAACCGAACTCTTCCAGTTTTAGAAACATTATCCTTACAAATATTGTATGTTCTCAACAAGTTCCTTTATTTTCGAGAGCAAACATCAGAGTTAAACTAGAATTAGATTAAATTAAAAAATATTTCTTTTAGTAATAAAATTGTATTATGAATTCACATTAAAGTTTTGACTACTAAGAATATTGGCCACATTTTGCCAAACTTTTTTTCTCTTACGAGGATCATTTAGTTCATCCCTCAGTAAATCTACTTTATTAATTAACGCAGTTATGCTTTCAAAGTTCCAAAAGGTCTTATCAATACTATAATTTAATGAAGACTTTTCAGTAGTAATACCCCTAGGGTCTTGATAATACCGAGATAATTTTGTCATAGAGAATGCTGAAAGCGTGTTGCTTGATAATAGCCCAAGGCCGCAGGCCCAGGGCTATTATACTTGAGCAACACACTTGAAGGATTCTCTATGACAAAATTTTGAGTATTTATCAAGGCCCGAGGAGTATTCGATAAGATAATTTTTTACTTTGTGGATATCAAAACTCGAGAAATATTTTCCATACATATTTTTTTGATTTGATTGTATTTTTTGGTATATTATTAGATATAATATCATTAATTGCATCGTTAGATGCAATACCAAATTTTCGCATTTTTAAACCAGTTGCCAGTTTGACGTTTAATTAATTTTTAATAAAAAAAACACCAAACTGAAAACACCACATGTAGGGTATTATCGCTGTAATCCAGAGGTGATTGGATGAAATTTAACACCTGACTTAAAATTAAGTAATTTGATTGGTTACTATATTTAGTGAAAAATTATCAGCATTGTCCTGGGCATGGTTGTCTAAGATCTCGTCGTTTTGGTTAAGTGCTCTTTACCATGTTTTTTTGAAAATTATAATATATATATATATATATATAAAGTTATAGTAGATATTTGCCGAATAATAATGTACAAGGACAGGAATATTGGGGAAGCGGCAAAATTGTAAAATGAGTACTCTTTACACTATTTTCCAAGCTTTCGGAATATCTTTATTTCCATTCTCAAGGACAGCATTCGAGATTGTATTACAAGTTGTTTCAAATGGTAAATACATCTAATAATAATAATTTTGATTTGAATTTTTTAAAAAGTAAATGTCAAAATGATGTCAAACAAAATCGTTTGCTTATAGAAAAAGAAATAGTATATAATTATAACTAACTTATATCTAAAAATATCAAGATTGGCTAGGTTCGTCTCCTTTTTTTTAATTTGTTTGATGTTATTTTAACCTCAAATGTTTGAAATAGACGAATTTGAAATTTGATGACACTCATGCTCCCTATCAATAGCCAAAAGGTAGTAATAAATATCACTCAAATTTTTATGATCACTCTTTCTATTGATGATATTTTGTTCTTGAGATATGTGAGCCATTTCCAAGAAAAGTCTTTTTTTGGTATTTGATTGTATATCTAAAATACTGACAGAATCAAAATCCATAATATGGTATTTATCAATTATATGTTTGGCCAAAGCACATCTATCGGGATATAATCTGGAATCACTTTTATGGAGAGAAATTCGGTTTTTTAATTTTTGGCTAGTGTGACCAATATATTTATCCTCGCAATTTCTACAAGGGATACAGTATACTACATTTGAAAGATTAAGAATATCAGTTTTATCTTTAACTCTTGTATAAATTGATTTGATCGTTAAACATAGAAGACAATTATGGTAAATATACTGTTCAAGTATTTAAGAAATGGTCGAGAATTAAGATGAAATTAGCAAAAGAATACAATAGAAGATGTTTCCTTTTGAAATGTAGAAGAGAAAATATCACTCCTAAACATATAGAACACTCAATAAATCCATTAACTGAGCTTCTCCACCGTCAAGATGTTCACATTAGGAAGAATACTAATTTTATCTTAAGGTTAGGCAATAAAATCATAAATATTGAAATTTCTAACAATCAAAAGATTATCATAAATCTAGAATCTAATTTGAATTTTTTAAAGTCAGAAATAATTCAATCAACATCAGAATATATATTTAATAACTTTCAATTTTATCAAAAAAGAAATTATAATAAGATTTTTTATTCAACAAAAAACAATAATATCAAGAAATTAAATAAATTAATAGACGAAGAATTCCAAATGAAATTAAATACTAATCCCAAATGGATTAAAAATTTAACTAATATTGAAATTCCACATGACATTTCATGTTTTTTATCATTAGGACCAAAATTTAGTATCGAGCCAATTCTCGGGAAAGATATTCAGATAAGACATTTACTAACAGATATTGAATACATTACTTCACAAACATCAGATGAAAATTTAAGGAAAACATTAATTTCAAAATCCACTAATATTATCACGAATCATATACACCAAAAATCGAGTAGTTCTTTTTTCCGTA
This sequence comes from Lochmaea crataegi, assembly GCA_947563755.1. NCBI lineage: Eukaryota > Metazoa > Arthropoda > Insecta > Coleoptera > Chrysomelidae > Lochmaea > Lochmaea crataegi. The sequence continues at coordinate 41,301,242 of OX387429.1, forward strand.
ATTTATATTACAAAACAAAAAAATTTCTTAAGTTGCACCCTAATATAGTTGTTACTAACAGTGATAAAGGTAATTGTACTGTGATCATGTTAAAAGATAACTATATTGAACTTTCCTTAGAAATTATTGATAATAGTTTTTCTTATATCAGATTGAAAAGAGATCCTACGTTATCAATACAAAATAAATGTAACACTATTATTAAAAAACTATATAATACTAAACAAATAGATAAAATTACGAAAGAAAAACTTACTTGTTATAATGGTATACCTGCGAAATTTTATGGTCTTCCTAAAATCCACAAACCAACTTTATCAGTTAGACCCATAGTTGCATCTTTATGTACTCCTACTAATTTTTTAGGCTCTTATATTACAGAAATTTTAACAAAAGCTTATGATCTTAATACAAAATACTACATCAAAGACTCTTTTGAAGTATATAAACAATTTAATAAATTTCAATTACCAAACAACCATGTTATTTGTAGTTTAGATGTTGTATCTTTGTTTAGTAATGTATATTTAGATTCAGCTCTGAAGGCAATCGATAAAAATTGGAAAAAATAAGGCAACAATGTCAAATAAATAAGAAATATTTCCAAGATATCATAACATTTCTATTTGAAAATACCTATTTCACTTTTGATAATCAAATATATACACAAACTTTTGGTACTCCAATGGGAGCAACAATCTCGCCAATTATAGCATGTTACGTTATGGATAATTTGTTAGACTCAGTTATACAAATATTGCCTTTCAATTTAATCTTCATAAAAAAGTATGTTGACGATATTATTCTAGCTTTACCAGATAATAAAGTAGATGAAGTTCTTTCCATATTTAACAACTATGATCAACACATTCAGTTTACAATAGAGAAGGAAGACGAATTACAAAGTATATCTTTTTTAGATACTAGAATGATAAGAAATTCTAATAACACTTTATCTATTGATTGGTATAGGAAACCAATGAGTTCTGGAAGATTCATGAACTTTTGGTCATATCATAAGTATTCTATGAAAATTAATTTGATAAGGCAAATGAAAAATAGAATAATTAATATTTCAGATCCCGTATTTCATGAAAAAAACTTAAAAATCCTTCATCAATTATTTTTAGATAATGGATATCCAAACAAGTTGATAAAAAACATATTTTATAATAACTCTCCAAATTTGGACATTTTTTCAGAACATGCTGAAATTCCCTATTACTATATTTCTTTGCCATACATTAGAGAAATTACACCAAAATTAATTAGAACTTTCAAACCACTTACTAACATAAAAATTGCAAATAAAACATGTTTAACGATCAAATCAATTTATACAAGAGTTAAAGATAAAACTGATATTCTTAATCTTTCAAATGTAGTATACTGTATCCCTTGTAGAAATTGCGAGGATAAATATATTGTGGTCACACTAGCCAAAAATTTAAAAACCGAATTTCTCTCCATAAAAGTGATTCCAGATTATATCCCGATAGATGTGCTTTGGCCAAACATATAATTGATAAAGACCATATTATGGATTTTGATTCTGTCAGTATTTTAGATATACAATCAAATACCAAAAAAAGACTTTTCTTGGAAATGGCTCACATATCTCAAGAACAAAATATCATCAATAGAAAGAGTGATCATAAAAATTTGAGTGATATTTATTACTACCTTTTGGCTATTGATAGGGAGCATGAGTGTCATCAAATTTCAAACTCGTCTATTTCAAACATTTGAGGTTAAAATAACATCAAACAAATTGAAAAAAAGGAGACGAACCTAGCCAATCTTGATATTTTTAGATATAAGTTAGTTATAATTATATACTATTTCTTTTTCTATAAGCAAACGATTTTGTTTGACATCATTTTGACATTTACTTTTTAAAAAATTCAAATCAAAATTATTATTATTAGATGTATTTACCATTTGAAACAACTTGTAATACAATCTCGAATGCTGTCCTTGAGAATGGAAATAAAGATATTCCGAAAGCTTGGAAAATAGTGTAAATAGTACTCATTTTACAATTTTGCCGCTTTCCCAATATTCCTGTCCTTGTACATTATTATTCGGCAAATATCTACTATAACTTTAGTTATTGATAATGGGGTTTTATAAGAACATAGAAGACAATTATGGTAAATATACTGTTCAAGTATTTAAGAAATGGTCGAGAATTAAGATGAAATTAGCAAAAGAATACAATAGAAGATGTTTCCTTTTGAAATGTAGAAGAGAAAATATCACTCCTAAACATATAGAACACTCAATAAATCCATTAACTGAGCTTCTCCACCGTCAAGATGTTCACATTAGGAAGAATACTAATTTTATCTTAAGGTTAGGCAATAAAATCATAAATATTGAAATTTCTAACAATCAAAAGATTATCATAAATCTAGAATCTAATTTGAATTTTTTAAAGTCAGAAATAATTCAATCAACATCAGAATATATATTTAATAACTTTCAATTTTATCAAAAAAGAAATTATAATAAGATTTTTTATTCAACAAAAAACAATAATATCAAGAAATTAAATAAATTAATAGACGAAGAATTCCAAATGAAATTAAATACTAATCCCAAATGGATTAAAAATTTAACTAATATTGAAATTCCACATGACATTTCATGTTTTTTATCATTAGGACCAAAATTTAGTATCGAGCCAATTCTCGGGAAAGATATTCAGATAAGACATTTACTAACAGATATTGAATACATTACTTCACAAACATCAGATGAAAATTTAAGGAAAACATTAATTTCAAAATCCACTAATATTATCACGAATCATATACACCAAAAATCGAGTAGTTCTTTTTTCCGTAATTTATATTACAAAACAAAAAAATTTCTTAAGTTGCACCCTAATATAGTTGTTACTAACAGTGATAAAGGTAATTGTACTGTGATCATGTTAAAAGATAACTATATTGAACTTTCCTTAGAAATTATTGATAATAGTTTTTCTTATATCAGATTGAAAAGAGATCCTACGTTATCAATACAAAATAAATGTAACACTATTATTAAAAAACTATATAATACTAAACAAATAGATAAAATTACGAAAGAAAAACTTACTTGTTATAATGGTATACCTGCGAAATTTTATGGTCTTCCTAAAATCCACAAACCAACTTTATCAGTTAGACCCATAGTTGCATCTTTATGTACTCCTATTAATTTTTTAGGCTCTTATATTACAGAAATTTTAACAAAAGCTTATGATCTTAATACAAAATACTACATCAAAGACTCTTTTGAAGTATATAAACAATTTAATAAATTTCAATTACCAAACAACCATGTTATTTGTAGTTTAGATGTTGTATCTTTGTTTAGTAATGTATATTTAGATTCAGCTCTGAAGGCAATCGATAAAAATTGGGAAAAAATAAGTCAACAATGTCAAATAAATAAGAAATATTTCCAAGATATCATAACATTTCTATTTGAAAATACCTATTTCACTTTTGATAATCAAATATATAAACAAACTTTTGGTACTCCAATGGGAGCAACAATCTCGCCAATTATAGCATGTTACGTTATGGATAATTTGTTAGACTCAGTTATACAAATATTGCCTTTCAATTTAATCTTCATAAAAAAGTATGTTGACGATATTATTCTAGCTTTACCAGATAATAAAGTAGATGAAGTTCTTTCCATATTTAACAACTATGATCAACACATTCAGTTTACAATAGAGAAGGAAGACGAATTACAAAGTATACCTTTTTTAGATACTAGAATGATAAGAAATTCTAATAACACTTTATCTATTGATTGGTATAGGAAACCAATGAGTTCTGGAAGATTCATGAACTTTTGGTCATATCATAAGTATTCTATGAAAATTAATTTGATAAGGCAAATGAAAAATAGAATAATTAATATTCAGATCCTGTATTTCATGAAAAAAACTTAAAAATCCTTCATCAATTATTTTTAGATAATGGATATCCAAACAAGTTGATAAAAAACATATTTTATAATAACTCTCCAAATTTGGACATTTTTTCAGAACATGCTGAAATTCCCTATTACTATATTTCTTTGCCATACATTAGAGAAATTACACCAAAATTAATTAGAACTTTCAAACCACTTACTAACATAAAAATTGCAAATAAAACATGTTTAACGATCAAATCAATTTATACAAGAGTTAAAGATAAAACTGATATTCTTAATCTTTCAAATGTAGTATACTGTATCCCTTGTAGAAATTGCGAGGATAAATATATTGGTCACACTAGCCAAAAATTAAAAAACCGAATTTCTCTCCATAAAAGTGATTCCAGATTATATCCCGATAGATGTGCTTTGGCCAAACATATAATTGATAAAGACCATATTATGGATTTTGATTCTGTCAGTATTTTAGATATACAATCAAATACCAAAAAAAGACTTTTCTTGGAAATGGCTCACATATCTCAAGAACAAAATATCATCAATAGAAAGAGTGATCATAAAAATTTGAGTGATATTTATTACTACCTTTTGGCTATTGATAGGGAGCGTGAGTGTCATCAAATTTCAAATTCGTCTATTTCAAACATTTGAGGTTAAAATAACATCAAACAAATTAAAAAAAAGGAGACGAACCTAGCCAATCTTGATATTTTTAGATATAAGTTAGTTATAATTATATACTATTTCTTTTTCTATAAGCAAACGATTTTGTTTGACATCATTTTGACATTTACTTTTTAAAAAATTCAAATCAAAATTATTATTATTAGATGTATTTACCATTTGAAACAACTTGTAATACAATCTCGAATGCTGTCCTTGAGAATGGAAATAAAGATATTCCGAAAGCTTGGAAAATAGTGTAAAGAGTACTCATTTTACAATTTTGCCGCTTTCCCAATATTCCTGTCCTTGTACATTATTATTCGGCAAATATCTACTATAACTTTAGTTATTGATAATGGGGTTTTATAAGAACATAGAAGACAATTATGGTAAATATACTGTTCAAGTATTTAAGAAATGGTCGAGAACTAAGATGAAATTAGCAAAAGAATACAATAGAAGATGTTTCCTTTTGAAATGTAGAAGAGAAAATATCACTCCTAAACATATAGAACACTCAATAAATCCATTAACTGAGCTTCTCCACCGTCAAGATGTTCACATTAGGAAGAATACTAATTTTATCTTAAGGTTAGGCAATAAAATCATAAATATTGAAATTTCTAACAATCAAAAGATTATCATAAATCTAGAATCTAATTTGAATTTTTTAAAGTCAGAAATAATTCAATCAACATCAGAATATATATTTAATAACTTTCAATTTTATCAAAAAAGAAATTATAATAAGATTTTTTATTCAACAAAAAACAATAATATCAAGAAATTAAATAAATTAATAGACGAAGAATTCCAAATGAAATTAAATACTAATCCCAAATGGATTAAAAATTTAACTAATATTGAAATTCCACATGACATTTCATGTTTTTTATCATTAGGACCAAAATTTAGTATCGAGCCAATTCTCGGGAAAGATATTCAGATAAGACATTTACTAACAGATATTGAATACATTACTTCACAAACATCAGATGAAAATTTAAGGAAAACATTAATTTCAAAATCCACTAATATTATCACGAATCATATACACCAAAAATCGAGTAGTTCTTTTTTCCGTAATTTATATTACAAAACAAAAAAATTTCTTAAGTTGCACCCTAATATAGTTGTTACTAACAGTGATAAAGGTAATTGTTCTGTGATCATGTTAAAAGATAACTATATTGAACTTTCCTTAGAAATTATTGATAATAGTTCTTATATCAGATTGAAAAGAGATCCTACGTTATCAATACAAAATAAATGTAACACTATTATTAAAAAACTATATAATACTAAACAAATAGATAAAATTACGAAAGAAAAACTTACTTGTTATAATGGTATACCTGCGAAATTTTATGGTCTTCCTAAAATCCACAAACCAACTTTATCAGTTAGACCCATAGTTGCATCTTTATGTACTCCTTCTAATTTTTTAGGCTCTTATATTACAGAAATTTTAACAAAAGCTTATGATCTTAATACAAAATACTACATCAAAGACTCTTTTGAAGTATATAAACAATTTAATAAATTTCAATTACCAAACAACCATGTTATTTGTAGTTTAGATGTTGTATCTTTGTTTAGTAATGTATATTTAGATTCAGCTCTGAAGGCAATCGATAAAAATTGGGAAAAAATAAGTCAACAATGTCAAATAAATAAGAAATATTTCCAAGATATCATAACATTTCTATTTGAAAATACCTATTTCACTTTTGATAATCAAATATATAAACAAACTTTTGGTACTCCAATGGGAGCAACAATCTCGCCAATTATAGCATGTTACGTTATGGATAATTTGTTAGACTCAGTTATACAAATATTGCCTTTCAATTTAATCTTCATAAAAAAGTATGTTGACGATATTATTCTAGCTTTACCAGATAATAAAGTAGATGAAGTTCTTTCCATATTTAACAACTATGATCAACACATTCAGTTTACAATAGAGAAGGGAGACGAATTACAAAGTATACCTTTTTTAGATACTAGAATGATAAGAAATTCTAATAACACTTTATCTATTGATTGGTATAGGAAACCAATGAGTTCTGGAAGATTCATGAACTTTTGGTCATATCATAAGTATTCTATGAAAATTAATTTGATAAGGCAAATGAAAAATAGAATAATTAATATTTCAGATCCTGTATTTCATGAAAAAAACTTAAAAATCCTTCATCAATTATTTTTAGATAATGGATATCCAAACAAGTTGATAAAAAACATATTTTATAATAACTCTCCAAATTTGGACATTTTTTCAGAACATGCTGAAATTCCCTATTACTATATTTCTTTGCCATACATTAGAGAAATTACACCAAAATTAATTAGAACTTTCAAACCACTTACTAACATAAAAATTGCAAATGAAACATGTTTAACGATCAAATCAATTTATACAAGAGTTAAGGATAAAACTGATATTCTTAATCTTTCAAATGTAGTATACTGTATCCCTTGAAGAAATTGCGAGGATAAATATATTGGTCACACTAGCCAAAAATTAAAAAACCGAATTTCTCTCCATAAAAGTGATTCCAGATTATATCCCGATAGATGTGCTTTGGCCAAACATATAATTGATAAAGACCATATTATGGATTTTGATTCTGTCAGTATTTTAGATATACAATCAAATACCAAAAAAAGACTTTTCTTGGAAATGGCTCACATATCTCAAGAACAAAATATCATCAATAGAAAGAGTGATCATAAAAATTTGAGTGATATTTATTACTACCTTTTGGCTATTGATAGGGAGCATGAGTGTCATCAAATTTCAAATTCGTCTATTTCAAACATTTGAGGTTAAAATAACATCAAACAAATTAAAAAAAAGGAGACGAACCTACCCAATCTTGATATTTTTAGATATAAGTTAGTTATAATTATATACTATTTCTTTTTCTATAAGCAAACGATTTTGTTTGACATCATTTTGACATTTACTTTTTAAAAAATTCAAATCAAAATTATTATTATTAGATGTATTTACCATTTGAAACTAAGGAAGCTGAATCATCAGTAAACGAAGTAAAATCTTGCGATGTAGCCGAACCCAGAATAGAACAATCTACAGAACCGGAAATTCCGGGTCCCTCTTTAAAAAGTGTTCCAACAGAATCGGATATACAACAGTTAGCCTGTAGCTCTGGTTTGTTCGCAACGCCTTCTGATATTTTACCAGTTTCATTTCCAAAGAAGCGAAGTTCTAATAGAGGTTAGAAAGCAACAAAATCAACAATTGTCTCTAGTTCTCCATACAAACAAGAACTTGAGGAGGCAGCAAAGAAAAAACACCAAATGAAGTGGTCGAATTAACTTAGAATAAAACTATAAGGACAGTTGAAAAAGCAGTAAGAAAGGAAAAAGAAAACAAAAATCAGAAGTTATAGAAACAGATCGCGAATCTAACGCGAGCTTGAATAATTCAAATTCCTCAGAAGAACTAGCTCCGGCGCCTGTGCCGAGGTGCGTATTACATTTTTTCGTCGATCTTTACAATAAATTACTAATTTCTTAGGAAGTGGATAAAATCCCGTACGTGGGATCGACTCCAAAAAATTAAAATCCCGAATGGGCGGAGCCTGCGCAGAATATCTGTCTGAAATCCTGACTACTTTTCGTCTGTCGTCTCTGAGTTTGTTTATATGTGTGGTTTATGTGTTTTTAACCGAGAAGATGAAAGTAAATGATTCTTTTTCATCATATGATAATTTACAAGAAGCTGTAAATAAATATGAAAAGGAAAATAGGGTGCAGTTTTGGAAAAGGGATTCAAAAACACTGAAAAGTGCAAAAAATCACTGTCCAAGAGTATACGAAAAAGCAATCCCCGATTATATTATAAAGTACTCATGCATACATGGGGGGCAGGAGTTTAGGTCATGTAAAAACAAGGAACCAATGCGTAAACATGTGGGGTAAGTAACTGAAAAATTATAAAATAGGTAGATATAATTTTAAAGTTTTCCTTTTTTGTAGGACTTTGAAACAAAAATGTCCAGCTGAAATTAATGTAAAAATTTCTGAAGATGGGAAATTTTTGGTAATTAAATCTATAAACAATAATCATAATCATGAAATCCCTACAGAGTAAGCAATTATCCTAGATTTGAAAAATTGTATAAGGTGGATAAAAAGAAAATAATGACAATGTGTTTATTAATGTACTTATACATAATAATAATTCTTAAATCATACCTAATTGTTAACATAAAAGTTTTCTTAATTTTTAGAGAGGTATTCCAACAGTTGCCAAAACAAAGAAGATTGACCGAGGAAAACCGAAAATCTGTCATGGAACTTGCAGAACTTGTTCAAAAAACGGGGAATACTATTTTATTACGTGATCTATCGAATATTGCAAAAAACGCTCATGGAAAAACATCAGATAACCTTCAAGAAATTGTCACAATTTTGAAAGAAAAATATCACTGTACAATTGACGTACAAACTGATAGCAATAATATATTTCAAGGAATTTTTTTCCAAGATAATGAAATGAAAAAATGTTTTTCACTGTTTCCTGAAATACTATTTTTAGATGGAGCTTATACATTGCTGGGGAATAGGTGTCCCGTTTATGTGATGGTTGTAGAAAATTCCTTTGGCAGTACTGATATTGTTGGCGTATCTGTTCTAACAAAGGAAGATAGCGAATCTTTAGGTTGGCTTCTTAGACGGTGCGTATTTTATTTTATGGATTAGGTCATTAGGTACCTACCATATAAAAAACATTCAACTGTTATTTATTTCCATTTTTGAATAAATTTTATGACTCTATGTTTATAATATTAATTTCACTTTCGGATTTAAAGAGAGAAATCCCAACTGGGAGAATATAAAAGTTGTAATGACAGATGAAAGTGCCGCAGAAAGAGATGTTATTACTAAGGAATTTGGCAATGCAAAAAAATTAATATGTTTATTTCATACCCTACAAATTTTCCAGAGAGAGGTAACAACATCAAAATTAAATTTAAAATCTGAAGAAGTCAGGATATCTTTGGAATATTTAAATAAATTAGTGTATGCAAAAAGTGAAGACAATTACAACAACATTTTAAGCGAGATGAAAATCAAATTGCCAGCTGCAGTGATGAAATATTTTTTAAAAAACTGGGAGCCAATTAAACATGAGTGGGTAAATGTTTTACCAAGTACACTGAAAATTTTTATAACTTTTCTAACAATAGATTAGAAAGTTTAAATGCTAAACTGAAATCGGTTATTTCAGTCTACAGTACTTTTAATGAATTTATCAATAAATTATTCATTTTAATAAAGATGAAGCGTGTAGAAAAACAGAATGAGTACAGTAAAATGATACTAAAAGTACCAAAAGAACTTTCTGATGTAAATAAGATGTTTTATAAGCATCTTACTGCTTATGCATATAAACAGATAGAGAAAAATCTACAAGATGTTCAGTTAGTTGAAAATCCTTTTAAATTCAACAAAATTGATGAAAAAAGAACTCTTTGTATAGCAGGAAAGGATGCAATATTAGTGTCAGATACAGACTGTCAATGTAGCTTTTTTATTGCTATGAAGCTGCCATGTAAACACATCTTATTTTATAGAAAATATCTAAGAATTGAACTTTACAGTGAAAGTCTGTTTAATGTCAGGTGGACTAGAAAATATATTGAAGATATAAGTCCTATGTCAATGCAAGCATCCACTAGTACCACAGACAGCTCTTCTAGTGGTTTAGAATTACCTGAAGTGAAAATCAACTGTAATATTAAAGGTAAAACACCCACATCACATGAAAAATTTAAAAAAGCCCAGGCTGTTTGTCTTCAATTGTCTAATTTATGCAGTGTCAACGGCAGAATTCCAGGACAGAATGAATATTTTGATCGAGTTGGCAGAAAATTGGCAAAACCTAAATTAAATTCAGTTAATAAGTGTTGGAGATAACCAAGCCCTTTTAGAAAATTGCTTACAGGCGAGTGATTTGGATGAAATCCAAAGTAATAAACATAAAAAGCCAAACAATTTGCATGACAGCCGTACCAATAATTTAGATGACGAATAAAACAAACTGAGATATGGTCTTCAAGTACTTACAGATCATAATTACAGTTATTGTGACAATTCTCCTGATTTAAGACAAGATGGAACAACAAATTTATATAAACCGGAGGGTACTCAAAAATTCCCAGAAACACTAATTGAGTTTCAAGAAGATCTACAAGAAGAGATTGTTTGTGACATGAATTATGAAGTTGTCGAGGATTGTGTATCATCGTTTCATACCATATATTTACCTGTGAGTTGAAATTCACATAAGCCGGCTTTAAAATAATAGTATTGTAATATGTATATATTTTTTAGAGCACCATTAAACAAAGAGGTGGGCCGAAAGGAAGATCTTTAACAGCTATAGGATTACCAAGAAAACGAAGGAAATTGCAATAAACTTTTTCTTTTTAAGTAGCTATTATAAAGTCTAATTATAAATAAAATTACATTACCTATCTACTTTTGTTGAAATTACTTTGACTTTCGATAACTAGATTCCCTTTCCCTTTATTAAAGTTTTTGTCAACTGATGGCAGCATTACTTAATCAAATGAAGACAAATATAACTTGTAATACATGCTGTTTTTACAACTAAGAAAAGAAGTAATTGTTTAAAAACTATAGTTACTTTACTAGATAAAAAACGGTGTATATACTAATCCTTGTAAAGTAATATTAAAAAAACAGTTAGTTTTAAAATCAATTTCAATAATTAATGATCGAATTTTATTATCTCGTATCTGAAAAAAAGTAAAACATGCTCTAAAAACACCATCAAATTATTACATTTGTTCAAGAGTTTGAGGTTAGAACAGAGAACGTAGAAATTTTTAACTCCGCCCATTCGGGATTTTAATTTTTTCGAGCCGATCAAACGTACGGGATTTTATCCACTTCCAATTTCTTCATAAAAAATCTACTATTTTTGAAGGCAAGTACTTTTCGCCCGCAAAAACTTTTCGTTCGCAAACTCTTTTCGTCCGCTGTGACAAAGATAAGTTTCATCTGGGGCCATACATGGAAATTCGCGGTCGGCCAAAAACGACAGAGTTAAGAAAATCGTATAATTATGAGTTACCCATTGCGAAGCCAAGATATCAAGACTTACAAAAAATGTGTTGCGACTTCACAATCCCAAAAATTCATCACAGATTTTACAGGTCACTGAAATATAGTAATATTATTGAAAATAGATTGCCCGAACCAGATGACAGCGAAAATACTGACTCGGGGGGAATTAAATCATACTACTTGATACTTAACAGATTAATTCACTTTCTAGTATTTTTAATAAAACATTATAATGAGAACTCCTTTTTAGCTTTTATAGTTTATTTTGTCAATAATTTAGAAGATAGCTAAGTTGTTTCTTCTCTTACTTTAATAAATCCTGAGTTTATCGTAGTTTCCCGAATGGAAATAATTACCTGTTTCATAATTTTTCAAATATAAAATATTTAAAACCATTGTGTCTTCCCAGCTAGCAAGGGCACATCATAATGACGTCATTAATTGATGATAACTGGTCGAAAACGTTCAGATGACCAAAAATCGACGTGATAATGACGTGTTTAACACGACATCTTGTCACGTCATAATGACGACATTATCTAGTGATAACTTATCTGAAAAAATCAGACATATTTTATGTTATTTATTTTGTGACTGATGTAATCATTTTATGAGGCCATTTTCAATAATATACAAGGGCACGGAAAAACTTAGCCTTTTATTATTTATGAAGACCTAGAAAAATTTTTAAACAAAACCTACAATATATCTAATAATTATACAAATAATTAATTTGCATGAAGAAACTTTTTTATAAAAATTTAAAATTGGCGGGATTTAGTGATTTCTACTTATTTCATACTATGAAGGTTCTGCGTATGCGTATGCGCTCGCGCCGCTAGCCGACCAATCACCGATCTACAACGAACGGCGAACGGACATATTGGCATCTTTGTAGGTTGTAGTTTTGTACTACTCACTTTGACGTTGTACTTCCATTTTTGTATATTTTGATGTTTGATTGTCTTGTCTCTGCTTTGATTGAGCTGGTAATTTCAACAGCGAATGTGATGCAGTTTTTTTGGTAGTGCAATCAAAGAATACACAGTGTGTTGTTTGTTCCATTTCATTGTGGTAAGTATAGTATAATTATTATAGTTATCGTTGTATTTTTTTATCTGAAAATATCTGGTTAAGGTTATGGCTATTTCTGTTTATGGCATATGGCCGGGCTACTAAATTCGTAATTTGATTCAGTTATAATTTTGATACTTCAATAATATAAATGCAATGTTAATTTACTGATTGATTTTATCTATGTTTTTGATTGTATTTCTTAAAAGCTGACCTTGGAAGTTATAAATGGTACATGAATGCTTTTTTACCTTTCTTCAACATTATTTTTATTATCATCAGTAAGAAAAAAGTTAAATTTATGGCTGTGGTGAAGCATAAAATTAATGATCAAGATGAGGAATTAATTGTGTAAATTGTCTCCAAGTTCATAGCCCTCGATAAGATAAAGAAGAAACTGAGTAGGGGAAGGTGGGGCAGATTCATACAAGGGGCACCTTCATACACTAGACATATCTGTTGTTGGGCGCACATCAATTGAACGACTTATTCGTGTATGCGTAGCTTATTTATGTGTGTGTTGGCTCACGGAGTTGGACAGCAGTCGGTGTGAAACGCGCGACGAGGTGACACGATCAGTGATTCGGCCACGCGTAAGCAATTTTATAACCTCACTTTGAACATCACTTTTCATTGATAGAAGCTTTGCTCAAGATTATTCAGTACGATTTTATTTAAAAGATAATAGGGTCAAGTTTGTGAATTGATACATGGTTGGTTTTTTTCTTAGGGAGGCCTCACATCAAAGAAACATGAAGCATTAAACGTGAAGCCTGTTTCATGAAAATAGAAAACGGCCAAAGAATAGAAGAAGTCCGCACACTAATGAAACAAGTGTGATGCATGTGCCTAAAACATCGTGTTGAAACGTGTTTCATGGAATAGGTCGCGTTCTATTTTTCTGTTTCAGTTGCATTGTTTTGGTCAATTAAATACGTGTGTAATGAATAACGACCAAGAATTTAATATTGAGTTTGTTGATGTGGTGAAGAAGTACGAAGAATTGTATAATTATAACCTGGAGAAGTACTCGAAAAGACAATCACAAGAAAAAGCCTGGCAAAATGTTGCCAATCAGGTAAAGAGTTCGGTAAGCATAAACATTGTTTTTATTTAGTAAATAACATTTAACTGACATAAAAGTAACAACAATGTACTAATATCTTATTTTTAATATGCGGAACCAAAATTTGACAAACTATAATCATTATATTAGCCACTAGTTAGTATGGAAATTGAGTTATGAATAAATTCGGATAAGCAGTTAAGTTTTTTTTGTTATGTACATGTAACGTAATGGAAATTTACCGTTATTGAATTTCGGGTTTCAGAAAATATTTGTAACGCGTTTTCTTCCTCCTCGTACTTTACGTCGGGACTAAGTACCTGGGCACGTCACAATTGACACCCCAAAACTGCGGATTCAAGTTTTATCTCGGGCGCCAGATTTTTATCGTGGTTAACTCCACGGCCCCTCCAAAGTTTCGAGAGTTCCGGATAACAACAGATGGAGGTACGGAAAAGGCCAGGGGTCGGATTGTAACTTACTGTATAAAATAAGTTCGGTATACTTGCTTTTATAGTGCTTTATTGTTCGACGGTTCGCACAAAATTACCCTAAAATAATCGGCCAATAGGATAACTACTGTCGTCAAACTTAAAGAAAATACATTTGGAACCAATGGTAGTACCGAAGTACTAGTAAAATATTAATAAAACTACAATAATTCAATAACGGTATATATTCTCTAACATATAGTAGGTAGAGTCATAAAACAAACACAAAAACTTTACCCAAGCTACCAAAGCAAGGCAGTAAGCGGACGAATATCCCAATAACTAATATACACTAGGCAGAGTATGAGCGAGCAGATATAAACAAACGGTTCATGTACAATGCAATATAATAAAATAAAAACATAAGATTTTTACGGACTTTACTGGTTTTATAAACGTAAACTGAAATATTTCACGGTCTTAAGCAGCTTTTTAACAAAATTTGAAAGTTAATTTCCATAAAACAAAACAAAAATCATAGAAAATAAAAATGTCAACGAGACCCGGGGCAGGCGGCGATTCGCTGAAAAACCTGGCAGAATAAATTTAATCCCCAAACGAAACCCACGAATCGTCCAAAATTAAATATTATTTCTGGGAACCGGAAAACCCTATAACTCAAATCAAAACAGCGGAAAGAGGGAGAAATCTCAACAAGACCCGAGTCAGTCGGCGATTCACTGAGATTCCTGTTGAAGAAATAAATTTAGTTCCTGAACGAGACGTCCAGAAATCAAATATGATTTCTTAAAACCAGACAACTACTAACAAATTAAACGGAAAGAAAAGAAAGAGATCTCAACAAGACCCGAGTCAGTCGGCGATTCACTGAGATTCCTGTTAAAGAAATAAATTTAATTCCTGAACGAGACGTCCAGAAATCAAATATGATTTCTTAAACCCAAACAACTACTAACAAATTAAACGGAAAGAAAAGAAAGAAATCTCAATAAGACCCGAGTCAGTCGGCGATTCACTGAGATTTCTGTTAAAGAAATAAATTTAATTCCTGAACGAGACGTCCAGAAATCAAATATGATTTCTTAAAACCCAGCAAAAACACTCTATAAACAAAACGAAAGATAGAAATAATGCCGGTAAAGAAAGCCACCAGAATAACAACGTTACTTACAAAAACTTGATTCTGGTTCAAAAATTTAAAGTATCTACGGACAAAATTGACAAATAAAATTTCAAAATGTACGATAAAAAAATATATCGTATCGTTTACACCTTATTTATCGGAAAAGCGAAAATTAAAAATACCAAATAATAAAAACCACTGAGTATTATCTGACGGTAGTAGATCCAACAAATTTATTCATTGGTACAGAATGTAAAATTTAACTATCAAAATAATTTTAAACAAAATACATTTATTCGGAAATATAACGGAGCAAAATATAATTTTTACCTTGAAGACACTAGGTTCACCACTTTCGAGGAACGCTGTATGTGCCGTTTTACTTTTCGGACTTATTGAAGGCGAGAGCGGAGAGAAGAATAGTTCTAATTATCGTTTTCAAAACTGTTGTTTTGCTAATTATGCCTTCGTTCCCACTAATCGCTTCAAAATAATTTTAGTAAAAAAACTCAAACTAGATTTATTTGCTGTATTCCAAAATTCATATGGCTATACTGAATGGCCGAAATGTTTTAATCACATAAAATTAACGTGTATCTATACCGGATGTCCCAAATATTATATATGAACGGACTTGTGACCAAATTGTTTTACCAGGTAAAATTTAAATATTCTACTGATGAAATAAAACAAATTAATTTGTTTTATTTCATCAGTAGTATGGATCTTCATCAAGTAAAAGCCTCATCTATTCAATTTTTAAATATTCTACCTTACAAAATTTAGAAAAAAATTAAAAATTAAAAGTGAGGAAGGAGGAAGTAACCTGTTACCTATTTTACATATTGAAAACTAAATAAACTGAAATTATACTGAAAAAAAGACAAATTCAAATCTTTATAAAACCCAAAAAGTAATTTCGTTACATATTCACACAGCTTATCTCTCAAACGAATAGCTTCTGATGTTGGTCTACCACATACAGTGAGAGATTTGCAATTTGCTGACAGTTGAAGGGACAAATCTGCGGCTGAATATATTCCATCGTGTTTTCTTATAAAATTGTGAAGAATGCAAGCGGCTTTGATAACATCATCAGTTTTAGCGGTGTTGCAAGCTATTGGTTTATCGAAAACTCTAAATTTACTCCATAACATTCCAAAAGCACACTCTACACTTTTTCGTGCCCTTGAAAGGCGATAATTGAAAATTCTTCTTGGGTTATCCAAAGATCTATGTGGATATGGCTTCATTATTTCTTTTTTCAATGCAAATGCTTCATCTGCAACGAAAAACATTGAAAAATTGGATCCAAGGTCTCTGGGTAGATTTATTGCAGATTTCTTCAACTTGTTTGTTTCGAGCAATTTGCCAAGTTCAGAATTAAGAATTTTAAAACTGCGCCATCACTATTCCTACCAAAATCACCTACAGAAATTGCAGTAAAAAGTGAATCAGCATCAGCAATTGCCATCAATACAATAGAATGATATGACTTATAATTAAAAAACGCCGATCCAGATTTTGGGGGAGCTTTGATTCGAATATGTTTGCCGTCTATGCTACCAATACAATTCGGCATGTTCCATAGTTCCTCATATCGCTGAGCAATTTCTAACCACATAGTCTCTGAAGGCAAAGGCATGTACTGTTTTAAGACACTTCCAAATTGCTGCTGTTGTCTCTTCAATAACTTTTCCCACTGTCGTCTCTCCTGTGAAATGATAGAACTCGAAAAGCAGCACCAGTGGCAAGATACCTAAAAAACCGTTTGCGTATAACTACATATCGTTGTTGATACCACAATTAATTTTGTGTATATTCAATGAATTATAGATAAATCTGTACCGGGTGTCTCCTTATATTCAGTGCGGCCCCTAATTCTTTATTTTCTGAGATAAAACCCTAAATACGAAACTATATTTAAAGTTTCTTCTTATCTCGAAAAATAAAAACTCTAGAAGATGCACTAAATATAAGAAAACAACCTGTACAATGAAAGTATAATTCTCATTATTCTCATAGTAATTATGAATGCTGAATGTAAAAAAAGATGGAGATTGTTGAGGGTGACTTTTCTGAGGAGTTTACGAGAAAAAAAGAAACCATCCGGATCCTCTGGCAAAAAAAAGAAGCCACATTATTTAGAAGACGCAATGGCATTTTTGATTCCATTTACTAGATCTCGATGTCAAACGGGAAATGCTGAATCCGATGACGAAACATTCGAAACTGAAAGTTATTCGCAAGTTAATGATAGTGAAATAGCCACAAACGACGACGACGGTACGCACAATTCAAACGATTCGCAAAACATCCAAAACGAACAAGAAGAAGGTATTAACACAACACCGACGATTCAAGAAAGAGCTCAAAGTTCAGCAACAAATGAAGTAGATACCCAACTTCCTTCTAAATCTACGGATGACGCTACTAGAAGAATTTTTCAAGCACCATCAACAACAAAAAATAGAACAAAACAGCCAAGTACTGGAAGTTGGGAAACTGCTGCAGTGCAATGTTTAAGTGATTTGAGTGCCAAATACAAAAGAAAAATAAATGACTCAACTGATGAGGAAGACAGCGATCTCCTTTTCTTATAGTTTGCTGCCTGATATGAAAATGTTGAATGATACTCAAAAACGGCGTTACAAACGAATAATTTTGGGTCTTTACGACGAAATTATAAATGAACAATGTGTACCTATTCCAGCGTATTCTCCAGCTATATCACACTATTCTTCAATATCATCCGCATCATCTCAATTTCATGAAGCCAACAATGAAGCAAGAAATATATATCAAACAGACAATCTTTCATCGTATGCTTCTCTTGTGTCTGATGCTATTAATAGTGATAGTGTTCACCACTAAAATTTAATTATAACTCACCTTACTGTTATCAGTAGTGTTTCTTCAACACTGAGGCACATTCTAAAGTTAGTATCTTTTTTCTTTAAACTAGGACCCACAATAGAACATAATGTTGTAAATGTTTGTATACACATCCTATAAAATGATTGAAATTTGGCAGGATGATTGTCACGATTGTCACGATTGCCACGACAGCAACGACCTGGTCGTCATCACTTTCCATTGTTGACTATACAAATTTTATTTTTGTTTCTTTGATTAGTATGTAAAGTGAAACGGTTTCGTTTTTCGCAATTTATGTTTTATGTTTCATACTTCACGTTTCAGGTTTCATGTTTCTTTGATGTGCGGCCTCCCTTAGGAATATTTTTATTACATTTTCTTGTGATGGGGTAGATTCATACAGCAGTAAGCGGGGTACATTCATACTGTATGAATGTGCCCCACTTTTTTTATTTTGGTTTTTAGAATTTAAGTGATATCATAATTTTGTTTTACAGAAAAATATGGTCAGAAATTACAAGAAAACGGGAACTAGGATTAAAGAGGTGGACGAACAGGCAATGTTAAAAGCTATCAATGAAATTTTCGAAAACAAACTCTCTTTACGGAAATCAGCAGCCAAATATGGAGTCTCCGTAGTTGTAAGTTCCTCACGTTAGATTAGCATTTGGTTATGTTCACCGTTCATGTTTCATTGCGTACTGTTCAATGTATTCAGTTTGTACAATCTATAATCTAGCACGAGGGAGTTTTGTAGCTAGTGACGCAATCCTCCCCGACGATCTACAGGTCACTAGACAAAAAAAAGAACTCACTTCGATGATGACCTAACAAGTTAAATCGAGGTCAGTAACCGTGCATTTTCAATTCGTCCCTTCACGCTCTGCCCCTTTCCCTCGTTCGGAAGAATAGTACAACCGAGGTGACAACTTGATGCCTTTAGCATTACTCTCTCCTCTTCTCTTCCACTGGGTGCTGTCCGGGATAAAGTGAATATCCCAACTCAGTCTTTTGATAGTATAACCATTATTAGTGGGCTGAACCTGGGAAACCCACTTGGGGAAATTTGATATAGTGAGGCCACTCCAATCCTGAATTGTAGAGTGAGCCTAAGGATTTATGCTGACTTGACTGCAGATACCAGTCTAGTCAGGCAACTCTCTCTCTCTCTCTATTTATAAAAGTTTAAGCGTGGCAATGGCCAGAGTGGAGTGTCTGTCCTAGCATAGGGTTAGGGGACATCTCTGATGTTATGTGAAAACAAATGCTGTCTTGACTGCAGATACCAGTCTAGTCGGGCAACTCTCTCTCTCTCTCACTCACTCTCTCTCACTCTCTCTCTCTCTCTCTCTCTCTCTCTCTCTCTCTTTAATGAAAATTTATGAGTGACAAAGGTAACAGCTGAGATACGTCCTGGCAACGGGTTAAGACTCCTTTCTGATGTTATTAACTTGAAGACTCTCCCTCTTTCTTCTACTATCATATAAGTAAATTTGCCTTTTTTACTTCACCGTTTGCCTATTGTGTGATTCGGCGAGCCGAAGTAATTGTCATGTAAATAAAGTTAAAATTTATCAATATCTTCAGTTTCCGTGCTGTTCAAGTATTCTGCACTGCTTGATGTTGTGGGGAGCCCTTTCTTGGCAATGACTCATGACTAGTCTGGACGTCAACAGGCAACATCACTTGAAAAACAGGCTCCTTGCGTGTTGAGCAGTTTAGGGTACCTGTCTCATGCTATGAGCATTTATTCCCCTTTGTTTTTATGAAACTTCGTTCACTTGTTGTTCAATGCATTCTTCAATTTCCCCCACCCCCAGTATGTTCGGATTCAATAAAATCCTCTCTGAAAACAAATCAATTTAATCACTTTTCATATGACGCCAAGCCGTACCTGTGTATTTTCAAATACCCATCGGTTTCCCTCCGCTTAGAACATATGAATTATCTACGCCAATCACGGCAGGGTTTAGCCTCAACGGCTACATGTGCGCGCAGAACGTTATCTCGCCACTACTACTTTTTTTTCGTCCGACGGTCAAGCGACACGATGTGAGAAAGTCCAAGGAAATTTTAGCCTAGTAAAAATGTAAGATTTCAGTGAAAGATTTAAGATGTAGAGTCTTAATTGTGACGCCACAACTAAAAGTGTAATGTGATAACCAAATAGGTATTAAATCATGAAGTGAAAAAGGCAGATGATGGAGTTTTATTTCCACGCTTACCTCTTAGGACAATGGCGGCAGACGCCATTGCTAATCAAACGGGACTAGTACTGAAAATTAATGTTCTTCTAGTAAGATGGTCCTTCGAGTTGTTAAAGAGTACTAATCCTTGTTCAGGCCTTTTCCGTGTCGGAGCACACTTACTTTCGCTACTCTCTGTATATTATTTTAACAACTGTTGATCTTTACAATTAGCGAATTATAAACTTTTATTATCCTAAATGAATATACAGGGTGAATAAGTCATACTTAGTTAGAAAATATGTTAATTTATTTTATTCAACAATATAGCATTTATAATTGTATGAGATTTATTGCTTCTGCTTCCTTTAATTGTGAATTAAGTTTATCTAAAATGTTTTTGGTTGCAATATATTTCCTTTTGTATTTTTCCATCTTCAACTTAAACATTTTTTTCTGTTCTTGACCTTCAGTCAAAAATATTTCATTGGAATTCGTCAACTGGATGACGTTGTCATTGTGGTTTGTAATCAATCCTATAAGATGTTCATTTTCCACACCCATTTGATTTTCATCAAAATTTTCTATTGCATCTTCAGTAACTGCTAACTCACTATTGGTTGGAGGATTTGATCTACTTCGAATTCATTTTCAAAAATTCCATCCAAAGATACATTATCATAATCGGGATTTCGCGATGGCTGGTTTTTTATGCCTTCACATTTCTCACTCTCTTCTGATAATGGTATTATTGAATCGTTTGATTTTGATGACACGCAATCATTTTTAATTGTTTTAATATATGATAATTTGTCTCACTAGGTCCTCTTCTAATAACAATTGGTAAACTTATTTTGGTTACACTCATCTTTTCAAATTCTGTTTGTTTGCTTGTTTTTCGGTAATCACTCAATAAATCGATTATATATTGTCGGCTTTCCATTTCATGAGATAAAATAAACTATACGTTTAGGCTGAATTATTCCTCTTATATATACCATTTAATCAATTTTATGCGAAAGTTGCATGTATCTACGAATTTGCGTTTTCCAAATATAAGACTAATTGAAGATGCATTGATTAGATCTAATATAATTCTTATTTTTTCATAATTAGTTTTAAATACATTTATTTTTGATTTGCGGGTTTCCTGTAGTTTTCGCATTGCCATTTCAATTTCGTGAGAAAGTTACATGTATCAGTGAATTTTTTCAAATATAAGACTAATTGAAGACACGCTAATTAGATCTAATTTATTCGTAAATTAGTTTTACAGGATGCATATATTAACAAGTATACCCTTTACACCTGTTCTCACATTGCCATTTCAATTTCATGTTTCATGCATCTGTGAATTTTTTCAAATATAAGAAACGTTCATTAGATCTAATTTATTCATAATTACTCATCATAATATACCATATATCACATGCATTTTTCCGAGATAGACATCTAATTAATTAACTATTTAAAATCTTTTCAAATATAGGAAGGAATTAAATCCTTACTTTTTCATAATTAGCACGCACCCATCCATTCCATTTATCATATGGTATAAAAATTGCGGGAATTAATAAAATAATTGACTTTTATTTTATAATTAAATTTTTTTCAAGCGAAGTACGAACATCCAAAAAGTGTCTTAAAAGCCGCATTAGTTTGATTTATATTTTTAGACGTTTCACTCTGATTCTTTCGGGTGAAAACCTTTTTTCTAGTCGGGCAGTGTTGGATAATAGCATGGATTAAATATTGTTGTATTAATTATCTCCTACTAATATAGTCGTCCTCTCGTACACTTCGTTTACACTTTTAATTCACAGTTCACATGGAATTACAAATTCGTATCATGTTTTTCTAGTCGGACAGTGTTGGATAATAGCATGGATTAAATATTGTTGTATCAATCAACCCCTCTCCTACTAATTGACTCTTGTACATCACTATTTTTTACGATTTGCACTTTTAATTCACGGATACAGTTCATATTTAACAGACTATACAAATCACATGGAATTACAAATTCGTAGATAGTATCATGTTTGAAATATCTATAGCCGATTCCAATGTTCTTATTATTTACATCTTTAATACACCAATATGCAGCGATACTTGCTAGTCTTGGAGCACTATTCGTTCTGAATTAAAACTAATCTCTGGTGTCACACACCTGCTAGCTTCCATTTCTAATTAAAAAATTAACTTTCACTGATTTTATACTCATATTAAAACTGTTGTTAGTACCCTTGCCCATTTTGAACTGCCATTCCTAATAACATTTATTCTCTGAAATTTTTATTCTGTCCCCACCTCACCCCACTCTTATTACATGTCGGAGCATATTGTTCACACATCATTCGTATATTGATGTTTCCAATGGATACATACTTTTCGCAACCCTCTGTATATATCCCACTCCTTTTATATATCGTTACATTCGGTGCACCCTGTATATACCTCACTCCTATTATATGTCGGAGCATATTCGCTGTGTTGAATTTTAACGCACCATTCGTATACTGATGTTTCCAATGAACACATACTTTCGCAACCCTCTGTATATATCCCACTCCTATTATATGTCGGAGCATATTCGCTGTGTTGAATTTTAACGCACCATTCGTATACTGATGTTTCCAATGAACACATACATACTTTCACAGCACCCTGTATATACCTCACTCCTATTATATGTCATTGACCTGTGAAATTTTTATTTTCCGTGTACTACATGCATCACTGCTCTCTACATCCATCACTGATTTCTACGAAACCCCGATGCTCTGTCATTAGGTTTTCTACGAAACCCCGGTGCACTGTCATTCGTTTTTTTGCTAACCCCCCCTGCACTGTCATTTTATATCTACTCCTTTCCTATATAGTTTTTAAATCTTTTTTTATAATAAAACAAATTAAAGCCCAGTAATTTTTTTTAAACTGGCACAAAATATCACGTCTTATATCACGTCGTATTCACGTCATTGAACTGGTCATTTCTAGTCATTTCATGACCAGATTTCGACGTCATTTTCACGTGACCTTGCTACCTGGGTTATTGTTTTCTTATTGTACTGTAAGTGATTTGAAAGAAAAATAAGCAATGCCAAAACAATGAATGTGACATTTTGGAAGGAGGGGGACTAATGAGGAAAAAAATAATAAGCAGGTGATAAACTGTCAAAATAGATTGTATATTTGCACAAAAATTAAGTAAGTCTGATTTTCCACAGATTATTGAAACTTTAAAACCTAAATATCTCCAAATCATGTTTTATCACATTCATGGTTTTGGCATTGGACCGACGTATGTTTGTGCAAAATACCAAAAAAAAAATAATAAATTCAACATGTGCATAAATATTACATATTATAAGAACTAAACAATATAGAAATAGCAGTTATAAAGTAAATATGGTGATTACCATAACATTATATACAGGGTGTGCTGCTATTTATTGGCATTGTATTGGTGAAACGTTGATGGTTTTGAAAGAATGAAACATTCAACTGAAAATTTAAGTATGACACATTCAGCTGCATTCAATTGAAAACAAACTGTTCAAATAACTTTCTTCATACATAACAATAAACACATTGGGGCTAAAAAACAAAAATGGAATATTTGTATTTACTTGAATATCTTGGAAACCGGACCTGATACTGGGTATTACAAAACGTCTCTGTCCCCTATCTCTTATCGTTTACATTTTACCAATACAATGCCAATGATAAGCTGTAGAATGTATTAGACAGACAATTGTCTTATTTTATTAGTTAAATCTTCAATGTGATTAGACCATTCTAGTTTTTTGCCTCAAGTGATAACTAGATATTTTATGGAATTAGTTTCTTTGATTATGGGACCATTTATTTGAATAGAAATAAAATATGGCGTCTTTGAATCCATAATTGAAAACGCAATATATATGTTTCAACATTTTCACAGTTTTTATCTTTAAAAAGTAGAACTGCATCAGCGGCATAGGATAAAGAGGTACTGTTTAGGTCGATAAGTCACAAACAAAACACAAAATTTCTTTATTCACAATAATGCAGCAATATTTTGTTTCGTTTCACAACAGCTGCATTTTCTGCTTCATTATGTTGTCCATTGTCTACTTCTTCATTTTCTTCAAGCACATATTCCTGATAATTGATTTCTTTTCTATTTATAAGAAAATTATAGACAACACACGATGCAGCTATTGTATTGTTAGCAAACTGCATATCTGATATGTCTAAATATTTTAAACGTCGAAATTTGCCTTTCAATGTACCAATTGAACGTTCTATTACTGATCTAATTGAACTCAATTTGGTATTATATATTTTTTGATTATGGTCCAAGTGATGGTTATCTCTATGAGGACACATCAAATTTGTCATCAAGGGATACGTATAATAACCAATTAAATGCAACTGGTCAATCAGAAGGGGAGTATGAGGATCCGTAAGCTTTTCATATAATGGAATATTTTGAAAAAACACGTGAATCATGCATTCGATCTGGTGGCCCAATAAAACAGACTATAAATGTTCCCTTATGATCACAAGAACCTAAAACATAAGTAGAGTAAAGTGCCCTAATATCAGATAGTTGCCTAATATCGGATAGTTCTGTTTTAAAGAAATCTGTCATCTGATTACGAAGAAACCTGTCTACAGTTTAGCATGGAGCTTAACCCAAGCCACCGAATAATATTTTAGTGTATCTGATAAAACATAGATGGCTCTAGAGTCACTTATACCGAACTGTCACATTCCGAGTTTTCACACGTGCTAGTTGAAAACGTAATTTTTAGACATTCAGGTAAGTTTTTAAATTTGTCTCTGTAGTTTAAGTTAGTCTATAATATGTCTACTTCAATTCAGTGCGTGCGGACAATGGATTATCATAGTTTTCTCTGTTCCATAACCTTGACCTTCAACAGGAGACAATTTGTCTATTATCGGATGGTCACGTTGTCTTAATATCAGATATCCGATATTACGACAAAATATTTCTTATCTGTCTATATAATCTCTACGTAGCTAAGGCCTTATTAATAACTAAATTTTTATGTTTTCGTCGACAAAAAGAAAGATTTATGCTATAATCCTTGTGCTACACCTGCTCATTTAATTTTCTATCTTACACTTTTTCTTAATTTCAGAAATAAAATGTCATTGAAACCCAAACCCAAACAAAAACGAAAGACGTGGGATAGTAAATCCATGCTTGCAGCTGTTACTGCGGTTAAAAACAAAGAAATGTGATACTTGCTAGCTTCAAGAACTTTTAAAGTGCCCAAGAGCACGTTGGAAGACTACGTAAAAAACAAAATAAAGGCACCTGAATATTCAAACCAATCTAGGACGTCCACCAGTGTTGCCCAAAGAAATTGAAGCGGATTTGGTTGATTATTGTCTAGAAATGGATAAAAGGTTTTACGGATTGCGAGCTTCTGATATTCGAAGATTAGCCTTTCGGAACAATTTAAAACATAGGTTTTCAAAGAATCAGCAAAGAGCGGGTTACAAATGGTTGCGTTCGTTTTTAAAAAGGCACCCTGAACTAACGTTTAGGAGACCACAGGGTTTATCAACTGCCCGAATCAAGGGGTTCACAGAAGAAAATGTAAATCTCTTTTTTAAAATTTTTGAACCTGCGATGGAGAAGGTAAAATTCAATCCCTGTCGAATATACAACATAGATGAAACAGGTATAACGTCTGTACAATCCAAGCATACCAGGATAATCACTTTAAAAGGTAAAAAGCAAGTAGGGGCAATTACCTCTACAGAAAGAGGATCACTAGTGAAGGTGGTTACCTGTATGAATGCGGCTGGTGGTTATGTAGCGCTCCACCAGGGACAATTGCTGCCTGCCATGTGTCTGGCTGGATTCAGAGCCACATTTTTACCAATTGGTTACAACATTTTATTAGCCACGCTAAACCAACTGAAGTTGATCATGTTTTATTAATCTTGGACGGTCACTACTCCCATACGCGAAACCTTGACACGATAAACTTGGCGCGACAGAACCATGTGGTTATTGTATGTCTCCCGCCGCATTCTACTGACAAAATGCAGCCGCTGGACCTTGCATTCATGGGTTCTCTTAAAACCTATTACTCACAGGAGATTGAAAATTGGCTGAGAAACAACCCTGGAAGAGTGGTCACCAGCTATCAAGTTTGCGAATTGCTTGGAAGAGCGTATGTAAGATGTGCTACAGCTGAAATCGCTATAAATGGTTTTCGAAAGAGCGGTATCTTTCCATTTAATAAGCACATTTTTCGAGACCACGACTTTGCTATTCACCATCAAGCGGAAGGTGACCGAATTCCAGCTACAAATCTACCCGTTGCTGAACAACAAAAGCAAGTGACTCCTCCAAGGCATGTTACTCCTCCAAGGCATGTGACTCCTCCAAGGGGTGTGACTCCTCCAAGGCATGTGACTCCTACAAGGCATGTAACTCCTACAAGGCATGTGACTCATCAAAGATGTATTAATACGATCAAATGTGTGAAAGATTCATCATGTAAAAACATTTCCAATTCCAGAGATCCAAGAGTGCGGCCCCAAGATATTAGCCCTTTGCCGACCACTTCATTTTACAAGTCTAGTGATGAAGAAAGAAAGTCCAGAAAAGGATCTGCTGCCGTGATTACAAGTACCCCATATAAAGATGCCTTAGAAAGAAGTTTGTCAGAACAGAAGAGAAAGAGAAGTACTGTACAAAAAGTACAAAGTCATGGCCGTTGTGGCAATCATACTGATACAATATTCAAGGTGATTCCAGCGGTCAGTGGTATACATATGGTAATTACATAGTACAATTGGATAATAAAATCGAAGTCTTGCCAGTGCCGTACCGGATGTAATTACAGAATTGGAAGAATTCGGTTATTTTTATTGTACTTGGGTCCAGTTATATTGAAAAATATACTTGATAAGAGGAGCTATTCCCATTTTTTATCACTTTCAGTAGCTATTCGATTGTTATGTGATAAAAAACAAACTTTGGAAGATATTGAATACTCAAATTCACTTCTCAATTATTTTGTTAAAAAGTTTCATTATTTTTTTGGAAAGGAATATATCACATATAATATTCATAATCTTTTACATATATCAGAAGATGTTAAGAATTGTGGTCCTTTGGATATATTTAGTGCTTTCAAAGGTGAAGCAACATTTTCCAAATTCATGAGGAAATTGAAAAATTCCCCTTGTCCATTACAGTCACTTTGTAATCGTATTGAAGAAGAAAACAAATATAATGGTAAAGAAGTTACAACAGACAGTAATATTCCTCAAATATTTGAAAAAAACATGGCCATGGCCATGGCCGTTGTGGCAATCATACTGATACAATATTCAAGGTGATTAAAGCGGACAGTGTGAAAATTCTAGCGTAAATATAAAAACTATATCAAAGTGTTGTCCGAACACGCTGAACACGCTGTACACTGGATGTCAATTAGGATATTTTATTTGCATATTTTGTAAGCGGAGCGATATCATTAAGAAAAAAAGGCTATAAGATATTATAGGTATTACGTAGATATTTTAGCTACATTTGTCCACGCTGAACACACGATATCAATTAGGATATTTTATTTGAATATTTTGTAAGCGGAGTGATATCATTAAGAAAAAAAAACACAGGCTATAAGATATTATATTACGTAAATATTTTAGCTACAGTTTCATGAATATTTTCACGCACTTTCGATAGATGTTTCGGAGCTTTAGCGAAGTATTCAATCGTAGACTCGTTCACCATAAATTTTTCAAAAATACCAACCATGACTATATCTTCGAGGGTTTTGCACCCAAATTCATCTTTTCTATGAGTAACTTCTAGATTATGGGGAATGTGGTGTTGCGTAACAGCTAGGGTGGGGTCATAGATTATATCATTGTGTTCTATCCAGAAATGTGGTGTAATTTTCACACCATTCGAATAGACCTTCGTACCCAGACATAGTTTGGTTGCTATTCCATATTTTGCAGCCACTTCCTGGAAAATTAAACTTCCCGCCAAACACACACCGCAATAGCCTGCTCGAATAAACTCCTGCTCGATACAACATTTAATGAGTTTGAGTTTGACGTACTCACGCATGGGGTCCATGTCTGCTCACGTCAAGTGATAACTGATGAATGATGAACTGTCCAGACATGTTAACGCTTTTAAGCCTTCACCAGCCAAACGATGCATAATTCTTGGCTCGATTTTGTCATAGGACGCATGAAATTATAAACTCGTAGATCGTGAGATATTTTTAACGACTCCTGTATATATATTTTCTGACCGATGATAACCGCAAAGTAGATATAAAAATATTTACTGCATTATTTGTAAAAAACATAAAAAGCTACTGTGGTTGTTTTATTTTGTTAAATCAAAACAGAACACCCCCGCAATATGTAGTGAGAATCACTAAATAACGATCTTAAAATAATACCCAATAGGGACACTTGCTGGGTGATAGAAAGAAGAAGAAAGAAAAGGTTTATTGTTTACACGTAAAATTCAAAGAACATTAACATATAGAAAAAATAAATACGTAGATAAAAAGAAGAAGAAAGAAAAAGTTTATTGTTTACACGTAAAATTCAAAGAACATTAACATATAGAAAAAATAAATACGTAGAAGTTACATGTGAAGATGTCTTAGAGAGGCTATTTCTCGCGTCCCCATATCTTTCCCCACGAAGCGCTGTGAGGTGTAGATAGTGAGGCTTTCCATTTTTTTTTCATATCAGACCAGTGTATGAACAAGTCCCCATAAATTTATTTTGATGTTTCTGAAATAAGAACCCGTTTAGCTAAAAAATATGGGGCGATTACTTTTCAAATTGTTACAATAAAAGATATTATTTTATAATTTTCATTGGGAAAAATCAGCCATTGATATTTTTAGCATAAAGCGAATAAAATCTATACATGGTTCAAATATACACTTCAAACTTAATATAGAGATATAAATACTTACATAAATATACAGGTCGGGTGAGGTTATCTCATCAAAAGCGCTATTAGTTAAAAAGGTTTTCTGTAAAAAATAGAGGTGAGTAAGCAACAAAGTAACACTAAAATAATATAAAAATTATTTTGGCTCAGGATCTTAGTACAGAGACACGGTATACACCCATAAGTCAATAACTTGTCTGATTTTAGTACAAAGACACACCATACACCGCAACAAAGTAACACTAGAATAATATTTTGACTCATGATCTTAGTACAAAGACACGTCATACACCCATAACTCAATAACCCAAATTGTCGAAACACCCCCTTTTAAATAAAAAAATATGGGGCGATTACTTTTCAAATTGCTACAATGAAGGATAGTGTTTTATAATTTTCATTGATATTTTTTTTTAGCATAAAGCGAATAAAATCTATACATGGTTCAAATATGCACTTCAAACTTAATATTAGTACAAAGACACACCATACACCGCAACAAAGTAACTCTAGAATAATATAAAAATTATTTTGACTCATGATCTTAGTACAAAGACACGTCATACACCTATAACTCAATAACCCAAATTGTCGAAACACCCTCTTTCAAATAAAAAATATGGGGCGATTACTTTTTCAAATTGCTACAATGAAGGATAGTAATTTATAATTTTTTTAGCATAAAGCGAATAAAATCTATATATGGTTCAAATATACACTTCAAACTTAATATAGAGATATAAATACTTACATAAATATACAGGTCGGGTGAGGTTATCTCATCAAAAGCGCTATTAGTTAAAAAGGTTTTCTGTAAAAAATAGAGGTGAGTAAGCAACACTAGAATAATATAAAAATTATTTTGGCTCAGGATCTTAGTACAGAGACACGGTATACACCCATAAGTCAATAACCCAAATTGTCGAATCACACATGGGATCCATGTCTGCTCACGTCAAGTAATAAACGATGAACTGTCCAGACATGTTAATGCTTTTAAGCCTTCACCAGACAAACGATGCATAATTCTTGGCTCGATTTTGTCATAGGACGCATGAAATTATAAACTCGTAGATCGTATATATTTTCTGACTGATACTATTGAAGAAAGAAAAGTCGTAGGCGTAGGTGTCGTACGTACGACGTCACATGTCACATCAAACGTCACGTGTCACGTCAAACGTCACGTGTCACGTCAAACGTCACGTGTCACGTCAAACGTCACGTGTCACGTCAAACGTCACGTGTCACGTCAAACGTCACGTGTCACGTCACGACCCACGTTAAATGTCACGTCAAACGTTGCGTGTCACGTCAAACATCACGTCAAACGTGACGTGTCACGTAAAACGTCGTCACGTGTAACGTCAAACGACACGTCAAACGCCACATACCTTGTCAAACGTCACGTGTCGCGTCAAACGTCACGTGTCATGTTAAACGTCGCGTGGTCGAGACCCACGTTAAATGTCACGTCAAACGTTGCGTGTCACGTCAAACATCACGTCAAACGTCACGTGTAACGTCAAACGACACGTCACGTGTCACGTAAAACGTCGCCACGTGTAACGTCAAACGACACGTCAAACGCCACATACCTTGTCAAACGTCACGTGTTGCGTCAAACGTCACGTGTCATGTTAAACGTCGCGTGGCCGAGATGTCGTAACATGAAAGACTAGAAACGCACCAGCGACGTAGCAGAAGCACACCAGAGAGAAGCCTGATATATGAAAATTCTAGCGTAAATATAAAAACCACGTCAAACGACACGTCAAACGTCACGTACCTTGTCAAATGTCACGTGTCGCGTCAAACGTCACGTGTCATGTTAAACGTCACGTGTTCGAGATGTCGTAAATGAGGCAACACGCTGAACACAGGGTATCAACAGTAGTATACCGAAACTGTTTCAATGTTATTACTTTTTTTAAAAACTTCACCAAGTACACCCAGTAGCAGAGGTTTGTATATAGTAGAAAAATTACAGTGATTGTTGATGACCCTGTACAGCTTTAAAATATTAACATAAATTTACAGATAGAATACTGACAGAGTCCCACGAAGGGTATCACTATCTGTGGAAAACCGATAACGGTACAAAATCAAAGACATTTTAGGTCAAGTAGTGAAATGACTGTGTGCTGTGGTTGAAGAACTAGCAAAAAAGGTAACAATAAATTGTGAGTGTTTATGAAAAAAAAAGGTAAGTTATATTTTTTATTACCAATACATGTCTTTCAATTGTTAGATGAAAAATCTTTAGTATGTGGATTTTGAAAGTATTGTTGGTTTCTACTCATGACTAGGATTAAGTATTAGGAAATGTGCCTGTTTGTCAGCAAAAACGCTGTCCAAGGGAGACCAAGCGAGGAGGTAGGCACTTTCGTCATATGTTAATGACTACTTCTCCCTCAGGAAAAAAGGAATATTCGATACCGAAAAATTTTTGGAGGGGACACACCAAAGTTAATTAGGAGGTGTCCCCCCCCCTACCATACAACATTCAAGACAAATTTATATGGGAGACATTTTGCTCAAGGAGGGGGCACACAGATTCCCAAAGTTAATTAGGAGGTACCCTTCTTACCTTTACACACACAACATTTTAAGGAGGGGGCACACAGATTCCCAAAGTTAATTAGGAGGGGCCCTTCTTACCTTTACACACACACGACATTTTAAGGAGGGGGCACACAGATTCCCAAAGTTAATTAGGAGGTACCATTCTTACCTTTACACACACACACACACCCACACAACATTTTAAGGAGGGGGCACACAGATTCCCAAAATTAATTAAGAGGTGCCCTTCTTACCTTTACACACACAACATTTTAAGGAGGGGGTACACAGGTTCCCAACCCAGATTTATATGGTATTGCTTTTTCTGTAAAATTTTCACTATCGACTATTGGGGATGGGGTTAGGGGAAGGGAAGTAGCCGTGAAAACGGCTGATTTTTTCTAAAGAGTTCCAACTAGTAGCATTGGCGTTTGTAGCCGTAGGGAACAGAGTCAAAGTTTTCTATTCGTTTTCTTTTAGTGAAGCTGGTTCGGAAGACTTTAGTCACGTTTTTTGTGACCACTGAATGATCGGAGTTCCTTAATATGTTACGAGTAGTTATGAATTCGTCGGGGGCTTCATTCAGGACCATGTCTCTTAAGGTGTCGAAATTTACTTTCTGGCTCGTATTATAGTTCAAGGTTATACCTTTCGCTTTAATAATATCAAACGTTTTATTTTTATCGGTTGAATAAACCCTGTAGGCATATATTTTTGGACCACCGGCTACAAAATCTGTTATGTGGCTTCCCTCCCCATATTCGCATAGTTCTTCTGTCATATCGCCGAGAAAACTACCTAAAGGTACTTCGTAGGTGCAAGGTCGAGAGACGTAAATGACAGAGTCTGTGTCATGATATATTACTCTATCGTCGAGTTTTTCTAAATACGTGTATAGTTTTAGCCTAGCTTGTGCAGTGGTGTAGGCCGCTAGTACGACATTTACAGTTGGAAGTGTGGCATATGCCTCTTCTTTGAAGGACCAGTTAACAATGAGGGTGTTTTCGTTAACCGGAAAAATATTGTTTACTTCTTTGCATGGCTGCGATAAAATGTCAAATAGTTCTGCAGGTGTGTTGACTATAGACGTCTTAGACTGGTTTTCACATTGTCCAAGCTTGCCCCAAAAACTTGTTATCATGGACTTACCAACCTGTCTTCGACCTGGATTGAATTCAATTTCATCGTAGGACAATTCTACACCCTCACGATCAAAATATTCCTTTATATAGAGATCTTTTTCTTTTGGGTTTTTACATTCGGTGGGCCAACCGCTTGCCTGTTGTTTTATTTTTAAAAATTTTGAAATATATTCGGCAAATAGGCCACCAGACTTTGTAGTTTTATCGTATTGTACCACTTGATATTTCCAAATTTCGTAAATATTTATAATTTTGTATCCTTTTTCTTGAGCTTTTAGAACCTCGTCCATTACCCATGTACCGGTAAAGCTTCTTTCTTCATCGTTATGTAAACATTCATTAGACATGTTAGATTCACAACATGTACGACAAAGTGAAAACATTAGTTTACTATTACATTTATAAGGTAGTACGGGGTGGTAGAGATTTGTTGGAGGTAACACTCGACACTTTATTAGTCCTTCGGTTTGTTTTAAATCAAGAGCGTAGCATTCTTCTCCCACAAAAACTTCCGGGTGACCAATTGGATATTTTCCATATTTATTGACCCACGGATGTAGGGAGCAGATGTCAGTATATTTTATTTTCTCTCCATTTTTACAAGAATAATAAAGCTTTGTGGCATCTGTTCGCCCCCCCGTAAAAGGCGTCACGAGGCTCCAATGGTAGCTGTTCGAGGAGAGGATGTTTTTCGGTAATAGCTTCAATTTCGGGATTCATTTCACGACGAAAATCGCACTCCCATTTTACAATTACCTCGTACCCGAGAGATCTTAATTTTTCATTCTTCGCCAACGTTGCCTCGTACCGTTTCTCGTATGTAAGTGATGGGTTGTCATGTGTCGGTTCGTTACGTCTATATTTCATACATTTTGGACAACTGTGAAAGTAACAGCCCTCAAATTCAAAGACCTGTCTTGTGCTTTTGCAGTATCCATCAACCTTAAGACCATTCAATACAACTTCTCGCCCTCTGGCTGCATGTTCTATTCTGATACCTCTTTGGTGTTCTTCGTATATTAACCATTGAGCAGCAATCCTAGATTGTTTATCGCGACATCTATATCCGTTCTTAGGAATTAACCCGATGGCATTCGGTTGTAAAAAGTTTCTCCTAAATATTTTATTACATGCACCAGGTAGCGTGATGGCTTCTGTGAACGGGTCGACCCCTCCTTCTTTTAAAAGCAACTCTCTGAACCTTAAGCAAGACTGAGCAAGTATGGACACGTCACTTATACAGTAGGAAATAATTTCGGATTTAAAGTTGAAGACATACCCTTGATCAGAGAGTTTTTTATGCCAAACGATTAGCTGATTTCTGGCGTCGTTATTTTCGTCGAGTGAAGGGGAGTATTTCAGATTTTCAGGATCGTAATATTCGAGGGCAGGTAGTTGCCCGATGTAATCCCAGTTTCCGACTTTGTTGAACAAGTGGGGGAAGTAACCTTTTTTTATATCTTTTAGGCCGAATACTTTAGGCAATTTCGCCAGAGGCATTGGGAAGTAGTTTAAAGAGTCGATAAAACTTACATTGCCCACTTTCATCTGTATTAGCTTCGTACCTCTAGTTATTAGTTCGGGTGTTAGACCTGTCTTTGTTATAAGGTGGTTTAACATAAACTGGTTATCATATAGACCTCCGGCATGTCCGACCACAATTATTTTCTTAAACAGAGTCCTTTGATTCATTACATACTCCATAAAACGAGCTACAGGGTCAATTGTTAAAACTTGATATCTAACACCACAATCGCACCATCTTTTGTCCGTACCTATACATAGTGCACAGTGTTGCTCAAACACACATAAGTTGGCTTTGTGTAGTAAAGAGCCGTCAGACATAACTTCTTCTTGAGTACACTCGAGGTCATAAAATATAGATAGTACCCCGTGCATTGAAGGCTTACGTGTGTCGACGGGCATGAAACAATTGTGTGGAGAAGCTTTGAATCCGTTACATATTTTACAGAAAACTTCGCCACATATGTGTTCCCGCTTTCTGGGAATCGTTTTAAGACAAATTTTGCAAGAGGTTAACCGTTCACATAGTTTACTTTGTTTATGGTAATCGTAGCAGATCTGTCCTCTGAAATACCGATTACACCCATCACATACGATTTTCACACTTGCTTTACATGGGGGTGATTGTTCACATGCTGGACATGTTTTTTCACAGCAGTGCATATTATGTTCGTGGGGTGTGTGGCAATGTTCGCAGAAATATTGACAGCAAAAAGCAGACGTCAACGATATAATCACGTTATAATGATTTTCGTGATAAAGAAGATTGATTTTCTTGCTTCCCCCTACTCCTTCATACATAACATCGCGACCCTTGTTACCATAAGTGTATACTGTTATTTTATAGTCAAACAAACTCTCTTGAAACTTTTTTAATTCCGGTAGTCCACCACCCTCTTTAGGTATTTCAACACCGCTAGCCTGTAGTAATCCAAAAGTTTTTTTGGTCTGGAGACCCTTCGTTTCTCTTATCTTCTTTTTGTTAGGGGCATTGTCGGCGTACGCTTTAGCTACAACCACTGCTCTAGCCAGGCATAAATGGTCTGTATTATTTATTACTATAATACCACCACGTTTAGCACACTCTTCGTCATAGTCGTTGTACTTACGACCTCGCCCTTTACCTTTAGGCATTTTTACGGTTGTGGCTGCTAGACAAAACGTCTCAGTGTCAAAACCTGCCGAATTAGATTGGTAGACAGCACATATCATCGACCATATGTCTTCAAATTTCACCTCGGATGCAGGATTAAACCGCAACCAACCATCATCACGGCTAAACTCTTTCGAGCAAAAAGTAAAACCAATTTGATCACTCGACTCTGTCCCCTCGGTCACCTTATTGATAACATCCTCCATGCCGGAGCGTACCCATTTTAGTGGATCTGCCCCTTCGGGAATTGGGCGGATTTTAAATTCCACCGTTCTACCAGTTAGGTTGAATTTTCGAATTTTTTCAATAACATCTTTAGTTATCAAAAACTTTTCCATCTTGTGTTGGTAAAAAATCAAAAAAAAAGTAAAATGTTTCTAGGCTTACCACAAGAGCAACTGATAAGACACGTCTGAAGATAACGAGAGCTGGAGAGATTATGATTCTGCCGCTCCGAGAAGCTCTTTAAATAGAGCCGAAAAGGGGGCGTGGCTTATTGATATTCTCAGGAGAAAACATTCTTTTAAGGTAATTAGTTCGAGTTTATTCAAAGTAACATGTTTTAAAAAATATTTCATCAGGGAATTACTGTTGTGAATCCTTTATAAATATATAGGTGTTATTTTCCACAATTATTACGATAATGTGTGTGTGTGGTTAGATAACCTCACTTTTACGATAAACTGTTTTGAGTTTATGAGTTGTCACACTGAATCACTTTTTAGAACTTTGATTGCAATCTTGTAGTATTTAATAGGGGGAATGGGAAAATATAGATATGGAAAATAGTACAGACATGTAGCTGC
Organism: Lochmaea crataegi; assembly: GCA_947563755.1. Classification (NCBI taxonomy): domain Eukaryota; kingdom Metazoa; phylum Arthropoda; class Insecta; order Coleoptera; family Chrysomelidae; genus Lochmaea; species Lochmaea crataegi. The sequence continues at coordinate 41,337,920 of OX387429.1, forward strand.
AGGTCTGTACTAAGAAGTGAGGTGTGTGTATGTGTGTGTGTGGACGGTACTGTTCTATTGATAACAAATAAAACAACTTAAAAAAATTCTTTTTTTTCAATAGGTCTAATATAATAACGCAAATTTTTAACTTTACAGAAAGGTCCCTATGGTCGTCTATGACCAAGTCTGAACGATTATAAGTATGACATTTTGGCGTTTTAGCAATACACGGTTTTGTTTTCATTTTTTTACCGAAGAGAATCATTCTTATTTAGATACATATTGGAAAAATTGTAATGATTATGATAGCGCTTTTGGGACAGTATATAATGGTTCACAGTGGAAATTGGGTAATAAAGAACTTAAGTTTACCGGCCAAAATATTTTGCTAGATACTGCAAAATTTAAGGCATAATCAGGCCTATATTCGCTTCTGTTTGCCAAAAACCCAAAGGAGTTTACCCCCGAAGATCATCAAAATTATAAACTAATGTTGGAATTAACAGGAGTGTATCGCAATCGCCGCGGGCATTTAAAACACCAAACGTGTCCAGCTCATGATTAATGCGTAATCTCGTATTTCAAATTAAACATTGCGGTACGCGTGAAAATATAAATAAAAATTGTAATATATTGAAAATTCGTTGAAAACTCTTATCGCTAAAAGGTGTAGTACGAACGTATTTAACCTTGAATATTCATGATAATTTGAAAAACTAAGTAAGTTGATGTACAATCCTATATAATATTGTATAGTTATGAAAGAAAGCTGAGCGTTGCAAAACCGGAAAAGGCGATAAGAAAAATTATGATAATTTGAAAAACAATGTATAAAAGGTGCTGTAAAAGTTTAAATTATATAATTATAAAAAAAGAATCCAAAAAATATCTGATAACATACAACATAAATAGTCGATATTTTAGAGGCGTGTGGTTTTTAAATATGGTAAAGTAAAACAATGTAAATCGTGAAAATATCAACTAAATATGCTGTGTGGTTTTAAGAAAATAGGGGAAAAGTGAAACAACATAAGTTGTGAAAATATTTTTATTAAAAATTCTACAAAAACAATATACTATGAACAGTATTCTTTACTGAAGTAATTTTCAAGCAAAATGTTTCCGTACGAGTTGGATTGACATATGGAAGTTATGGTATCCCGCACATCGCTAATAGTCACATCCGCACCCTCCTTGAAGTTAGTCCATCCTACCCCTCGTTTTTTTCCATAGTGTGAAACTGTTTACTACAAGAGTTAACACAAGAACGTACTACACCAGATTTTACTTTTTTTTACAGGGGTTAGTTAACTATGTTCAGTCTCACTATCGAAAAAAAAAGAAAATATCGAAAAAAGAAAATATCGAAAAAAGAAAATTCAATTCCAACTATTACGAACCCTTGCTGAAGCCCTGGGGAGTAACGTTCAATTAATCGTTACAATGTTGCAGTTTTCGTGGTCAATATGTGGTAATACTAACTATAAAAACAAAAAAAAAACATGTTTTTCTGGATATATATATAGAGGTTAGGCTTTAATGTACTAAGTTAGTTCCGAGAATTTTCAAAACACCATGGCTGATTACCTAGTTCGTTGCTTGATTTTTTCTGCAGGTATTGATGACCAACCGTTAATGTGTCATGATGTGAGAGCGGTCGAGGAAGACGTATCTCTTTGCATTAATCTGCTGTTGAGACACGTCAACGATTTACACCATATACCTCTTTATATGTTCGAATTCACCATACCTCTAGAAGATCGAAGTGAGGGTTCCATCGTTAGCATCCATTTTTATTTGGATAACCAGCTAATGCTGTATTACACCTATTACCTTCAGAACCCTCAAGATGGTGGTTTTCTAGAGACATTTTATGACCACGGGGAGAGAGAGTTTTCTATCGTTGGGGATAAGAATAATTGGATCCTTCCTTACGACCGTGAAGAATAACCTCTAACCCATAGTAAGTTTTTTTTCAATTTCTATATCTTTGCCGTTGTAAAAGTTTAATTATTACTACTTTGATTATTTCTGAAAATGTCAGTATATTAGCTGTATTATTTCTACACAGCGTTGACTTTTAATCTCAAAACTTTTACATTGTTTTATTATTATTCATATTATTTTTTCTATTTGTTGTAAAAGCATTTTTTTTATTGTTTATTTTATTTTCTTAAATAAGTTAGCTATGTGGTTGATTGAAAATGGTTATTATTTAACCATGTTCAACCTCACGATCGACACCAAGCGGGAAGGTCATAGCTATATCGATCAGGTTAAAGGGATATCTAGGATGGATAGTTGGTTTTTAATAAAACAACAATAATTTTTAGTGGAAGGGGCACATCTTTATTCGTTTCTGAAATACATATTAAATTATTATTTCATTTAGGTATAACTAATTACCTTACCTTATTACCCACGCCACCAGCACCGGCAGTAGTCCCGGGGCTGGTTCGAACCCCACCGGTGTTGGGTCGTACAGAGCGTAACACTCTGGTACGGCCCAAGCCCTATTAGCCAAGATGGCCTATCCTCTGGCTGTAAAGTGCATAAGATAAACATCAAATATATGACATTTGTAATATACTTACGGCTAGGTGTAGCGGCAGCCTCTGTCTAATAGTTAATACTATCTGTTCTGAAAAAAATTAGATTAGTAACATTTTTTTTGACAATAAAAAAACGTATGTTCCTTACCCATGATTCTCGTAATATTGATATTAAAATTCATATAACAGTTTTATTTATTTGATTCCCCACCGCTTGTGGCATTATCTTCCTTTATTCCTCCTGCACGGATTTCTAACCACTATGATATCTTTTACCCGCAAACAATAGCGACCTTTTACTGCAAACTACATTGTAACAAAACTGATAATTTATAAAATAACATTTTGTATGCATTATTATATTTCACTACGTATTAAGTATAAAAAAACAGTCATGACTGAGTGTGAATATCTCTTAAAAATTGATTTAACACTTATACATACTAGTTTATTTCGTTGTTATCGCCCAGTTCAAAGAGGTAGCTCTGTATTTGTATGTTTTAAGTTAGGCGGTGTTTTTTATAGGGAGGAAGTGCTGTTGAGAGGCAACTATGGTGAAGGGGATGTTTTGCAAATACTGATTCAAGGTGGAATCGGTTTTTTTTGTTAAGTTTTTCGCAAATCTCACAAGGTTTTTTTTCTTTTACGTTCATGCTACTATTATTATTCTTTTCTTTCACTGTTTTTCTCTTCGTCAAATGTTCTAGACTTCTCAATTCATTGAAAAGATCTTCTGTATTAATTAGACTTCTTCTATCGATCCTGTCTATTATAAAGTCTGGTAAACCCACTGCAATTAGATCTATCAAGGTGCGATTATCCATTGATTTATTGTATTCCAATAAAACTCTCTCTTTTTTCAGTGCATAATCTAATAATGCACCATTCATGTACTTAAATGTAATTGCATATTTGACTGGCGACCATCCTTTATCTGCATATGTTTCACAGAAGTTTTCTTTCCAGGTTGTCCAATTAGAGTCTATTGTAAATTTTATAAGCATTGAACTATACCAATCTAAGCAGGAGTTCCCTAAAAATAATTTGAAAATTTCAATTTTCTCAGTATCTTTCTGTATTTCCAATCTTTCACATTCTTTTTCAAAATGGCTTATCCACTGGATAACATTCGCACTTTTGCCACTAAAATTTTCTATAACAAACTTTTCTGCCAATTTCTTTGAGTTTTGTGGTTTCTTCATTCCATTATCTTCCTTCGCGATTGCATTCAGGATTTTTGTTAGTGCTTCGTTTGTAATACCAGTTTTGATATCACCAAAACCTGTAGTTTCTGTTATTTCCTCCAAAAGGTAATCTTGAAATTGGATATTTTCCTCATAGATATATATATTTTTCAATTCTTCTGATAGAGGTATCCATACTTTCCTTGTTTGGTATCTTTTTTGTAATGAATTCCTAATTTTTGTGAAAATTGGAGTATTTTTCAATTCTGGATGAAGTCGGACTTGCTGATATTGCTCTGGCAAGCTGTAAGTTTTGCCCGCAGGAGTAGTAATTGAGATTAGGCATATTAAATTGGTCTTCACATCTTCAGCAGCTTTAACCGTAAATTCAAAACAAAGTTTTTCCATCTTTTTGAACTAATCTAGACGTTAATGTCGTTTTGTAAGATGTAATCTTCTTTAATTTGTGTTTTATCGAATAAAGACACTATTGAGTTTCTCCTGTAAAAAGAGGTTTTATTTTCAATTACAAACATTAACATTAACAAAATCTTACCTGTAAAAAGAGAAACGACATTAAATGTCTATTATTCCAGTCTTTTCTCTAATTACAAATTATAATTATTTTTTAATAAAATTATGACATTAATATTTTTCACTGTCATCAGTTCGTAACTACCTATGTCATTTCTATCAACACTCGCCATGATAGAGCGGGTGAATAAAAACCATTAAAAACAAGGCTTAGAAAATATGAGGTATTTTCTTACATATGCTTAGAAATGAAGTTATTCCTGCGTTGGCAAACTTATATCCCAACGCAATAGATCCTAGCTTACCGAATGAAAATGTTTGGTTCCAGCAAGACGGGGCAACACCCCATTATGCTTTAATGGTAAGAACTTATTTAGATGAAATCTTCCCCAATAAATGGATTGGACGAAGAGGTACTATTGAGTGGCCAGCTAGGTCGCCAGACCTTACGCCGTTAGATTTTTTTCTGTGGGGTTATCTCAAGAACAAAGTATATGCAACACAACCAAATAGCATTGTAGACCTCAAAGACAGGATAACTACAGAAATACGGAATATTTCACCTCAAACTTTAAACAAAGTTAAGGAGGAGTTCTATAGGAGACTGTGCTATTACCAACAACTAGGTGGAGAACATTTTGAGCATTTATTTTAATGTATTAAAATCAAATACATCAGGTATTTTATGTATGTGTTTAATAACTGTAAAAATAAAAATTTCACCCTGTATAATTCATAATTGACCATACATTATTCAGTTTGTTGGAATCGGTTCATTAAGAGGATTTCAAAAATATGCAAATATACAGGGTGTTTCATTAAAAAAAAAACAACACCGACTATGGCATATTTGCGTGAATCTCCCTGTTCATTTAAATTTATGTTTACATAACGCACAACTCAATTCAAAAGTTGACGTGTCTCGGCATTTTCTATAATTTTCTAAAATAATGACATAAAGAATTTTATTCCATAAGTGGTTTCCACACTGTATATGCATTTTTAACATTTCACATTAATTGTTTTTTCTCATTTCTTTTTTTTTGTTGAACAATAAACCCGTTAAAATTCATTAAAGACTAGTTCAATTTCCCAACCAAGGGAGAATGATAGTATAAAAGTAGGAGGGATTGTAAAGGGGACGAAAAGCGAATTAAATAGGTATCATATATATATACATAAATGATTTTCCCGTATAAATAATATGCCTGGTTCTACCCCAGTCCTAACCCTATAACCGACGTAACCCTACCATATAAAGACCTCTCATTATCGACAACAGCTGATAGCCGCGGAGGCCGAATCCAACCTTTCGAACATTTATATCAGGAGTCGTCGATTCCTGATTCCCACGTACTCGTGGGTGGTGACAGCCAGCTACGCTGCCTTCTCTTTCCTGTTAGGGACTCAAGTCGTTGATTTTTGTTTTCAGGTGGAGAACTTCAGAGCAGAAATTGTACAACCGGTACCAAGGTGTTCTCTGGTGTTGCAGTGATCTCGGAGACACTGGTGCCGTGTTACACAGTTATAGAAATATATATTAAGGAAAATCAAACAACTGAATCAACAGTAATTTTTAACACAAAGAATTAATAATAAATGGAATGTATCTTAAATTAAACAATATATATATATATATATATATATATATATATATATATATATATATATATATATATATATATATATATATATATATATAAAATCAATAGAAAAGATTTTGTCGTACAAACCCCAAAATGATATACACTGACCCAAATTATGTCCCCTGATGTTACACAACACAATGTAATAAGTAATGGACTAATAGATGCAAATCAGAATAACAACTCAAAAAAAAATATATAAATATCTAGTGGGTATATGATCATTCATTATTGATTGATGCGGAAGTTAAATAAAATATTAAGGAAAAGATACAGTATTTGAACAGAGCCTTAAATAAAAAAACTCTGATAATCATCATACAAAAAAAATAGTACCATCGTTGTCTGTTCGAGAGAACACAGATTTCTGTTTTCAATGAATTATATAAAATTAGAAAACCGTGTCCCAATAGAAAATGTGCTTTAGCACATGGTAAAAAAAACTCACTATATTTTCCACGACTTATAAAAATATGTTCAATAATGCTGGCCAGTAATAAATAATAGAAAATAAATTTAGGTTCTTTTGAATTAAATAGTAAAATAATAAAGAAAACGCACTCTACCCCTAATCAGCCTAATCGCCACGTGTCAAAACTAACCCAAAAATTGATTATACAGAAAATTAATTAGATCTTGAATGAAATAGAACAACCCGGCTTTATAATAAATACTCATGAACACAAGGTAACAGAATAAGTAAAAAGAAAAGTAATAGCTTACCCTGAGATGGTTTATAGGGGTTACTTTCCAAGAAATGTGCAGTCGGTGGCCTCAAATCATGATTTTCAGGTGAATCTTCTGGCATACAACAATACCAATACCAATACTAGCCGTGAAGATTACTTCTGGAGAATAAACCCGAAATCCACAAACAAGTGACCAAAATGATGGGTTTTAAATCTTCAACCAGCCGAACACAATTTCATTAGTGAAGTCCACGTAAAATTCCAATATTCTACTACTTGACACTGATAAAAATAAAACCCAGAAAGAAACATTAGATGGCAAAAACTAATTCGCTCGGTTACTATAGAAGGTGAATTCGAGAAAGTGAAGGCCTTTACACACGCATTGTTTCAAAATAATAGAATAGCAATAGGAGATTATCATTTTATTACAAAACCCTTCGTTTTACCGAACCATTTCATGGAAATGTTGCTTTCAGCAAAACACAATACCATTACCCTATATGCAACTACCATAAAACGAAGCAATAAGGGTATTAAAAAAACGTTAAATAATTATTTAGTTGAAGTAGAATGTGAACTGGGCATAATAGATAGTCAGCTGTGGATATATTAACCAGACATTTCACTCAAATATACCGAAATTATACTAGAATGCTGAAAGTTATAATTCATGTATACGGGGTGGCTCAAAAATATTTAATGCTAAAATCAAACCATGACAGTAACTAATTAGTAGAACCGATCTACTATAACTGTAAGTTCGCTTGTAGCTACCTAGAAGCATAATACTAGTACCTACCAAATATTTCGCGAGAGGGCAGAGGACACACATCCATGACGCATTCTCAATGGTAGTCTGGTAGTAGATGGTTGTTTGTAACACCCCTAGTGGTTTTAAATCTTTGATTTTGAAGAATCATCCATTCGTGGGAATTATTTTTAAACCCACTTTTGATAAGTCTGACTATCGTAGTTTTCGATGAATTGTGTATTTTGATGTGTCAGACTTATAAACCTGTTTAAAGGGATTTTGGATATCTACTCTTATCAACCACCATTTTGGATCAGAACTGTTCATAATAGAAGGAGCGAACGGTCTTTGAAGTATAGTAGTCTATCAGTTACATCAGACCTGGTAATTGGAGTCGTTTTAGATTGTTTTACACAAGTAACCCCGTGCATAAGGGTAAGTGATTGTTTATTATTAACAACTTTCATTTCAACAGCGAGTACATGTTTTGTTGTTATCAGTTTTTTCTCTGTCATTTGTTTTATATTTGATTGAGTTAAAAGAGTAAAAAAGGTCAATCTAGGTGTTTAATTAGAGTTTAATTCGATTTTAAGTGATATTGATTTTTATTTGTACATAGATTTAAACGCTGGGAAAAATTAGCAAAGTTTCATATTAATTTCGATATAATTTTAACCTTTTAGTTATTGATAAGTAATTAGTAAATAATTATTCAAGATTTAGGTTTTGATGGCGTAGGATAAAGTGCTAACTAATTATCGAACTGGGAATTATATTTTTTTTGGGTTTGTCATCTGACAAAATACCTGACAAAATAAAATGTTTTCTTTAGGGTTCATGTAAGGGGCTGATACTCTTGGCATACCTAGCTCTTCCCTATTTGGATTGGTGTTTCAAAGATTGGGAGTCGAACACGAGGAATCACCAGCGCACTTCTTCAGGGATCATCATTACGCAAGTTTTCATTATTTTCTTTTATTAGCAAGCATAGTTTGGTCAATTCTTTATTCAATTAAACTAAACCATCAACAAAAAAAATCTATTAATACTATGAAATAAATATAAAGGTGTTTAATTATGTCTGTGTTTTAGGGTGTATACTTTTATTAATTGTTAAGCGTTAATTAATGCTACGGATTACTTTACTTATCAATTAAATATTACTCCACACACTGGTGATTACATAGATTTTGCGCATGCGCCTGAGCTCAAGCGACGTTTTTTTATTTCATTTTTCATAGCATGCATTAATATCGCCTGTAGTAAATTGGTTAGTTGCTTCATAGTTGTGGAGTTACTTGATCTCTGATTAACTATAACTTATAATTATAACCAATAATTTATAACTTATAATTAGTCTGTTAAGTCAAGTACACGCTTGTAGATGCTTAATCTAATTTTTCTAGACTGAACTGGTATTGTTTGACTTACGATATTATGCTTCCTAGTTGGGAACAGCTACTATTTTTTTCTTTCTTGTGTAACATTACCTGGGTTCTATAATTGCTTAAGAGTTTGTGTATCGTTTTTTTTACTGCTCATTATCGCTCATGACTTTTGGTTATTTCACGTGCATTATTGACTACTGCTACTGTCGAATAAACATAGTTAAGAGATTTACGACTTTTATTATTTTTGTATTGGCACCTATTTGGTAAGTTTAGAGGTGCTGGATGAAAATCAGGTAGTTGTAAGGGGCAAAATTACCTGGCGCCCTTATTAAGATCATTATTTTCATTTGAATACAATTTTTAAGCCCCTCCCATCTCCGCGAGAGCTGACGGCAACGCCTACGGTCGTAGGTGGCGACTTAGGTTTTTAGCAAACCTCATCTGGTTTGTTGAATTATTATTATTTTTTTTTTATTAGCAGATGTCGGTCGCAAGGTATAGCAAACAAGAGAAAAGGGTATGCAGTGTACCTCAACCTCAAGTTGTTTATCAATATAATAAAAACATGGGCGGTGTGGACTTACATGATAATGATGTGGCCAATTATCGTATAAATATTATCGGTAAAAAATGGTGGTGGCCTCTATTTAAAAATACGTTGGATAACATGATCGTCAATTCTTGGAAAATATATAATATAGCAAACAAACAAAAAATGTCTCAACTTGATTTTCGATCGTACTTGGCCCTAAGACTCATAAAATTTGAACAATCCAGAGAAGCTAAATCTACCCCGTCGAATGTACCAAACGAGGTTCGAACAGATACTTTAGATCACGTTATTTTCAAACAGGAGTCAAGAAGACATTGCCGCGTGTGCCATAGTCATACTGTGTATATATGCAAAAAATGTAAAGTTCATTTGCATGCACCATGTTTTTCACAATATCATACATAATGGATCGTGCCAATGGTGCGTATACGCACCACTGTTTTTTTTTATAACCCGTTTGCCAAAAAAAATTTTTTATGTATTTTTGTCTTAATTGATGGCTATTCTGATCAATAAAACTATTTGAATTAGGTTTTTTAGTTATTATTACCCTTGGTAAAAGATGGGTTAATGTAATATGGAATTAATTCAGTTATAATTTTATTGTAGTGTTGGAAAAGAATGGTGATATTAAAGAAGCCACCTGCACTTGTCCCAGAAGCATAAAATGCCATCACATTGCGGCGTTGGCACTTTTTGGGCATTACAATATATCTGTAACAGATAAATCATGTGCATGGAAGGCACTACCTAAACAGAAGGTTGGGCCGGTGATATCTGCAGAAGAGCTTTACCCCCCAAAGCCCTATACAGCTCTTGAAAATGGGGTACCAGAAGCATCAATCAACAGATTGAAGGAAAGGCTACGCAGCTTTGGAAATACTGTTGGTTTTACCTGGCTATTGAATGAGGAGTCAATAAATTTGATGGAATATAGATTTCCGGTATTTGAAGAAATAATTTCTTCCAAGGACTTCTTGGAGGCCACAGATAAAGTGTCTGTGTTCAAAGAAAAATATGATGTTGATGATCAGTTAATAAAAGAGATCTCTGCGACCACTACTGGCCAGGTGTCAAATGAAAAATGGCACCTTGTGAGAAAATTTCGATTGACTGCTAGCAGCTTTGGTGATATTATTGCTGCGTGCAGGAGAAACAGATTCCCAGTGAGTTAGTTCAAGACACTCTTTGAATAGATTTACGAAACAGTTAAAAGTTACTTCATTCTCAGTATATGAGATATTTTTCAATATGTTCGTTTTTTTGTTTTTAATTGATTGACATAACAAGTCAATCAACGAATTGTAATTGTCAAAAATATCTATTCGAATTTGTCTGAGTGTTTTTATAGACTTTTGAAGCAGCTACTTAATTTAAGATATTCCTTCAAGCGGCGATTGATAGAATAAAACATTTGGAGGCCCCGGCGAGATAGCTGCTGAAATTGAAACACAAGTAGATAACGACGACTACACTATGGCCATGGAGCTATTGAAGATTTCTTTCAATACGTATTGTACTGATTTGGAGCAAACATTGAAGCAACCGAATCCTGATGTAGCTCAAATTCAAGGTACATTCAAATTATTGACTAGATTGAAAGAAGAATTTGAAGAAGAGTCTAACAAACTGATTCATTCGATGCTTAGCGCAAAGGAAAATAAAGACGCTATAGCAAAAGTTATGAAAGACTCCCACGAAACAACGATTAGATTTAGTTCTCTCGCTTTCAACGTTGAACGGCTTATGACAGCTAACCTCGAGAAATCTATTTCTGTTTCTTCAAATAGAACCAAACTTAAACTTCCAAAAATTGATTTCCGTAAATTTGGAGGCGAAATAAAAGATTGGCTACAATTCTGGAGTTTATTCAAGCGGATACACGATGATGATGAGATGGAAAACGATGATAAATTTCAATATTTACTTCAGTCTACGGTACCAAATTCCAAAGCACGACAGCTTATCGAGAGTTATCCATCTACAGGTGATAATTATAATAAGGCAATAGATAGTTTGAAGTCCAGATTTGGTAGGAATGACCTACTCATAGAATATTATGTTCGAGAACTTCTAAAGTTGGTTTTAAAGAATCTATCCAATAAAACCAATAACTTAACAACACTGTATGATAAAATGGAGTCTCAACTAAGAGCACTAGAAACTCTTGGTGTTACTACTGATAACTGTGCGGCAATGTTGTACCCCTTATTAGAATCGTGCTTACCAGAAGAAATATTGAGGACATAGCAAAGAAATCCTGAGTTTTCAACAATTGATCTGTTGAAGACACGTTTGGAAAAACTTATGGAATTTCTCAAACGTGAAGTTGAAAATGAAGTGAGGATATCATTGGCTACCAATTTTGAAATGAAACCCCGTTAGAAAGAACCAGAATTGAAACCTAACGTCCCTTCTGCGACTGGATTATTCAACCAGAACCCAAAATGTAGTTTTTGCCGAGAACAGCACCATAGCAACACGTGTAAAGAAGCATTCAAGATGTCACTTGAACAAAGGAAACAGAAACTTCTTCAAAATGGATCATGTTATCGATGTTTACGTCAAGGTCATTTAGCACGGAAATGTAATATGTTTTCTAAGTTGGAATGTACCAAATGTGGTGGTAAACATGTTCCGCTGATGTGTTCAACCAAAGACTCTGAAAATTCAACTCCATCAAAAAATCTATCTCCTAAAATTCCAGAAACAGAATCTTTGGTAGTTACTCGAGTGATTACAGGAATGTCAAATCAAACTTACAACCATGTTTTCCTTCAAACTTTAGCTGTTAACATTATTTATATTAATCAAATCAGAAGAGCAAGAGCTCTACTCGATACTGGCTCTCAAAAATCATACATTTTGAGAAAAACAGCGGTTCATATGCAGATGCAAGTAGTAAGAACTGAAGAGATGGTGCATACCTTGTTTGGCGGATACAATACAGAGACAGTGAATCATGATTGTTTCGAGACCCAGTTACAAAGATTGGATGGAAAACATTCTTGTTCATTAGAAGTCTACGACCAAACTATCATTTGTGGAAATATTGCCAGTATTCATGATGGTTGTTGGTATCAAGAAATAGAGAAACTAGGTATCACCGTATCTGATACGGAAGATGGTCCTATAGAACTTTTGTTGGGAGCTGATGTAATAGGCAGGCTCTACACTGGGCTACGTCACCTTTTGTCATGCGGTCTAGTATTAGTAGAAACAAAATTGGGATGGACATTGATGGGGAAAACACCAGTTGACGCTACCAGAGGAATGCTTATTACTAATATGCTTGTTAATGATAAATTGGTGTCAGACTTTTGGAACCTAGAACTTCTTGGTATAAACGATCCAGTCAAAGAACTGACAAGAGCAGAAACTGAGAAAGCGGCAATGGAACATTTTACAGCGATAGTAGATAGAAAAGGGGGAACCTTTTAAGGCGATTTTGAGCAGCCTGACAGCAGTTGACCTCTAGGAAATGACTGTGCATGGGGAAGCAGTTAAGGGGATTTTGAGCAGGGTTAATGGCCGCAGTTGACCTCTAGGAAATGACTCAGGGTTTCATAGAAATCAGTGATGCATGTGGAACACGGAAAATAAAAATTATACAGGGTGCACCGAAAGTAACTACATTTAATAGGAGGGGGTATACAGAGCAGTAGTCAATTACACTATATGTAGTGAAGAGTAGTGAGTGAATTATTATTAATTTGAGTAGAAATGGAAGAATTGAAAGAAGCTGTGCAAACTTTAGTATATGATTTTAACAAACGTCGACAAATGATTGATCGGGAGCAGATATATGGTTGGGAAGAATATACATAGCAGAAGATTGTATGCAGCAGGCGAAAGTGTATAGAAAAGGAGCTGACGCTTGCAAAAATTTTATAAAAGGATTAATTTGCATTGTATGTTAGAATACAATCACTTACTTCCTGAAGAACTTCGCTTGAAGAATGAAGAATTCAAGGAAGAAAAATAATGTTATCTTAAAATAAAAAGCAGTGAATTTCATACGTTGTATTCATAGTTATTATACAAAACAACATTCTTTATGAGGTATTGCATGCGTAGTCTATCAATCAAGTTTCTTCAAGTAGAACAGCATATGGTTTGAAAACACGCAAATTCATTTTCTACCGTCTTACATGTATTGAGAATATTGTAAATGAGATATCCATTAATAGTACCCGCATATGTAATAACATAAATTTATAGACACGTAGAACTGCGAAAATGATGAAACAGAAAAACCCATACATGATTAAAGTAAATTCTTGATTACCCGCATATCGTAAATTCAGCGAGATATATAACTATGAAACAAAAAAATCCATAAATCGAGAAACGTTACAAGCGAACATATTAAAAAGTGGTTCAAAGACCTGTCCTGGGAAACTAATACATGATTAAAGTAAATTTTTGATTACCCGCATATCGTAAATTCAGCGAGATATATAATTATGAAACAAAAAAAATCCATAAATCGAGAAACGCTACAAGTGAACATATTAAAAAGTCGTTCAAACACGCATCCTTTAAAACTAATTGAAGAATAAATTACAACAAGTATCGACAAGTATCGACTAGACCCGCATATAATTTTAAAAGCAGAAATTTATGGGAAGATGTACAGCTCTGAGAATTAATTGGTTTACTATTAAAACTTGTTCAAATCTTCTTAAGTAATTCTCCTACTCCTAACTCTCGGGCCTTGCGGTATATAAGAGGAAAATATTACGCTCAAAGTATAGTTTATTTTATCGCATAGATGAAATGCAAAAACAACAAAAAATTGTAAATATAATTAGTGAGTTTAGGAGAACAAAAAAGCAAACAAGATTCGAAAAGATGAGTAAAAAAAGTATACCAATGGTGATCAAAAAGGAAGCTTCAGGAACCAATTACCAAATATTATCAGCCACAAAAAATGATGATTGTTCATCAAATAATTCAAACGACGTAATAATAATAGAAGGTGAAACACAAACATTACGAAATTGTAATTATGACGACATATCTATGGATGGGATTGTAGAAAACGAGTTCGATGTAGAGCAACTGTTTCAACAGGATGATTTCAATAGTGCTGTAGGAGTTACCGAAGATGGCGTAGATCAAGTAAAATTGGAAACAATGATCAATAAGTATAGTGAAAATGTGAACATGTTAATAGAATCGAATAAAGCATTTTTAAGTGAAGGTTACGCGCAGCGACAAAATTTAAAGTTAAAAATGGAGAAATACGAGAAAAAATATTTGACAGCCAAAATTCTATTAGAAAAATTAGATGTTAATCTAAAAATTGCAGAATCGCTCAACTGTTTAAATCTGTAGTGAGGATAGTGATATATTAAAAACAATAATCGAATCAAAATTGAATCAATTGTTTAAATTTTTAGTGAGTTATAGTGATAAAGAAGTATAGTGAAAACATTAATCGAATCGAATAAATTGAAAGTTGAAGAGAGAAAAACACAAGAAAAATATTTGACAGCCAAAATTCTATTAGAAAAATTGGACGCTAAACTCAAAAATTGTTAAATTAATAAATTGTTAAACATTTAAATTATATATTTTGCATTTCATCTATATGATAAAATAAACTATCATATTATAACTAATTATGACTTATTTTTCCCTATACACCCAGTGAGAAAATAAATTGAAAGTTGAAGAGAGAAAAACACAAGAAAAATATTTGACAGCCAAAATTCTATTAAAAAAATTGGACGCTAAACTCAAAAATTGTTAAACATTTAAATTATATATTTTGCATTTCATCTATATGATAAAATAAACTATCATATTATAACTAATTATGACTTATTTTTCCCTATACGCCCAGTGAAAGTATATTTGAGAAAATAAATTGAAAGTTGAAGAGAGAAAAACACAAAAAAAATATTTGACAGCCAAAATTCTATTAGAAAAATTGGACGCTAAACTCAAAAATTGTTAAATTAATAAATTGTTAAACATTTAAATTATATATTTTGCATTTCAGCTATGTGATAAAATATACTAACAACTAATTATGACTTATTTTTACCTATACACCCAGCTGAAGCAATTAATCTCATACAATTTTTGTTAATTCACGAGATAAAATAAAGTATAACTAATTTATCCTCGTACATTAAAGTATATTTAGCAAGACCGGATATCCATTTCTTTTGTAAGCGTGAAACAAGTTTCTTCTTTTTTACCGTGTCAGGCATCGGATCGTAATTCTTGAAAGTAAAACAGTTATGAAAGCACAGGACCGGATTGGAAATTAAAGATGATATATGAAATATAGTATTTTATTCGATCAAACCCAAAAGTGTAGTGAAATAAAATCCACAGTACTGGATATGTGACTAATGTCATACATTTTTATGTTGAAAAATATAAAAAGACACAATTGAATAGATATTAAAATAAATTGAATATAAAGTTGCATTAATATTAAAATTGTAGTGAAATAAAATCCACAGTACTGGACGTGTTACTAAATTTCAAAAATATTAAATTTTTTGAACAATACAAAAAGATACAATTGAATTAAAACAAATTTATGGCACATTGATGTTGAAATGTTTGTTGTTGCACAAAGAACAATAATCAACTATACAATATATAAATAGTTCTCTTTCACAAATGGTACATTTAAAACATGAGTCTGGTAAATTTGCAGCAGGTCCGGTGAAATGCTCGCTGACATGTTGAGATTCCACGTTTAAATTGAGCCCGCTGGTCACATCAAAAAAGCAACAAGTACATAGTCGTTGATCAGTCATGGAATAGTAGTACTGTAACACGCAAAGCGGTTTTCCAAAACTATAATTTAGCCATTTCTGACTATCCACTGTTTCAATATGAAACGATTTGAAATCAATAGTGGAACCTGTATCATGTTCCTGTTCCGAAGTACAGGAACTGATAACAGAATCCACTTCACTTCCACTATCGTCATCGATTCTATTAACCTCTTGGTTTTCTAACAAAACCGCAAAATCGAAAGACTCGTTATCACTATCCATACTTTCTTCTTTTATTGCACTACAGTTTTGGGTTTGATACGTTTTGCAGCGTTTAAACGTATTATATATAAAATTTCAGACATGCGCAACAAGAGTAGCTAGGGCATGCGCAAACTCAAGCACTATTCAGTGTCTCACCACAAAATCATTTATTATAATATAAGCTAGTAAAAACAAATTTATTGGTAGAGTTGTATTAAATATTTGTAGAGTATTCCAACGTCTGTTATCCATCTTGTCGTTTTCTTTTTTGATTGATTTTTTCATCATCTTGGCAAACTTACAGTCTGGGCTAAATTTTAAATGTTCTTCATGAACGCAATCTTCGGATAACCACTCATGAATTTCCACATGACAATTAAAACAACGAGTTATGTCACTATAACCAACATAAAAAAAACCCGCTAACGCCAAATCTATAGGAGAAACTTTACCAGCCCAATTTTTGAATGATTGCAAGCGGTAGTCATACAATGATAATAAATCGGAGAAATCTTCTAAACACATATTGATGGTGTGAGTCAAATTCGTTTTGCTATAACTATTTATAGATTTCCCCATCCATTCCAATACTAGCATTATTTCTCCCACCACTTTCACATATCTATAAAAAGTCATGAAGAAACCATTCCGAGCATAGTTTTGTCATGTTAGTTGTGGGGGAAATGTCTTCAAATATGGTTCAAAAGGAAGTGTTTTTGGGGGAGCGTCGATTTGACTTGAATCAGTCAAAGTCAAAGTTTGTTACAGTGTGTTTATCAGCAGAGTGCACTCCTTGTGTAATAATTTCAGGGAACAGGAATAATTATATAGTTTTTTACGAAAAGGAATGGGAGGAATTAATATGTTTCAAGGATTTGATTGACAATTTTTTCACTGCAGCGGAAACCCTAGACCCTATAGATGCGGGCTATTTTTGGCTTCAATTTCAAAAGTTTGAGCAGAATAAAGTGCTAAAAATTTTAACTGGACACGCTAGTATTTGTTTGGGGTATGCAAGTATATCCGAGCTGTGGAAGATATTACCACTAATAAAGAACACCTTTGAAACATTAAAAAACCAGCAGTTTTTAGGAACTATGAAAATTTTACAACTGGCTGTTACTAAATCACAAGATGCTCCGAAAACAGCACTAGAAGTTCTACAACCAATCAAAAAAATCAATCCAATTACATACAACCTAGGTCTTGAAGTAATTTACAGATTTCCTGAATTACTACAAGATGAAAAAAGTCAGCTTTAACGAAAACTTTAACAAAATACATGTTCTATATGTCTGGCGATATGCATATCATGCGGCAAGAAAAAACGATTGGCAAGCTAGATATCTCGATCAGTTACGCTTCAAGCAACGAATTCAACAAGCCGCCAAATTTATCAATCCTATTTTACATGTAATACATAGATGTAAAGTTTATAATAAAAGATATGCAGTAATTATTATGTTTTATTTAAAAAGTTAGTTTACAATACATTATTTTTATTAATCCAAGAGTTGTGCGAGTTATCTAATCCCAGCCATTTCACCAAAACCTTATTTCCTTTTTTTCTCAATACTTTTTCAACGAGATAAACGTCGGGGTGTTTCACTTTTAAAAGTTCCTCAGTGTAAAAAGCTCCTTGAATCGGTTGATTACTCTCGTCTTGTAAAAGATATGTGGCTGGATTGGTCAGCTTGACTTTATAGATTGTGAAAATTTCGGTTGACCAGTTGGGTGTATAACCTTTGGAAAATGATTCACGATATTTACTTATGCGTACAAAATCACCTTTTTTAAATCTAGGTTTGCGGGGGTCGACTGTTTTCATGTGGTTGAAAGCAATAATATATTTGGCGTTTGTCTCATTAACCTTACTGGGAATAGCACCCGTTGTTGAATGCCTGGTATTATTGTATTTCTTAACAATTTTTGGTAGCAATTCCAACCATTTATATGACCCTTGCACACTAAATTCTTTCCACAATAAAGTTTTGAGTGTTCGAATAACTCTTTCTACAATGCTAGCTTTAAGGTTTGAAAATGTGCTGTAATGATTTATTCCATACTGTTGCATCAGCTGTTGGAACTCTTTGTTATAAAATTCTTTACCCATATCGGTCTGTAAGTTTTTAGGCGGGCTCATTTGGGAGAGTACTTTTTGCATAGCCTCTGTAATGTCCTTGGCATTTTTTCGCTTTACAGGTTCAGCCCAAACGAATTTACTAAAAGTATTGATTATTACAAGTATATATCCAAAACCTTTGTTAACGCTTTTATAATTATTCAGAATCGCCAAATCAGCCTGAAGAAGATCATGCAAACCTTTGACAATCACATGTCGTCTCTTGTAATTTTTACGAGCCGGACTATGCAATTCATTAACTACATCTCGCTTCACATTACTCATATTTTTGTAGAGCACACTGAATTACAAATTCAACGTAAAATTGTTTATAACTAGGGTTTAACGCAAACTGTAAAGTATCGCCTTTTTTAACAGATTTATCAACTATACCGGATTGGTCAGATATTTTTTTGTTATAGCGAATATATAGTCCATCAAAAGTGCATTTAAAATGTTCAACTTTTCCTGATACTGGTATCGTAAAAGTGCTTGTATTACAGTCTAAGACGTAAAAAAACTTGTCTGTTCCTTGACTACCATTGATTTTGAAAAAAATTTTGGTATGGAATTTATAGGGATCCCCAATATAAAAATTATCACTGAGCAGTGGTGCTGCTACAATTTCGTCAGAGGGTTTTAACGCTTGACTGCGAAGGAAGTGTTGATTGAACCTGTTAATCGGCATATTAAGATTGAATGGGCCATTTTTATCAAGGGGGTGCTATTTATTCAACTGTTGCAACGGGCAAAGTAGGGTAAAATCAGCACACATATTATTTACAGAACCTACTTTAAATTCAATTTTATCGCCCTTTTTTATTTTCATGGTGGATAACTCATGATATTTATAAACCTTGCCATTTATCAAAACATCACCGTCACTCGAGTAGTGCTTACAGCTTTCGATAGAACCTTCAACAGGAAAAACGAAAGCAGTCCCTCCATTCTCTAAAACATACAAGGGATTTTTTGTCTTTTTTACCCCTATTAATCGAATGATGCATGTACTAAAATATTCTTTTGGTGTGCAAATGTAAAAGGGTGTTTTAAGTATCGGTTCAGCGGTAGAAGGAACGTCTACACATTCTGAGGTGGAGAGGTAATGTTGATTGAAATGATTTAACGGCATGTTCACGACTAAACAATTTATAAAGTAATCAAAGTATTTATTCGATTATACCACCCTCCCGTAATTCTTCAATAATGGATATAATTTCATTGCGATGACCTGTATTCCCTGCTGCTTGAGAAGCTACAAGTAATCGTAACCTATCAACTATTTCATTAAAATCATCAAAATATTTATAATCAATGGGTTTGTTATTGTAATCCATCATAGTCAACTTCCCCCCAAGTTTTGACATTTTACGTGTCAGTACACCAGTTAATAGAGACCGAGGGGCCGTACCAGCCCTCGGTCTAATCGGTTTTGGTTTTAGTTCAGGCTTAATGATGAATGTATATTTATCTTTAATATCATTGGGGAATGTTCTGATGGGTAAATCGGGGTTATGTTCTCGACGAATAGCATTTGTTCGTTTAATAATATCTACATAATTATCCACATCTCGTTTAGTATATACAATTGGGTTTTTTTTAAAAAGCAACTCTTACAACCCAGGTGTACCCAAATATGTTATATGTTTTACGATAATATTTTTACCCTTAAAGTCAAGTTCAGAATCACCAATGTAAAACTTTTCTTCGTTGGGATTATGAAAAACGCCCAAAATATGATCATATACCCCTTCCGTATCTCGTATCATCCCCTCGATAAATTCTCTAGGAAGAGGTGTGTCAAACTGTTCAAAATACTCTCTCAAAACGTTTGGGTCGGTGATTGTACGATAAAAATCACTTATGCTGTCATCGATAAATTGGTCTTGTCTGGTTCTATCTGGAATATCTCCCGAATCATTTCGAGATTCATAAGTTGTTTCATCTGTTAAAAATCTCGTGTTGTCCTGGAAAGTACTGTGAAAATCTGAATCGTTATCGGGCTCAAAAAATGCTAGTTGATCGTAACGAGTTGTGGGTGATTTTTTAATAGTAATGTTACCTTTTGTCGGTGATATTTCTTGTTTAATAGGTTTCCCCAAAGTTGAAACAAATTCTTTGAGAGGCTGGTATGATTTTTCCAATTTACTTTGAGACTCATGCCTCTGCTGTTTGAGAAGTTTATATTTATTTTTAATATCTTGACGTGATTTTATGAGCTGTTTCCCTAATCGTTCATTCATTGTGACTAATAGATTTCACATTTTTTAAGGTCTTATATATACATCAAACCCTTTTCGATATTTTCCAGAGGATAATGCACAGTCCTTATCAATAACTAAAAATCCAAACTTATCTTTCCAACAAAACGATCCCATGTCTTTAAATTGTTGAAAACTCATGTCGATATTTGCATGGTCGTCAAAAATATGTTTCAGATTAGTAACATCTTGGGGGAATACAATTAACAGATTAGCATTATCCCGAATTAGTTGTTTTGGAATCGCTGAATATGTTTGACATAAATAAAAACAATCGGTCTCTTTATGTCGACCAAAACAAAAATAATTTTTGATGATATTTTGGTCACAAGACGCCACATCGTCAAATATAACTATGGAATTATGTTTAATATTTTCGGGGAGCGGAAAATCTTCACTTTTACTAAATTCTTGGTAACCGATCTCTCGTATGGGTTGTAGTAATAATCGCAGATATTGATATTTTGGTTCCTGCAGTGATTTCGAATATAAATAAACATTTTCATATTTCATACCATTAGGATGTTCCAACAAGGATAACATTACGTTGGTTTTACCACTTCCACGAGGCCCTACTATAAGTGTTCGTTTAGAATTACCTCCAAATAATACACCGTGATTATTTTCATTATTTGTAATGTCATAGTTTTTAACTGGTAAGGAAACTTGTTGTTTTACAAGCTTCATGTTGAAGACTGTTAGTATATAA
Organism: Lochmaea crataegi; assembly: GCA_947563755.1. NCBI lineage: Eukaryota > Metazoa > Arthropoda > Insecta > Coleoptera > Chrysomelidae > Lochmaea > Lochmaea crataegi. Next base: position 41,359,307 of record OX387429.1, read on the forward strand.
AGAGAAACACTCATATATAGGTGTTAGTATGAAAAATAAAGCGGTGCCACTTGAACGTCGTAGGACTAGAGGTAGAGGACTTGTTAATACATCAATAAATAAGCTCCCCTTTGAACTACACGCCCCTGGGGGGTATCGGTATTTAGGTCCTGGAACGAAGCTAGCAAAGAGATTAGCTCGAGGGGATAAACCAATAAATCCTTCGGACGAAGCAGCGCTACAACACGATATAGCATATTCTCAGAGCAACGATCAAAGTGAACGCCACGTGGCTGATAAAATTTTAGAGAACAGAGCTTGGGATCGTGTCAAATCCAAGGAGGCCAAATTAGGTGAAAAAGTAGCTGCCTGGCTGACAACAACAGTTATGAAAGGAAAACGCAAACTTGGAATGGGTCTAAGACGAAAACGTAAAACTAAGAAGCGTGTTATTAAACCACCAAAAATTGGAGGATTTTTACCATTTTTAATCCCTCTGATTGGGGCTTTAGCTGCTGCCGGTGGCGGTGCTGCTGGTATCGCAAAAGCCGTGAACGATGCTAAAGCTAATAGAGATCAATTAGCCGAGCAGCAACGACATAATCTTGAAATGGAGCAAGCTGCTAAAGGCGGTAAAGGGTTATATTTAAGACCATATAAAGGATATGGAATGAGGCAAAAAAAACAAAAAATATGTAAAAAGGGGCGGGGTTTTTATTTAAAACCATATTCAAGAAACTCCCGATAAAATTACCTCAGCACATAATGACAGACTTTGAACTTGAAAAATATATAACGTTATTGCAAATTCCTTATTTTCGTGGCATTTACATGCGTAACTCCTTACCTACAAAAATTAACAAATACGAGTCTGGTATTATCAACTTGGACACACTGCAAGGTGTTGGAACGCACTGGACAGCTTATACAAAGAAGAGTAAAAATGTTACATATTTTGATAGTTATGGTAATTTACCACCACCAATAGAAGTCGTAAAGTATTTTACAAGTAATGGAAAAGTAGACATCCACTTACGAAACAGTACAAAGATTAGGTTACCAATGTGGACAGTATTGTCTTAGATTTTTATATAGTCAGTATAACTGAGTAGGCAACTCATTCCATAACCAACTGTCCAAGATGTCGTATACTTTTACGTTAAGTGGGGAGTCATCAATTCTAAGTGGTGACTTTAACCCACCCATTTACTTAGATGAAAATTCCGAGTATGAGATAGGATTAGCTAATTTTGATACATCCAATAGTATTCCAAACGTAACTCAAACCAATAACGTATTAGTGTGGGGTCAGAAAAGCCAATACAACTATATCATCCCTATAGGCTCCTATGAACTGGATGATATTATAAAATTAATTGAAAAAGAAATGTTCAATATAGCGGGTACTACAACCCGCATTGTGCCAGATAGTCGAACAGGGTCTGTATCAATGAAAAGCACTGAAACTATAAATTTTACAGTTGATAATTCAATAGGGGATCTGTTGGGTTTCTCAAAAGTCTTTCTTGAACCGAATAAGGTAAATACCTCAACAAAAATGATAAATATTTTAAAAGTTAATACTATATGTATTGACTGCAACATTGCAGTCGGATCATTTTTGAATGGAGAACCAGTCCACATTATACATCAGTTTTTCCCCCAAGTTCCCAGTGGGTATAAAATAGTGGAGCAACCTTTAACCATACTGTATTACCCTGTAAGCATTAAAACCATAAACAACATTACTGTTAGGGCTCTCGATCAAAGCGGTGATTTAATTGATTTTCAAAAAGAAACTATCACTGTTCGCTTACATCTTCGAAAAACTAATTGAAATGGTTTGGCGGTTTAATCGTATACATCCATATAAAAGCACATTTATTCACAAAACTATCAGTAGAGCGAAAACCACAGCATTGTTAACGTCTACAAATCGGAAATTTTTGCAGTCTTTGGGTTTCAAAGTGTTGGTATAATGGAAGTTTTACATGTTACGGGCGAACCTTTTAGCGACACTACCATTGAAGACTATCAATTCCATACATACCAACCGTATTCTTCTGCTAACCTCAACTATAATGATGAAATAAGAATTCCAATTCAAGATCTAGAAGCTCATACTCTCCCCAGTAATTCAGTTCTGTACATAGAAGGGAAATTACTGACTGATAAAAATACTGTTCCAACAAAATTTAACTTTATTAATAACGCTATTGCGTTTTTATTTAGAGAAATCAGGTATGAGTTGAATGGTGTAATTATTGACGCTGTCCGACAAGTTGGTATAGCTACGACAATAAAAAATTATCTATCTTTAAACGAAAATGAGAGTAAGCTGATGAATAATGGGGGGTGGTATCCAAACAATGGAAAAATTCTAACAGATTCCAAGGGTAATTTTAATATATGTATTCCTTTAAAACTACTCATGGGTTTTTTTGAGGATTTCAAGAAAATTATAATTAATATGAGACAAGAGTTGATTATAATTCGAGACAAAGACGACATCGATGTTGTAGTTGCTTCTGATGAGTCTGAGAAACCAAAAATTGAGCTATTGAAAGTTTATTGGAATGTACCTCACATAACTCCAAGCATTAAAGAACAGCTGAGACTAAATAAAATTATTCATAGCAATATTGATCTACCAATTAAATTTAGGAGCTGGGAACTGATTGAATATCCTGCTCTTACAGATACTACTCGTCACACCTGGCCCGTCAAAACGACGACTAAAATTGAAACACCCCGACATATTGTGGTAGCATTCCAAAAGGGTAGAAAGGGCAAACTTTTGAAAGATATGAGTAAATTTGATCACTGTAACTTGACTAATTTACGTGTGTTTTTGAATTCTGAGCGTTATCCTTATCATGATTTACATCTAGATTTTGATAGTAATCGTTTTGCCACTTTGTATGAGATGTTTGCCAATTTTCAAGAAAGTTATTACCACATCCAAACTAATCAACCTATATTTAATCCAGAAGAATTTAAAACCAAAGCCCCCATCGCCCACATCGACTGTTCTCGTCAAAAGGAGGTTTTACAGAGTGGTTCTATTGTTCTTCGAATAGAATTTGAAACCAGTAAAAATGTGGGTAATGATGTATCAGCATATTGTTTGATTATACACGAAAAAGAATTTTATTACAATCCCATGACAAAAATTGTTAGACAAGTGTAATGCGCATGCGTTTATGTGTTAAAAGTCTGCAGCAGCATGAAGTTTCTTTCAGTACACTATGGGATTTCGTCAACGACTCGAGCAGTATATTATTAACTTGGCTAAACTCAAAGCTGATATTGAGTGGTATAAAAAGAAAAAGCAACTAGTTGAACACTTTAAAAATCTACAAATATGAGATTACTGATGGATGTTCAGGGTTTTAGGATTGAAAACAATAAATTTATAGTGAAGGAATTTGCGGCATACAACGGAAATCAGGTTTGTCATTATGTGTTTAAACCACCATTTCCTTTACGAATGCTGTCCCCCGATTTGCACAGACAGGCTGTTTGGCTCATGAAAAAGCATCACTCTATTGACTGGAATGTTGGTTTCACACCAATACATTTGTTTGGTAATATAGTTGCTAATTTAACAAATGATGCTGACGTGGTTTACGTTAAAGGAAAAGAGAAGGCTGACTATATCAAAAAATATTCATTGGCTCCAGTTTACGAATTTGAAGAACACCCTCCAGTTATTTCATCTGAACCGAAATGTTTTTACCATAGTAATATTAATTGTATTTGTGCGCTATCGAATGTATTTTTTTTATATGAAAACTTTATAATGAAAGAATAAAATAATATAATGACTTTCAATTCACCTTCAGACCTATTGCGCATGCGTTTTCTTGTATATAAATGTAATTACAGAATTGATTCTGTTTAGTTTCATCATGCATTGTATCAAGTGCGGTAAGCGATTTTCTAGAGCTTACAATCTTCGTCGACATCAGTTATGTTGTGGTCAACGTTCAACTACTTGTGACAGTTGTGGAAAACAGTTTTCAAGGTTCGATAACCTCAAAAATAATCAACGTAAGAGTTGTGATGGTCCATCTTTTATTCCTAAAAAAAGACTTAGACCTATGGGTATGGAAGTGTTGGAACCCGGTGTTACCAAGTTACATCACGCATTCAAAACCAGAATAGCTTCCTATCGGTTTTCCATTCCAGATAAAAAGACAAATTATATGGATTTTCTCAATGAGGTTCAACCAAAAGTATTAAATAAAATTCAAGAATACCTTCAGCAACATTATTCATTAAAAATAAATTTTGAAATATTCGGTATATACATAATACCAGAGAAGGAGATTTCAGATATAAAGTCTATGAATACAGCCAACAAAGTTGTGACTACATCAACCGATTTGAAACATGTATATGAAGAATTTAAAGATGAAATTATGAACCAGGCTTCAGAGTTTCAAGAAAAAGATAGTGGGTGGGCACTTCAAGAAATAATGTTTTTAGATGTGAACATAAACCGGTTTAATGCAATTTCCGCTTCTTCTTATGTCAAGTTGCCAAGGGCGATAATTAGAAAACAGACTGTTTTAAATATCCGGAATAATGATAATGCATGTTTCGCTTGGTGTGTGGAAGCAGCAATATTTCAACCCCAAGGAGATCCCACGAAGCCAGAATCTTACCCCCATTTTGATACCTTGCTAGATTTCACAGGAGTAGAGTTTCCGGTAACCCTGAAAGACATTATAAAATTCGAGAAATTGAATAATATATCTGTAAATGTTTATGGGTTGGAATCAGAATTTAAAGATGGAAAAAAAAATATGAAGTTGTTGGCCCCCTTCATTTTACGTCAGAGCGGAAACCGACCCATATTAATCTCTTATTGATAACTGATAGAGATGGAAACACTCATTATACTCTCATCGGGGATTTATCTAAATTATTGAGAAGTCAAAAGACAACGCACAAAGAGAGAACTTTTTTTTGTGTTGGATGTCTACAAAGTTTTTCAACAGAATCCAAATTACAACACCACCAAGAAAATGATTGTACTCACATATACACTAAGCTACCAACTTCTGAAATTAAAATAAACAAGTGTGGGGAGTGGTTACCAGAAAATACATTAAAATTCATCAACTTTGAAAAACAGCTGCAAGTTCCATTCGTTATATACGCGGACTTTGAAAGTTTATTAAAACCGATAGATCATACTGAACCCCATGCTGGTGAATCCTTCACAGTTAAAGTGTGTGAACATGAGCCTTACTCGTTTGCTTTTTATGTAAAGTGTACATATGACGATAGTTTATCCAAATTTGAAATTTATGAAGGTGCCGATGCAGCCCAAGTCTTCATACAAAAATTGGATTCAATAGTTCAAGATTTGTACAATAACCATCTTAAACATGTTATACCGATGCGATCATTAACACCTGAGGAACAAGATAGATATGACACTGCTACCGTTTGTCATATTTGTGAAAGACCATTTGATGTTTTTGATAAAAAGGTTATGGATCATTGCCATGTTACCGGAAAATTTAATAATGCAGCCCATAACTCTTGCAATTTAAATTATAAACTTCCGAAATATATTCCAGTCTTTCTACATAATTTAAAAAATTATGATTGTCATTTGTTTATCAAAGAACTGACCACCAAAGGTGAAAAAATCAGTGCCTTACCCCAAACAAAGGAGAAGTATATATGCTTCTCAAAATCTATTTTGGTGGAAAAGTTTAGTGGTCCCAAGATACGAGATGTGTATATGACATTAAAATTTGTTGATTCCTTTAGTTTTCTAGCTAGTTCATTAGAAAAACTGGCTTCTACGTTGAATCCTGAACAGTGTAATGAGGTACGAAAGTTTTTCCCAAAACATTTTAATTTAATGAGACAAAAAGGCGTGTTTCCGTATTCATATGTGACATCTTTTGATAAACTACGCGAGCGACAATTACCATATAAGGAACATTTTTTTGATACCTTAAAAGGTGTTGATATCTCTGATGAGGAATATGCACGAGCTCAACTAGTATGGAATACTTTCAACTGCACAACTATTAGTGATTATGCAAAGTTATATTTAAAAACTGATGTGTTGCTTCTTGCCGACGTCTTTGAGAATTTTCGCAAAGTTTGTCTTAAGGAATATAAGTTGGATCCAGCTCACTACCTTACCGCTCCTTCCCTGAGTTGGGATGCCATGTTGAGATGTACTCAGATTGAACTACAACTCTTAACCGATGTGGATATGCTTCACTTCTTCAAAAAAGGAATTCGAGGCGGAGTAGCTCAATGCAGCAAGAGGAAAGCTGTAGCAAACAATAGATACTTGGACACCTTTGATGTTAACAAACCAGAGAGCTACATAATGTTTTTAGATGCTACAAACCTTTACGGGGCTGCAATGAAGGAATATCTACCATTTGGTGACTTTAGGTGGTTAACTGAATCTGAAATTGAATTATTCGATGTCGATACTATTGAAGATGATTCGCCTAAAGGATATGATTTGGAAGTGGACTTGGAGTATCCTACCAACCTGCATGATGCACATAACGATCTTCCTTTCTGCCCGGAAAGTATCATCCCTCCAAAATCCAAATATTCAAAGCTGATACCGAACTTGAACGATAAAACCAAATACATAATACACTATCGTAACCTTAAACAGTGTTTGAAAAATGGTTTAAAATTGAAAAAGATTCACAGAGTTATCGAGTTTTCACAGTCTGCGTGGCTAAAGACATACATTAAACTTAACACCAGACTACGCAACAAAGCTACAAATGCCTTTGAAAAAGATTTGTTTAAACTTTTAATCAATGCAATCTTTGGAAAAACGATGGAAAATGTTGAAAAAAGAAAACGTATAATTATATCAAGTCATTGGGAAAACACCAGAGGATCCCTGGGAGCGAAAACTTTAATTGCGAAACCAGAATTCAAATCTTGTTCTGTGTTTAACGATAATTTGGTGGCGGTTCAACTGAATAAAATTAAAGTAGTGTATGATAAACCGTTATATGTAGGATTTTCAGTTTTGGATATTTCAAAGACTATAATATATGAGTTTTATTATGATTATGTTAAACAACAGTATGGTGATTCTGTTAAGTTGTGTTATACGGATACTGATTCATTAGTGTTGGAAGTATTTACTGAAGATTTCTACAAAGACATGAAGGAAAATATTGAATATTTCGATACATCCAATTATCAGACAAATAATATCCATGACATTCCTAAAACAATATCTATTGTCGGTAAAATGAAAGATGAGTTTGCTGGTGTAGTTGTTGAGTCTTTCTATGGAACTGGTGCTAAAGCATATTGTGTTAAATTATCGGAACGATACAACAAGTCTGATATTTTAAAGAAGGCTAAAGGTATTTCTAAACATATAATTGAAACTCAACTCCATCTTAATGACTATAAACAAATCGTTGAAACTGGCGGTATTGTATATAGAAAAATGTATGTTTTCCTTTCCAATATGCATATTATCCACACAGAATTAAAAAACAAGGTAACCCTTTCTTCAAAGGATGATAAGAGGTATGTAATACCACATGACATAAATACTCTAGCATGGGGGCATTTTCTCCTAAATCCATCCTCCAATTCAGGCACATTAGATGATCTTCTCCAAGCATTAGAAGAAGAAGAAGCAGTGGAGAATTTTTTCAGTGATGTGAATATAGAAGAATACTTAGATTCTACAGATTTTGATTTTTTAGATGTTTAACAAAAAATAAATGTTATTTATATACTTATTTCTTTTATTTCAACAAACGAAGGACAATTTTATAAAATATTGTACCAGTCACAATAGTAGAACATGTAGCTATATAATATAATATATAAGTATGCGTATTTATGTGTGTGCTTGCGACCTGGTGAACTGCATACAACTGCAACCATTCGGATTCTTGGTAGTTTCCATTACCTTTCAAAAGACGCACTTTATATGTTGTACTATTGGTAGGTATTTCAGCTTTTAGGGTTACTGCATTATTTGGTGTATACGATTCCATTCGTGTCCATTTTTCAGGCCAACTATCATTTTTTGTACCATTACTATCAAAACATACAAACACTTCTCTAATATTATATGGATGCTGTATTAAAAGGTAGTTACCAATAATAGCTTGCAATATTATAAACGTTGGGGCCTGCATATCGACTAATACTAAATAAATGTTAATATATCCAATCTTTTATATATGATTTTTTGACGTTTCACATTTTTGTGTATTTCATTTCTATTATTATTGGTGGAACCCTTTTTTAGTCGGGCAGTGATGGATAATAGCATGGATTAAATATTGGTGTATCAATCAACCCCTCTCCTACCAATTCACCAGAGTCATCCTCTTGTACATCACTATTTTTTACGATTTGCACTTTTAATTCATGGATACAGTTCACATTTAACAGGCTATACAAATCACATGGAATTACAAATTCGTAGATAGTATCATGTTTGAAATATCTATAGCCGATTCCAATGTTCTTATTATTTACATCTTTGATACACCAATATACAGCATTTGCAGCGATACTTGCTAATCTTGGAGCACTGTAGTATAAACAGTCTGAATTAAAAATAAGCTCTGGTGTAACACACCTACTAGCTTCCATTTCTACTCAAATTAATAATAATTCACTCACTACTCTTCACTACATATAGTGTAATTGACTACTGCTCTGTATACCCCCTCCTGTTAAATGTAGTTACTTTCGGTGCACCCTGTATAATTTTTATTTTCCGTGTTCCACATGCATCACTGATTTCTATGAAACCCTGAGTCATTTCCTAGAGGTCAACTGCGGCCATTAACCCTGCTCAAAATCCCCTTAACTGCTTCCCCATGCACAGTCATTTCCTAGAGGTCAACTGCTGTCAGGCTGCTCAAAATCGCCTTAAAAGGTTCACCCTTTTCTATCTACTCTGTTAAGAAAGATGAAGATTCTAGGTATGAAGTCAGTCTCCCATGGATAGAGAACCATCCTATTTTACCTACAAATTTTCACGTTGCCAAGAAACGACTAGACTCGTTAATGAATAAATTGAACAAAGATGGTTATCGTGAAGAATATGATAAAGTACTACAGGAATGGCTGAAAGAAGGAATAATAGAAGAAGTAATCGAAGAAGATTACAGATTTCAAGGGCATTACCTTCCCCATCGTCATGTTGTGAAGTTGAATAGTGATACCACAAAATTACGACCCGTGTTCGACGCTTCAGCACGAGAAAATTCCCACAGTCCATCACTGAATCAATGCTTAGAAAAAGGAATGAATTTTATTGAACTAATTCCATCAATCTTAATCCGATTCAGACAATACAAATATGGAGTAATATCAGACATCCGCAAAGCTTTTCTTCAAATTAGTTTAAACCTCAAGGACAGAAACTTTCTCAAGTTCTTATGGTACACTTTTGAAAATGAGATGAAGATATTCAGACATACTCGGGTAGTCTTTGGTCTGACTTGCAGTCCGTTTTTACTAGGTGCAGTCATTCAACATCACATTGAGACAGTATTAGCTGAAAATTCTGAATTTCCACAAGAATTTTTAACCATGCTTGGAAACAGTTTCTACGTTGACAATAGCATTATTAGTTTTGACTATCATGAAGAAATAAAAAAATTCAAAGAAAAAGCCCAAAATGCGATGATGGAAGCGAAGATGGATTTGAGATGTTGGGAATTTACAGAGAAAGATAATTTCATGGTTGCAATGAAGTTAACATCAGTTTTAGGATTGAAGTGGAATAAATTTACAGATACATTAGAAATCTCATTAGAAGGTATACAAAATAACGTTATCACAGAGAAACTAAACAAAAAGATGATCCTTTCTACTGTGAGCAGAATTTTCGATGTAATAGGCTTCATTTCTCCGGCCTTGCTGATTCCGAAAGTCTTGTTACAAAACGCATGTAAATTGAAATTATCATGGAACTCTGAAGTACCTGATGATATCAAACAAAATTTTTTTGATTGGTTTAATGAAATCAAGTACTTAACAAACGTCAGAATCCCAAGATGGATACGTCCAGAGGTAAAAAAGCAATGTAAGCATGAGAGTTTACATTTGTTTTGTGACGCCAGTCAAGATGCGTATGCAGCTGTGATATTTTTGAGAGTCGAAACTTCCAATACAACAGAGCTTAAGCTAATTCAATCGAAGAATAGAGTAGCACCAATCAAGAACCTTTCAATCCCTCGTTTGGAATTGCTGGCAGCGACTATCGGTTCTAGAATTTTGGCATCGGTAAGAAAAGAATTTGAGAATGATATCTTCGTGTATTGTTGGTCTGATTCATCCACAGTTTTGAGCTGGATTAAACGCAATGAGAATTGGAAACCTTTTGTAAGAAATCGAGTCCATGAAATTCTGAAGTTCACCACGCGAGACTCTTGGCACCACGTTCCAGGAGCCATTAATCCAGCGGATTTACCTTCAAGAGGATGTCTACCCAAAAAGTTGTTAGAGTGCAAGTGGTGGAATGGTCCTGAATGGCTATTGGATAAGCTCGAACAATGGCCCTACCAAACCTATGATGTTAACGAGCAAGTTGTTCTAGAAGAAAAATTGAGGAGTGTGACATCTTTTGCAAATTACACTGAAGATCGTTTTTCTTGGTTGACAGACTATTTTCGGAAATGTGCATGTTATAAAACCGTTATACGAATAGTAGCATGGATGAAGCGGTTTATCACGAATTTTATGGTGAAGAAGACCAAACGATTTGGACCTTTATATTTAGACAAAGAATTGTCAGTAAACGAAATTGAAGAGGCAGTGAAAGTAATCATCAGGAACATTCAGCATGAGTATTTTGATAAAAATCCAGACTCGTTGAAGAATTTTTTGCTACAAGAAGATGAGTTTGGGATTTTAAGAATAAAGACAAAGATTAGTGAAAGAGAAGACACGAGATCATTCAAATATCCAGCGATTTTGCCAGGAAAACACCCAATCGTCAAGTGTTTAATCAATGAAAGACATGTCAAATTGCTGCATGCTGGAGTTCAAACTGTTTTGGCAAATCTAAGAGAAGAATTTTGGATAGTAGGAGGAAAGAAATCTGTGAGAGCTGATATATCGAAATGTGTGATTTGTCAAAAATACCATGCGAGGCATCTTGAAGCAGTTCAAGTCCCATTACCAAGAAATAGAGTTAGAGATGCCTCTGTATTTGAAATTGTAGGAGTGGATGCAACTGGTCCTTTGATATCGAAACATAAAGGAAAAATTTGGATTTTGATATTCACCTGCGCCATATACAGAGCTGTTCATTTCGAAGTAATCACATCATTATCAACAGACTGTTTTTTGCTGGCATTTCGAAGATTTATAGCGAGAAGAGGACGCCCATCGACTATTTACAGCGATAATGGTACTAACTTTATTGGTGCTGAGAATGCACTAGCTGAAATCAATTGGGAAGAAATCTCAAAAGAAGCTACTGCTGAAAGAATTAAATGGATATTCAATCCTCCAACAGCAGCCTGGTGGGGTGGTTGGTGGGAGAGTCTGATCAAAATATTGAAAAGATTGCTCAGGAAAGTTTTAGGAAAAACTTCACTGACACTTGAAGAGCTAGGAACTATTATATGCGACTGTGAAGCTGTTGTAAATCAACGGCCTTTGACAAGCTTAACAGAAAATCCCAATGACTGGCAAATTTTAACGCCTGCTACATTCTTACGAGATATAACAGAAGATGGAGTTCCAGATATAGACAGAGTAGAAGCCACATATTTGAGAGATACCGATATAGGTCTAAAATTAAAGACGAATTAAGAAGAAAATTCCGAAATGAGTATCTGAGTACTCTTATAATGAAAAATCGAAAAAAATCTATAAGAGAATCGATTCCTAAAGTAGGAGATTTAGGATTCATAGAAATAGAAAATTCCAAGAGATTTGAATGGCCTCTAACACGAATTCAAGAAGTGATTGTTGGAAAAGATGGTGTTATTAGAGTGTTACGTCTTAAAGTTCCGTCAGGTAATCAAATTTTGAGACCAATTCAGAGATTCTACCCATTGGAAATTTCCGAAGATAAAGAAGTCGAAAACATGAAAGAGAACATTTCAGAGACAGAGAAAAAATCAAGTCATGAACTAGATCCACTACAGCCAATAAGTGTTGATAAGGATTGTTTTGGTCATCCTAACAAAATGAATGATGGACTGAAAAGAGTTACTCGTTCTGGAAGAATTGTAAAAACTCCTAACAGACTTGGTTCATTATGAAAGAATGAATTTCTCCGAAATCATTTTGTCTCCGTGGGAAAATGAATAGATTTACGAAACAGTTAAAAGTTACTTCATACTCAGTATATGAGATATTTTTCAATATGTTCGTTTTTTTGTTTTTAATCAACGAATTGTAATTGTCAAAAATAGATATTCGAATTTGTCTGAGTGTTTTTATCGACTTTTGAAGCAGCTACTTAATTTAAGATATTCCTTCAATCGGCGATTGATAGAATAAAACACTCTTGGTGAGTAATAAATCATAGATATATTACATACTTTTGTCATAGATGTTATCAATAATTTGCTTGTTGCTGCTCTAATATGAATTTTTTTTTTCATTTTGAGTAGTATTTTATGTAGCATTTCCTTACTTTCGTTTAATTTGACATACATTTTTTATTATAATTAATTCATTATTTTTCCAGGTGAATACAATTTGGATGGTATCAAAGCAATCCAGTGGGGTAGAACTCATGAAAAAGATGCTCTAGACAATTTGAAGCAGAATTATAATTGAAATGTTCGACCAACTGGAGTATGGCTTACAAATTCAGGACTTCTTGGTGCTAGCCCTGATGGAATAATTGATGAAAAAGAAGCCATTGTGGAAGTAAAATGCCCATATTATTTCAGAAATGATCAGTTGTCCGAAAAATTGAAGAATTTGAATAAATATACAATTTTTTATGACTATGAGGGTAATTTGATCCCAAATACAAGTCACAATTATTATCACCAAATTCAAGGAGCTTCACATATTTTAAAGAAGAAAAAATGTTACTTATGTATTTATACCTTGGAAGAAACAGTTGTGACAACTCTAGGGTTTGACGATTCATGGAAAGAAAACATTTCACTCTTGGAAAATTTCTATATAGAATACTTACCAAAGTTGTTAGAAAATTAATTAAAAATTTGTGATGTTTTTCAATGTGATTTTATGTTATTCCACAGTGTTAGCAGATAGAGTATCTTGGAAAAATAAATCTTAATTATTTATTTTAGATTGAAAAGCCACTGTATAAAAAGTTTTGTTTGCTGAGGAAATCAGGAAATTATTGAGGTGTTTTTTAATATATGTACAATGCCATTTTGTCAATAAAGATGTTTTTAAACAAACGAATCGACCAAAAGAACTAAGATAATTATTCCGATTTCGGTGTGCGCTACGTTGTTGGAATTTATGAGGGAGCTAAGCCGTTTGATTATCTTGAAATTGGTGATTATATATTACTTGCGGATAACAATAACACTTACATAATGTGGCTATCCAATTTTCTGATAAATATAATTCTTTTTGTTTTTGCGAAAGGGCGTACAAACCGAATATGTGTGATATCGAGCATTGATTCTTCCGATATTCTCAATAATCCCAATAATTTTGAAATGTCACAAATATCATGCTACAGCATAACTTTAATTCCAGTTTTGATAAATAGTAACCATTGGTGTTTAGCTATCGCGGATATTGAAAATAAATCTTTTTCTTTTTTAAATTCTTTTGGAAGTAGAATATCGGAGTCAATTAGATTTATGAATTTTTTTAGATTAATTCCAATTTGACAACCACACACTGCAGACTGATGACCACAACTGTTGTGTTTACATTTTAAAGTTCTCATAAAGTATCATTGACAATCTCAAATTCGATTTGAAAAACTTAGGTCCTCCAAATTTGTTTCGCGAATATCTTCAAACGTTTATTCTAGAAAATTCGGATAGTTTGGAACAATATTGTTTGTGCGGAGATCTTCGTAGACTTTATGTAGGGAGAGGAAAGTCGTTTGATGATTGGATACAATGTTCATTTTGTAATAGATGAATCTATTATTCTTGTATTAAAAATAGGAATGTAGATGAAACACGGAGATTAGACGAGCAGTTTCCGGGAGAATTTTCTTGCGCGATTTGCGAAAATTATGAAAATCGATTACGGTTATAGTCAGTCGGCGTGATATTTCATATTTTGATCAAATTTAAGCGAGGCACATCGATATATGGCATTACAGTAATCTTAGTTTTCAATTTTTTCGACACTCGTAGCGGTGGTCAGCAAATTTTGAATATGGAAGACTATTATATTATCAACCTTTGTGCAAAATTTAAACGAGGCATATAAATATATATGGCATTAGAATATGAGGTAATGTAGCGGTGCTATTGGATGGGGATCGCTACACATACTATCTGATTACAAAATATAGGTATTTCGAAAAACCAGTATATAAAATAGTTTTCAGGACGCTAAAAGCGATGAAAGTCCACGCCACCAACAATTTGGTGAAGATGATATCTTTACCTGAAATTGCATGTGACAGGGACAAATCATGGCCTATAGTGCTCCCGATGATCCGTTTCATATTCTACAGAAGCGGAATAAAAATAACAATTGTTGATACATAAATTTTTTGGTTTGGTAGTATTGGTAGTACGTCTCAAACAGAAGAATATTTTTTAATAGTGTGGATTGGGCCTATTGGGGGAAACCACCTTAAAAGACATAATACATACTGTCAGATCTAAAAATAATAAAACAGTATGCACCTTATGCTTAGGACATTACGACAAAAAAATACTTTTTAAGCACGTAAGACATTGCAAAAATAGGCCAATCGATGAAAAAAATGCACATCAGTCACAAACATTAATGGCAAGAATGTTGTCAAAAAATCATGAGTATTTAAGATCCGTTCGCATCAAGAAAGAAGTATTTGACATAATGCGTGCAGACGATATTAGTGCTGCAGCAAAAAATGATCCTATAATTTGCTTGTATGGTGAATTCTATTAGCTAAACACAAAAGACAACAAATCTCGACAGTTATTTCCAATAAAATGAGAGAAATGGCGAGAATGTTTTTCGCAGTAAAATGAATAAATAGTGATGTTCGTGGAATGTTTGATGTGCTTAAAACAGAAATGTTTAGAGCTCTACTGCAAACGAACTCAATTGATCTAAAAAGGGCTGCGGCTGCTATAAATGATAATGCTTTAGGAAATGATTGATGAAATCAGGCATCAGTTTCTACGAAATAAAGGGGGAAAGGCTGACATAGTTTACCGACAGCTTTTTGAAGAGGCAAGAGAAGTAGCTGAGCAGCTAGACGTAGAAATTAAATGCCCCAGAATAGTATTAAGACAAATACACAGTGCCAGTAACAACCTACAAATAGTGAAAAAATTCCAATATCCGACATATTACTATTACTTGTGCTAATTATATAGAAAAATTCCCATAATCAACATTCCACAGTCCATTAGCGATAATGACCTACTAGTAGATATGAAATGGGGAAGCATTTAAGGGGATTTTGAGCAGGGTTAATGACAGCAGTTGACCTCTAGGAAATGACTGTGCATGGTGAACCAGGGAAGGTAAATTTGAGCAGGGTTAATGGCCGCAGTTGAACTCTAGGAAATGACTGAGCATCAGGGTTTCGTAGAAATCAGTGATGCATGTGGAACACGAAAAATAAAAATTATACAGGGTGCACCGAAAGTAACTATATTTAATAGGAGGGGGTATACAGAGCAGTAGTCAATTACACTATATGTAGTGAAGAGTAAATTATTATTAATTTGGAAAGAAAAAAATGGAAGAATTGAAAGAAGCTGTGCAAACTTTAGTATACGATTTTAACAAACGTCGACAAATGATTGATCGGGCGCAGATATATGGTTGGGAAGAATATACATAGCAGAAGATTGTATGCAGCAGGCGAAAGTGTATAAAACAGGAGCTGACGCTTGCAAAAAATTTTATAAAAGGATTAATTTGCATTGTATGTTATTAAAACACTGTGATTTGGAAAGATCAATGTACGAATACAATCACTTACTTCCTGAAGAACTTCGCTTGAAGAATGAAGAAGTCAAGGAAGAAAAATAATGTTATCTTAAAATAAAAAGCAGTGAATTTCATTCGTTGTATTCATAGTTATTATACAAAACAACTGAACATTCTTTATGAGGTAGTGCATGCGTAGTCTATTAATCAAGTTTCTTCAAGTAGAACAGCATATGGTTTGAAAACACGCAAATTCATTTTCTACCGTCTTCAATGATTTGAGAATATTGTAAATGAGATATCCATTAATAGTACCCGCATATGTAATAACATAAATTTATAGACACGTAGAACTGCGAAAATGATGAAACAAAAAAACCCATACATGATTAAAGTAAATTCTTGATTACCCGCATATCGTAAATTCAGCGAGATATATAACTATGAAACAAAAAAAAATCCATAAATCGAGAAACGCTACAAGCGAACATATTAAAAAGTTGTTCAAAGACCTGTCCTGTGAAACTAACACATGATTAAAGTAAATTCTTGATTACCCGCATATCGTAAATTCAGCGAGATATATAATTATGAAACAAAAAAATCCATAAATCGAGAAACGCTACAAGCGAACATATTAAAAAGTCGTTCAAACACGCATCCTTTAAAAGTAATTGAAGAATAAATTTTATTAAACAAGTATCGTCGACTAGACCCGCATATAATTTTAAAAGCAGAAATTTATAGGAAGATGTACAGCTCTGAGAATTAATTGGTTTACTATTAAAACTCGTTCAAATCTTCTTAACCCTCCATCGCTCGCACCGTTAGAAAAAATCTAACAAATTTTAAAAATGTTAAATAATTTTTGCAATTTTGCTTTTTGTTTGTCGTGCGCCCAGGAATACCATGACGACGTGGTCTACTATGCACATGTATAGTGGGGAGGGGAAAAGTATTTGTTTAGATGCTGTAATTACATATTGTTAGTATAAAACTAACACGCGAGCGATCACGTACGGCGGACTGTTAGAAAAATTCTAACGACGCGAGTGAAGGCGTATGTTATTTTTTGTGTTGCGTATGTTATTTTTTTGTGTTTTGTAAAAAATTGGTAAGGTTTTTTTTTAATTTAAGCGTAATTTTTATTAGTATAAATAAATTTTGTAGTAGTAAAACATGGATGAAAATACTAAAAATAAGTTGCTGAAATGGTATGAAGAGGTTCCGACCGATGAAGAAGTGTTTGATTCTGATGGTGATCTGAGTGACAATGCTTCAGAACATAATGACTATCAGACAGACACAGAGCAATCTGCAGATGAAACGGATGATGTATTACCTGGTCTACAGACCAATCCATGTGATAGGATTCCTAAATTTTATGGAAAAGATAAGACCCCTTGGTACAAACATAAACCTCTTGAGCCTAGAGGAAAAGTAAAAGCCCGCAATATAGTTACAAGGTTGCCTGGCGTAAAAGGTTTGGCAAAACAGGCTAAAAATATATTGGATTGCTGGAAGTTATTTATTTCAGAAGAAATGACTAATAACATTGTAAAATATACCAATCAAAAATTAGACTTGATGAGAAACTCCTTTCAGCGCCCACGAGATTGTGCTCCGACTGACTATGAGGAAATATTAGCATTTATTGGTCTACTATATATGGCTGGTGTAAAACGAGGGCAGCATTTGAATACTGATGAACTTTGGAAAACCGATGGCACAGCACCCGAAATCTTTGTAGCTACTATGTCTAAAAAAAGATTTCATCAATTGATCCAATCTATAAGATTTGATGATGCTAGATCTCGACCACAGAATTCTGCAATTGACAATCTCGCTCCAATTCGAGAATTATTTGAATTATTTGTAGAAAATTGTAAAAAAATCTATACTCCTGGATTTTATGTGACAATTGATGAAATGTTAGAGGCATTTCGAGGTAGATGTCGATTTAGGCAATACATTGCCAATAAGCCCGCCAAATACGGCATAAAAATTTATGCACTAGTTGATTCCAGAACATTTTTTACGTTAAACCTCGAAATTTATGCAGGTAAGCAACCAGAGGGACCTTTCCAGATCAAAAATGATGCAGCCAGCCAACAAAATTATTTCTCGAAGACAATATATTTCGGAACTTAGCAAAATGCTTATTATGCCACACGTTTGTCGACGTTCTGAAATTCCAACGCTTCCTTACAACCTTCAGGTAAAAATAAGAAATATCACTGGAAAACAACAAGGACCCAATCATGATCGACCCCCTCAGACCAAAGTAAGGTGTGAATTTTGCCCTCTGAGAAAAAACAGATTTACTCAGCGTCACTGCTCAAACTGCCAAAACCCTATATGTAAGGAACATACTGCAGCTACTACACTGATTTGTCGTCAATGTTTTGGCAATGACGAAGATGCTTAGGGTGCGACTTATTTTTGAAGGTAGCTATTTGCTCTTTATATAATACCATTTCTCAAACTAGTCTTTTTTAGATCCCAACGAGTTTATGGCCAGTTGCTTAGTTTTGTTTTTATGAATAATTGTATTTTTTAGATATTTTTTGTGTTAAAATATGTTTATAAATAGTTATAGTTGAAAGAATAAACCTTTCTGCTTACTATAATACTTTTATTCCAAATTAACTGGATGTTAGATAAAATCTAACACGCGAGCGATGGCGTGAAAAAATGAGGCGCGAGTGATGGAGGGTTAAGGAATTCTCCTACTCCTATATTTCTGGCCTTGCGGTATATAAGAGGAAAATATTGCGCTCAAAGTATAGTTTATTTTATCGCATAGATGAAATGCAAAAACAACAAAAAATTGTAAATATAATTAGTGAGTTTAGGAGAACAAAAAAGCAAACAAGATTCGAAAAGATGAGTAAAAAAAGTATACCAATGGTGATCAAAAAGGAAGCTTCAGGAACCAATTACCAAATATTGTCAGCCACAAAAAATGATGATTGTTCATCAAATAATTCAAACGACGTAATAATAATAGAAGGTGAAACACAAACATTACGAAATTGTAATTATGACGACGTATCTATGGATGGGATTGTAGAAAACGAGTTCGATGTAGAGCAACTGTTTCAACAGGATGATTTCAATAGTGCTGTAGGAGTTGCCGAAGATGGCGTAGATCAAGTAAAATTGGAAACAATGATCAATAAGTATAGTGAAAATGTGAACATGTTAATAGAATCGAATAAAACATTTTTAAGTGAAGGTTACGCGCAGCGACAAAATTTAAAGTTAAAAATGGAGAAATACGAGAAAAAATATTTGACAGCCAAAATTCTATTAGAAAAATTAGATGTTAATCTAAAAATTGCAGAATCGCTCAACTGTTCAAATCTTTAGTGAGGATAGTGATATATTAAAAACAATAATCGAATCAAATAAAAGAGTTTTGCTAATATCAAAATTGAATCAATTGTTTAAATTTTTAGTGAGTTATAGTGATTAATAAGTATAGTGAAAATGTGAATATGTTAATAGAATCGAATAAAACATTTTTAAGTGAAGGTTACGCGCAGCGACAAAAGTTAAAGTTAAAAATGGAGAAAAAATATTTGACAGCCAAAATTCTATTAGAAAAATTAGATGTTAATCTAAAAATTGCAGAATCGCTCAACTGTTTAAATCTGTAGTGAGGATAGTGATATATTAAAAACAATAATCGAATCAAATAAAAGAGTTTTGCTAATATCAAAATTGAATCAATTGTTTAAATTTTTAGTGAGTTATAGTGATAAAGAAGTATAGTGAAAACATTAATCGAATCGAATAAATTGAAAGTTGAAGAGAGAAAAACACAAGAAAAATATTTGACAGCCAAAATTCTATTAGAAAAATTGGACACTAAACTCAAAAATGGTTAATTAATAAATTGTTAAACATTTAAATTATATGTTTTACCGTCTTTACATTTCATCTGTGATAAAATAAACTATCATATTATAACTAATTATGACTTATTTTTCCCTATACACCCAGTGAAAGTATATTTGAGAAAATGAATTGAAAGTTGAAGAGAGAAAATCACAAGAAAAATATTTGACAGCCAAAATTCTATTAGAAAAATTGGACACTAAACTCAAAAATGGTTAATTAATAAATTGTTAAACATTTAAATTATATATTTTGCATTTCATCTATGTGATAAAATAAACTATCATATTATAACTAATTATGACTTATTTTTCCCTATACACCCAGTGAAAGTATACTTGAGAAAATGAATTGAAAGTTGAAGAGAGAAAAACACAAGAAAAATATTTGACAGCCAAAATTCTATTAGAAAAATTGGACGCTAAACTCAAAAATTGTTAAATTAATAAATTGTTAAACATTTAAATTATATATTTGGCATTTCAGCTATGCGATAAAATAAACTAACAACTAATTATGACTTATTTTTCCTATACACCCAGCTGAAGCTAATTTATCCTCGTACATTAAAGTATATTTAGCAAGACTCGGATATCCATTTCTTTTGTAAGCGTGAAACGAGTTTCTTCTTTTTTACCGTGTCAGGCATCGGATCGTAATTCTTGAAAGTAAAACAGTTATGAAAGCACAGGACCGGAGTGGAAATTAAAGATGATATATGAAATATAGTATTTTATTCGATCAAACCCAAAAGTGTAGTGAAATAAAATCCACAGTACTGGATATGTGACTAATGTCATACATTTTTATGTTGAAAAATATAAAAAGACACAATTGAATAGATATTAAAATAAATTGAATATAAAGTTGCATTAATATTAAAATTGTAGTGAAATAAAATCCACAGTACTGGATGTGTTACTAAATTTCAAAAATTTTAAATTTTTTGAACAATACAAAAAGATACAATTGAATTAAAACAAATTTATGGCGCATTGATGTTGAAATGTTTGTTGTTGCACAAAGAACAATAATCAACTATACAATATACAAATAGTTCTCTTTCACAAATGGTACATTTAAAACATGAGTCTGGTAAATTTGCAGCAGGTCCGGTGAAATGCTCGCTGACATGTTGAGATTCCACGTTTAAATTGAGCCCGCTGGTCACATCAAAAAAGCAACAAGTACATAGTCGTTGATCAGTCATGGAATAGTAGTACTGTAACACGCAGAGCGGTTTTCCAAAACTATAATTTAGCCATTTCTGACTATCCACTGTTTCAATATGAAACGATTTGAAATCAATAGTGGAACCTGTATCATGTTCCTGTTCCGAAGTACAGGAACTGATAACAGAATCCACTTCACTTCCACTATCGTCATCGATTCTGTTATCCTCTTGGTTTTCTAACAAAACCGCAAAATCGAAAGACTCGTTATCACTATCCATACTTTCTTTTATTACACTACAGTTTTGGGTTTGATACGTTTTGCAGCGTTTAAACGTATTATATATAAAATTTCAGACATGCGCAAACAAGAGTAGCTAGGGCATGCGCAAATGAAAGCACTATTCAGTGTCTCACCACAAAATAATTTATTATAATATAAGCAAGTAAAAAAAAATTTATTGGTAGAGTTGTATTAAATATTTGTAGAGTATTCCAACGTCTTGTGTTATCCATCTTGTTGTTTTCTTTTCTGATTGATGTTTTCATCATCTTGGCAAACTTACAGTCTGGGCTAAATTTTAAATGTTCTTCATGAACGCAATCTTCGGATAACCACTCATGAATTTCCACATGACAATTAAAACAACGAGTTAAGTCACTATAACCAACATAAAAAAACCCGCTAACGCCAAATCTATAGGAGAAACTTTACCAGTCCAATTTTTGAATGATTGCAAGCGGTAGTCATACAATGATAATAAATCGGAGAAATCTTCTAAACACATATTGATGGTGTGAGTCAAATTCATTTTGCTATAACTATTTATAGATTTCCCCATCCATTCCAATACTAGCATAATTTCTCCCACCACTTTCACATATCTATAAAAAGTCATGAAGAAACCATACCGAGCATAGTTTTGTCTTGTTAGTTGTGGGGAAATGTCTTCAAATATGGTTCCAAAGGAAGTGTTTTTGGGGGAGCGTCGATTTGACTTGAATCAGTCAAAGTCAAAGTTTGTTACAGTGTGTTTATCAGCAGAGTGCACTCCTTGTGTAATAATTTCAGAGAACAGGAATAATTATATAGTTTTTTACGAAAAGGAATGGGAGGAATTAATATGTTTCAAGGATTTGATTGACAATTTTTTCACTGCAGCGGAAACCCTAGACCCTATAGATGCGGGCTATTTTTGGCTTCAATTTCAAAAGTTTGAGCAGAATAAAGTGCTAAAAATTTTAACTGGACACGCTAGTATTTGTTTGGGGTTTGCAAGTATATCCGAGCTGTGGGAGATATTACCACTAATAAAGGACACCTTTGAAACATTAAAAAACCAGCAGTTTTTAGGAACTATGAAAATTTTACAACTGGCTGTTACTAAATCACAAGATGCTCCGAAAACAGCACTAGAAGTTCTACAACCAATCAAAAAAATCAATCCAATTACATACAACCTAGGTCTTGAAGTAATTTACAGATTTCCTGAATTACTACAAGATGAAAAAAGTCAGCTTTAATGAAAACTTTAACAAAATGCATGTTCTCTATGTCTGGCGATATGCATATCATGCGGCAAGAAAAAACGATTGGCAAGCTAGATATCTCGATCAGTTACGCTTCAAGCAACGAATTCAACAAGCCGCCAAATTTATCAATCCTATTTTACATGTAATACATAGATGTAAAGTTTATAATAAAAGATATATAGTAATTATCATGTTTTATTTAAATTAGTTTACAATACATTATTTTTATTAATCCAAGAGTTGTGCGAGCTATCTAACCCCAGCCATTTCAGCAAAACCTTATTTCCTTTTTTTCTCAATACTTTTTCAACGAGATAAACGTCGGGGTGTTTCACTTTTAAAAGTTCCTCAGTGTAAAAAGCTCCTTGAATCGGTTGATTACTCTCGTCTTGTAAAAGATATGTGGTGGAATTGGTCAGCTTGACTTTATAGATTGTGAAAATTTCGGTTGACCAGTTGGGTGTATAACCTTTGGAAAATGATTCACGATATTTACTTATGCGTACAAAATCACCTTTTTTAAATCTAGGTTTGCGGGGGTCGACTGTTTTCATGTGGTTCAAATCAATAATATATTTGGCGTTTGTCTCATTCACCTTACTGGGAATAGCACCCGTTGTTGAATGCCTGGTATTATTGTATTTCTTAACAATTTTTGGTAGCAATTCCAACCATTTATATGACCCTTGCACACTAAATTCTTTCCACAATAAAGTCTTTAGTGTTCGAATAACTCTTTCTACGATGCTAGCTTTAAGGTTTGAAAATGTGCTGTAATGATTTATTCCGTACTGTTGCATCAGCTGTTGGAACTCTTTGTTATAAAATTCCTTACCCATATCGGTCTGTAAATTTTTAGGCGGGCTCATTTGGGAGAGTACTTTTTGCATAGCCTCTGTAATGTCCTTGGCATTTTTTCGCTTTACAGGCTCAGCCCAAACGAATTTACTAAAAGTATTGATTATTACAAGTATATATCCAAAACCTTTGTTAACGCTTTTATAATTATTCAGAATCGCCAAGTCAGCCTGAAGAAGATCATGCAAACCTTTGACAATCACATGTCGTCTCTTGTAATTTTTACGAGCCGGACTATGCAATTCATTAACTACATCTCGCTTCACATTACTCATATTTTTGTAGAGCACGCTGAATTACAAATTCGACGTAAAATTGTTTATAACTAGGGTTTAACGCAAACTGTAAAGTATCGCCTTTTTCAACAGATTTATCAACTATACCGGATTGGTCAGATATTTTATTGTTATAGCGAATATATAGTCCATCAAAAATGCATTTAAAATGTTCAACTTTTCCTGATACTGGTATCGTAAAAGTGCTTGTATTACAGTCTAAGACGTAAAAAAACTTGTCTATTCCTCGACTACCGTTTATTTTGAAAAAAAATTTGGTATGGAATTTATAGGGATCCCCAATATAAAAATTATCACTGAGGAGTGGTGCTGCTACAATTTCGTCAGAGGGTTTTAACGCTTGACTGCGAAGGAAGTGTTGATTGAACCTGTTAATCGGCATATTAAGATTGAATGGGCCATTTTTATCAAGGGGGTGCTATTTATTAAACTGTTTGCAACGGGCAAAGTAGGGTAAAATCAGCACAAATATTATTTACAGAACCTACTTTAAATTCAATTTTATCGCCCTTTTTTATTTTCATGGTGGATAACTCATGATATTTATAAACCTTGCCATTTATCAAAACATCACCATCACTCGAGTAGTGCTTACAGCTTTCGATAGAACCTTCAACAGGAAAAACGAAAGCAGTCCCTCCATTCTCTAAAACATACAAGGGATTTTTTGTCTTTTTTACCCCTATTAATCGAATGATGCAAGTACTAAAATATTCTTTTGGTGTGCAAATGTAAAAGGGCGTTTTAAGTATCGGTTCAGCGGTAGAAGGAACGTCTACACATTCTGAGGTGGAGAAGTAATGTTGGTTGAAATGATTTAACGGCATGTTAACGACTAAACAATTTATAAAGTAATCAAAGTATTTATTCGATTATACCACCCTCTCGTAATTCTTCAATAATGGATATAATTTCATTGCGATGACCTATATTCCCTGCTGCTTGAGAAGCTACAAGTAATCGTAACCTATCAACTATTTCATTAAAATCATCAAAATATTTATAATCAATGGGTTTGTTATTGTAATCCATCATAGTCAACTTCCCCCCAAGTTTTGACATTCTACGTGTCAGTACACCAGTTAATAGAGACCGAGGGGCCGTACCAGCCCTCGGTCTAATCGGATTTGGTTTTAGTTCAGGCTTAATGATGAATGTATATTTATCTTTATTATCATTGGGGAATGTTCTGATGGGTAAATCGGGGTTATGTTCTCGACGAATAGCATTTGTTCGTTTAATAATATCTACATAATTATCCACATCTCGTTTAGTACATACAATAGGGTTTTTTTAAAAAGCAACTCGTACAACCCAGGTGTACCCAAATATGTTATATGCTTTACCTTTAAAGTCTAGTTCAGAGTCACCAATGTAAAACTTTTCTTCGTTGGGATTATGAAAAACGCCCAAAATATGATCATATACCCCTTCCGTATCTCGTATCATCCCCTCGATAAATTCTCTAGGAAGAGGTGTGTCAAACTGTTCAAAATACTCTCTCAAAACGTTTGGGTCGGTGATTGTACGATAAAAATCACTTATGCTGTCATCGATAAATTGGTCTTGTCTGGTTCTATCTGGAATATCTCCCGAATCATTTCGAGATTCATAAGTTGTTTCATCTGTTAAAAATCTCGTGTTGTCCTGGAAAGTACTGTGAAAATCTGGATCGTTATCGGGCTCAAAAAATGCTAGTTGATCGTAACGAGTTGTGGGTGATTTTTTAATAGTAATGTTACCTTTTGTCGGTGATATTTCTTGTTTAATAGGTTTCCCCAAAGTTGAAACAAATTCTTTGAGAGGCTGGTATGATTTTTCCAATTTACTTTGAGACTCATGCCTCTGCTGTTTGAGAAGTTTATATTTCTTTTTAATATCTTGACGTGATTTTATGAGCTGTTTCCCTAATCGTTCATTCATTGTGACTAATAGATTTCACATTTTTTAAGGTCTTATATATACATCAAACCCTTTTCGATATTTTCCAGAGGATAATGCACAGTCCTTATCAATAACTAAAAATCCAAACTTATCTTTCCAACAAAACGATCCCATGTCTTTAAATTGTTGAAAACTCATGTCGATATTTGCATGGTCGTCAAAAATATGTTTCAGATTAGTAACATCTTGGGGGAATACAATTAACAGATTAGCATTATCCCGAATTAGTTGTTTTGGAATCGCTGAATATGTTTGACATAAATAAAAACAATCGGTCTCTTTATGTCGACCAAAACAAAAATAATTTTTGATGATATTTTGGTCACAAGACGCCACATCGTCAAATATAACTATGGAATTATGTTTAATATTTTCGGGGGGCGGAAAATCTTCACTTTTACTAAATTCTTGGTAACCGATCTCTCGTATGGGTTGTAGTAATAATCGCAGATATTGATATTTTGGTTGCTGCAGTGATTTCGAATATAAATAAACATTTTCATATTTCATACCATTAGGATGTTCCAACAAAGATAACATTACGTTGGTTTTACCACTTCCACTAGGCCCTACTATAAGTGTTCGTTTAGAATTACCTCCAAATAATACACCGTGATTATTTTCATTATTTGTAATGTCATAGTTTTTAACTGGTAAGGAAACTTGTTGTTTTACAAGTTCCATGTTGAAGACTGTTAGTATATAAAGAGAAACACTCATATATAGGTGTTAGTATGAAAAATAAAGCGGTACCACTTGAACGTCGTAGGACTAGAGGTAGAGGACTTGTTAATTCATTAATCAATAAGCTCCCCTTTGAACTACACGCCCCTAGGGGGTATCGGTATTTAGGTCCTGGAACGAAGCTAGCAAAGAGATTAGCTCGAGGGGATAAACCAATAAATCCATTGGACGAAGCAGCGCTACAACACGATATAGCATATTCTCAGAGCAACGATCTAAGTGAACGCCACGTGGCTGATAAAATTTTAGAGAACAGAGCTTGGGATCGTGTCAAATCCAAGGACGCCAAATTAGGTGAAAAAGTAGCTGCCTGGTTGACAACAACAGTTATGAAAGGAAAACGCAAACTTGGAATGGGTCTCCGACGAAAACGTAAAACTAAGAAGCGTGTTATCAAACCACCAAAAATTGGAAGATTTTTACCATTTTTAATCCCTCTGATTGGGGCTTTAGCTGCTGCCGGTGGCGGTGCTGCTGGTATCGCAAAAGCCGTGAAAGATGCTAAAGCTAATAGAGATCAATTAGCCGAGCAGCAACGACATAATCTTGAAATGGAGCAAGCTGCTAAAGGTGGTAAAGGGTTATATTTAAGACCATATAAAGGATATGGAATGAGGCAAAAAAAACAAAAAATATGTAAAAAGGGGCGGTGTTTTTATTTAAAACCATATTCAAGAAACTCCCGATAAGATTACCTCAGCACATAATGACAGACTTTGAACTTGAAAAATATATAACGTTATTGCAAATTCCTTTTTTTCGTGGCATTTACATGCGTAACTCCTTACCTACAAAAATTAACAAATACGAGTCTGGTATTATCAACTTGGATACACTGCAAGGTGTTGGAACGCACTGGACAGCTTATACAAAGAAGAGTAAAAATGTAACATATTTTGATAGTTATGGTAATTTACCACCACCAATAGAAGTCGTAAAGTATTTTACAAGTAATGGAAAAGTAGACATCCAGTTCAATTACTAAACAGTACAAAGATTAGGTTACCAATGTGGACAGTATTGTCTTAGATTTTTATATAGTCAGTATAACTGAGTAGGCAACTCATTTCATAACCAACTGTCCAAGATGTCGTATACTTTTACGTTAAGTGGGGAGTCATCAATTCTAAGTGGCGACTTTAACCCACCCATTTACTTAGATGAAAATTCCGAGTATGAGATAGGATTAGCTAATTTTGATACATTCAATAGTATTCCAAACGTAACTCAAACCAATAACGTATTAGTGTGGGGTCAGAAAAGCCAATACAACTATATCATCCCTATAGGCTCCTATGAACTGGATGATATTATAAAATTAATTGAAAAAGAAATGTTCAATATAGCGGGTACTACAACCCGCATTGTGCCAGATAGTCGAACAGGGTCTGTATCAATGAAAAGCACTGAAACTATAAATTTTACAGTTGATAATTCAATAGGGGATCTGTTGGGTTTCTCAAAAGTCTTTCTTGAACCGAATAAGGTAAATACCTCAACAAAAATGATAAATATTTTAAAAGTTAATACTATATGTATTGACTGCAACATTGCAGTCGGATCATTTTTGAATGGAGAACCAGTCCACATTATACATCAGTTTTTCCCCCAAGTTCCCAGTGGGTATAAAATAGTGGAGCAACCTTTAACCATACTGTATTACCCTGTAAGCATTAAAACCATAAACAACATTACTGTTAGGGCTCTCGATCAAAGCGGTGATTTAATTGATTTTCAAAAAGAAACTATCACTGTTCGCTTACATCTTCGAAAAACTAATTGAAATGGTTTGGCGGTTTAATCGTATACATCCATATAAAAGCACATTTATTCACAAAACTATCAGTAGAGCGAAAACCACAGCATTGTTAACGTCTACAAATCGGAAATTTTTGCAGTCTTTGGGTTTCAAAGTGTTGGTATAATGGAAGTTTTACATGTTACGGGCGAACCTTTTAGCGACACTACCATTGAAGACTATCAATTCCATACATACCAACCGTATTCTTCTGCTAACCTCAACTATAATGATGAAATAAGAATTCCAATTCAAGATCTAGAAGCTCATACTCTCCCCAGTAATTCAGTTCTGTACATAGAAGGGAAATTGCTGACTGATAAAAATACTGTTCCAACAAAATTTAACTTTATTAATAACGCTATTGCGTTTTTATTTAGAGAAATCAGATACGAGTTGAATGGTGTAATTATTGACGCTGTCCGACAAGTCGGAATAGGGGTGTTTAACGTGGCGTTGTGCAAAAAATGGAAGCGTCCGTTGGCAGACGTCAATTGTCTTACGTTCGGGGTAGAAGAGTTTGGGATCACAGAACTATAATTGGATGTGGCTAGTGACGACGAGCGCTAATTAAAAGGATTTATTCTGTAAAATCGAAACAGGTCGATAGACATGTTACACCCCCTCTCCTCCGGGAAAAAAATGATTCGAAGAATTATTTTTTTTTGTGAAAAATGGGCTTAATAAGATAAAAGGAGGGGTGAAGTATCATTGCAAAATCTATGTATCTTAGGTAAGGTAAGGCAATTGTCAAAGGTAAGGCAATTGTCAAAGGTAAAGGTAAGGCAGTTGTCAAAGGTAACGGTAAGGCAGTTTTGTCATCTTGTGATTATCATGTAGTTATGTCATCGTATAAGACAAAGCATACACTGAGAACGAAAGGTAACGATAGGGTGCGATAATTTCTCAGTGCAGGCAAAACGATAAGATAAGGTACGGTAGGGTGTGTTTTAATAAAACGCTGGGATCTCAGATACGCAGAGCGAAAAATTCCAGGAAATACCAAACCAATGTCTCCGGGGGAGACACAAAAATAAAAACGGTGAGTGATGTCAGCCTAAAATTGATTTAGAATGCAATTCCGTCGGAATTCTAATTAATTCGTAAATCAGCCTAATTTTCACCGAGTAAAGAGTAAAGATTTGTCATAATGACGTCACCAGGGGTGAAATACTACTTAACTTAGCAAAATATTATTTGGCAGGGCGACAACACTTATAGTGTTCCACAAGGAACGGTTCTAAAATATACGATAACGGTGGGTAGTTCACAAGTATCACAATACGGCAACGCAAAAGGTATGTTAAGGGAGAGAAAGGAATACATAGATACTTACTTTGAATGGTTTTCGGTAAAAGAGAATTGAAGATATATGGGGTGATTCTGAAAAGTAAATCAAGGTCGAAATAAGGGCGTGTGAAGATAGGAATGGTTTGTGGCGACATTATAAGAAGAAAGACGATAGATTCTTATCACGTGATCGGACAAAAAGGTATTCTGGTTTATACGCCGAGAGCACAGGAAGAGGGCAGAAACAGCAGCGCGATCGACATTCGGTGAGGTTGCCAGTTAGCGTCCACAGTAGCCATTGGTCATCGATCCGAAAGTCAATCCAGCTACATGCATTCAGTCCGTTGATATGCTCTCTTTGTTAAATCGAACAAAAGTATTGTTACTAAAATTACACCCATGACCTTGTCAGGGAATACGGTACATCGGTCCAGAACTCTACAAGAGTGTGGCCAATCTGGTAAAATAAGGAAAAAACACTAAAAGCTACGGAAGTACCGCCATTGAAGGCAAAGAAAAGGAAGAGGTTGCTATAGAAGCCAGGGTGAAGATATAGAGCGACCATGCAGTCATTGAGAAAACGGAAAGTAAAAGAAAAAACTCCAGTGTATCGTTTTTGTAGGAGAACGTTAGCGAAACTCCAAGAGAATGGCGCGGTTGCCTAAAGTAAGGAAGAAAACGAAAACGATAATGAACTAAAAACACAATTGTACCGTTTTTTAGGAGAACGATAGCGAAACTCCAAGAGAATGGAACGGTTTCTGAAGTAAGTGACTCTACGTTAGTTATAAAAAGCAAAATTACCATTTGTTTGTGAAACGGTAAAAAAACTCAGGTAGCAAAAAGTTAGGAGCCAAAAATTTGAATGACGTAAAATCCATTTCGAACAGAATGAATGAAATGCGGGATAGGAAAAGGAATTAGTGGGCAATAGGGTTATACTAGATTGACTGTGTCAATAGTATTGTCTTGTTCATTGTCTAAGTCATCTGGAAGGTTTTCGTTAACGTCAATAAATTGGGTTTTCAGATCTGAAACATGCCAATTTCCAAGATCATTACCTGAAAGGTCTCTGAGATTATAAACAAGTCTAGAAATTACTTTATGGACAATACATGGAATAAATTTAGGGGCAAATTTTGCTGCAAAGTTATCATTTTTGGATGAAAGTACATAATTCTTTTTCCATAGGCGGTCACCGACATAATATTCTACATCTCTTTTTCGTAAATTATAATACTTTGTATTTCTGTCATGGGCTTGCTTGAGTTTTTTGCGTACATCAATAAAAAGTTTCGGGAGGGTTTGTAGGTCGTCAATGAGTTGTAATTTGTCTGCATTATTGATTAAATTGTTAGCATTTTCGGAAATCTCCACTTAACGGTACGTTTCTGGCAAAATTCAAGAAAGCGGGAGAGTAACCTGTAACGTCATGTTTTGCGGTTCTTATTGCTTGCGCAACTTTATGCAAAGATGCATCCCAATTTTTGTGAGAGGAATTGTCATGAATGTAACAACGTAAGGCAGTGACTATAACTTTATTGGTCCGTTCGGTATGGTTAGCTTGTGGGTGATAGCGTGCATTGTAGAAAATTTTTTGTACTTTATATTGATCCATCAATTTTTTAAAGAGGGATGAGGTAAAGACTGTGCCATTGTCGACGGAAAATATTTGTGGGACTCCAAAAATAAGAAAAACTTGATTTTCGATAAATTTAACAATACCAGCAGCTGTGGCATTTTGCATGGGATGGACGAGACAAAATTTAGTAAACCAGTCTGTTATAACGAGAACAAATCTATTGCCATTTTTGGATCTGGGGTATGGACCTATTAAGTCAGCTGAGATCCATTGCCAAGGGAAATTAATGTCTTTATACTGGCCCATTATACCAGCTTTAGGTAAATTTTGGGTTTTGCAGGAAGAGCAAACGGAACATTTATTGATATAACGAGATACAGTGCTTCTAAGTTTTGGCCAATAGTAGATTTCAGAAATTCGAGCGATGGTTTTGGAAATTCCGAGATGTGCGCTAGTTTGATCGTCATGAAAAGTCTTTAGGACATCAATCCTGTTTGGGGTAGGGACTACAATTTTCCAATTGGATAAATTACTAGATATAGGGTTTGGGGAGAAGACATGTTTGTAGAGGACATTATTTTCTACTTTAAAAGTGGGGAATGACTCGGGATTATTATTGACTTTATCAATCATAGCGGTATACCAAGTATCTGGCTTGAAGGTAGTGACATCACTGAAATATCTGGAAATGAACGGGAAAGTGCATCACTGACAACCATAGTGGTTCCTTTTCTATGTTTGATTTCAAAATCAAACTGCGATAGTCTGAGTGAAAGACGAGCTAAACGTCCAGAGGGGTTGGAAAGTTTTGATAGATACTGTAGGGATGAATGGTCAGTTTCGAGTGTGAAATGAGTTCCTTCCACATAACCTCTAAATTTTTCTACACCAAAAATTACACCTAAAAGTTCTTTTTCAGTGGTACTGTACTTTCTCTCTGTTTTGTTCAATGTACGGCTTGCATATGCGATAGGGTGTTCGATACCATCACATTGTTGATATAAGATTGCACCAAGTCCGGTGTCACTAGCGTCAGTCTGTATAATGAATTCTTTAGAAAAGTCAGGGCTTGCAAGAATGGGGCTAGAAGTAAGTCGTTTTTTGACTTCGATAAAAGCATTTTCAGCCTCAGGGGTCCAAGAAATTGGTTGTCCTTTTTTTCTGCCATGAAGAAGGTCAGTTATTGGGGAGCAAACGGTAGAGAAATCTTTGATGAATCGGCGGTACCAGCCAATTAGGCCAATAAGTCTTTTGACTTCGGTAGTGTTTTTGGGAGCAGGGTAGTTAAGGATAGCGGAAACTTTGTCTTCATCTGTTCGAAGACCAGCTTTGTCGACTACAAAACCAAGAAATTTAAGGGAATCTCGACAGAATTCACATTTTTGAAAATTTACGGTAAGGTTTGCCTCTTTAAGACGAAGATATAACTTATTAAGTATTTCCAAATGAAGTTCGAAGGTAGGGGTAGCAATAATGATGTCATCCAAATAACAAAAACAGTAGGGCCTTAAAGAAGGGTCTATAACAATGTCCATTAGACGTGCCATAGTTTTGGGGGCGTTAATTAGACCATAAGGAGTGGTCGTGAATTCAAATAAGCCTAAGCCATAGACAGCGAAAGCGGTTTTGGGACGAGAAGATTCAGTAAGGGGTATTTGTAGAAAGGCTTTTTTCAAATCAATGGAGGTAAGAAATTTAGCATCTCGGAGTTTGCTAAGAATGACGTCTACTTGAGCCATGGGATAGGAATCAGGAGTGGTTACTTTATTTAGCTTTCGGCCATCGAAGCAGACGCGGCATTCTCCAGACTTTTTTGGGACCACCCAAAGGGGTGAACACCAAGGGGAGTTCGAAGGTTGTATGACATTTAATCGTAGCATCTCGTCGACTTCTTTTACTAAAAGTCCTTGCATGACTGGGGATAGAGGATATTGGCGTTGTGCAATCGGTTTTGCATCACCAGTGTCGATATCGTGTTCGACAAAATTCGTTCGACCAATTCGGTCAGGAGGGGCAAGAGAAGAGAATAAGCTTACAGTTTGCTCAAGTTTGTTTTTTTCTTCAATAGAGAGAGTAGAAGCAGATCGTATTGTGTTAATAACACAAGTGGAAGATAATAAGGAGTATGACAAATCATGAAAACTCATGTCTATTTTGAATAAGCTCAAAAAGTCCATTCCTAAGATAAGGTTATGAGTTATTGACGGTATTATCAAGATTTTGATTGTCTTGGTAATGTCATTCACTGTCATTGGTGCGGAAATATAGCCCATATATTGTTGAGGTACACCGTCAGCGGTGGTAATATTTAAACAAGAATCATATTGTATAGGTAAATGTAAGGAATGCAACAAAGAGAAACCCTGATTTCCAAGAACAGTAGAGTTACTGCCTGTGTCGACCATAGCTAAAACGGGTAGGTCTAAAATTTTCACGGTAAGGTAACGTCTGTTATCATTAGGTTTTTTTGCAAACAAGGGACAAGTATTACTGGAGATTGAAACAGTGCTTGGCTGTATTGAAGGTAAGGCAACTGGCATGTCACAGACAGGTACGGGAGTTGTATTGTCAGTAATCGAGAAGTTTTTGTCATTATCTTTAGTTTTCTGGATGTCGCTAGTGTTCGGTACGGTATTTGTAATTCGTTCGATAGGTAAAGGTAATGGTTTGTCTGTATTTTTAGAATGATTGGACGCTAGGAAACCTTTAACAAAGGTAAGATAATTTTGCCATTCAGCAGCAGAAGTTGAAAAAGTTAGTTTTGGTTTGTTGGGGGGTTGTGATTGTTTGAAGATCTATTTGGAGGTCTGTTCTGTCTTCTGGGGTTTTCTGGCTGGGATGTAGTTGATTGTGCTTGACTGGACACAGTGGCCAGATTCGGTGGGCCAGTCTGCCTCGAGTTTTTTTGATTGCATTTACGACATTTTGGTTTTGTAGTGTTTTTTGCACCACATCCGTAGCAAAAGATAGATTTGGGCGAGAAACAATGAGAGTATGAGTGACCAGTTTTGTCACAATTCCAGCAAACCAAGGAAGTTAATACTGAAACGTTTGCGGGAGTTCTTTGTCTTTGATTCGACGAGGAGGAAACATAAAGGCACGATAAATCTGGTTCGAGCAGTCTAGGATTATTATAAGATGGTGATCTATATCTGTCTGACCAAACACGGGATTCCTCAATTCTTTTGCACAACTCGGTTAGTTCGTCAACTGTTTAGGGGTCATGAAGTGCTAATGACGATATAAAGGGAGGTAAAAGGTTCCTACGAATCTTTGCGACACGAGTATGTTCGTCAACAACACTAGACAAGCGATTAAATAATCCAATCATTGAAGATATGTATACAGCAACCGGTTCGTTAGCACCCATAGTGCGATTAGAAATCTCTAACTCTAAATCAGTCTCATAACTATATGGCAAAAAATCAGCTTTTAATTTGGCAACAATGTCTTTCCAGGATTGAAATTTACTACGATTATTAAGATACCATGTGAAGGCATTGTCTTTAAAAAGTTCACATGACTGCAAAAAGAGCTCATTTTCTGTAACTCCTCTAGAAACTCTAAGGACTTCAACTTTTTCCAAAAATAAATGAAGTGATTCATTTTTACCAGTGAAGAAAACATTCCATTTGTAAACTGGATCGTGTTTTTGATGGGGGATTTCAGAAAGAGTGGGAGAAGGAAATGTGTTTGAAGGTAAAGTGTCTTCTGTTCTATTGTTGGTGGGAGTTGTTTTTGTCGCAAAGTCGGCTTCTAAAAGTATCAGCGTATTTGTCAAGGCTTGTTGTGTTAGTAATTGTTCATTACTT
The DNA here is from genome assembly GCA_947563755.1 of Lochmaea crataegi. Lineage (NCBI taxonomy): Eukaryota > Metazoa > Arthropoda > Insecta > Coleoptera > Chrysomelidae > Lochmaea > Lochmaea crataegi. The sequence continues at coordinate 41,394,286 of OX387429.1, forward strand.
TCGGCATTTAATCTATGAATTCTACTTGTCAAATGTGTCAGTCTTGAATTGATTCTGGAAAATACTGGTTCATTTTTGTTTCCACTAAATTGATTGATAATGTCTGTTAAGTCATTGATTGTTTCTGTAACTTCCACTATATCGTCCTCAAAAGAATATGAATTGACTGGGGACGAAAAACTTCTATTGCATTTTCCCTAGCAAGAAGACCTGTTAAAACTTTACGTTTCTGTTCGACAGTATCCGGGACAGGAATATTTCTAATTTGAATTTCATATGAAAGTTCAAAGGACTTCAAATGATTGGCCTGCATCTTGAAAATATTTAAAAGGAGAGAAAAAGAATAAAAGACGGTATCTAAATCAACAGTACTAATCAAATAGCACTAGCGAAAGCAAAGGATCTAAAATCCGAATGAACATAAATGCCTGGCAACGAGATATAGATATGGAAACTGTATGTACGTGAATGACTGTAGATATAAAAACAAATACTTATTGCCGATAGATGTCAATTAAAATAAACAAAACCGTACTATATTTTCAACAAGTCATACGTAGTAATAAAAATGTTGCATAATAACTCCATAAAAAGTATAAGTATCAAAATATATAACTGATCAACATAAAAAATGTATCATAAACTGTCATTAAAAATTATTGTAACACATCACAATCTCTGTTATCAAAAAAACTGAACTTCAAAATATTTATATTTAACGATAAATTGTTAATTTGGCAACACTGCACTTTGTATTAACAATATTAGACAAGAAAAAGTAAGAGAGTTTAAAGATAAATTGTTACTTTGGCAACACTGCACTTGATTAACAATAGGTAAGATAAGATATTTCAGTTTGTGTAACTCGACACAATTCAACTGAACATAACAAATTGAACGATAAGAAAAATTTTAAAAAAGAGAATATGCAAAAATACAAGAAACTAAAATCCTTCCAACCCAACTGCTACACTGTGCAACAAAAACAATGGGCGCCAATTTGTAACGGTTAAAGTTGCTTTTAGTTGGGCGCCAATTTGTAACGGTAAAGGCGCCAATTTGTAACGGTAAATGCTGTACCTAACAGGGCACCAGCTCGAAGGGCTCCGGCTAGAGACTCCTCTCAAGGGTGATTCGACCCCAAGTTTATGCTGCACAAGGATAACAGAAGGGTTGTAAAAATTGAGGGCGCCACTACCTTTTTAACGATAAAAATACTAAGAAAACTAAGGCGGAAAAGGTAGAAACGCCTTGTTGAATTTAGATAAAAGTTAATAAAGAAAAGTGACCCCGGGCGGTATCTCCCTCAACTTTTATAGTTGAGGATTTCTAATAAAAAAAGAATTAAAAACAAATTTACAATTTATTCTGCCACAGGAAATGAACAACGGAATTTAATAGAGGAATTTGTACTTTTATAGGTACTTAGCTTAGATGAAGTGGTTTCCTGGAGAAGAAGTCAGGTCTTGATCCGAACTGATGAGTTCTGTTCTAGGGCGGTAGTTTGAGCTAGGGCTGTATCCTTGGCTATATTCTTGGGGTTATATTCTCCGGTTAAATTCTTCGGTTTATATCCTCGGCGTTATATTCTAGCCTAGGGTTATATTCTCGGCGTTAAATTCTTGGGTTATATCCTAGCCTAGGGTTGTATTCTTGAGTTATATACTAGCCTAGGGGCTGTGCTTACCTAGAAGTACAAGTGGATCAGGGATATGTAGGAACTTGAATGTTATGGCATATTATGTTGGTCAGCTTTTCAGGTTAAAGAAAAGGAAGGCAGTTATTTGAAAGTCAAAAAATTGATTTAATTTACTGAAAGCTTTCCAACATTATATGTCCCATGTTAAAACAGTAAAAATAGCAATTATCGGCTAAATAAAAAAATATACTAATGATCCGAAAGAAACTTATGATAGCAAAAAGTTATTTATTTAGTTATATGAAAAAATATCGTGCCTAGGAAATATATGAAACCGGAACTGGCGTTACAAAAGAATATTTTATAGGTTAGCGGTTTATAACAATGTTATTTTATAATTAAAAAAGTTATTTCGCAACTGAAAAAGCTTGAAAATATTTGTATAAAAGTAAACAGTGAATTATGAAAGAATATTCGGTTTAAAACTACCATATTAGTATAAAAGAACAGTTTATGACCACGTGTTGAATTTAATTTCGTCTATCTCTGTAAAAAAATAAAGAATGCATACGAAAATTATATCAGACAGTACTTTAGAAGAAGCTTATTAATTATAAATTATGATTTTGAACTTACCACAGCAAAATTCCTAAGATAGATACTTAAGATATGAAAGATAGCGAAAGACGATCTGCCTCCTTAGGCGGACGATAACAAAAAGGGGTGTTTACGTGGCGTTGTGCAAAAAATGGAAGCGTCCGTTGGCAGACGTCAATTGTCTTACGTTCGGGGTAGAAGAGTTTGGGATCACAGAACTATAATTGGATGTGGCTAGTGACGACGAGCGCTAATTAAAAGGATTTATTCTGTAAAATCGAAACAGGTCGATAGACATGTTACACACTCATTATACTCTCATCGAGGATTTATCTAAATTATTGAGAAGTCAAAAGACAACGCACAAAGAGAGAACTTTCTTTTGTGATGGATGTCTACAAAGTTTTTCAACAGAATCCAAATTACAACACCACCAGGAAAAGGATTGTACTCACATATACACTAAGCTACCAACTTCTGAAATTAAAATAAACAAGTGTGGGGAGTGGTTACCAGAAAATACATTAAAATTCATCAACTTTGAAAAACAGCTGCAAGTTCCATTCGTTATATACGCGGACTTTGAAAGTTTATTAAAACCGATAGATCATACTGAACCCCATGCTGGTAAATCCTTCACAGTTAAAGTGTGTGAACATGAGCCTTACTCGTTTGCTTTTTATGTAAAGTGTACATATGACGATAGTTTATCCAAATTTGAAATTTATGAAGGTGCCGATGCAGCCCAAGTCTTCATACAAAAATTGGATTCAATAGTTCAAGATTTGTACAATAACCATCTTAAACATCTTATACTGATGCGATCATTAACACCTGAGGAACAAGATAAATTTGACACTGCTACCGTTTGTCATATTTGTGAAAAACCATTTGATGTTTTTGATAAAAAAGTTATGGATCATTGCCATGTTACCGGAAAATTTAATAATGCAGCCCATAACTCTTGCAATTTGAATTATAAACTTCCGAAATATATTCCAGTCTTTCTACATAATTTAAAAAATTATGATTGTCATTTATTTATCAAAGAACTAGCCACCAAAGGTGAAAACATCAGTGCCTTACCCCAAACAAAGGAGAATTATATATGCTTCTCAAAATCTATTTTGGTGGAAAAGTTTAGTGATCCCAAGATACGAGATTTGTATATGACATAAAATTTGTTGACTCCTTTAGTTTTCTAGCTAGTTCATTAGAAAAACTGGCTTCTACGTTGACTCCTGAACAGTGTAATGAGGTACGAAAGTTTTTCCCAAAACATTTTAATTTAATGAGACAAAAAGGTGTGTTTCCGTATTCATATGTGACATCTTTTGATAAACTACGCGAGCGGCAATTACCTTCTAAGGAACATTTTTTTGATACCTTAAAAGGTGTTGATATCTCTGATGAGGAATATGCACGAGCTCAACTAGTATGGAATACTTTCAACCGCACAACTATTAGTGATTATGCAAAGTTATATTTAAAAACTGATGTGTTGCTTCTTGCCGACGTCTTTGAGAATTTTCGCAAAGTTTGTCTTAAGGAATATAAGTTGGATCCAGCTCACTACCTTACCGCTCCCTCCCTGAGTTGGGATGCCATGTTGAGATGTACTCAGATTGAACTACAACTTTTAACCGATGTGGATATGCTTCACTTCTTCAAAAAAGAAATTCGAGGCGGAGTAGCTCAATGCAGCAAGAGGAAAGCTGTAGCAAACAATAGATACTTGGAAACCTTTGATGTGAACAAACCAGAGAGCTACATTATGTTTTTAGATGCTACAAACCTTTATGGGGCTGCAATGAAGGAATATCTACCATTTGGTGACTTTAGGTGGTTAACTGAATCTGAAATTGAATTATTCGATGTCGATACTATTGAAGATGATTCGCCTAAAGGATATGTTTTGGAAGTGAACTTGGAGTATCCTACCAATTTGCATGATGCACATAACGATCTTCCTTTCTGCCCGGAGAGTATCATCCCTCCAAAATCCAAATATTCAAAGCTGATACCGAACTTGAACGATAAAACCAAATACATAAAACACTATCGTAACCTTAAACAGTATTTAAAAAATGGTTTAAAATTGAAAAATATTCACAGAGCTATCGAGTTTTCACAGTCTGCGTGGCTAAAGACATTCATTGAACTTAACACCAGTCTACGCAACAAAGCTACAAATGCCTTTGAAAAAGATTTGTTTAAACTTTTAATCAATGCAATCTTTGGAAAAACGATGGAAAATGTTGAAAAAAGAAAACGTATAATTCTATCAAGTCATTGGGAAAACACCAGAGGATCCCTGGGAGCGAAAAATTTAATTGCGGAACCAGAATTCAAATCTTGTTCTGTGTTTAACGATAATTTGGTGGTGGTTCAACTGAATAAAATTAAAGTAGTGTATGATAAACCGTTATATGTAGGATTTTCAGTTTTGGATAATTCAAAGACTATAATATATGAGTTTTATTATGATTATGTTAAACAACAGTATGGTGATTCTGTTAAGTTGTGTTATACGGATACTGATTCATTGGTGTTGGAAGTATTTACTGAAGATTTCTACAAAGACATGAAGGAAAATATTGAATATTTCGATACCTCCAAGTATCAGACAAATAATATCCATGACATTCCTAAAACAATATCTATTGTCGGTAAAATGAAAGACGAGTTTGCTGGTGTAGTTGTTGAGTCTTTCTATGGAACTGGTGCTAAAGCATATTGTGTTAAATTATCGGAACGATTCAACAAGTCTGATATTTTAAAGAAGGCTAAAGGTATTTCTAAACATATAATTGAAACTCAACTCCATCTTAATGACTATAAACAAATCGTTGAAACTGGCGGTATTGTATATAGAAAAATGTATGTTTTTCTTTCCAATATGCATATTATCCACACAGAATTAAAAAACAAGGTGGCTCTTTCTTCAAAGTATGATAAGAGGTATGTAATACCACATGACACAAATACTCTAGCATGGGGGCATTTTCTCCTAAATCCATCCTCCAATTCAGGCACATTAGATGATCTTCTCCAAGCATTAGAAGAAGAAGAAGCAGTGGAGAATTTTTTCAGTGATGTGAATATAGAAGAATACTTAGATTCTACAGATTTTGATTTTTTAGATGTTTAACAAAAAATAAATGTTATTTATATACTTATTTCTTTTATTTCAACAAACGAAGGACAATTTTATAAAATATTGTACCAGTCACAATAGTAGAATATGTAGCTATATAATATAATATATAAGTATGCGTATTTATGTGTGTGCTTGCGACCTGGTGAACTGCATACAACTGCAACCATTCGGATTCTTGGTAGTTTCCATTACCTTTGAAAAGACGCACTTTATATGTTGTATTATTGGTAGGTATTTCAGCTTTTAGGGTTACTGCATTATTTGGTGTATACGATACCATTCGTATCCATTTTTCAGGCCAACTATCATTTTTTGTACCATTACTATCAAAACATGCAAACACTTCTCTAATATTATATGGATGCTGTATTAAAAGGTAGTTACCAATAATAGCTTGCAATATTATAAACGTTGGGGCCTGCATATCGACTAATACTAAATAAATGTTATTATATCCAATCTTTTATATATGATTTTTGGACGTTTCACATTTTTGTGTATTTCATTTCTATTATTATTGGTGGAACCCTTTTTTTAGTCGGGCAGTGATGGATAATAGCATGGATTAAATATTGTTGTATCAATCAACCCCTCTCCTACCAATTCACCAGAGTCATCCTCTTGTACATCACTATTTTTTTACGATTTGCACTTTTAATTCGTGGATACAGTTCACATTTAACAGGCTATACAAATCACATGGAATTACAAATTCGTAGATAGTATCAGGTTTGAAATATCTATAGCCGATTCCAATGTTCTTATTATTTACATCTTTAATAAACCAATATACCGCATTTGCAGCGATACTTGCTAATCTTGGAGCACTATAGTATACACGTTCTGAATTAAAACTAATCTCTGGTGTAACACACCTGCTAGCTTCCATTTCTACTCTTATTAATAATAATTCACTCACTACTCTTCACTACATATAGTGTAATTGACTACTGCTCTGTATACCCCCTCCTATTAAATGTAGTTACTTTCGGTGCACCCTGTATAATTTTTATTTTTCGTGTTCCACATGCATCACTGATTTCTACGAAACCCTGATGCTCAGTCATTTCCTAGAGGTCAACTGCGGCCATTAACCCTGCTCAAATTTACCTTCCCTGGTTCCCCATGCACAGTCATTTCCTAGAGGTCAACTGCTGTCATTAACCCTGCTCAAAATCCCCTTAAATGCTTCCCCATTTCATATCTACTCCTACTGTTTTCATCAAATAGAAATGGACGAAAATTCTATCCAGAAGACAACTTTCAATGAGTACCTAGGTATGCCCTTTGGATTAAAAATAAAACATAAAATATGCTTAGTATACATGGACGATATCATAATATTCTCAACATCCCTTCAAGAGCACATAGACAATTTAAAACAAGTATTTAAGAAACTAAGAGAAGCAGGGCTCAAAATTCAATTAGACAAATCTGAATTTTTTAGCAAAAATGTAGAATTTTTAGGTCACATAATAACCCCAGAAGGTATCAAACCTAACCCCAAGAAAATAAACGCAATAAAAAAATTCCCTATTCCTAAAACAGCCAAAGAAATCAAATCATTTTTAGGTCTTGTCGGTTACTATAGGAAATTCATAAAAAAATTCGCCAAACTTACAAAACCCATGACAGTGTGTCTTAAAAAAGGTGTAAAAATTAAACATACCCCCGAATTTATAGAATGTTTCAATGTTTGTAAAAATATATTAACTAATGACCCCATACTTCAATACCCCGATTTCGGTAAACCATTCAATGTCACTACAGATGCTTCTAATGTTGCTATAGGTGCCGTGTTATCTCAAGGACCTATAGGTAATGATCTTCCAATTGCTTATGCTTCACGTACCCTTCACGCAGAAAGTCGCTAGAACACCATAGAAAAAGAACTTCTTAGTATAATCTATGCTGTAAAATATTTTCGACCCTACCTTTTCGGTACACGATTCAACATCATCACTGATCACAAACCCTTACAATGGTTATTTTCTCTCAAAGAACATAATTCAAAATAAATTCGCTGGAAACTTAAACTGGAAGAGTATGATTATCAAATAATTTATAAAAAATGCCGTTTAAATAGTAATGCCGACGCATTATCTAGAGTTGAAATCAACCCCTCAGAGACCGATGATAATTATTCTACCATAATGAATCTAGACAGACAAGAATTTTTCGAATATGAAAGAGATTCGACACCCCAACTCCAATTTTCAGCCATATTAGACTGAGATTCTGAAGAAATAATTCCCAGAACTCCTGTCAATCCCGAAAAATACGATACCTCTACAAACATTAACAACCCCAATTCTCACCTAACACTAGATTATCTAAATGAAGTGATCAATAAGGTATTACTACAAACGAATATACATCCTTTAGAAAACACCCCTACACTCATGAAGAAAATTCTCCACCAGAAATACCTCAAAATTTAGAATATCCAAATTCCACAAATTTAACTTAACAAACAAAAATCCAAATTCTTCAAAATGAACCAATACCTAAAATAGGAACAAACACCCAAGATTCAAGTGACTTAGAAACAGTTCACACTAGTCATGAAAATCCTATATTAAATATCCCATTTACATAAAAGGCAATAAATACATATAAAAATCAAATCATAATTTTCAGTACAAACGTGAAACAACCCAAACAATCTTACACAAAAATATTCGATAAAAATAGATATTATTGGCAACTACCTAATGAGAAGCTTGAAGAAAACCAATTTCTCAATCTAATAATAAATACTATCCATCCTAAATCAACCTACCGTCTCTTATTCAAAAATGAGAATCTCAAAATGCCCTTTATCAGATTTATGACACAAACTTTTAAACACAATACATATTCACTAGTCATATCCAAGAAATTAGTCACAGATGTAATAGACGAAAAGGAACGACAAGAAAAAATCAAATTTTATCACGAAACAAAAACAAACCACTGAGGTATTAACGAAAACATAGTAGCCCTCAAAAAACATTTTTATTGGCCCGATATTAACAAAGACGTAACCGAATATATAGATACATGCGAACTATGCCAAAAATGTAAATATGAAAGACATCCTACCTCACTTGTCTTTAAACCAACCCCTATATAGTCCAGCAGCCACCGCCTGAATTTTTTTTTGATTAACAACAGGCTAAATTTTCGTAAGCTCGTTCGGTTTGACGAGACGCCCACGTTTTTACTCCTCCGAAAATCTGGAGGAGGTATGTAATGTACTGCGCAAGCGTTGAACATGTCGATTTGGTAGGGAAAAAAAATTCATGACTAACAGCAAATTTTTTTTTCGAATGTTGAGATAATAGTCAAATAATGTCGGAAAAACAATTGTCCTACAAATTGGATGGTATGAGTGGAGGGTCCTCCACCTCGAATATGTCAAAATAACAAGTGAAAAAAATTAACTAACAACGAGCTGATTTTTTGTGTGCAGCTTACTATATATTTATATAATTGAATGGCCAAAGAGTCCTACGAATTTAGCGGCACGTTTCCCCAGTCCTACGCAAGGATGTTGTCGATTCTACGGGGACAATTTTTTCATTAACAACAACCTGGTTTTGATTTTGTCCTGTCGGGAATGAAGTGTACAACACAATTGTACCACTGTCCTACACAAAAAGTGGTATGTGTTTTCAGGAATCGAGATATTGTGTCCACACTTTTCACGGCTCTCATCTCAGAAGTCAATGTTCGATCCCGGGGGGGAGCTATTTTTTTTTTCATTTGTTCGAAATTAATTGTTAATAATGTTTGAAAAATTGATTTTCCTCAAGTATTGAAGGAATTAGTTTATATCCTTATATTCCTCTCTCTGATGAATACATTTTTTTTAACATAATAAATAATTGATTATATGAAAGTATTGAAGAGGTTGAATATTGTTAAGTAATAATTGTTATTAATTGTCAATTTTTTTAATATATTTTTTTAATTTTTTTAATGAAGTCAATGATATTAACATAATTGACTCGATGCAATCTTCTCAACAAAACAATGTTTGTACATGTAACTAAATATTTATAATAATAGAAATAATACTGCTATTGCAAGTTAAAATGTTCGCGCTATAGAAAGGAGCCGAGTGGGGGCCTTGAATGAATTTTTCGGGAGAAGCTGAGAGAGGTTTGAGGGGGAAGCCATGCCGGACACGTGGCCACACTGCTCACTGCTCCGAATTTCGGGTTCCCTTCCCCTTCCCAAGCCAGTCGGTTACAAGCGTCCATACAGAGCAGAAATATTTCTGTCGAAGTGCCGTTTAGAAAGTGAAACCTTAATGACGCAATATGGATTGCTTTCTGTGCACTTTACTTCGGGAAAATCCAAAGTTTCGCGAAAAAAGAGAGGAAATAAAAAACTTTTCGAAGGAAATTCTGCTCTCTTGCAAGCAGTTTTTAAAGGCTCGGAAACATCACAAACACAAATATAACGATGTGGTACTGCCGGACAGTTGGGATGACGAGATCATCGGATACCATTCCTCTTGCTACAAGGAGTTCAGAGTCAAGGCTAAATATCTATCGTATGAAAGGTAAGACAATAAAATATTTCTAAGGGGGTATCTGGTCAAATCGATATGAAAAATCGCCTGTATCACCTAAAAATCTTTCTGCGTACGTTCGGTAGAATAGAGAATAGAAAATTCCACCCAGCTCCGAGTGTCTTTACCTGAGCAACTGCGCAGTATTCGTATATTCCATTGTCTGGGAATATACAGGTATGTTGGAGCAGATGTTTACTTTCGAAATGCCGTTAGGCTCGGGGAACTCGGTGTTTGTATATGTATACATATATATAGAGATTTGCGTGCTCATATATTTCCAAATAATACTAGCCTCAGTTGACCAGACTCCCCCAAAATTATGAAAGTACTAATAATTAACTTATTTGAAGTATGTTTGTACGTGTTGTAAGAAAAACTGTAATGTTAACAAAATCTTTCTGCAGCAAATTTTTCTATAAAAACGTTTTCACGAAAAAGCTAAGTACATAAAAACTGGGAAACTTAAAAAAGTATAATTATTTAAAACATTTCATACATTTTGTGTAAAATTTGTCGTTACTTTAATTTTACTCTCTTTTTTGATAATGAAAATGTTTTTCAGTGTACGAATTGATCAGTAAATTTTCTATAAAACATAACGGATATTGTATGTGACATTCTTCAAATATTATTTGTACTCTGTATGAAACCATAGTTAATATTAATTTTAAAGATGCTCAATATACTTAACGGCGGCAACGGATGTTGCCTTCGATATTAGCTTTGGATAAATTTAAAAATTATTGTCTGAAACACAAATGTTTTTATATATAGCTCCGATTCATGCTCCACATCACCAGCACCCAAACCTACGGAAACCATCGATTGTTCATTAACATCGTCTACAGGTGTAGAAGTACATCCATCTACATCTTCTACAACTGCAGGAGTAGATCCATCACCATCGACGTCACGGTTAGTTACAGTACCGCTGCAAATTTTTGATTCACCGGTCGATAATTCTTGCCGAACTTCAAGTTCGATAACTCGGAAAAAAAACGGTAATCGAATTTCCAAGGCGACATTATAAAAAGGATAGATAAGGCTTCAGTTTGCGCTTCTTAAGGGGTTACATGTAGTCACCGGCCGAAAAAAGGCCTTTTTCATGAATTTTTTTTAAAGAAAACTACAGAACTTTTTTAATCGATCACTATATCATCTTAAAGAACATATCTTGGAGAAGTTTCAGTAATTTTTTTATTGAAAAATATTACATTGCTTAGTGGCAAATGGCCGTCAATGAAATAATGTTTTTTATTTATACGGTTTGCGGTGACCAGGATTACTCGAACACTAATGAACCGATCTTCTTGGAATTTTGCAAGCTTATTTAATACATAACAATCTAGTCTTTAATCGAAGGATTTAAAAAAATAATCATTTTTTACAAAATGGCGGAAAGTCAAAGTCAATAAGTTCGATTTTAACGAAAAAAAACCACCGTTTTTTGGCTATAAAACGGCCATTTTTATTCGAAAAACAAAATCCTTCGATTAAAGACTAGATTTTTATGTATTAAATAAGCCTGCAAAATTCCAAGAAGATCGGTTCATTAGTGTTCGAGTAATCTTGGTCACCGCAAATAAAAATATTATTTCATTGACGGCCATGTGCCACTAAACAATGTAATATTTTGCAATAAAAAAATTATTGAAAGTTCTTCAAGATGTGTTCTTTAAGATGATATAGTGATCGATTAAAAAAGTTTTGTAGTTTTCTTTAAAAACATTCATGAAAAAGATTTTTTTTTTCGGACGATGACTGGATGTAGCCCCTTAAATATTTTTTTTCGATTCTTTTTCGTACTTGAAATTTGGTATGATGTATCGACTGGTGTAAACTTTTGATCGTTAGTGTATATTATGTTAACACAGTTCTCGCGATATCGAACGAACGATTGCAAAATTTATATACAAAGACACATATTTAAATTGCAATATTTCACTTGTATTGACAAGTGCTGAGACCTCATCAACCGAGCCACATCGTGATTCAACGCCAGAGTAAGTAAAAAAGTTATTTCAAATTGTACATTCACGCAATATCGAAGTTTAATCCTCGTTGTAATCGAAGTTCAAAACGTATTGGAGTAATGTATTAAGATTCTTTTCAATCTATACAATCTCTTTTAAATACATAATAACATCATTCACAGATTTGTTGAAGAAGATTCAATGGACTGCAGTTCGAGTCTGCAAAGTGTGGATGCAGACCAGTTGGGCAACAAATGCTTTTTTTGCCAAAAAAAAACGATCAAACGCAAAGGACGACAAATGTATTGTCGTATAATTAAAGATAAAGAGGCGTTCTTGGACAAAATTAGAACGCATGCTACAGAACTTAGGGACACAGATTTCTTACGACGAATTCAGGAAGAGCTAAACTGTGATGAAAGTTCTTGCTTATGCTATCACAACAATTGCAATCTCGATTATTTTGGCAAGTATCAAAACAAGATCCATCGCCCCCCAAATGCAGATTGGGCCTCCAAAAGAGATTGTTACAAATTTGCAAGAGAAAGATTGATTGGCTACATTGAACGTGAAGTAATTGAAAATCGACCGATCTTATCAATGGCTCACGTGAGAAATATGTTTTCTGATTTTTTGACCGAATTGTACGAAACTGCAGATCTTGACGCTACCATGTTCAGCACGGCTTCTCTTCAAGACTACGTACAGAAGGAATTGAAAAACAAAATTTCAATACTCAAGATCTCTCGAAAACCATTCGTTGTGTCCGCGGAAATTGATATCGAGACATTTAATGACGAAGAAATTGAAAATATGATATTCGAACAAGAAGCTCAAGATTTCGCTTTGAAGTATCGAAAGAACATACTTAAAATAAAAAAGGAAGCCTTACCGGATTCCATCGACAGCGAAGCATTGGATAGGGGAGAATGCGATATTCCGAAATGGTTGAATATATTTTGGACCACAGCTTTGAGCGGTGTCGAGAAGAAAACATGTAATCGGGTTGACAGATTGTCTTCGTGCTACTCACAGGACTCAATTTACAGCATTACCAGGGGTCATATAAAACCACGCAAACACATTTCATTGGGCATCGCTATGAAAAGTCTCACGGGAAGTAGAAAAGTCATCGATATATTAAATAGACAAGGCTATTGCATCAGTTACTGCAGCATACTCGAATTGGAGACGTCTGCGGCATACTCTTCCACTACCAACAATCTTTTGTGCCCCTCCGGTATTCAACCAACATCGGTATTATCGTCTGGAGTAGCGTGGGATAATTTCGACAGATTTGTGGAGACGAGCTCCGGTAAAAATACCTTGCATGATACTGTTGGTATTATTTATCAAAGTATTCCTACAGGAGAAGAACTGAATCTCATCGAAGAAAATAATGAGGTGTCCGCTGAAACTGAGCAGAGTACTTCCGGCAATATTCGAGATTTGTCTGGACGAAGGAAGCGATCGTTTGAACCGGATGCTTTTGAAACTGTACGAAACGCGAAGCAACGTCGTCCAGAATTTTGGCGTAGCTCTGTACTGCCAACTGATGATCCTCAAAACTTGAAACGTTTTCAACAAATACAATTTGCATGGGTAGTTTCTCATAAACTACAAATTGCAAGTACGCCAATGTGGGTAGGATACAACGCCAAAATTTTGAGGGATGACAGTAGAGTTCAAAAAGTTGAGTACCTAACACAAATCAACAATACACCCACGGATCCGGCTGTTGTTAAGGAAACGATGCGAAGAAGCTTGCAAATCGCCTCTGAATGCGGGAAAAGTTTCTTCAGTGTGACCTACGATTTAGCCATGGCCAAGATTGCGTTGCGAATACAGAGTGCGGAGGCTGAATTTCAAAAAGTTTTCATAAACTTCGGACCTTTCCACATAATGTTGTCGTTCTTCAAAGCGTGCGGAAAATTTATAAGTGGATCTGGATTAACGAATGTTCTTATAGACAGCGAAATTTTGGCCAGCGGTTCTGTCGGTTCATTTGTGAGTGGAAAACACTTCAATCGATGCAAAAAAATCCATCCTTTACTCTCTCTCGCTCTGCAAATTTTGCATTTTGAAAGGTTTCTACAATCACAAGATTACGATCTCGAAAATATTTAGAAGTCTTCAATGAACAACAGAATGATCACCCACAGATAACGAATGAAAGCTTGATACAACTGTTCGACAAATATGAGAGGTACAAAACTGAAACTTTCGAAGGATTGCATGGCAAAACACCGCAAATATATTTGATGTACACAAGGTTCATTGAATATTATCTGCAATTGGAATGCAGTATTCGTACGGGTGATTTCGATTTGTTTTTACACGTTTTGCCTAAAATAACAAATGTTTTTTTCACGATGAACCACCACAATTACGCAAGGTACATGTCTGTTTATTGTGATAAGCTGATGAACATCGAAAACACACATCCCGGATTGCTGGACGATTGTAGAGCGAGTTTCTTGGGCGTCCGAAGAACATCGAAACCTTTTTCGAGAATCCCGGTGGATTTAACACTGGAACAAACAATAAATGCCGACGCCGCTTCTACAGCTTCCGGAATCGCCAACATTACAAACTCGTTCTCCGCAAGACAAAAATAGTCAATAACTCATTCATTGCGTACGAGTGTTATATCAAAAGTCGTGGAGTGTTGCGATCTCAAGTCACCAGACGATATTACGAAGGACTTGAATAAGTCAGCCATCATCAAATCTGCGAATAACTTGGATTTGTTGTTACAATCGATCAAGCAGTCCTCGAACCCTTTTGGAGCAGAATTGTCAGAAGACCATCTTTATAACATCTCAAAAGGTCAATCGGTGGACAATGAAGTATACGAGTTTTTGGCGTCAGTTGAAACCGCGGGCGAAAAGAAACGTACTACCTTCATTGCTGAGACTCGAGAAGCACCGGATAGGTTTGATAAAGCCATTAACAGAAATAAAATAATTAATTTTGAATGCAAAAATACCCGAAAAGTCAAAATTGCTGGAAAAACAAAAGAAGTTAAGATTCAGAGAGATGTTTTTGGTCGTCTGCTGTACGCGTCATTACAAAAAAAAATTGACATAGAAAAAGCATTGAGTTATCCTCTGGCTCACATTTCGTTTTCGTTTTGTCATACCGATGGCACAATTTGCAAGACCACAAAATCTTTGATCATTACCGAATTGATTAAACATCAGGCTGAAGTCGTAGATCCTCCGGAAGCAGACATTCACTTAGTTGATGGATTCTATTTGTTACATATTTTGAAAAACTATCCAGAAAGCATATTATATTCGACAAGTACGACACACCGAGTATCAAAGATTGCGAGCATGACCTGAGAGGTGAAGACAACGTACAGTATGACGTGCGCAAAGACAATAAACGTCCCGCTGAGTTCACTAAATTGTTGAGAAGTAGAAATTTCAAAGAAAAATTTGTTGAATTTTTAATCGAAGATTGGACGAGAGACGAAATGGTTCTTTTAATGACGGGAAGAACTGTTAAACTGAATTATGACAAATGCTACGTCTATGAGGTTTCCGGTGAAGGGAAAAAAAAAAAAAAAAACATCGACAACAATCTCACTTGCTATCACGAAGAAGCCGACACCAAAATTGTCTTCCACATTTGTCAGTTGGACAGTAATTATCGCGTGCGGGTACATTGTACGGATTCGGATATCCCTGTAATAATGTTGGCAAATTTTAAACACTTGAAAGAGGACATTCACATAATAGTTGATCTCAGCACGGGAAAGAAAAAATTGTACCTCGATATCAACGAAATTCATGCTAAGCTCGGCGAACAGTTATCGCGGTCGCTTGCTATATGCCACATTTTTACGGGGAACGACTACAACCCTGCTTTCTATCGGAAAGGAAAAAAAAGACCGTTTGATATTCTAAAAAAAAAAATACGAAATTTCAAGAGGCTTTTATACAACTGCACAGCGGGCGTGCCGAGTTAACAACATCGAGTGAGGTATTCCGGGTTCTTGAAGAGTACGTGTGCAGATTGTATACATTAAAAACTAAAAGTGACGTAAACAAAGGACGGTACGAGTTGTTTGAAAAAAGCTACAAATGCAACAACCAAGACGAGACGATTGTAAAAAAAAAATTGTTGGATACGATCCCTCTGTTCTACCGCCAACAAAACAAGAGCTACTGCAGCAGATTAAACGGACATCATACATCTCCAGTATATGGTGTAACGCACACATGCGCAGCCCCACCGAAAAGAGTCCAGAGAATTGCGGATGGGCATTAATGGATGAAAAGTACTATCATTATTGGTTTGATGGCCCCCACAGTCCATCTCTTGGAGAATTGTCTTCCGATGTTCAAGGTACTCTATTCATATTTTTCTTACGTGTTCCTGATCACACTCCAATTTGTTAATTTTCCTAATTATTTTGTTACAGAATCAGATGACATTTCTTCTCACGATTGCGACGAAGATGAAGACGATCTTCAAGGCGAAACAGATGAAGAGTCGACTTCACAATCCGACGAAGATTAAGATTTATTTTCATACTTTTATTTCTTAGTTTTATTTTTAAATGTCATATATATTCATTTCATATAGCTACAATTATATAATTTCAAAAAAAATATTGATTCTGCTTACGAATATGTATCCCAAGTTACAAAAACTACAACGACGAAATATTATGTGATTTTCAATATTCTTGTAGGACTAGCGATACATACCCGTTTTTTGGTAGGACACTGTTGAATTCAGGCAAAGAATGCACTAAGTTAACATGTCTTTTTTTTGTCCTCCGGTTATTAATGAAAAAATTGTCCCCGTAGAATCGACAACATCCTTGCGTAGGACTGGGGAAACGTGCCGCTAAATTCGTAGGACTCTTTGGCCATTCAATTATATAAATATATAGTAAGCTGCACACAAAAAATCAGCTCGTTGTTAGTTAATTTTTTTCACTTGTTATTTTGACATATTCGAGGTGGAGGACTCATACCATCCAATTTGTAGGACAATTGTTTTTCCGACATTATTTGACTATTATCTCAACATTCGAAAAAAAAATTTGCTGTTAGTCATGAATTTTTTTTCCCTACCAAATCGACATGTTCAACGCTTGCGCAGTACATTACATACCTCCTCCAGATTTTCGGAGGAGTAAAAACGTGGGCGTCTCGTCAAACCGAACGAGCTTACGAAAATTTAGCCTGTTGTTAATCAAAAAAAAATTCAGGCAGTGGCTGCTGGACTAATAGGCATTAGTCCCTTAGAACATATTTACATAGACACATTTAAAACAAGTAATCAAAATTTCCTCACTATTATAGATAGTTTTTCAAAATTCGGTCAAGCCTATCCTGTCAACTCCATAAATGCAATAGAAATTACCAACAAACTAATACAATTTATAAGCCACTATGGCATTCCATATAAAATCACTTGTGATAACCGAACCGAATTCAAAAATAATGTTATACAAGATTTCTGCCTTCTGCACGAAATTGAAATTCATTACACCACCGCTTATAATCCAAACAGTAAACAGCCCAATTGAAAGATTCCACTCTTCCCTTATTGAAAGTCTAAGAATACTAAAAGAAGAAAAAACTGATACCTCGATAACAAACCTAATGAACTATGCACTATTATATTACAATAATAGTATACACACTGCTACAGGATACACACCCTTCCAAATCTTACGTGGAAAACTAGACTACACAAATCCATTCGGAAAGAACGAAAACGAACGTATTACACAATATATTTTTGATCATTCAAATAACCTAAACTTACTTTCCGACTTCATTAATAATAAGATAACAAAAACTCAAAAACAAAACCTTGAAAGAGCAAACCGTCAAAAGCAACGAGAATTAAAGATTGACACAAATCACCCTGTACATCAAATCAAAGGAAAAGAACAAAGACGAGAAAAACTTTAACAACCTTACGAAAAATTGACAGACATAGAATTAATAGGCACTAATAAATTAAAATCAAAAGACAGGATTTGTCATTTACGATCCTTAAAACCTCAACGTCTTGTTGTAGGAGACGACACTAACAACAAACATGATGAGAATTACATTGATGACGCTGATGATACTCCACTCGTTACAAGAATCACCCGGAATCAAAATAAAGGAAATTCAAAATCCAATTCTACCAATCCAGATAGGACAAGCTAAAATAATTGAAACACAACATACATTTTTATACCACACCCCTTAGAAATAAGTAATAAGATACATACTGAACTATTAGAATTAAGCAACTGTTTCGAGACTACCGATCATATTTCAACCCATATCGAAGACAAAATTAGACACATTATTAAAATGAACGAAATTATAATCACTCAATTAGAAACATTTTCAATAAGACAACGTAGAGCTCTAATAAATGCAATAGGTAGAGTCTCCAAATGGTTATTTGGTACATTAGACAGAGACGACGGAAAATATTACGAAAACTACTTAAACACCCTAAAATCTAATCAAAATAAGTTATACTCAAGCCTCTCAGAACATCATACTGTACTTGAAGCCATGTCAAAGAAATATTCAGAACAATTTAAAATCTTAGAAAATAATCAAAATGCCATAAGCGAACAAGTAAAATTACACAGAAACGAAATAAACAAGATACGTGAAATTGAAAAAGCCTTTAGTCTAAATCTAATCTTAGATAACCTTTTAATTCAATTACAAGACTTCCAAAACGTTATTCATAATATAGAAACTGCAATCTCCTTTGCCAAATTAAATATTCTCCATTACTCTATAATCAACCCACAACAATTAAATGCAATGATTTAAAACTAAATCAAAGATATAAAAATCAAAATATACCTTCACTAAAAATTTTTATCAATTACTATACATTATTCTCTACACAAGTAATATTACACGAAGGATTCATACTTTTTAGAATACATACACCCTTAGCCCATGATTCCTATCGTTATTTCCAACTACACCCCGTTCCAGAAAACAATCTCATGATTATTCCTGAAAACCCTTTCCTATTACTTAGTACTGAAGATCAACAGACCTGGACTACAGTAGACAAATGCCCAGAAGTCGAAAATTATTTCTACTGCCAAACAGATCTCTTACATCCGAACACACAACCTTGCCTGAAAGAACTTCTAGAAAATGGAGAAAATCACTGTCAAAGCAGGAATGTTCATCTGAACAGAACTATCATCTCCCAAATCAGTCCCCATCAAATTATGGCTATCCCATACAAACCCACCACTCTTGCAATGAAAATGGTATTTTCCAAATAACTCAACCTTCAATCATCACCATCAACGATTGTGGAATAAAAATTAATAACAAATTCTATCAACAAGAAGAAATAATACAAGAAAAAATATTTTAACTACCCACCTTCAACTTCTCCGACAAAAGAACAAAATTACCAACCCTACATCTGAAAACCTTAAACCACGATGAAATCAAACAAATTGAAACATTAGCTCACAATATACAAATGCCAAAATTAGAAGAAAAATCGCAACTACTCTCTTGGGCAAATACTACAGCTATAATATTATGTTTAACACTTTAGCCCCTATATATGTATTAAAAGTGATACACAAAAAAATATTCAATTCTACCTGTGTGTATTTTTTTGATACACAGATGTTTAGTCGACTGTGTATTTCTCGTGAACACAGTTATCATGCATCTATATGGGCGATTTACTACCTTTAGGCTGTGGCAACTAGTTTTTGTCCCTAGTTTGAGAAAAAAAAATGTAAGTTTGGCAACATGGTTCGGAAAACCGGTTCAGTCGTTAACGGATAAACATTCGTTCCAAGGTCAGTTGTGTTTTATAGTTTGCGCGTGGTTGTTGCTTTCTGCATTTCTCTGCGTAATTATGCCGGGTGGAAGAAAACGACCACTCTCAGATTCACAGCTTCAAGATTTAGTGATATTAGCGATATCGATTAGCCTTTCGACGATTCAGATGCAGATCCCTGTTACGCTGAGAAGTCTGATGATTCCAGTGAAGATTCTTCCGAGAATGGTCATAGATGTAAAAAACAAAAAAATCAAGAACAGCCGCGACAGGTATGATATTGATTTTAATTGGAGCATAATTATTTTTGTTACTTAGTTCATTTTCGCAAAAATATACATACTATAAAATATGTATAATTCTAGGGTACCAGTAGTGACGACGAAGATCGAAACGGGAATTTAGATGATGGGCAGACTACAAACACGCCTCATAATAATGCACCTAGAGCAAACCAGCAGAATGTTATTTGGAATGATGTGGTGGGAAATCTGAATTTATTTCCAGCGCCACAAGAGAAATATACATTAGGTGCAACCGTCCAAACTCGTCATGACGACAGTCCGCTTTCTTTCTATAGACTTCTATTTTCTGACGAATTGCTTGATCTCTTGGTAATAGAAACGAATCGCTATGCCTACCAACAAATTATCGATGGTATCTCCAATGAATCGATTTCGAAAAACCCAATTCTTGCTAACTGGACTGTCACTGATCGCAAGGAAATTTTAAAATTTGTTGGAATACTTATATGGATGGGACTGAACCCAAAACCTCGACTGAAAGATTATTGGAGCACTAGTTTTATCCATAAAAGTTGCATATACAAAGTTACATATTATGTCACGTTGCCGATTTGAAGCCCTACTGCCTTGTTTACATTTTTCAGACAATGAATTATGCCCAGAAGGAAACGGACTCTTCAAACTAGAGACACTCTTGAGCATTTGTAACAAAAATTTTCAGGCGGCTTTGGTGCCAGGAAAATATGTGTGCATAGACGAATCCATGATACCATTTAGAGGACGGCTTTCATTTTTGCAGTACATTCCTGGAAAAAGCCATAAATATGGTATAAAAATCTTCAAGTTGTGTGCCGAAGGCGGATAATATACATACAACTTGAAGGTTTACGCTGGAAAGCAAATTCGTCCGACAGATCAGCCAGTAGCAACTCAAGTAGTAATGGAGTTGATGCAACCAATTTTGAAGACAGGAAGAACCTTAGTCACCGAAAATTACTATACCAGTGTTGGCCTGGCTCATCAACTCAACGATAATGAAACTCATTTGATCGGGACACTACGCAAAAATAGGAAATATATTCCAAAACGTGTTTTTGAGAGAAAACTAAGCCGTGGGGAAATGATATGTCAAGAGAGCAACACCAAAGTTATTGTTGGTAAGTGGGCAGTCAAACGAGATGTTGCATTTTCAACTACTAAATCATGACTGAGGTTCAGACAAGATCTGGAATGAAAAATAAACCTTCCACGATAATCGAGTACAACTCTGTTAAGTCGTATATTGATGTCTCTGATCAAATATCTTCGTATAATAATCCTGTCAGACGATCTATAAAATGGTATCGAAAGGTGGGGATCGAGATATTTGCTAATACTTGCGTTGTTAACGCATTAAAATTGTATAATACAGCTTTGGAAAAAAAATGGATGTGACAACTTTTAGGGAGAGCCTTGTTGAGGGTTTATGCAAAGACGAGGTAGATATTCTTACTCAACCAGCCTATACACATCGATTAGATGAACAAGATAAGAGAGGACGGTGCGTGGTATGCTATAACCATTACTCAGAAAGATTCGGAAGAGCGCATGCTTCCAAGCATGCAAAACAATGTAATACTAAATGTGCCGCCTGTGCTGACAAAAAATTTCTATGTTTAGCTTGCTTTTTCAAAACACATATTGTATCTCTAAAATAATGACATTTCTTTATCTGTAAGTTTTATTATATTTTGAATAAACGAACTGTAAATAAATGTGTATTGATTTTAATACACGCAGGTTAAAATATACGATAAAATATACGATATTAGAAAATTTTAATCTCCGTGCACTATGTGTATCAAAGACAAACACGCATTCCAAAATCACTAAAAAGTGAAAAAATCTCATACATTGCAAAAATATTCTCTTAATAAGTAATTTTGACGCCATATTTTTGAAATTGAGTTCTCAGTTCAGGTTGAAGTTTTTTTTTGGAAATGCCTAAAGGGGTTGAAGAGTTAATATGTATTTTTACTTTTGTTTATATTAACCCATGAAGGACTGGCGTTGCCATATGGCAACCCAATTTACCCAGAACGCCAACTAGTTTGAAAAGAAATCTGTAGAGAATTTCACAGAATTCTTATAAGGCAACGTTTGGTTCTTGTGCTGCTCCATTGGTTACCCTACTCGAAGGCATACCTCAGAAGAAGCGAAAGTTACGATATTCCTTATTCTGCGATAATCTGTTCACTAGCTTTCATTTACTGGTACACCTAAAACAAATCGGATACGACCTTTCCGGTACCATTAGAGAAAACAGAATTCCAAAAAACTGCCCAATCATTTCGAAAAAAGTTATGCAAAAGAAAACTAGAGGTGCGGTCACCTCGGTACTGGATAGAACAAATGGAATTATTTTGGTTAGATGGCTGGACAATAATGTCGTAACCATAGCTTCAACTTCTGATGGCGTATATCCAATGGGAACTGTTCAAAGATATTCTAAAGCCGATAAAAAAAATATCCAAGAGAATAGACCATGTGTTATAGGAAAGTACAACTCATCGATGGGTGGCACAGACTTAATGGATGAGAATATTTCCAGATATAGGATTGGTTTAAGATCAAAAAAATGGTGGTGGTCTTTGTTCACATGGTTGATGGATGCCACTTTGCAGAATGCTTGGATTTTGCATAAAAAATCAGTAAACAAGTTAACACAACTACAATTCAAAAGAGAAATTGTCCAGACATATCTTGTGAAATATCGCACAGCTCGAAGACCTGGGGGTAGACCATCGACAAGTACATCAAGTAGATCTTTCAGCAGAATATCAGATGACATTCGGTTTGACAACGCTGGACACTATTTAATACCTGTCGGAGATAACAGAAAAATAAGATGTGCAGGAGAAAGCTGTAAGTCTATTATGAGGACCATGTGTTCCAAATGTAATGTAGGATTATGTTTAAGATGTAATTTAGTTTTTCATACCAATTTTTAGTACAATATATAAATTTTTCAATAAAAAAATTTGTTTTGAGCAGGTTTTTAACTATTTATAACCATGTACCCATTAAGGCCTAGGGTTGCCAAATGGCAACTATCGATTTTTCTGAAAATGTAGCAGATATTAAAATTTATACATTTGTTATCGTTAAACAAAGTTAATTGAAAGTTATTGAAACCAAAAACAACGAATTTTAAAAAAAATAAAAACTCCGTCCCTCATGGGTTAAGGTTCTTAAATCCAGACTAGCTTGCCACCAGAGAAAGCAGACACAAAAAACCAATGAAGACCTCTATTTTCCGAACTTAAGGAGGGAGGAATTATATAGAAAAATTCCGATAATCAAGATTCCACAGTCCATTAGCGAATGACCTACTTCTAGTATAAATAGGACAGCACGAGAGGCCAGAGACACTTCTATCCACGATCTTAAGTAGTTCATGTTTATATTTTGTAGTTTATTAAATTATAAATTGTAAAAGTGTAAAATAAAGTTTTTAAAAAGTCAAGTTCCGAAAGTTTAAACTTAATTTGCTTACGCTAAGCGATAAAAGTGAATCTTTAGAACACTTTCTAAATGGAGAGGTACTCGAAGATCATCTTATTAAAAATAGTGTTTTGTATGTATGTAGGAAAAATAGGCAACGATGAACTACTACTTTTTATAGCAAGATTGAACGAAAGCGACTATGTTCCAATTCCACGGCGAAGAATGTTTTGGGAAGGCCGAGAAGATACTCGAAATATTTTGGTTTACAACTCCTTGCACAGACACAGATTTGAGGAAATATTTATATTTAGCAGACAACAGTAGCTTGGCTGCAAATGATAAAACGGCTAAATTGCGTCCGTTTATAGAGAAAATTTTGTAAAATATGTACCTTTCAGCTGACAGTTATCGTTTCGAATTGAGGGATTTTAAAACCACATTTGAAAAACTGTTTCAATAGCCTGAATCAAAAGTTATAAAATGATGCCTTCAAAAATATGGAGAACATGTATCAACTAACCCGTGCATATACTTAAACAAAAGCTTCTATTTCGCTTGAGTGGATAAACCAAAGTATACGCGAGAGCAAAACAGTTTTTTCTTCATGTCCATTACAAGTTGAATCAAATGTTAATATTAAAGTTGGTCGAAATTTTCAGAGGAAATATAAAAACACAAAAAAATATAAAAAAAGAAAATCTGAGCTTTGGCAAGATTTGGCATGGTGTTTTAAAAACACAAGATTGCTTTTGGAAATATCAGATGATCATGTATCGTTTTCATCAGTCATCAAATTCGGTTTTCAACACGTCCCCAAAGATAACGTGAGTATACAAGCTGATCATTTTAAATGGTACCAACATTGCAAATTTGGAAACCGTAAAAATTACGAGGTAGGTTAAATGAGAGTAAAGTTGCCTTTTTAGGAGACCAATGTAAGTAATGGTACCGAAACATGTCTGAAATGAGTGTTATTTTCAGATTAAGAGAATATTTTATTTGGTTTGACATTGGCTAGCTTAAGAAGTAGTTTTTTTTAACCTATACTTAATTTGTCTTCAACACTTTATAACCGAGATACAGATTTTTTTCATCAATTTGGCCTATTTATTTCGGACCTCATAACTTTTGAATTACCCTGTATATCATTTCGAATTTGGTACACGTAGATAATAACTATTACCTGGAAACTCCATCAAAGTATCACCAAAAAGATAATCCATGTCCGGCTTCACAAAAAATTCGAAAACTCGTCTTTTCTAAAAATAACACCCTGTACATAGTTTTTAAAATTGCTCTCCATAATTAGAAAGAGCATAAAAAATTGAATTTACTCATTTACTTTTTAGTTTTCCATACATTTTCCACACATTAAATATAGGTTTGTTGAAACCACCAAAATGATGTTCATCTACAGTATATGGATACGTGCAAATTGAAGTGCATCATAGTGGTTTTAAGCATTTTATCAGAACTGCTGTTGAACTAGTCGACCAACATCAAGCTTCAACAGATTAAAAACACGATTATTACAATCGTTTATTTGGACACCTACAACATATCGTAAAATTCCCACCACTCCGTATTCTCAACTGTGGGCGGTCTTTAATTAGCGCCAGACAGTCAGTAAACAGCAGTCGATAGCGGAGACTACTGTTCAAGCTCTTCAAAATAAAATAAATTCGTAGAGAAATCAAAATGTACACCACTCAGCAAAAAATTCAAATTTTATCGTGGTATTTTGAAGGTCACTCGACTAGAGAAATAGTATTGTTTCAATATGTAGCAACGTTAACTACACGCATCAAAAATTCAAAAAATACTTCAATACTAAATAACAAATATTGAAAAGAGAGGAGGCGGGGTTTCTTACAGCGATTCTGAATCCTGCTGACCAGCTAAATACTTGATATTTATTGAAGTGAATTTATAGTAGTGTTTTAGATCGGAGAAAACATTAAACAGCTATGATCCGTTTCTCATTGCATGTATCTGTATATGAGTCAGTTAGTTCAGGAATTCGAGATGACCATTCACTTATGGCCACTTGTATAAACTATGGTTACCATTAGATCAAATTTGACAGATTGGTTATGTCTTAAGGTTCGTTTTCACGTGACATAAAGTCGTTAACCAATCGGTCAAATTTTATCTAATGATAACAACAGCTTATACAAGTGACCCTTGCAGTATAAAATTTATTTGCCCAAAAAAATTGCAGTGTTCACTGTAAACAATGAAAATATTTTGCGAGAGATATTAAATTAAAGTTCGATGCATTCCCAAGTTTATAAAGAAGCAAAATTTTAATTTTATTAATTTTTAACTTCGTCCCCATGAAGTCCATCAACTTAGTAGAGAAGAAATTTAAAAAAAAACATACAGAAAATGAACAGGTAAATAATTAAGTAAGTATTTCATAAAATATCCATAAAATCTTGAGTCGTGTTGCTTTTCTTAAACATCCAAACTAATGATAATATCTGCGAATTATATCAGTTTATTTCTCTCCTCTCTTCTTGGAACAAGAGGTTTCCAACTGGGCACATAAATTCAAACCTGTAAAAAAATGAGCACTTTTATTCACAGATTTAATTGTAATTTTTATTTCATCAAATAATATGGTTTCTGAAATTTTGATATAGTTTTGTTCAAAATATACCGGCTTTCGACTGCCATAAAACCCAAATTATCACCTAGGACATAAAATATCTCTAATTTACCATATTTCAAGTCAGGGCCGCTATTAATCCTTGTTAATACCCATACATTTTATACCTGTTAAATAGGTATAACTTTCGTTACGTTAGTTTTAGTTTTAATTAGTATTCCGAAGAGTTATTAGTGTTTGGTTTATGGTAGTGATTTTTTTTGTATTACAATGTGGCGTCCATTTGCTGATGCTGATTTTGAAAAATCTTGTAGTGACACGCTCACAAGAAAACATTTACATTCTGATGCTAAAGAAGTAATAGAAATATTTGTCCACGACTATTTGGTAATATTAACATTTTACGTGTGCTTCTGTAAGTATAATGACGTTCATTATTCACTAGTGAATAATAGGTGTGAATAATGAACGGGTCACATGACACCGATAAATAGAACCTATATTGAAGGTTATTGATATACAAATCTCAATGTATAACAAATAAAAATATCACCGCGTCCCGAATTCGAACCTTAAGCCTACAATTTTTCATTTTTGCAGACAGACCTCTATAACACTCTGCTACGGAGACATGATAATGTATTAACCAAGCTCTTGTATATAAAACATATGATGTATGTCAAAACTGAAAAAGTGACGATTTAAATAATTTATAGCCGATTGCAAGAATTTTAATATTACTGAATTTAAATTACTAGAAAATTCAATATGTGAAGCGAATCAGACACTGAAATGAATGTTACCCCGCCAAACATAAGAGAAGCAGCACAAATAGTCTCCTTAAATTTATAATCGAGAAAATTATATATGAAAGCCTATTATAATTCTTTCCTAAATTGGAGAAAAGATGAAAAAATAAGTTCATTTATGAACAGGTATTTAATAGTCGTAGACAAAATATAGTATTCAACTAGCATAAAACAGCTATTAGTATATTATTCACCAAGCACATAATGATGGCTATTATTCACTTAGGTGAATAAACGCACCATCGTGAATAATAGCCATGATTATATGCTTGTTGAATAATATACTATTACGCAACAATCCTTTAGCTGAGAGATCTGATTTGACAAATACGCACTGAGTCATTCCATATAAAATCGTCTGAAAATAAAAAAATTGTTGCCGAACCATTTTAGATTTTGGTGTAGCTTTGAGTATTTCTTCTCTAGGGTCCCAAAGAACAAAATTTACACGAGTTTGATTTTTAAAAGCGCTCGTTTCCGCCTATTTAAATAAAGACTTTTAAAAATCGATGTTTTTAAGCTTTATCAACTTTTACTTTAAAATTTTTCTTTTTGAAGTTATTTATATGATCTAAGCGGAATTTTCAGGGGGAAAGATAGTAGTTTAAGTGTGAGCAACGATAATTGGCTTGGTCAATACCTTCAAATAATAACGGCGTACTAAAATGAGTGTTTTTTACTCATTATTTGTGAATTTCAATCGACTCTAGCGTCTTGACTGTTGAGAATTGAAAGCTTATGTTTCGCGGGAATTAAGTATACATATCATAGACAAAATACAGCCATGGGTTGACCTCAGCAGCCCACTCTTTATAGAAGAAAACTTTGCTTGAAATTTTAATAAATCGCATTATTCAGATTATAAAACGAACGTGTTGACTGCGAGATAAAAATGTGAAACTCACAGAATCTAATGTTTTTACCTTCAACTTTGAATAACTGCACCACTTGTTTTGTTATTTCCATGTTTAGTGCATGTGCGAGCCGTTTTTTTACATCAAAAATCTGAACATTTTTACTAATAGACTAAAATTACTTATTATCAAAAATAATTATGAATGGAAAAGAAGTTCTCAAGTTTCAATAGAGTTATGAATATTTTGAGTGTCAAATTGTCTCTGTAAGTAATTATTATCGAAAATGACAGTAACTGTAAACAATTTAAACTAGAAAATTATTTTTTAGGTATTGAACAATTTACGTTTTGGTTTTGTATCAAGCGGCTGCTCCATCACTGAGTAATAAATTTTTCTGAACTCCGGATAGGTAGTAGTTTTTAATGTAATCAAGAAAAAATTTTTGAAACACCAAAAACGATACTGTGCCTAGTGTGAGTAAGATAATAATTAATCATACATAAAGTTTTTGCTTTAAGTAAACCATCTTCTTTAAAATAAATTACAAAGGGATGTAAAGTAGCTTGATTATTTGTCCAATGAAAAAATTGTACTTCATCTTGTAGCATGAATGAATAATTTTCTGAGAATTCAATCAATGGTATATACACTCTGAATTGTCTTATGAATTTTCTTTCAGGTTTCTCAAGTACGCGAATTGTTTTTTTAAAATGAAATGATGAGATTTTGAAGCTGTCAATTGTATTTTCAAGTCATCTTTGAATTCATCGTCGGTCTTGACTACGGTTATTGAATTGCAACGATCAGTAGAAACCCAACCCAGTTAGAAACCCAATTATTTTTTTAAATTTACGC
The DNA here is from genome assembly GCA_947563755.1 of Lochmaea crataegi. Classification (NCBI taxonomy): domain Eukaryota; kingdom Metazoa; phylum Arthropoda; class Insecta; order Coleoptera; family Chrysomelidae; genus Lochmaea; species Lochmaea crataegi. The sequence goes on from OX387429.1 coordinate 41,422,891, forward strand.
GTATTCTTACTTACTTGTAGATGCAATACAGTCAAACATAAAGATGAGCTCACCTCTATACGCATTCATAAAGATGTATGAAAATTCTGTAGATAAAACAGAATTTTTTTGAGATAAAAAATTCTAGTTATTTGGAAAAAAAATTAAAAAATTAGTTGATTTTTGCTATAAAATAACGGCTCGCACATACACTAAACATGAAAATAACAAAACAAGTGGTGCAGATTCAAAGTTGAAGATAAGAACATTAGATTCTGTGAGTTTCAGATTTTCATCTTGCAGTCAACACGTTCGTTTTATAATCTGAATAATGCGATTTTTTTAAATTTCAAAACTTCAAGCAAAGTTTTCTTCTATAAAGAGTGGGCTGCTGAGGTCAACCCATGGCTGTATTTTGTCTATGATATGTATACTTAGTTCCCGCGAAACATAAGCTTTTAATTCCCAACAGTCAAGACGCTAGAGTCGATTAAAATTCACAAAAAATGAGTAAAAACACTCATTTTCAGCACGCTGTTATTATTTAAAGGTATTGACCAAGCCAATTATCGTTGCTTACACTTAAACCACTATCTTTTCCCCTTGAAAATTCCGCTTCGATCATATAAATACCTTCAAAAAGAAAAATTTTAAAGTAAAAGTTGATGAAGCTTATAAATAACGATTTTTAAAAGTCTTTATTTAAATAGGCGGAATCGAGCGCTTGTAAAAATGAAACTCGTGTAAATTTTGTTCTTTGGGACCCTAGAGAAGAGTTCCTCAAGGCTCCACCAAAATCTAAAATGGATCGGCTTTGTCAATTAGACGATTTCAAATGGAATGACTCGCCTGTATCTTCAGTAATAATACAAAAATCTAATCGTTCACAGAAAAAGGTGAAGTGATTCTGGTACATTTAGAACTGTTGATGAAACTGACTTCGATTCATTAAGAAAAATATATGAAATGTATGAAGAGCAATCAGTATCATTATTACACGTACCCTTGTTTCCTTTAGAAAAAAACTAACCCATAACTAAACAGACATTTCTTATAACATTTCAAGTCTAGGAAGAGTATTAGTTAAAATGGGTTTTAATGATCAAACAATTAGTAAACATAATGGAAACTCAACGTTTGCAACAATTGAATCATATTTACCTAACAGCTATTAAACAATTTAGACATCAACATTGAGAAATTGTTAACCTTAAGGAAACGTGGTTCGATACACACGACACTGCACGAAAAGGATGGAATTATTTTTCAACAAAATACCAAACGAAAGTTCCTTCAAATAAATGCAAAAGAATAACAATAACACTTGTAGGTTCAGAAAACGACTTTGTTCCGAACTTTCTGTTGCTTTCAGCTAAAAACATAACAGATTCTTCTTTATAGTATTACCAGGACACTGAAGCCCAGCTACTTGAAAATTGATTTGAACATGAACTTTTTAAAAATGTATCACAAAATTGTGTCATTTTAATAGACAATGCAAGTTATCATATTAGTCAGGTATAAGATATTTCATTAAGAGTCCAGAAAATAGGCTTTTCCCGTGTGCGCGCGACGGGTTCCCGTGTTCGGCTACTCCTCACACGGGAAGTCCTGCAAGCACGGGAAAAGCATTTATGGTTGTGTAATGAACGATACTTTTCATTATACCTCTCTTAATACAAAAACTAGTAAGTATTTACTATACTAGACTATAATTTAAAACACTGACATCTGCTGTCATAGTACAATCAACATAATTCAAAACACTGACATCGGCTGACATAATACAATTGTGGTTTAGTGTTGCTAAGGGAACTACTAGCGCACAGGAAAACTTTTTCCCGTGCGCCCGCACGGGAAAAGGTCATTTTCGGTACTCTTAATAGGCATGTTAAGATAGGGGTTTCAGTAAGATATAATGAAAAATAATTTTCCTTGTTATAGTAGGACAAAAGCAGAAATTAAGGATTGTATAACTAATGACATATATTTTGAAGGAACATACATATAACGGGATCTTTTAGAAATATTAAAGACTGAAAATTAGTAAAGAATATGTGTGTGATATGCTTGCAATTAAAAATGGACATACAGTGTTACTTCTTCCCCGCTATTATTGCATATTCAATCCCATTGAGCTAATAAGGCACTATGTTAAATTTAACGTTAAAAATAATAATACTCCTCCTACTTTAAGCTCATCTGAATTAGAACTGGTGGAGAATGTAGTGAGTAACATATCTGTAGACAGTTGGAAAAACTGTATGGAACATAAAAATTTCTTATATGTGTAAATGACACACTATGACAGAGTATAGAAAACTCTAAACAGTCGCCGTGTGTAGACGTACATTGTTATTCTCTAATTAAGTGAAAAGTTAACTGTAAATTACAAATTTGGTATCGAAATAATGGAAATTTAAAAACCTTCATCAATATTACAATTGTGCGGTCCTTTCTTGTGTGTAAACTTCGAAAATTGTATTGTTTTATTTTGCCAACTTTCCGTTAATGATTTCAAAAACATAAAAACAAATCTTGATAGGCAATATTTAAAACTAATTTAGTTTATACTATTGTTTGGTGTATCCCTTGGCGTGCAGAATTTAATAATAAGGATGGGAGATAAATGTACTACATGCATAATGAATCTGAGTGATAAGGATAAATTGGTTACTTGTGACAGTTGCCTTGCCGTATTTCATGCTACTGTTTAATTTTCTATGTTTTTGAATCCTAGTTTCTTATTTGTAATGAATTTAATTAAAACCGGCAATGCTTCAATTTTTCATATCAACAAAATATCAAGTTTGTAAAAATAGAATAGCTTGTCAATAAAAAAAATGTAATGTCAAAGTTTATTCAATAAATCAATTTTTCAATTTAATAAGAGCAGTTTTCTATTTTATTACAAGTTAACAATTCATTATACATAATATTTTGGTCCTTCACACCGGATACTTAAAATCGTGTATCAACGCCATTCCCGTAGGGCAGTCGCCCATTAGATATTGGTTTCAACGATAGAGGAGAAAGCAAGATGTATTATAAAGGTAATTTGATTTCCAAATGTTGCAGTAGGTAGTTAGTTTTAAACCAAATTTCAATTAGATGTATTTAAATTAAAACTATTGGCGAATAGAAATCTAATACCAATTTACTCACGATTACTATGTTAACTATAAAAGAGTCCCTCTAACGTGATTAAAAGTAGGCACACTTCTATTCATTATTTGTTATCATGTCACTCAAACAATTCGATTCGAAACAGAGAATCTCTAAAGCAAGGTTTAGAGTATCTAAGAACGTTTCAAATCTCTGTAAATAGTAGCAAACCAGACGTATCTGACGTTGAGTTAAGACATGATACGTATAAAAATCAATTTCAAACAATCCAAGTAGATATAGAGGAAAAATGTACAGATTCTGAGCTAGAAGAGCATTATTAATTTAGGCACAATTTTGAAAATGACTACATTAAATCGAATAGCACAATTAACTTACAAAATAATAGCTTTAATAATACACGTAGCATAGACAATTCTAATAATTTATTGCCAAAAATTAAACTTGCCACATTTAAAGGAGACTATGACAGTTGGTTAACTTTTAAAACAAACTATTTATCGATTGTACACAACAATGAATCCATAAATACTTACGCGAGGTACGCGGGTACGCGAAACAAGTTATAGATGGCATTGATTTTGTCGAAGAACGATATGAAGTTGCATGGAAAACACTTATCCACATAATTCAAGCTATTCAGTCAATTCTTACAAAAAAACCATTTGTTTCTAGAAATGAAGTAAAATGTAATCTTTCAGTCAATTCAATTAAATGTAATTTGTGTAAAGGATATCACACTATATATACTTGTAACGATTTTTTGCAATTGTCACCAGCAGAACGATTCAATAAGGTAAAAGATTTGAGGCTCTGCATAAATTGTCTTAGAACAGGCTATAACAAAAATCAATGTAGACTAGGGCACTGTAAGAAATGTCCTCAAAAACACAGTACCTTATTACATAACGATTCACATTGTAACACAACCAACGATAAATAAGCATCTAATACAACCAATCCTCAAACTATAATTAATGGCACCCCAGCTGAAAATCAAATGCAATTCTTAGTTAATCACAAAATATCAGCTTACCCACTGTCATTTTTCAAGTTAAAGACACAAGTAATAATTTATACTTAGCCAGAGCAATTTTAGACAGTGGAGCCCAGTCCAATTTAATCACTCAATAATTTTGTCACAAACTTAAATTACCATTATCAAACACTTATATATCAATTATGAGTATAAACTAAACTAAATCTATTATAATCAAAAACTGTTCTATCACACTTTGCTCAAATATTTCTAATCTCTCCAGTTCGATTAACTGTATAGCAGTTCCTACAATTAGTAACAGTACTCCATCTCAATTTGTTAATCACTCCTATTGGAGCATTCCAAGTGACATCAAGCTATGTTACGGTTTGGAATCAGTTATTAAAAATATTAACGATAAATAACCAAAAGCTTACCTTAAAGAAGGAAAAAATATATAACTTCTAATGTTTCCATATTTATTCAAACTTAGTAGAACAGAATTATAAATAATACCGTGTGTTTGTTTTAAAGTAAGGGATAATCTTTATTGTTTACAGTCTGAATTTCTTCTTCTTCATTGATTTAATTGTTGGTCTTGGTTTATTAAGTAAAATAGCTCACTGATCAATTATCGTTATTGGTTAATTAGTTTTTAATGGCCTAATGGTTCGAATGTTCAGACTGCATACTTTGACTTGTACCTTGTCATTTTTTTTTTTTTTAAATGGCTGCCTTTTGAACCACATGGGTTCGAATTTGTCGAAGCAATTTCGGATTTAAAATAGCCTGAAATACAAAAGAAACAAACAGTAAGTTAAACTTATTTGTATACTCTTCTTCAAAAGATTTGGGAAGAGGCCCTAATGGGGATATTTAATGGTTTAATTTATTCCACATAAAAGCCAGCCACCACCTTTGGTAAGTTGACAGAGTTGCTTTTCATTATTTCTTATTATAAATAAGATGCTTGTAGTTTTATATTCTATAATTCTTTTAGGCTTTTACTTACTACTACCTGACTGATGATTATTCCTACTTGACTTTTATTCGCCACCGCATGCAACCATTAGAATCACAAGTATTGAATAGTGTCACACTCACCGTAGTCATCAGTTGAACTTGCTTTGCTTTTCTTGCTTCATAGACCTGGCTTATCAAGTAGGAAGTTACCTACCCTTTAGCTGAAAACAGTTGCTTTCCTTACTTCATTGCATGGCTTGCCAACAGAAAATCGTCATTTTCCAGTAACAAGTAAGAGTGTTCCTTTTTTTTTCCTTAGATAAGTACTTATCGCAGACAAAGAACATCATCAAGAGATCATCATAGTGTTGTAGTATCATATCCACCTAAAATATAGATAATAATTACAGTTTATAGGGATATATTTATATCAGATTTATCAGATTAGAGAAACTCATAAAGAAAAATACCTATAATAGACTCACTAAATCTTGGTAGTAATTCACGTATTTAAGGTATCGTACCCATAGTATATTATAATCTAAGTTATACTTACTTTATTTGAATTGTGTACACCTTCTAGTACTAAAAGGGGACTTCGTAATTGTTGATAACACCATATCTTTGGTTTGCTTATTACTTTAAAATACTTTTACATACAAATTTGTACCAATAGTATCAAACAGCAAATAAACTATTTACTACCACGTTTTCCTTCTTAATTTTGGTCGAAATTGTGTGAAGTAACGAACCCATAGGCCCTCTTCATGTAACCCTTCAATAATCACATTTAATTTTAAAAGAAGTACTGCTGAAGAGGGTGAGAAAATTAGGTTACCTTTGTTGTTAAAATAAATAAATAACTAAATGTTGTAATAAAAATGGCGCACCAACGTGTATAATCAGTTAGGAGGTAGTTTTTCTTAGTTTTTGCACTTAGGTGGATATTTTATATTTTTTTCTACAAAAAAATAATAGACAACAAACTTTCTTCTTCTTCTTCTCTATTTTGGCCTCCACCTAGACAGTATTTGGCCAGCGCTGGTTTTCGCTTTGATTTATTTTAAACCAAATATTAGGATCAGGTTCTTGATAGGAAAGGTTTTATTCTGACTTATTTCCATATTTAGTTTTAAATGTACCTATATGTGCATTATATTTTTTAATTATTTTATTTTATTTTATTTTGGATGACGAAAAGTTTACAGGTTGACATTGACATTTGACAAGCAAATTCGACTTATTTATTCGGTCGCTGTACGATTGTTTGGGAAGAATCGATTTTCGATTTTGCTGTTCACTGATTTAAGATTTTCAAGGTAGGCCTTTGGTTGTTTTTGGTTTTTTTAGGAAGGGGTGGGGAGTAATTTGATATTACTACGTAATACTCTTTTGATTTGTTTTCTTTAAATTGAATTTAATTCTAAACGCAATACGAAGTACAATTACGCTATAATTTGATACTACTAATTAATACAAAATTGTTTTATTGGTTTGAATTTAAATTCTAAGCGGTGTACTAAAAGCAGTAATTTGGTGTTATATTTAAAACAAATTTATTTGTTGAATGGGAATTAAATTTAGATTCTTATACACATATAAACTATAATTTTACCATTTTAATTCACTTGAATTTGCGAGAAAGAGTTAGGGAAATATTTGTGCTGAAGTTGTAGGTAAAATTAAGTAACGTTCACAAAGTTCAGTGCATATACTTACTTAAATAGTTGAAGTTTACTAACGATTAACTTAAGAGGTACCTATACATATTAGTTTTATATTTTCAAAATGTTTGAAGTGAATCGACTTCTAGGAGATGAACTTGTCTATGAGTTGTTATTAAGAAACATACCTGTGTATAATACTGTTCAAGAAAATCGGGCTGCATTGAGAGTAGCTATGCAGATGGAAAAAGCGGGATTGGGATCTGAAGAATTAACACTTGATAAATTTATCCCAACAGAGGAAATTAACATCTGTATACAAAAACTGGAAGATTTATGGAAAGGTATTATTAATTTTAATTATGCCAACCGAGATAACGAATATAAAAGGATATCTTCAAGATTATCACATGTCTATTCTCGATTGCAACGTCTAATCCTTAGTGATACGGACTTGGAAGAAGCTAGATCCAACTTAGTTTCTAAATGTTTACGGTATACAGATGAATTAGGACGTATAAGGGATACCTGTCGCGAAGAAGAATATCAGACTACTTTTTCCAACTTGTTGGATGAAAATATAGTGTATGAAGGATCTATATTATATTAGATGAACCAAACCCTCTGGTGCCAGAATTGGTTCAGTCTAATGATAGTATCCGTCCAACACTGATAAATAGAATCAGACGAGACGAGAAAATAGAGGGATATTCAGAAAGAGAATCCGAACGAAACCATGTTGGGATAGATGTTGCCAGCTCATCTCAACATCAAGCAGGAGAGAATCATTCAACCTTCAATACTGAGAAGATTTCAACAGAAACTCCCAAAGAAGACAATCGAACTACTGGAATCTATTCATCTACCACACTAAAAAGGAAAGATCCGGTTTTGGACTTACTCTATCCTACTCAGTCTAGGTCTCATTCTGTGAGATTCTCTGATGTTGAATCTGTAAATCAGAGGCCGAATAATTGTTTTGGAAATTCGGAATGGATCTCAGGAGCTAATTATCCTTCATGTTTGCTCAGACCTACGACCTCACAAACAGAAGCTTCAGTTTCTTATCAACAATTTGTGCCACCTGTGCAGAAGCAAATGCACATACCGAGAGGTTTTTCAAATCAAAGCCGTACAGATCCTACAATTAACTCTTCGAGTGATTTTGAACAAAGACTTAGAAATATCGAGTTATCAACTTTAAATTCTACATCTATCGTGGAGTCTTCTAAACCATTCTTTGATGTAAGTCGTTGGAAAATATTTTTTGATGGAGAGGGTAGTGTTACCAATTTCTTAGAGAGAATTGAGGAAATGAGGATTTCTCGGGGTATTTCAAAACATTTGTTATTAAGATCAGCATATGAGTTATTTAAAAAAGATGCACTAGCTTGGTTTAGAGCTCAGTCGTTTCAGTCTTGGGAGGAATTAACCCATCGGCTTCGACATGACTTCCTACCATATGACTACGAAATTGATCTCTGGGAAGAGATCCGAAGAAGGACACAGGGAGCAAAAGAAAAAGTGATAACATATATCTGCATCATGGAAAATCTTTTTATCAAACTAGGATCATCAAAGCCAGAAGAGTCTGTTCACGTAAAAATGATCCGTAGGAATCTCTTACCTTATATCCAATCCCAACTTGCTCTTCAAGTAATTGAAACGATCCAGGAACTGACTTTGAAATGTAGGATGATAGAAGAGACTTCTATTAGAACAATGCGATTTTGCCCTCCTCCTACCAATTTAGGAGAACTTCTTGAACCTGAACTAGCTTACAAAAAGAATAGTACTAGTAAAACAACTCCAACTTATTCTGTATCGGTTGCAGAAGGAAACGTAACCAATGATAGAGTCGACACAAATATTTCTTCCATAACCAATACTTTTGCCATAACGTCAAATCAAGTTCTATGTTGGAACTGTAAGGAAGCAGGTCATCGATTTCGTAAATGTCCTAAGCCACGAAATAAATTTTGTTTCGGATGTGGTCAAGAAGGAATTGTCTTAAGCTCTTGTTCAAAGTGTATACAAAAAAACGCGAAGAGAGGTCAGCAGTAGGTCGGTCGCCAACCTCTTCTTACCAAACCCCGACCACCGAACCATGGACTATGGCGGTTCTAGAGTATGTGTTGTCGCATGCAAAGAAGGATACCCGTCCTTATCTTAAAGTTCATATTTATGGTCATAAATTTATAGGGTTACTAGACAGTGGTTGTAGTGTGACCGTAATCGGAGAACAGGGTTGGAATATATTAAAGAATATCTGCACTCTAGAAGCTAGCTCTCAAAAAGAGTGTACAGTGGCGAATGGAAACTTGTGCCCGGTGTGGGGAAGTGTTAGTTTGCCAATTGAGTTAGAATCACAAATAAAATTTTTTAAAGTTTTAGTTGTACCGTCCATTCCTCACAGTCTAATTTTGGGAGTAGATTTCTGGACTCGGATGGAAATAATTCCTAATTTATATTCGGATAACTGGTGTTTTCGTTCTGACGAACCCAGTACTTCTGATTATCTTTGTGCTGTGAAACCTTTGGATCATCTTAATGCCGAACAACGCTCTGCCTTAGAAACACTAGTAGATGAAACTTTTAAGAATATGCCAATGACTCCAGGATGTACGTCAATGGTGGAACATACAATAACAACCGACAGTCCAGCCATAAAACAACGCCATTATCCTCTATCACCAACCCTACAGAAATGTGTCAATGAAGAGTTGGATAAAATGTTAAGAGATGGAATAGTAGAACCCTCAAATTCGCCGTGGGCATCTCCAATAGTGATGGTGAAAAAGCCGGATGGAAGCTATCGTTTCTGTGTAAACTATAAACGATTGAATGAAGTCAGTAAAAAAGATGCTTATCCTTTACCGTTTATAAGTGCCACCTTAGATAAACTTCGAGATGCTAAATACTTAACAACACTCGACATCAAATCGGCATATTGGCAGATCCCGGTTGCTAAAGAAGCTAGACCTCTTACAGCATTTGTGGTCCCAACTAGAGGTCTCTTCCAATTTCGACGAATGCCCTTCGGTTTGCATAATGCTCCTGCCACTTGGCAAAGGTTCATTGATCGAGTCATTGGAGTCGATCTTGAAAATTATGTTTTGGTCTATTTGGATGATATTGTGATCTGCACTCCAACCTTTAGTAAACATCTAGAAGTCCTTCGGGAGGTTATAAAACGAATAAAGGATGCGGGATTGACATTAAATAAAGATAAATGTAAGTTTTGTAAAGCCGAATTGAAATACCTTGGTTATGTAGTTAATAGCTCAGGATTGATTGTGGATCCCGAGAAGGTAGAGGCAATTTTACGTATTCCGCCTCCCAAGAATGTCTCTGAGACTCGGAGAATTATGGGGTTAGCATCTTGGTACAGACGGTTTGTCCCAAATTTTTCTACCATCATTGCCCCGATGTCAAATTTACTAAGGAAGAATACTAAATTTGTTTGGGATGAAATGTGCAATGTAGCGCTTAATACCATCAAGGAACACCTGGTATCGGCACCAGTTCTATCCTGTCCTAACTTTGACTTACCTTTCATATTGCAAACAGATGCATCAGACTATGGATTAGGAGCAGTTTTATGCCAGGTTCAGAATGGGGAAGAAAAAGTTATCTGTTACCTTTCTCGATCTCTGACAAAAAACGAGAGAAAATTCAGCACGACTGAAAAAGAATGCTTGGCTGTACTGTTCGCAATTGAAAAGCTTCGTCCTTATCTTGAAGGCTCCCATTTCACCCTTATCACAGATCATTACTCTCTGAAGTGGATTCATCAAATCAAAGATCCGGTTGGAAGAATTGCTAGATGGGTCATCCGATTACAACAGTATGACTTTGATGTAATTCATCGAAAGGGTAAGGACCACATTGTTCCAGATACATTGTCTCGATTTGTTCCTGTACTGGACGAAATCGATTGTTCTGTTATTCTAGATCATCCGGTTACGACCGATAAATGGTTTTCGAAAATGTGGGATTTGGTTCAGAAGTTCCCATCTAAATATTCTTTGTGGAGAATAGAAGGACCAAAAATTTTTAAAAAGGAAAGGAATACTTTTAATACCTACCTCAACGGTGGAGAGCAGTGGTTAGAGGTGGTTCCTAAAGAAAGTAGAAAAGAAATTATTAGGATTCATCACGATCCACCCACCTGTGGACACTTAGGAGTATATAAAACAGTTGGTCGGATTGTTCAAAAGTATTACTGGCCAAAATTAAGGGACGACGTGGCTAGATATATTAGAAATTGCACGGTTTGTATACAAACTAAACCTGAACAGAAACCTTCACCTGGTCTAATGTTAAGCAGAACTCCGATGGTTTCTAGGCCCTTTCAACTACTTAGCATCGATTTTGTTGGACCGTTACCCAGAACAAGCGCTGGTTATACCTACATCTTTTCGGTATCCGATTGTTTTTCTAAGTATGTGCTATTATTTCCTTTAAGATCAGCCACCGCTGAACTTATGTCGAAAATCTTCGAAGAACAAGTTATCCTAATTTATGGTGCACCTCGAAAGGTCATAACTGATAATGGCACTCAGTTCCACAGTGATCGATTTAAAAAACTCATGAGAGAATATGATATTGAAATAACTTATACCGCCAACTATCATCCTCAAAGTAACCCTGTAGAACGCGTTCATCGTGTTATTAAATCTATGTTAACAGCATATGTTTCGGATCACCATAAAAAATGGAATAGTGTCTTAGCCAAGATCTCTTGGGCTATTCGGTCTGCACGACATGAAGTGACCGGATATACGCCAAATTACCTTATGTTTGGACGAGAAGTCAATATATCTGGGAAGTCACAGTTACCTGTTGGGGATATTATTTGGGTTGAACGTAAGACGGATGACTTGACACGTCTAGATAATATTGTAGACATATATCATGAGGTTAACAGACGGTTAACCAAAGCCTATGAACAAAGTAGCAAACATTATAATCTTCGTCATAGAGATGAAAGGTTCAGTATAGGTCAAAGGGTTTGGAAGAAAAATTTCGTTATATCCGATGCGTCTGTAGGTTTTACTTCTAAGTTCGCAAATAAATTTGTGGGACCGTTTAATGTCAAACGAATAGTCTCCCCATGGACCTACGAGTTGGAGGACGAAGGGGGTAAAAATAGTGGAATCTGGCATGCGAAGGATTTAAAATCTCATCCACCAGATTCTCGGTAGATTTAATTTTTTTTGGTAGATTAGTTTATATGGTTGTACTTTACTGAATTAATATTGATACATTTCCATATCCGCGAAAGCTTGTAGTCAAGTTTATTTTTATGGGAAAAAAAAACTTTTACCTGGGAAAGAGGGGTGTGTTACGGTTTGGAATCAGTTATTAAAAATATTAACGATAAATAACCAAAAGCTTACCTTAAAGAAGGAAAAAATATATAACTTCTAATGTTTCCATATTTATTCAAACTTAGTAGAACAGAATTATAAATAATACCGTGTGTTTGTTTTAAAGTAAGGGATAATCTTTATTGTTTACAGTCTGAATTTCTTCTTCTTCATTGATTTAATTGTTGGTCTTGGTTTATTAAGTAAAATAGCTCACTGATCAATTATCGTTATTGGTTAATTAGTTTTTAATGGCCTAATGGTTCGAATGTTCAGACTGCATACTTTGACTTGTACCTTGTCATTTTTTTTTTTTTTAAATGGCTGCCTTTTGAACCACATGGGTTCGAATTTGTCGAAGCAATTTCGGATTTAAAATAGCCTGAAATACAAAAGAAACAAACAGTAAGTTAAACTTATTTGTATACTCTTCTTCAAAAGATTTGGGAAGAGGCCCTAACGGGGATATTTAATGGTTTAATTTATTCCACATAAAAGCCACCCACCACCTTTGGTAAGTTGACAGAGTTGCTTTTCATTATTTCTTATTATAAATAAGATGCTTGTAGTTTTATATTCTATAATTCTTTTAGGCTTTTACTTACTACTACCTGACTGATGATTATTCCTACTTGACTTTTATTCGCCACCGCATGCAACCATTAGAATCACAAGTATTGAATAGTGTCACACTCACCGTAGTCATCAGTTGAACTTGCTTTGCTTTTCTTGCTTCATAGACCTGGCTTATCAAGTAGAAAGTTACCTACCCTTTAGCTGAAAACAGTTGCTTTCCTTACTTCATTGCATGGCTTGCCAACAGAAAATCGTCATTTTCCAGTAACAAGTAAGAGTGTTCCTTTTTTTTTTTCCTTAGATAAGTACTTATCGCAGACAAAGAACATCATCAAGAGATCATCATAGTGTTGTAGTATCATATCCACCTAAAATATAGATAATAATTACAGTTTATAGGGATATATTTATATCAGATTTATCAGATCAGAGAAACTCATAAAGAAAAATACCTATAATAGACTCACTAAATCTTGGTAGTAATTCACGTATTTAAGGTATCGTACCCATAGTGTATTATAATCTAAGTTATACTTACTTTATTTGAATTGTGTACACCTTCTAGTACTAAAAGGGGACTTCGTAATTGTTGATAACACCATATCTTTGGTTTGCTTATTACTTTAAAATACTTTTACATACAAATTTGTACCAATAGTATCAAACAGCAAATAAACTATTTACTACCACGTTTTCCTTCTTAATTTTGGTCGAAATTGTGTGAAGTAACGAACCCATAGGCCCTCTTCATGTAACCCTTCAATAATCACATTTAATTTTAAAAGAAGTACTGCTGAAGAGGGTGAGAAAATTAGGTTACCTTTGTTGTTAAAATAAATAAATAACTAAATGTTGTAATAGCTATCCGATCCTCGATTTTATGAACCCGGTGATATTGACATATTAATTGGAGCAAGGGGAATTCTGGAATCTTCTTTGTCAAGGACAAATAAAACTTGGCAAATATTTGCCAACACTGCAAAATACCAAATTAGGTTGGGTCATTGCAGGTGTAGCTCCTATTTTTAAATCAACCACTAAATCTTCATCCATTTTGCATTTGTCAACTAATAATTGTTGTCAAGAAGATTATCAATTACGCAAGTTCTGGGCACTTGAAGAAATTCCATTTGTTCAAAATTCATGAGAAACTAACCATCAAAGGAAGTGAATTAGCTACTAAAACCTAGTATTTCCAGTACAATGTCAACGGAGGTCTTCTGCAAGGAACCTGAGAGTGTGAATGAGGGAACCTAACCAAAATGCAATCCACTCAAAATAAAATAATTCCTTCCAAGCCCCCAAATCCTTGCCCATGGTCGACTTCGAGCCGGAGCCTTCTTCCAAAAAAAATCTCAAAGTACCATTTATCAAACTTCCAGTTCCAGTATAAAAGTGTGTAGCTGTGCGGTTAAAAAAGTCATTAAAAATTCGTCCAAGTGTCTGTGTGGGATTTTCTCGTAAAAGAAAAATGTGTGCTAAGTTCGCAGGAAAAAATTAACAATAGAAAAAAGAAAGGGGATTAGCAGAGTCTCAACTGTTCCTGTTGTATCCAAGAAATAGATACAAATCCTACTTCCACATCAAGTAAGGTCAGATAAACTGTCTAATTTTGTTGAAAAAAACAAAAAATATATTTCTAAATTTTATAGTCAATAATTTCATAAATTACATGTACTTGACATATAAATCATTGGAAAATATCTGAATAAATTTTCACTTTTCTCACCTTGTATCTTGAAAAACAACCTTGTTAGAATTCTATTTTAACGGAAATAAATCTCGTAATTTTTATCATTTATCTATCTTGGTTAAAAACAATTAGTAATGGAAAATCTCACCAAAATTAGAGCTATAAGCAAAGCTCAGATCACAAAAATATTGAAATGGATAGATGCTATTAAAGAATCCAAAGACAAATTCAAATTACAAGACAGATTGAAATCCTTAGAAACTTATTACACAAAATATAGCGATGCCCAAGATGAAATTGAATTATTAGACGAAACGGAAGGACTACGCGAACCCCGTGAAGTTATTGAAAATAACTATCTAGACGCCATATCTCTTATAAATCAAATGCTTGAAAAGTTATCTAAATCAAATAATACACCGCTAGAAACACCTATAACAACTTCAAATATAATTTTACCTACAATTGAAATTCCGCCATTCGTTGGTAAGCCAGAAAACTATCCAACGTTCATTGACCTCTTTACCTCGTTAATTGTAAATAATGAAAAATTAAAATCGAATTCTGAAAAGTTTTTTTATTTGTTGTCATATCTACGGGGCGAACCATTTCAGCTTGTCAAGTCTTTGAATGTATCAATATCAAAACACAATGAGTCAAATGTGAAAAAATCCACTCGTGAACTTCACACATCCAATTTAAATTCACCGAACAAATCTTATAAAACTCAACAAGTCTCATTTCACGCTGCACAACAAGTTAATACAAGTAATTATTCATCAAGACCCAAGAAATATTCGCAAAATTGTGTTTACTGTCATGAAAACAGTCACAAAATTTATTCATGTAAAGAATTTTCCATTTTATCCGTCGAACAACGCCACACTTATGTCAAAAATAATCATTTGTACTGGAATTGTCTAAATCCCAATCATTCTGTCAATGAGTGTCAATCAAGTAATACATGTTCCCTGAGTAATAAAAAACACAACTCCTTGTTGCATTTATATCAAGCAAATATCTCAAGCAACCGAAATTCTTCAAATTCCGGATCTGCAAACAATTACTATCCAAATCACACTAACAGACAAAATCTCGACAGTTCAGGTCGAGAAAGACTCCACGCCAGATCTCAATCAATCAATTCCACCTAATGGATGCAATCAATCGGTATCAGTTTCAACGCCCTATATTCGCAATCGCAATCACAAAATAAACCACACCCTAGAAAAAACGTACCGTTTTGCGACCCATCTCAAGCCTCACAATCAAATGAATCAATCGATGATGACACATTATCTTCAATTAATTCAAATCCAAACCATTGGGCAAAACACCCTTCGAGTGAAAATTCATCACTTCAAATGTCTGAAAATTTTAACTATCCCAATTATCGACCTGAAAATTACCCAGCATATTTATTTTGACAATCAAAGTCGTCACTGTCTACAATTGCAAAGAAGCAACCTTTTATATTACTAGCAACAGCCCAAGTCATAGTCAAAAACAAAGAGGGCAATCCAATTGTAATAAAAATCTTGTTAGACAGTGGCTCTCAAATGTCTTTCATTTCATTATCCTTATTCAATTTTGTACCTCATCTAGCTGTTGTTCGTGAAAGCAGCATATCTACCAAATTAAGAGTTGTTTTTGATTTCTTATGTAAAACTACCTCGTCTATGTCATTAAATGACATTCGTCTCACTGGTGGCAGAGTGCAGCCAGAATTATTTGACAATTTGTGTCGCTTCAGATCGTTTAAATATGTTCTCACAGCTGATATTGAAAAAATGTATCGTCAAATTCAAATGAACCCAAATCACAATTTCTTACAAAATATCTTGTGGAGAAATTCTCCTTCTGAAACTTTGTCATGCATTTAATTAACTTGTGTTTCTTTTGGATTGAAAAATGCTCCCTTCCTAGCCTGCCGTGCCTTGAAGGACATAGCACAGCGTAACAGTAATCAAACCTTGGCCTCTGATGCACTACTCTATCAAACATATGTAGATGACGTGTTAGCAGGTGTAAATTCTATTTCTGATCTAGATATCCTCTGCACACAGCTCAAGTCAATATTAAAATCTTCAGGGTTTAATTTGCATAAATAGATATGAATTTCGATGACATTCCCTGCAAACTTCTAGGTCTCAATTGGACTCCTATTTCAGATCATTTTCAAATCACAGCCCCATCAGATTTAAATTTGCCAAAAATCCCAAAAAGAAATGTCTTATCTACAATTTCTTCATGTTATGACCCTCTAGGATTAGTCATCCCAATTATAGTTCAAAGAAAATTAATTATGCAATCGCTTTGGGTTCTCAGTAAAAATTATTGGGACAAGGAAATAGTCCATGAGCCTGTCTTACAAGAATGGAATCAATTATGTCAAATTATCCAACAATTAAAAAATTTTAAAATTCCCAGATATCTATTTTTAAACATGGAAATAAAAAGTATAGAGCTTCATGCCTTCGCTGATTCAAGAGCAGTAGCTTATGGTGCAAATGTCTATTTAAGATCTATCTATACAGACAATTCTGTACATTATTCTTTAGTAGCTGCAAAATCTCGAGTAGCTCCCATCCGACGAATCTTAACAATCCCAAAATTGGAATTATACACCATGGTTTTACTATCAAATTTAGTCACCCGAATTATTCAGGTATTTAAAAACAAAATCCAATTTTCCTCTATTAATCTTTGGTCTGATTCACAAATCGCTTTATCGTGGATTAAATGCCATCCTTCCAAGTGGTCGGTCTTTGTCTCAAATAGAGTATCTCAAATCCAAGAAAAAACAAAAAACCTCCAGTGGCGTCACATTAGATCTGCACATAACCCCGCAGATATCTTATCTCGAGGAAATTTAAATGAAAAAAATCAGGAATTTTGGTTCCATGGTCCAGAAATATTTTTTAATTCCACTATAAATTTTGATCAACTTGACACCTTTTCGTTTGTAAAGTCGTTACCCGAATCTAAGAAAACATCTTTGACTGTCGTTCTTCAAGAAGAAGATTTTTGGTCAGCCATATTTAATAAGTTTTCATCTTTTCTGAAGCTACAAAGAGTAGTAGCGTACATTCTAAGATTCATCAACAATGTCAAATTTAAAGTAATTCACAAAAATAACCTACACTCAGAAAAATATCTTAGTAAATTCTCAGAAAATCTATCTCCTCAAGAATTGAGCAACGCTCATAATTTAATCATTAAGAATATACAATCCCAATATTTTTCAAATGAAATTCAACTTATGAAAAATCAAAAAATCTTGAAACACAAACATTTACTGTTGTTGAAGCCATTCTTAGATCAAGATGGACTCTTAAGGGTGGTTGGTCGGTTATCTCCTGCACCCATGCCTTATTCTCAAAAACACCCATTGCTTCTACCACACTCGGTTAGGCCATTGTGGGCCACAAACCACATTATCTAACTTTAGGCTACGTTATTGGCCATTGAATGGTTTGCGTGAAGTAAAGCGCATTATTTCAAAATGTATCACTTGTCATCGGTTCAATGCTCAAGTGGCTGAGCAAATTATGGCAGATTTACCCTTGTACCGAGCTTCCATTGCCAGGCCTTACCAAAAAGTTGGAATTGATTTTGGAGGTCCTTTTCTCATCAAGTCTTCAACTCTTCGAAAAGCACCTATCACAAAATGTTATTTATTTTTGTTTGTATGTATGGTAACTAAAGCAGTCCATCTCGAATTAGTATCTGATCTGTCCACAGAAGCATTTTTAGCAACCCTAAAACGGTTTATAGCTCGTCGAGGATGTCCCTCAGTCATGTACAGCGATAACGCAACAAATTTCCTAGGAGCCAAAAATGAGCTCAAAGAAGTTCATGATTTCCTGTCTATCCAAGCAAATCTCAATTCCATCAAAGATTATATTTCAGCTACCGAATCTCAGTGGCAAAATATCCCACCACCTGCTCCTCACTGGGGTGGCATTTGGGAAGCAGCCATCAAAAGTGCCAAGTACCATCTAGTCCGCCTTGTAGGCAATTCTACTTTAACCTTCGAACAATTGTCAACCATCTTCGCTCAAATCGAAGCAATCTTGAATTCACGTCCATTGTCTAATGACCCAACGGATCTGAATCGTCTGACACCTGGTCATTTACTAATCGGGTTTCCATTAACGGCTCATCCGGAGCCAGATGTATTAGAAATCTCCACAAACAGATTATCATCTTGGCAACAATGTACTAAGGTCCAGCAAAGTTTCTGGAAGCAATGGAAAACAGCTTATCTACATCGCCTTCAGAATCGTCATAAATTGTTGAAAACAAAATCTAATATCAAGGAGGGTGATCTTGTCCTAATTATTGACCAAGAAACTTCGCCACTAAGCTGGCCAACAGCTCGCGTTATACTGATATTTGTCGGAAAAGAAGAAAATGTCAGATCGGTAAAAGTAAAAACCAAAGATGGTATCTACATTCGACCTTTCGTAAAAATATCGCCTCTCCCATATGATCGAGATTGAAACTCAATTAAACATATCAACACCAACAGTCAAATAATAAATCATAACTTTACATCTTTCATTCCTTTTCAAAAATTCCTTTTGTATAACCTCGAGAATTAAATTAAGAATTAAAGTCCTATCGTAACTACATTATATTAGTTCATAATCTTTACCAAAGATTTTTCTGTCAATTTCTGCCATTCAGCTAAAGTATTAGCAGGTACTTTTTGTTGATTTCACATTTATACCACTCATTTTATCTTTTCTTGTTTTTTTTTTGTAAGTAAGTAGGAAATTACGTTCCATATTATAAATAATATCAGTGTCTTATCATTTTTATGATAATTCAGTTAGGTCATACGCATTCATTGTCGTACCCAACTATTTCTCAACATTTATTTTGGTCTCACGCAGCAGCGTAACTAAAAATGAACTAAAACCATTTATAATGTTAACCATAACTATTGTGTAATTTGTACGCAGTGGCGTACCAATTTTTGTTTTTATCCATCTGTCAAAATAAGACAAACTGTGTCGTAACCTTTATTTTAGCGTGTTAATTATTAATATTATTAATCGTTTTAAAATTTTATTCCTGTAAATGTGAATCACAGATATCTCTTGGTCACAATTACTCATAGTTTATTCTTGATGGAAAGTCTTTTCATTTGTCACTTAAATTGGGGGGCAAATTTATTATTAATCTTTCAACTTGGTGAACGCAGTGACGTCCCAATGTTAATTTCAATATATAATTTTTTTTCTTTTCTTTGTTTGTAGCTTGGCAGTATGTTCAGAAGTCATGAGAAGTCTTCGCAGTTGACTGTTGTAATTCAAATAGTATTCAATCGGTAAATTCTGAATATTATCTCGCGTATATATATTTTTTTCAAAAGTAATTCGAATTGTTGTAACCGGTAGTTTAAATCGGCAGAATCTAAAAGTTTCTCTATATCAGCTATGTCAGAATAGTATATTCTGTAACAAGGTTAGAATGAAAATTCGATGCGAGTGGAAAGTTCCGAGCGCGAGCCGAAGGCGAGCGTGAGGAACCACGAGCATTACGAATTTTCAATCTAACCGAGTAGCAGACTATACTTTCTCCACAATCAAAGATTTTAAATATATATTTTTAAATAGAAATGAACAAAAGATAATTTATATTACAGAACTGAATCACAATAATTATTATATTAGGTAAACACTAAATAATCCAAGAAACATTCTTTGTATTAATTGTTATATTTGTACAGTTCTCGAAATAAAAAACTGGTGCATTATTGGGGGTATTTTCAACAATTGCGTGATTAGGTTAGGTTACGGTTACGTGACAGCAATAATTTTGACACTTACTCAAGTTTTGACACTACGATGACAATCAACTGCGTCAAGGCTAATGTTATTATTGCTAACCAGTGTGAGAATATTATTCTATCACTAGAGAGAGAATGTAAATACATTTAAATTGCATGGGGGCAGAGGTGTTGCAGAATATTTCTTCAATCTCAAGAGAGAAAATTCCAGCTTTCTGTAATCAAATTTGATTTCAGAATTGTCAAATTCTGTGATGATCGTGGAGAAAAATATATTAAGAAATGATTAGTTGCCATTATACGAATGAAATTTTCAAGCGTCTGATAAATTTATTGTCCTAACCTATGAATAAGTGTCCACTACAAAATAAGTGAAAAAGTTGTATCTACGATCAACTAACCATCAAAGGAAGTGAATTAGCTACTAAAAGCTAGTATTTCCAGAACAAAGTCAACGGAGGTCTTCTGCAAGGAACCGTAGAGTGCGAATGAGGGAACCTAACCAAAATAGACTCCACTCAAAATAAAATAATTCCTTCCAAGCCCTGAAATCCTTGCCCACCATTTAATAATTTTGTATCCAAAGACGACCTTGAATGTGAAACATTGTTCAAAGATACTACTTCCAGATCATTTAGTGGCAAATTTGTTGTTAAAATTCCTTTCAAATATTCTCCGATTCTTCCGATATTGCAGTAAAACGTTTTTATGCATTAGAAAATAAGTTGAATTCAAAGCCCCTATTAAAATCTCTTTACAAGCAATTTATTGATGAATATAAGGAACTCGATCATTTACAAGATGTAACCTTAACCAATTATACAGAATCGTAAAGCTATTATTTACCACATCATAGTGTATACAAAGAATTAAGCCTCACAACAAAATTACGTGTTGTTTTAGATGGAAGTTGTAAAACCATCCGTGGTTGGTCATTAATTGATCTACAATATAGGTCCAAAAATACAAAATAATATTTTCGATATACTTGTTCAATTCGGACAATATAAGTATATAGTTTCAGCTGATGTTAGTAAAATGCATCAACCATTCCAAAGAATTATATGGCGAGACAATACTCATAATTCTTTATCTATTCTTCAGTTGACTACCGTCACGTATGGTACGGTTGCAGTCCATTTTTTAGATATTAGGTGCTTACATCAATTAGCTGAAGCATCTCACACAATTCTCAATGATTTTTATGTTGACGACCTTCTGACAGTAGCCAATGATTTCAAAACTTTATCAAAACTATGTACAGATATTATATCAATTCTCAACTCGGCTCATTTTCAACTAAGAAAATGGATTTCAAACTCTCAAGATCTTCTTGATATACTTCCAAACACAAACATTTCCAATTATATTCTTCAGATAGGAGAAACAGAAACTTCCAAGATACTGGGTGTTCAGTGGCAAAGCCAATCCGATACAATTACGTTTTCTATTTCTGGAAATTCCAGCAAGTTTTTAATGATCCAAGAATCCCTAGAAACGTGATTTCTATTAATTTTAAATTAGTTGAATTGCATTGCTTTTCGGACGCATCTCAAAAGGCATATGCTTCATGCATATATACATGTAGTTACAATTCTGTAGAAGATAAATATGAATGCAACCTTCTTTGTGCGAAATCTAAGGTTTCCCCTATTAAAACCACAACAATTCCAAGGTTAGAGCTATGTGCAGGTCTTCTGGGCGCACAGTTATCTGAACATAAATCCTTATCTAATGCAATTCCAACAATCTATTAGAGCGATTCTCAAGTTTTGTTAGCTTGGTTAAAGCTTGAACCATCCCGACTTCAACAATTTGTTGCAAATAGAATCTCAAAAAAACAACTGATTAACACTGAAAGTTGGAATTATATTCCTATTCAACATAATCCTACCGATCTAGCATCCAGAGGTATTTCACCTACACAATTAATGAATTCCCACTTTTGGTGGCATGGTCTAAACTTTTTAAATGAAAGTTCAGATAACCGGTTTTGTAACACATTTACAAATGAAAATTTTTTACCAGAATTAAAGAAAAAATCTAAAATATTACTATCTACAAATATGCACAAATATAATCGATTTCCATTATTCAATAGGTACTCATGTTTCATGAAATTAACATGAGTCACAGCATACATTTTTCGATTTTTTAAAAATATTAAGTTGAAAATCCAATTTAAACCAATTATGACCGATCCCCTTAATGTATATGAGATAAATCACTCTCAATTACAGTTAATAAAAATTCCCTAGCCAAAATCATTTTCACGAGAGATTAGATTTTTAAAAAATAAACAGCAAATTCCCAAAAACAATAAATTAGCATCTTTATTGCCATTTATGGATAGAGACAATATGCTCAGAGTTGGAGGAAGATTGCGCTTTACTACATTAAATTACAATATCAAACACCCAATTTTATTATGTTCTAGACATATATTAGCCAAACTTATTATCACTTATAAACATAAAGTACTTTTACATACAATTCGTCAAAAATATTGGATATAGGTGCCAAAAATTTAGCAAAAAGGTAATTAAACAATGTATAACATGTTTTAAGATAAAACCAGATTTTTGTAACGCGCCTGTCAAATCTTCCTAGCAATCCAGTTACTCAGTCATTCCCGATTCAGTACACAGGCATAGATCATGCTGGACCATTTTATGTAGCAGACAGAAAAGGTCGAGGTAATAAAATTACTTAGGCTTATGTTTGCGTTTTTGTTTGTTTCTCTACAAAATCAATTCACTTGGGGCTAGTTAGTACACTAGCAAGTGAACATTTTCTTTCTTGTTTATGTAGATTCACTTCTAGGAGAGGTTTGACCTTTCACATCTATTCTGATAATGGCTCAACGTTTATAGGAGCTCATAACCAACTTAAAGACATTGGTCAATTTTTATATCGCTCTCAAAATACAGGGTTTGCTTCAAATGAAGGTTTAGTTTGGCATTATATTCCCCCTTATAGCCCAAATTTTGGAGGTTTGTAGGAAGCTTCGGTAAAAAGCATGAAATTCCATTTGAAAAGAATTTTAAAAGACACTGTTACAACATTTGAGGAATTTAATACATTACTATTACAAATTGAAGGAATTCTCAACTCAAGACCCTTATGCACATTGTCTAATGATCCCAACGATCTCCTTCCTATTTCACCATCCCATTTAGAACTGCAAGATATACAGTCTAGCAGATTACCAAGACTACAATTTGTACAGCAGCTACAGCAACAATTTTGGAACAGGTTTTCCAAATAATATGTTACA
Source organism: Lochmaea crataegi (assembly GCA_947563755.1). NCBI lineage: Eukaryota > Metazoa > Arthropoda > Insecta > Coleoptera > Chrysomelidae > Lochmaea > Lochmaea crataegi. The sequence continues at coordinate 41,446,320 of OX387429.1, forward strand.
CAATTGCATAATCAATACAAATGGCGTGAAAACCCAACACCCATTGATGTGGGTACCTTAGTATTAGTGAAGCACCCACACCAGCCATCATTCAATTGGAATATTGGCGGAATTTTGAAGCTTTATCCTGGAAAAGATAAAATTTCCAGAGTAGCAGACAACAAAACTTCTCAAGGAACTATCAAGCGACCTATACGAGACTTATGTCCACTCCCTGTCCAGGATGAAGATAATTTGTTACAAACTTCTCATTTGAAACAGAAGTAACTGGAAAAGTGTTCGTTTTTATGTTTTAATTACGTTGAAAATTTTATGAACTATTTCGCAAAAGTGTTCCCTCCAAGGTGGGGGCTATGTTTAATTTTCCATGTTTTTTAATCCTAGTTTCTTATTTGTAATGAATTTAATTAAAACCGGCAATGTTTCAATTTGTCATATCAACAAAATATCAAGTTTGTAAAAATAGAATAGCTTGTCAATAAAAAAAATGTGATGTCTCAGTTTATTCAATAAATCAATTTTTCAATTTAATAAGAGCAGTTTTCTATTTTATTACAAGTTAAGAAATTCATTATACAGCTACTGATGGTTGCACTAATCTTGCAGCCTCTGAATTTAGGGCTGTTGTATTACAAAACAGATCACTAGTATTTTTCTGTAATGACTGTCGTATGGCATTTAAAAAAATGGCGCTACTGCTGACAGATGGAGGTGATGAAAAATGATGTTAAGGATTTAAAAAGAAAGTAAATGTACTTAAAAATTGAAACAAAATATTGGAAGAACAGGTACAAAGAATCAAAAATAATGATACAACTGATAAGGAAGAGTTCATGAATGAAATGGAAGGAAAAAGAAAGAGGTCAAACACTGTTTTTTAATGTGAATGAATCGACTGCTACAAATAGAAATGAAAGAATAGAAGATGAGAAAAGATCAGTGAGAAAGGTTTTATCAAATGTGAATATTACAGTTAATGATTTTAAAGTTATTAGAACGGGAAAATATGATGGAAGAAAAACGCGTCCAATGAAGGTTATCTTGGAATCATGAAGCTGCATTAAATATTCTAAAAAACCGTAGAAAAATAACTGATAAAATTCCTTCTATCAAACAGTTCAACAGCATGAGTATTATTATAAGCTATTAAAACCTAAGTTAAGTGAATTAGTTGCTACTGGTCATAACTCAAAAACTATTAAATATGTGAATGGAGTTCCCAAGATAGTAAATAAAAATCTTCAAAGTTAGCTAAAAACAGTCAATTGAATATAATTTGAATATAATTAGATTGTTTACCTAAATAAATAAATGCGAGTAAAAACAGGGTTGTGATAATTACTACACCAAGAGAATTGAAATATTTAGGATTTATGTCAGACAATAATTTTAATAATCACTTTGAATACGTTAAGAAGAAAATTCTGAAAAAACTATAATTTTTTGTGTCTCATCACTTAAGTTTAAATTCAAGAATAATTGTATATAAAACCATCATTCAACCTCATTTTGAATATTGCCCAACATTGCTATACTTCCTTGATTCAAATAAGATAAGTCAATTACAAATGTTATAAAATCGAGCAATGAAAGTTATTTTGAGGTGTAGTAGAATCACTCCCAAATCATTGATGATCCAAACATTATAGTTATTCACTATTGAGAGGCGGTTGAAATACTTGACTATGGTTTATATTTATAAAATGATGCACAATCTATTGCCGTCATATTTTAGTGAATTTATCTTATTCACTAATCAAATTCACACATACAATACTAGAAACCATAATAATTTATATAACTTATCTTTTCACAAACGGAAAAGGCTTTTTAAAAAAATATTTATTGAGATAATATAATAATATGTTACAACATCGGAAGTAGATTCTAGATTGATTAATAAGTTCAACAATAATTACTGGTATTAAAAAATATAAACATAAGCAAAAACAAAGTTCACTGAAATTGAATATACTGACTAAACACTTTATTTATGCTACAATAAGAAATATCACTATATAACATATATAAATACTCAAAGTAGTACATAAAATGTAAAAACTTTATTCTTTAAAGGATTTATCACCTACAATAATTTACCAGACAATTTATCGTTATACTATACTTAGATGGATATGAAAACATTTTAGTAGGTACATTTGTAATTGTTATTTAATTTAATTATTTTTATTTTCATGTATTTCAACATTGTAAAAGTTTCTTTTAATGTACATTATTTTAACACTCAAATATTGTTGAAAATTAGGATTTCCTATTTAAAAATAAAGATATATACAAAAATTAGTATTTTAATGTTAAGGTTATGTTGTAAAATTTCATCAACTCCAATTAAATTTCATTTGATAATAAATAAAAATAATGATTTTAAATATAATTTATTTTATTTAGTTTGAACCCATTTTAATCCGACCCTGTAAGCATTTATTGCTCTTTAAGAATTATCAGACTCTAACAGAATGAGTCTTAAGTGGAAATGATTTTTATGACAGTAGAAGCCAATGATATAAATATGAACTATACTATAACTAGTAACTATTTTATACTTATTCTTAATTAACTTTCTTTCTGGGACTCTGTTTTTATCCTACATATAATTATTTAAGGAATACTGTCAATAAAATTTCACCCTACACAAGCATTTCATCAAAATTGTATAAATCTATCGATTATTCCAGGAATAAAATTTAATAAAAATTTCAAACTTTAGTTAAATCGTGAGAAAATAGATTGCAAATTCAAATGAGGAGTTTAAAAATTTTATATGTGTCGTATGTTTTAATGTGTATCATAACAGCTGTTTAGAAAGAGATCACAAACGTGCTATTAAATTGGGAGGTAATAAAATACATCGTTCTATGGAATGTCAGCAAACAAACGCAATGGAAGAAGGAAAAGTGGAAACACTTATCGAAGAAATTAATAAACTTAACAAGACAGTAGCAGATAAAGACATAAACATTAGATGTCTTCAACGAGGCACTCAAAATTATGAAGACATTGAAGTAGAAAATACACTTTTGAAAAAAATGGCTGACCAGGAAAAAATTGTAGAAAAAGTAAATTCAGAACTATTGCAATCAAAGAATGATAATACTACATTAAATGATATGATTTCTAATAAGGAGGAACATGAAAAAAAATTCAAGAAAGATGCAGAGGAATTAAACATTTTAAGTAAAGACATGGTGACAACCATCAGAATTTTAGAAAATGAAAACAAAGTGGCCCATGACAATTTGATGAATAAAAATAAAGAAATAAGAATCCTTCAAGAAACCAATACAAAATTAGAAAACTCCAGTAAGTCAATAGAACATAAAAATGAAACTTACTTAAAAGAACTAAACGACCTAAGAAACATAATAAATGATATACAGAAATCAAATAGTAGAATAGAAAGAACACAGCCACCAAATGCTTGTGAAAAGAATGGCAGCAGAGAAATGATGGACATGAAGAGGATACTTATTCTATCTGATGAATATGGAAAAGGACTAGATAGAGAACTTAGGCGCTGTTATAATGGAAATGTAAGGTATAATATACAGACTATCAGAAAACCTGGGGCGCATTTAGAAGGAGTTGTGGAAGATATTGTAGCTTTGACGGGTAATTTCACTTTTAACGATTATGTAATTATAATTACGGGAACCAATAACTTTGAAGAAAAACGTTATCCATCTGTAAAATTTATACATAATAGGCTTAAAAGTATAAATACAAATATAATATTCACCACTGTTCCATATAATACAATGGATTATAATGTTAAACATGCTGTTATTAATTTTAATAATGTGTTTTTTAAATTTCAGTTTATTTCAAAAAAGTACATAATTTACAAAAATATATAAACTTGTCAAGCAGCATATGATGAGCTTTAGAAGCTTGTGTGTGTGCTGCATCTGGCTACGTATTTATTTATTTTAAAGTATATAAATATATATTTAATTATGATTATGAATATTAAGACTACATATAATTTTACATATAATTTGAACATAAGTACCTACATTTTAAAGTAACTGATATTATTACATATGCTATCATAGTTCTCCACTACCCACATTTTGATTTTATGCTTAAATCGTTTATAATTCATACATTTCAGGTTATTAGGTAATAAATTTAGTAATTTCGGACCCAAGTATCCCAAGTGTCTTTGTGTTAGTGAGAATAAGTTATTTGGTAATATTAAATGCATGTTGTCTCTTGTCCTTGTGTTTATATAATGATTCACATAATTATAAAATAAATTAGATTTTTTACAGAATTTATAAGCATTCACAATATATAATTCTCCAATATTCAATACTTGTGACTCTTTGAACAGTAGCTCTGAGGAATACTTTTTCTTCTTAAACATCATAACTTTAAGTACATATTTTTGTGTAATATGTAATTTCTGTAAGATAGATGGACAAGTTGATCCCCATATGACTAGACCATAACTTAACAATGAATTTACTAAAGCATTATAAATTAGTTTTATTAGGTTAAAGGAACAAAACTGTCTTAGCTGGTAAAATGTGTAAATCATTTTCCTGATTTTGCTTGTTAAGTATTCTATATGATTATCCCATTTCAAACAGTTGTCAAACAATATTCCTAGATATCTTATGTTGTTTTTAGCACTAATAGTTGATTTACATTGACAGAGATTATGAGTGTTGTTTCTAAAACATGAGCTATTATGTATTAAAATGTTTTTTCTTTCCTGAATACCCTTTTTATACATTGAAAAAGTCATGAAGGTGGATTTTTCAGCATTTAAGGTTAACATATTACTGTTTAGCCAATAATCTTCTCCGACCTGTCAAAAGCCTCTTCCCAGTTCCCTCCCTGAACCAATATCACTGTATCGTCAGCATAGCACACAATTTTGAGATTTTTCTTCAACTTTAATTTGTTGACTATTTTAAATAGGCTATTGATATATATAGTGAACAGAATAGGACCCAGAACGGTTTCTTGTGGCACACCAAACTCCACTCCCTGCTCTAGACTATATAGTTTGTTAACTTTGACAATTTGAGTTCTCCTATCAAGGTACGATTTGAATAAGTTGTAAGCTGTGCCTCATATTCCTATTGCATGTAGTTTTTGAAGTAGAATTTGGTGGGCCACCGTATCGAAGGCCTTTGACAGGTCCAAGAAAACCGCAATGGGTTTCAGACCCTCATTTAGACTATTATTAATGAAATTGGTAACCTCAAATAAAGCGTCCTCCGTGCTATAATTTTCTTTAAAGCCATATTGACTTTTAGATATTAGGTCGTACTTTTCCAAAAATTTACAAAGTCTTTTCTTTACACACTTTTCAACATTTTTATTTATGTTACTGGTTAATGCAATTGGTCTGTAGTTATTACAAGATTTTTTATCACCCGATTTATGCAAAGGGATTACTACAGACTTCTTTAGTACATCTGGATAGATACCTGTTTTAAATATTGCATTAATAAGTTGTTTCAATGGTAATAATAACGATTTATGGCTTACTTTTATTGCTTCTGATGAGATGTTATCCTCTCCACAAGATTTCGTGTTCTTTAAAGATCCAATTGCATTAATTATCTCAGATTCTGTATTAAAATCAAAGTCATCTTCAAACAAGTCTGAATCATTCTTAACTATATTAAGAGCCAAATTTCTCCCTACGTTACAGAAAAAATCATTAAACCTATTTGCAATATCAGTATGATCTGTGACTTCTTTATTATTTTCTGTAAGTATAGAATTTCTTGTATTCGTTAGTTGCTTCCTTTATAGTGTTCCAAGTTTCTTTTGAATTATTTGAAGATTTTTCTAATTTGTCTTTATAATACTGATTTTTTGCTCGTTTTATAAGTTTAGAAAGACAGTTTCTGTAATTTTGATAATCGCTTAGTATACCTAGATCATTGGGATTCAAAGCTACCCGTTTTTTAAGTCTATCGCGGTGTCTTATAGAATTTAGTAACGATTTAGAAATCCAAGGTTTAATGCATTTTTCTTTACAGGTTATCTTAATTTGTTTTGTAGAAATATCTATGTTGTTTTTGACAGTATTAATTCAACAAATTGTGATATCATTGGGGTCGTTGCACACAACTAAGTTCTCCCATGTTTCATTTGTCATACAATTATTGAATTTATTTGTATCCAGTTTGTAAAATGTATTATTATTATTTGAACATTCTTTATTTAATTTAAAATCTATATTAAGCATTATTGGGAAGTGATCTGTGAAGCAACTTTGATATATAAAGCTCTTACTATTAAATGTATTAGATTTCAAGAAGAAGTGATCTATACATGTTTTAGTTTTATCAGAAATCCGAGTTGGCTTATCAATTTTGTTTATATATCCAAATTCAGCAAGTGTATTTAGTTATTCATGTACAATTATATCGTCTTTATTTAGTAAATTAATGTTAATATCACCTCCAAATATTTCTATATTATTTTTATCAGAAGTAGAAGTGTGAATATCTGCAAGCAGAGACTTTAAATTTTTGATAAACTTTTCTTTACTTAGGGAGGGAGATCTGTAGTGTGCAACTACTCCAACGGTTATTCCATTTTTGCGCACGCATACTCTGAGAAATTTGGTACCATCAATAACATAAATTTTATGTTCAGTTGTTATGTCACTCTTGGTGTAGATAATAGTCCCATCATTTTTATTGACACTACTTTGATTACTAAATACATCATATCCTTTTATTGAAAAATCATGAATATTTTCTATGTTATGGGTTTCAGACATTATCAATACATGAAAACTAACATTAAAGAGATTTAGAAGGACTAGGAATTCATCATAGTTTTTTCTTATGCTTCGTATGTTAACATGTAGAATTTTAAAGTCACTAATAGCACTATCATACCAGTCAAGCTCAGTAGTATTATCACATAACTTAGTATCACATACCTGGTAATCATCCAAAAGATTATTTAGTTGTAGATCAAAGAGGAGTCTTTATTGCTAAGTCCGCAAGGTCCTTGGCTCGATGGAGCTTAATTTGTGTTGTTGATCAGATCCTGAATTTGTTCCATGTTCCTTATCTTTATAGCTGCAGTTCCCTCTTTTTCTCTGGTAAACACTTGTCCATTCCTCTGCCACACAAATTTGTATCCACATTCTAAAAATGAATAATTATTTACAAGGAAAAATATAGCTGGTGAATATTTTAGAAAATAGAGGAAAATTAGTCAGTAAGAATATTATTTGTGAAAAAAATATTGCAGGAATGGAAAGAGTGAAAATTTCAAATTTAACTTTTATTAACATTAAAGAAAATTGCAGGGCGTTAGAACCATTAAGTGAGCATCCTGGGGATAACTTGAACAATAGTAATAATGAAAACGATAATAATGATAATAATAATAATGAATCAGATATGACTAGTCCTTTTTTAGGCGTAAATCAAACGGGCTAATAATAATAGACTAGATACTTTTTTGTTATACATGAATTGTCAAAGTTTAACTGCACATTTCGAAGAAATTAAAAATTTTATTATCAACAAAAATCCACTGATAGTTTGCCTGTCAGAAACGCATTTAACTTTAGAAATATAATAATGAAATAAACATTAATAGTTTCATTATATTCAGAGCTGATAGTAATAGTCGACATACTGGGTGAGTTATTGTTTATGTGAATCAGATATTACAAATTTTAGATGTTGAGACAGTAATTTTAGATAGGACTTATTGGTTAATTTCACTAAAACTTTTACATAATAACAAAAAGTTTATGATTTATAGATCTCCCAGTACTAGAGAGAATTTGTTTCTGGACTTTTGTGAAGAATGGTGTGAGCTGAATTTAATTGATGCTAACTTAGAAGTTATATTGGTAGGGGATTTCAATATTGATTGGTATAGTAATTCAACTTATTCTAAAAGGTTAAAAAATATTGTTAGTGATATAGGTTTTGAAAATGTGGTAAAAAAATTTACACATGCAAATACTCATGGAGGGCCATTAATTGATTTAATTATTACAAAAAATATTATTGCAAAACTAAACAAACAAAATAAACAGAAAAGGGGAGCGATGGTTATTGAAGTAGAGGTAGGTTCATTGATTATACAACAATTAATAATAATCTAAAATATATTACAAGGAGTTATTGGTTTCATGACATTAATGAAAAATACAGGGATTTTGTAAATAAAATTTTGAAAGTTGTCAATGAAGTGGCACCAAAAAAACAAGTTAAAATTCTACCACATTATCAGACCTGGTGGAATGATTGAGTTAGAGCTGCTACTAGTGCGAGAGATGAAAGTTATAAAACTTTTATTGCCAACAAATCAGAAGAGAACTGGCAGATATATAAATATAATAGGAATAAAGCAGTGAACGTAATTAAACATGAAAAAAGAAAATATTTGGAAACAAAAATAGATTTAAACAAGGGCAATCCTACTGAGATGTGGAAAACTTTGAAATCCTTCATTCCAACAGCCACGAGCAGCTTTACTAATACTAATATTGAATTTACTAATACTAATATTGAATTTGATAATCTTTGTGACAATCACCAGAATCTTACTTTTCCAGATGCTTTAAATCATTACTATGTAAAGAGTATTGAGCAAATATATGAGCAGTTGCCTTCTATTAATAATTATCCGATTATACCTATAACTGTAATTGAAACTTTTGTAAGTTTTAAACTACTGAATTATAATGAGTTAAAAGAAATATTATTTTCAATGTCAAATAAAAATAGCCCAGACGAAATACCCACAATTTTATTAAAATAATGTTTTGATAGTTTATCACAACCTCTATTGCATATTATAAATTTTTCTATTGAAACAGGTTTAGTTCCGGATGATATTAAGATTGCTACAATAATTCCGATACCAAAAATTTCGAATCCAACTAAAGCTAACCATTTAATACCGATAAATTTGATCAGTGCTATCGGAAAATTAATTGAAAAAGTAATATATCTTCAAATTATTGACTATTTAGTGGGAAATAGAACAATAAGTAACGTGCAATCAGGATTCCGTAGTAAACACAACTGTGAAAACACTGGACATGACTGGAAGTTGTCAATTGAAAATAATCTTGTCACAACGGTGGTATTTTTGGACTTGCAGAGGGCGTTTGAAACTATTAATAGGGGTAGATTATTAATGAAATTAAGAGCTATTGGTTGACTTGACTGGTTGGGACATTATTTGGAAAACAGGAAACAGAAGGTAAAGGTAAGTAATTGTGTCTCAGATACTATAGAGAATAATATGGGGGTTCCCCTACTGTTTTTAATTTATATCAATGACATTGCTAGTGTAGTCAAAAGATGCTCAATACACTTATTTGCGGATGATACCCTGGTCTATTTTACCCATGAAAACATTGAGACTTGTTTTAAAGAAATAAATAGCTCTATAAATAAAATAAATGACTATTGTAACGGAAATTCGTTGAAAATAAATTACGAAAAGAAAAAATGGATGTTAATTGGGGATAGTGAAAATTTAAGAAAATTAAATATAGCAGCACAGAGTGTTTCTATTGACGGAGTAAAGCTTCAGAGAGTCGAAAAAATTAAATATCTAGGGGGTGATGGTTGATACAAATTTACAACTTAAGGAACATGCTAATAACGTCATCAAAAATATTTCATATAAAATTCATTATTTGAGACGCTGTTCTCCACATCTCAGCAAATGGGCTAAAATAGTTATCTATAATACTCTTGTATTACCTCATTTTAATTATTGTGCGACTATTTTGAATTTGCTCAACCAAAATGAGTCGCAGCGATTGCAAAGGTTGCAGAATGGAGGTATGAGGATAATACTGAACTGTTCGCGATTGGAACCAATCAACTCCATGTTAAATGTGCTTCAGTGGTTGCCTGTTAAAAAATATTTACTCTTTTATTCCATGCTATTTATATTTAAGATTAAATTAGGAATCTCCCTAGTATATTTACAAAATATTTTAAGTTATAACCAGGATGTTCATGAACACAATACTAGAAATAAGCAAAATTTTAGAGTTCATAGGGCCACGAAAAAATGTACACAAAATTCAGTTTTTTTTAAAGGTGTACAGGCTTTTAATAATTTGCCTGAAGATATTAAATGCTCTACAAGCATAATACTATTTAAGAGAAAACTGAGTGATTACTTGCTGACTAGTTGATGTTTTTTTGTGTTATGTTTTGTAAAATTGACTTTGTTTCATTTTAAATGTATTTTAAATATATACTTATGTATTTTTTTATATTAAATGTGAATGTATTATCATGTAAATTTCTATGTAAAATTAGTTATTTTTGACTAAACGATTTATATATTATACTACAGGATTTACTCAATGAGTAATAAAAATAAAAGTATCGAGGCACAAAGTTTTATTCCATTCAGTAGGGGATAACATGGCCATCATGTACCGAACAGAATGGACTGGGGGATTGATACCAATGTTGTTATCTTCGAGGAATTAGTTTTTCATAGGCAAACGAAGATCTTGTTTTTCTAGTAGGATATTTATTAATTAATGGACTCAATGGAAAAAAGGAAACAAATGTTAGGTTACATTCACATGAGAGTGGTGCAATGATTGCTTCTCCAACTTTTGATGGAAAACCATTTTAGTACGATAGTTTCATTGATTGTCTATAGTTATCGAGTTTTGGTATAATGTGTTAAGTAGATAGATTTCTCGAAGAATATAGTCTTGATAACGTTAGCTGAAACGCTACTGAAACGTTCAAATAAAAATAGAAAAAAAAACAGATTTCCCAAAAAATAGAAAAAAAAATTAGATGAGTCCAATCATTCAGAACTCAGAACCCATGACATTGAGAGAAGCTCTAGAAAGTGAGAATTCTGAAAACTGAAAACAATCTAGTCCACAAGCTGAGGTCACATGAAGTCAATAATACTTGGGATGTTGTAGAAAATGTACCTCATAGACAAAGAGTGATTAAAAGCACATTCTGGGTCTTCTACAAGTTAAAAGGGGAAGAAAGCACTTATTGCATTGGCAGCTGAAGTAGATTTGGACATGTCATTAATTGACATCGCGATTTCACTTTGTAATGAAAATTACATATTAGCAATATCACCAGGTGTGGTCTAAAATAATGACTATACTTACATTTACTTTTTTTTGCAGCAATTCTTTTTGGAATGCCTAGCACTGAAGGTATGTCTTCTTCAGGTATATTTCATACTCTACAGATCTCTTATGTGTCTGCTGAATTCTATATTATATTTCATTCATGTTGAAAATAATCATGGTCTCATAAATCTATAACAAAAATAAGGATTTGTATTAATTTTAAGTTATGTATATAAACAATACACCATTCATTTTATGATTTATCAAATCTTACAGTCTGAAATAGCCCTTTCTAATAATAATTTTCATTGTGTTGTAGCAAAAAATACACCTCTTAACATTCTTTGGTTGTAGTGAATAGTACTGCTTAAGTTTGATGATAAATCTATGTTTTCTTCATGATCTACAGTAATTGAATTCATAAACGTGAAAAACTACCTGTATTTTTATAGGATCCACAAAAGTAATAGAAGCAACAAAATATTTTAGAGGTTTAGCCATGCTTTTTAATGTGAATTTCTAGTAGCTTCATGTGTATTCATCTTCATGTTTTTTGTTGGCATTGGAAACCGTTAATGGGACGAATCCAAATCAACACACCTCTTGTCTGCATATGCATTCACACCATTTTACTCTATAAAAAAAATGAAGGTATTGTAGAAAAAACTAATGAAAAAACTATTCAAAACAGTAATCAGTAATGTAAGATGCAGACACTACACATAATCCATACATTACATAACTATTGTTTTTATATTAATTACACTTCGTTACTTTTGTATTTCTTATCGTGGCATCATTACTCATACATATAGCTATATTATAATTATAATTACATGTTACAATCATGCTGCTTATAGCGCCATTTCTTAACTAACTTAACCTAACAAAAATCTCTTCTTCTCTTTTATATAGAGAGTATGGAGGGTAGAAGGAAGGAGCACCATCTGAATGCATTAAAAAGTGTCCATCGAAAGGAAGCAAATTAAGGTGGCGCCATAGTAGCAAGTGGAAAGATTTTAAAAACAGCGCCATGAATTATTAGAGTAAGATACAAAATTAAAAAAGGAAATACTACGTAAATAATTGAGATTTCAAATACTGCATATTTCTCAACTACACAAGTCACGAAAAATACTAAATTTTTCAACCCAGCCCACTTCACTCAGTTTAGGCATGTTTTTTTATTCACCGGTAGATCCACCAATTCACCAACTGCGTTTTTATATTCATTGGTGAATTTCAGATTGAAGAAATGACGCGTTCATTTATTACTGTTGCATCAACCAAAATTGCAAACCATTCCACCGCTGTAACGAGGTGGTGGATAAATTTGGTGGTTTACAAAATGACAGCTCAACCTCAAAAAAGTAAAAATTTGAAGCGGATATAGCAAATTATTAAAGAAATGGTGCCACTGGTGACTCTAACATGTCGGTGCAGCGGAGACTGACGTCAGTCAACCAATGGTAAATCAATGATGTAAAAAAAAAACGTGCCTCTAATAACCCTAAATTCACATCATTTCCATTAGCGACAGGAGCGCCATTTCGGTGAATTTTCGAATTATAATTTGCTGTTTACAGGTGGACACTTTTTCAACTTGCCCCCCATACAAGATGGTGCTCCTTCCTTCTACCCTCCATAATAGAGAGGAAGAAAGGATAAAGGAAGCATTACATGTAAGGATCACTAATCTAAGATCACAACCATATGGAGGCTATACAAGGAGATCGAACTCCATGTATTCCAATTTCTGGTCATTATAGAGGGCACCACATAAGTTAGGGTACCAAAAAATCTGACGGCAGCCAATCATAAAACTCGAGTTCATGATGTTTTATTGGTTGCTAGCTACTCTGACAGTTCGCGATTCGCGTGTGAGGTTAGGTCATAGAAATGGAAAATATTGTGAATAAGAAATCCGTTTTTTGTACTCGTTTTCAAAAATATCGAAAATTGTGATCGTTTTTTGGTATAATAATTAGCTGAATGTATTCATGTTTTTACGTGATGAAAAATACGAATGAAAAAACTATTCAAAACAGTAATGTAAGATGCAGGATGCATGCACATCGAAGAATGGAATACAGAATACATCTAATACATCATCCACAGCTAAAGCAACACACTTTTTTTATAATCTGAAGAGTTCTATATAAGGTCAATGTAGCCAACACAATAAATTAAAATTATCGAAATGACATAAGAAATGGGGGCCACCAAAAGGGGTCGCCATTTAATTTACTTCTTGTTTCTTTCAGATATGCTCAATGTTTTATATAATATATATTGTACCCAGAAGATAAAAAGCTCGTTTGAAATTAGCGAATTTTGCTTCCTAAGGATTATGGCCTGTCTGTTAACTGTCAAAGTCAACGTCATAACATTGGTTGTCATAGCGTGGTTTTATTTTTATAAACTTTATTGGTTTGTATATATGTCTTTCCGGTGTATTATAATTTAATTTTGAAAATTTGAAACATACAAAACAAATACCAAGCTAAAACTACGCCTGTTACTTGCACCATTGCACTGACAATGTTGACAGTTTCCTGTGATATTTGTGGTAAACATTAGAAAGCAAAACACCTTAAATTAAAACGTGCTTTTTATCATTCGGGTACAAGATATATTGCATAAAATATAGTTTATATCTGAAAAACTGAAAAATTAAGTCAATAGGTGAACCCTTTCAGTGACCCCCATTTCATATGTCATTTTGATCATTTTATTTTATTGTGTTGGCTACATTGACCTTACACATAGAATCATGGAGCTAGTAGGAGTTACTAGCTCCATGCATAGAATACACCAACTAGTGGTGTATTCTTTACTAAGGATGGGCAAAAACTATCGATATTTTTTCAAAAAATAATCGATAAATATAGGCGATATTTTTAATTTCGAAAAGTCGATGGTCGATATTTATTTCCGAATATAAAATTCGATATTTTTTAAGAGCTTTAGTATATTTTTAACAATTATTATGTATTCCACAAATTATTGTAATATTATTGTTCGTTTCGTGTGCCAAAGAAGTGTTACTTTTTTCACGTACGAATATTTTGACAATTTTGATTGAAATATCGATATTTTTTACTCTGATGCGCTCTGCTTTTATGGATATTGTTTGAAAATATCGATACGACATAAATATATTATATTGATTTTAATTTGGTCAATATTTTTAGAAAATACCCCTGCCAAAACTCTTCTCAGGTCCTTTTATTTTAATAAAATTGTCTAATAAAAAAATGTTTTAAACTCAATTACAGTATATCATATAAATTTCATTACATAACTTTCATATGAAAACTATCTATTTAATTATGAATGAAGAATTATTATTGTTTTTCAATTATTATTATATTATTCCCACTCCAATTATTTAATTTTTAGTTTTGAAATTTTCAAAATTTCCAAGATATTATCGAATTTCTGTCAATGTCTATTTTCTCACTATTGTCAATTAATTTTTATTCCGAATTTTGATGACTACAATTTTTCTTAATTTGAATAAATTGAAAGTTACTTCCCTCGAAAATTTGTTCCTCTCTTTTATTTATAACTCTAAATCTTCATACTATGAAGCTCTTTATCAATGATTTATATTCTGTCCAATATCTCCAAATCCAAAAATATTATTATACCTACGCATATTATGATCCACATTTATCCCATTTAAATTTTTATACGTCTGAAGTTGATTCTACCATTTTATTATTTAATATTATAGTTAATTCATTTGATTTATACGTTGATTTTAAATATTTTCGACTTTTCTTATAATAATCTTCAAAAATTCATTCAATTTATTTATGTCGCAACGCTTTTCAATTTTTTCTTAGATAACCCTTCTTTTCAAATTAAAATTTTTCAATAGAGGAGTTCAGTTTAAGGTCAGTGTGACCAACAAAAAGTGGTTTTTATGACAATGACAGTTAATGTCTACCATTCAAAACATAAGATTTTTGCAGGTTTTCTATCATTACGAACATATATATTGCTTTATTAAAACAATGAATACACCCGTCAGCATTAGCAACCACTTCAGACTCATCCGAGCTCGAGACACATTCTTCAACGGTAACGGCGTTATTAGTAACCTTCATAGCTCTGTAGGTTGTACCTTTTTGCAGCAGCTTGAAAGTTCAGTAGGTTCTGATCGTGATCGCTGTCATCTTTTCCGCATACGGTGACATCGTAGAGGTAAGTAAAAGTCCCTTTAAGCTTTTCCTTTTCTATTATATATTCCAGCGTACGCTGAAATGCTGCGACACCGTTGGTGAGTCCGAATGGGATTCTCGTAAATTGATAGAGTTTCCCTGCAGCTTCAAATGCCGTGTACGGTTTTTCACTCTCTTTAATAGGCACTTGGTGATAGGCGCTCTTTAAGTCTATCTGACTGAAGACACTGAATTTCGCAACCTTCGACACAATGGTCTCGATATGAGGTAACGAGTATGCGTCCAATTCTGTAAACTTAGGCATGTTTTTTTATTCACCGGTAGATCCACCAATTCACCAACTGCGTTTTTATATTCATTGGTGGATTTCAGATTGAAGAAATGACGCGTTCATTTATTACTGTTGCATCAACCAAAATTGCAAACCATTCCACCGCTGTTTCGAGGTGGTGGATAAATTTGGTGGTTTACAAAATGACAGCTCAACCTCAAAAAAGTAAAAATTTGAAGCGGATATAACAAATTATTAAAGAAATGGACGAATAAATAGAAATCAATTTAGAATGTGATAATAAAGTATTGACTGCACTCAGCGTCAGAAATTGAAGAAATTTCAAGAGGAGCGGCTAAAGTTCCTAGGAATACCAACGTTGCCAATACCTTCTTCAATTATTTTCCTTGCCCTTATCGATAAATTAACCAATGATCTGTTTTAAAACGTAATAATAATCCCATTAAACCCATGATAAAACAGATCATTGGTTAATTTATCGATAAGGGCAAGGAAAATAATTGAAGAAGGTATTGGCAACGTTGGTATTCCTAGGAGCTTTAGCCGCTCCTAATTTCAAGTGGTATCGATTGTCATTTGTCAGATAATGATGAATGCTGTAAACAACAAGTGCGTTTTTTTATGTGCCACTGGTGACTCTAACATGTCGGTGCACCGGAGACTGACGTCAGTCAACCAATGGTAAATCAATGATGTAAAAAAAAAGTGCCTCTTGTTTACGGTCAAGGAGTAGTCGATCACGAGCCCTTTTCGGTATGCCCCTCCTCCTGCTACTAAGACCTGCGCACGCCAAGGAGATATGCTCGGTTCTATTACGCCGTCTTCCAGTAGCTTCGAGACTTCTTCCGTGATGAATTTTTCGTCTTGTTCACTATAATGTCTGGATTTCACGGCTATAGGTTTGATATCCGGAGAGAGGTTAGTAAATATTGAGGCGGGGGGCACTGAAGCTTGCATTACATTGCAGACCAAATGTTCTTTAGATCCTCCGAAGTTGAATTGGAGACTGGAGTGTTCTTTAAGTATATCATGGCCTATGATAACATCAGCACAAAGGTTGCTGACGACGAGAAATGGCCTGTGTTTGTGTGAGCATTCGTTCATAGTTACAGTTGCAAAGCAAACACTTCTTACGAAAGATACGTTATTTTGAGAGGCTAATGTGACAGTCTGTTTGTGAGGTTTCAGTTTCAGCTGCATTAGTCTTGCTATCTTCTCGTCTATAAAGCTCACTGAACTTCCCGTGTCAATTAACGCGTCGGCGTGATAGTTGTTGAGAGTTACGGGGATAGTAGCCTTTGAAAGACTCGATGGAGAGGCAGCTGAGACAGCATTAGCAACCACTTCAGACTCATCCGAGTCCGAGACACATTCTTCAACGGTAACGGCGTTATTAGTAACCTTCATAGCTCTACATACATTAGCAAAATGTCCCTTCTTGGAGCATAGTTGGCACTGGGCGCTGAAAGCTGGACATTTGAGTCTTCGGTGTGATGTAGTTCCTCCGCAATAGAAACAGGTCCATTTACTTGGCTCTTCCAAAGTAGCTCGGGGATTCTGGGAGTTTCTAGTCGTACGTCTTGATAATGACGGCACTGGTAAAGCATTAAGATTTATTTCATTCACTCCGCTGGTCATGGCCCGGGAATCCCTTTCCGCAGTTTCCAAGGAGAGAGCTTGATCGAGAGCTTTATCTAAGGTGAGAGAGTTTTCTTGAAGTAATTTTTCCCGGATTTTCAGTGATAGTATTCCAGATATAAATGCACCTCTTATAGCTTCTTCTTCATGCGTTGTAGCAGAGACAGCTTCGAAGCTACAATCGCGGGCTAAGAGTCTGAGTGACCTTCCGTAGTCGGATATAGATTCGTCAGGCTTCCGCTTACGCGTGGCTAGTAAGTGACGAGCCAGTATAACATTCTTTGGTTTGAGGTATATTTTATCAAGTACCTTCATGGCATCATCATAGGTGAAAGAATCACGTACGTGCGGAAAGATATGCGCTGATAAATGATTCATCAAAAGTTTAAGCTTTATGGAGTCGGTACCTTTAGGAATCTCTTCGAGTATAAAATTGTCAAAAGTATATTTCCAATGGGTCCACTTTAGGTCCGCTTCTGTTGCGGTGGGATCCACATCGAACTTCTCGGGTCGTAGGTACCTTGCCACATTGGGCGGGAGTTTCGTATCAGTGTCGGTCATATTAAGTTAATTAAATTGTGGCAAAATTAAACAAACTAAATAAGATATTTAGCTTTAATTCACTTCAATCCGACTTAATATAAAATACACATGACACGACTTGTCAATCAATGTAAAGAATAATCATAGACATTAATAGTCGGTGACAAGGAGGTTTATACGTCAAGCGTCAATCTTAAAATTTAAAATGACGTTTTAGCTGAATTCTCAATGCATCGGTGGCCAGTAATTCTAGGAACTTTCGGCAAATCACCAATTCTCTTCTGGCATTATGTCACTAGTTATGTCAGATGTCAGAGTTATTTGTCTTTGTTGATATTCGTTTAATCTTTTATGTTTATTTTCCATACTTTTGTAGTAGTTCTAGTTAGTTGTATCACTTTATTCTTCTGATTTTATAGAATCGGTCGGCCGCTCTCCAACACAATCGGCGCTGATGACGTAACGTCTAGCTGGGACGGCATCCCGGGCGTAATAACTAACCCCAGACTTTTAAACCAAGTAAGTTCGCTAATACTAATCCTATCGAATTGAAATAAACGCCATTATTCTTGTTAAATTAAGTTGTATTTATTTTTGGTAAAAAATAATATACTTTTTTTAAATTTTCCAAGCCCATTGCTGTTTTATATAATTATCCTTTCTGCAAAACACTGGAAAAACTATTCGGTTAGCGAAATTGTCTAAAAATCGGATAATTATCCTCACATTGACAACACTGATACAGACACTAAAATTGATGCGTGTATTGATGAAATCACTCGATCATATTATTTCGATTTTCGATTATGTTTACAATTACTAATGTACAATCGTTAACATTGGTTCCTGATTGGCTGGTTGCGATGACCTTTCTTTTAGTTCGCATATTTTCCCGGGGCTCTTGTTTGCTCCGTTAACTGTACAGTAGGGTTGCGCGATACACTTGAAAGTATCGATATTAGGTATCGATACGGATCGGAACGTTAAGTATCGATACAGTAGAATATCGAATGTTAATGTATCGATACTCAACGTATCGATACATACGTTAACGATCCGAGATTTTACAGCTGCCAGCGTTTCTATTCAAAAAGCAAAGTGTGGTGATGAAATGAATTAAATAACAACAAAACTATCAAAAGATATTTTTAATAACTAAAAATTATAAATAAACGACGAAACTTTACACTATTACAGTAAACTGCATACGACAAATAACGGTTGCGTGAATATATTTGCTTTTGTTAGTAGATAACGCCACTCGCCGCTACCACTAAAAATCCCGGATCGCAAGGTATCGATACAGTACAAATGTATCGATACTTGGAATGTATCGAAAAGCATAGTATCGATACAAAATATCGAGTATCGGAAGTAAAAGTATCGATACACTGGAATATCGGATCGTATCGCGCATCCCTACTGTACAAACCCTGTTTACCTATGGACCCTGTGTATACTCTACTCTGATACAGAAGACGCTCCTAGTGTGTGCCACCGCCACCATATGTTACCTATATGTGCCACGTTACACGTTGTGTGTGTTATGCAATGGCAGCAATATATTACAAAAATGTATGTGAATTTACTCATTGACTCATGGAGAATAAATGATTAGGTAAGTGTGATTTAATTGTGATTTTTCCTATTATTATGGAAACTAGATTGCTGCGCATTGCAAATTTCAATAATGCTTTACGCAAATTGGGATCTGTGTGATGGTGGACATTTGGAGCAAGAACGACTAACACGGTACCTTTTCAATGTTTATTAACAAGACATATTTGTGAATGAACATCTCAGATCACAGCTGAAATCTCAGTAAAAAAGAAACCTAATAGACCTAGGTTGAGTTGTAGACCACAGATCACCTATCTATGACAATGACATTAGTAAAAAGGTTAACACTTTCAATCAATCCTGTGTGAACAAAAATAGCAATTGGGTAAGGGATACTTGATTTCCCTGAACATTACTATATCAGTAAATTGTATCCTTTTTTGTGGTTTTCTAACTGAGAATACATCATTATCAATGCTATTCATTTGCTCGATTAGATTCTCTAGATTTTCATCAAGTGGAGGAGGTAATGGATCTGCATTTCTAAGTGCTATGTTTTGAAGTACAGCCGTTGCTACCACGGCTGCACGTTGTATTTGTAACCGTATGCATTGAGCTAAAATAGGAAAACGACGCTTCCAAATCCCAAAAAATCTTTCAATCGGGTTTCTTGTTCGAATTTGAGACTCGTTGAAAAGATGCTCTTCGGGTGTTCGTGGATTTAAAAATTGAGTTAGTAAGTATTGTTTAATAGGATAGCCACTATCACCTACTAATACATTTTCTTCCATTTCTCTATTCTCAAATTTGGCTCCTATTCTGCTATTGTTCCAAATAGTAGATCCATAGATTGTTCCAAAGAGTAGATCGTGTCCAACGACATACAATATTTCTCAAAGTGAGGGAAGAATCACAAATACAATGCACATTCAAGGAGAAATATCCTTTTCGATTATTAAATGTCTCGGCTGTATCACCTCCTGGCGACTGTATCTTTATGTGGGTACAATCCAATGCACCAATACACTTTGGAAATTTTGCCACTTCATAGAAATTCAAGCGTACTTCAGATTTTTCCTCCTCTGTTTCTGGCATTTTGATATACAAATTTTTTAATTGGGCAATAGCTCGTGATACTCTATACACTACTCTACTTGCAGTTGATTTGTGTACTCCAGAGAAATCACCGGCAACAATTAGCATCGAACCAGTTGCAAAATATCTTAATTTTATTAATAACATGTCTTCTGGGGAAAGTGCTTTGCTCCTTAAATTGTAGAAAGGTAATGAATTTTCTTTTATAGTACCAAAATACTAACCTCTTGGTAGGCGATACAATGTCGATTTGGTTCAAAACTTCCCTTGCAGTGCCTTTTGATATTCTAAATCTATCAAAAAATTCATTTTCCGTCCACTTTTCAAAATGGTTTATTCTTGTTCGAAAAATACGAGCCTTTCTCCTTAAACCTAAAACCAAGTATAAAATCTCAATGGGTATAGAAGTTATATAAAAATAAGTAAATAAACCTTCTACTTCTCTTATCATTTCTAGAAATTCCTCATCATCAGTTAACTCATCAAAATAATCCATGTATTCCATTGTAAATAAGAGAAAGTTGTAAAATTATAGGTTATAGAACACAGATCACCTTATAGAACAGTTATATGTCATATCAGAATTTTAGGTTAACTCCACGAACTTTAGTTAAACCATCAATTTCTGGATTGATCAGTACATGTTTTACAAAAATATTTCTTACTCAATAACTGTATGAACATTATTGCATTAATATTGTACGATATCTTTATTTACTTCTGATTTATTTCTGCAGAGACCTGATGCATGTGATGCAACTTACAATTTTTCGATGACTACTTGAGTTTTATTTTGATTGAAACAACAACAACAAATTTCATAGGAAACCCAATTATTGGTTGTTATCGGAAATTCAACTTTTGGTGAGTACAGACAAAATAGAAATAGTTGGTAAACCAGAAACATTATAATATTTTTTTTTTATTCAACTGCAAATTTACAATCTACAATAGAGTAATAAGTAAATGAGGTATGTGGATTGGTGGCTTGAGTCCATTCAGGGTTCTCTGGATTTTTACAGATCTTTGGGCCAAATTATTTTCAGTCTTCTTTCTTCTATAGGCAGGTTGAACAGGTTACTGATAAGTTGATTGCTATGATCTGAGCATGGTTTTCTGTATTTATTTGAGCGAGTTGTGATGATGTCTCTGATATATGGTATTCTTAGATCTCTGTGTATAGTGTCATTTGAAACATACCATGGAGCATTTATTAATAGACGGAGGGTTTTAGATTGGAAGGACTGCAGAATCTTGGTGTTAGATGGTTTGCTGCAACCCCACAATTCAATACTGTATGTCCATATAGGTGTTAATATGGTCTTGTAGATTAAGATTTTGCTTTCTGTAGATAGCTGTGATTTTTTGTTAATTAGCCAATACATATTTTTAATTTTTATATCGAGTTGTTTTCTTTTAGCTTTGATATGCGTTTTCCATATCAGTTTTTGGTCTAAATGAAGACCAAGATATTTGACCTCGTTGCATATCGGTATTGGATCATCATTAATGGTAACTTGCGGACAGGCACACTGTTTTGTGGTGAAAGTAATTTGGTTAGATTTATTAGTGTTGACTTCCATTTTCCATTTTTTTAGCCATGATTGCAGCGAAGAGTTAGATGATTTTGAAGTTGGTTGGAAGCTGTGTTAGGATCAGTATTAGCTGTCATAATTGCTGTATCATCAGCAAATGTTGCTATGAGCGTTTCATTGGTAGTTGGTACATTGCCGTATATAATAAGTATTCGCAATTGATTATTTCAAGTATATGTCATCATAATCATTATCAAAAGACAAGAAATCATCGTTTTTGTTTTACATAGTGAATATTATTAAATGAATGGATACATAAAAAAATAAATAAAAGGAAAAGAAAATGGAAGGGCATTTTAAGTGTTGTAAAAAAAAGGAATTTTCAAACTTAATGTGTATTGTTTGTTTTGATGTGTATCATTTTTCATGTTTGGATAGGAAAAAAGAATATAAGCTCATTGATCATAATAAAATTTATTGCTCAGTAAAATGTGAAGAAAATGATCCAAAAATAGAAATTAACAAACTAAATGAAGAAGTAACTAGATTAAAAAATAAAATAAGAGAAAAGGATCTAGAATTAGAAAAAGTAGAAGGTGAAAATGTTGACAAAATGAATGACTTGCAACAAGAAGTAAACGAGCTACACAAAGAAATAAAGGATAAAAATTGTTATATACTAAGAATGAAAAAAAGGACACAGGACTTTGAAGATGAGGTATTTGAGTTGGAAAATAGAGATACCAAGAGAATAAGAGAGCAAGATGAAAAAATAAAACAATTAAATAGAGAAATTGAACAAATTGAAAATAAGTTAAAAGCGCAAGAGAAAGATTTACAAAGCGGAATTGATAACCAAGTTTTACTAAACAATAGAATTAAGGAAATGGATACTGTTAGTCGGGAAATGGTGAATGCAATACGAATTCTTGAGGAAGAAAATGATAGAACCAATGAAGAACTATCTAGATATAAAAAATTGGGAAATGAAAATAGGATAGGGCTGACAGCACTGGATACAGGAAAAAAGGCAATTAAGGAAACAACGCAAATAGTGCAACTATCAGATGGAGTAGGGAAAGCTATTAATAAACGAGACAGTGGAAAAGGAGGAAACATTAAGCAGAGGAAATTGTTAATACTGTGTGATGAAAATGGACGTAAGTTAAGAAAGACAATAGAGTTAGAATTAGAAAATTTAGGATGTAAGGATTTTTTGTTAGAAACGATTATAAAACCGGGGGCTACTTATGAGAATGTTATTGCAGACATAGATAAACTTACAATTAATTACAATCTAAATGACTGTGTAATTATATTGGGTGGTATAAATAATTTTAAAAATAATAAGTACCCGAGTGTACAGTTCATACATAATAAAATAAGACACTGTACACATACAAATTTGGTATTTGTCAAAATTCCAGAGGGAAACTTTCAAAAATATAGTAAAAAATATGTAAATAATTTCAACTTCAGATTTCAGGATTATATAAAAAGGCTGGACAATTATGCTCAAGGTTTCGCAAGCGTAATTGATTTATGTGATAGAAAGGGATTTTTTAATATTAATATGTATGGAAAAGTATGCAATAAGTTAGTTAATGAGATATTACAGGCAAAAAAGAATAATAATCTTGTATTCATTGAAACTGTAAATTCTAAAAATATTAGTGATCAACAAAGTGATGAAGACAGTAAAAATAATAGCACCTCTTTTTTAGAAATAGCAAACAGCGAAAACGTCACAGCATAGAAAATAACTTTAAAAATAACTCTTTTATATTGTATCTAAATGCTCAAAGTCTTCCAGCTCATATAGATGAGGTTAGGAATTTAGTTCAAACAAGAAAACCTTTAATTGTATGTCTATCAGAAACTCATGTTACAGAGGACATATTTAATTCTGAAATTAATATTAATAATTATGTTGTCCATAGGACAGACAGTAATAGCAGACACACGGGTGGAACTGCAGTATTTGTAGATAATAAATTAAAAATAGTTGATGTGCAGGGATATTGTATTGAGGGAGTGTTGTGGATAACTGGAGTGTCCATTATATTCCAAAATAAAAAATATTGGGTATTTGTTCTATATAGATCTCCAAGTAGTAGCATGATAAGATTTTTGCAATTATTTGAAGATTGGTTTGAAGAACACATCAAGGAGGAAAATGATAAAACTATTTTATGTGGGGATTTTAATTTGAATTGGCTAGATAATGATAACAATTGCAGTTGTAGGCTACGAAGTTTTATAACGGATATGGGATTTATAAATTCAGTGACAGAATACACTCACTTAACAAAGGGGGGAGGTACATTAATTGATCTAGCTTTATCGAATTTAGAAATGGATGTAAATGTTTTTGATTTCCCTAAAATAAGCTCTCACCACAATATAGCAATATATTTAAAACACATAAAAGTACCAAGAAAAGAATTTTATATAGAAACGAGGGGCAGAAATATTGACTTTGAAAGAATTGGGTTTTTAATTGAAAAATATAAACTGGAACTATACGGAATTGAATTTGAATAAAAGATATACAATGTTTGTGGAAAAGGTATATTCTATACTAGATGAGGTAGCTCCAAAAAAAGAGGTAAAAATATATGGACATTACCAGGAATTCTGGAATGAGAAAGTTAGGCAGGCGGCAAGAGACAAGGAAGAAAGTTATAGAATGTACATAAAAAACAGAACAACAGAATATTGGGAAATATACAAGCAAAAAAGAAATATAGCGGTAAAAACAATAAGGGAAGAAAAGAGAAAATATTTTGAAAATAAAATAGATCATAATAAACAAAATCCGACTGAAATGTGGAAAATTTTAAAGGCGTTCATTCCAAATGATAAACAAGAAAATAATCTTAATATAATAGATATGGGTAATGGTGATTTAGTATTGGATATAAATGTAATACCAAATTGTTTAAATACATATTATGTTAAAAGTATTATGGATATAGCAGAACAAATTGATAAAACTTTTACAAATAGTTTTCCAGTAGTAGATAAAGTTATTACTAATAAAATGACCACTTTTAATTTAATTAGTCTAGAGGAATTGGAAAAAATAATTAGTTCATTAAAGAATAAAAGTAGTCCTGATGATATCAGTGTAGAATTATTAAAAAAGTGTTCCAAAGATATTTGTAATCCTATATTAAACATAATTAATGGTTCTTTAGAGTTAAGTCAAGTTCCTACAGAAATGAAAATATCTACTATAGTTCCTATACCCAAGAAACCAGATACAAATGCAGCTACAAATTTGAGACCAGTTAATATGATTAATGCTGTTGCTAAAGTATTGGAAAAAGTTGTATATGAGCAACTGGTAGATTATCTAGAAGGTAATAAGATTCTTTGAGAGTATCAATCAGGATTTCGTAATAAACATAGTTGTGAAACGGCTCTACAATGCGTTTTGAGTGATTGGAAAAATAATATTGAAAATAATTTAGTCACAATTGCGGTATTTTTAGATCTACAAAGAGCATTTGAAACAGAAGATAGATATAGGCTAATACAGAAAATTAAAAGCGTAGGTATTGATGGGACAGCTCTTATTTGGATAATAGATTATTTGAACAACAGGCAACAAATGGTAAAACTCAATAACATACAGTCAAGCAGGTTATGTAATGATATGGGTGTACCACAGGGCAGTTTGTTGGGACCTTTGCTGTTTTTGGTATATTTAAATGCTATTGTGGACATTGCAAGGGAGTGCAAAATTCATTTATTTGCGGATGATACCCTACTGTACTTCTGCTGGAGTGATCTTGAACACTGCATAGGAGTCATAAACGCTGCTCTAAAAAGGGTGCATATGTATTGTTGTGCAAATTTGTTAAAAATTAATATACAGAAAACAAAATGTATGGTATTGGGGGTAAAAGATAGGTATAGGGAAGTTAGTTTAAATATAAGATTTGGTGATGAAACAGTGGAGACAGTAAAAAAATTTGTCTACTTAGGAGTAACTATTGACAATAATTTAAAATTTAAGGAGCATGCAAACCAAGTTATTAAAACTGTGGCCTATAAAATTAACTATTTGAGACGATGCTCTCCACATCTAAGCCAATGGTCCAAATTAACTGTTTTCAACACTGTAATATTACCACATTTTAATTATTGCCCTACAATTTTGTATCTACTCAAACAAAATGAAATCAATCGTCTTCAAAGGATGCAAAACCGTGCCATGCGAATAATATTGAAGTGCTCTAGGTATACTCCTATAACCAGCATGCTAAAGACACTTAACTGGATGCCAATAATTAAATTAATTCAGTACTTCACATTAATTTTTATTTTCAAAATTAAAATTGGACATGCACCAGTGTATCTGCAGGATAAGCTCTCTAATAGTCTTGGTGTACATAACTATAATACAAGAAATAAGGAAAATTTAAGAATTGAAATGTGTAGGAGAAGCAGTACACACAACTCTGTATTTCACAAAGGTATTAATTCTTTCAATAGTTTACCAGAATACATTAAAAAAAGTTCATCTGTACATTCTTTTAAAAGAGCATTAAAGGATTATTTATTGTCGGAGTGAGCAGTCACAGCCTAATATTATATGTTTGTTTAAATTTGTTTTATTCTAATTTTAATTTATTTATGATGTACCTAATTTTTTGTGCTGTAAACACTATATGTTGTACTGTTCTTTTATTTTATATTGTGCACTTATATTATGTAAACGGAATTAGTTATTTTTGACTAAATAAAGATATATATATATATATATATATATATATATATATATATATATATATATATATATATATATATATATATTTATAAGTATAAGAAAGGGCCTAGGACACTGCCTTGGGATACTCCAGTTTTAATTTGATGGAAGGTTGAGAGTTCATCTTCAAATTTTACTTGAAAGTGTCGATCGTTTAGATATGATTTTAAGAGGAGATATAGTTGGTCGGGTAGATGTTTTTTAATTTTGTAGAGTAGGCCGCTGTGCCATACTCTATCAAATGCTTGTCGCATAATTCCTTGTCTTCCAAGCTTTGTTTTATTTTATTCACAATTCTATGACATTGTTGGGTCGTTGAATGTTCTTTCTTAAATCCAAATTGGTAGTATGGGATGAGATCATCAATAGTAATTTTAGTTTCGATTCTATTTAGGATGAGGCATTCAAATACTTTAGACATTATGGGAAGAAGACTTATTGGTCAGAAAGAACTTGCTTCCGTTGGTGGCTCAACAGGTTTATTGATCATTATTATATGTGCAAGTTTCCACTGAATAGGATAATGGCTTAATCTCAGTATACTGTTGTAGATTGTAGTGAGCAATACGATCCCTTTTCTAGGAAGGTTTTTCAGTACTTCAGCGACAATAAGATCGAAGCCCGGTGCCTTGTGTGTGTTAAGGTAGCTTATTTCCTTGCGCACTTCAGTAGGAGAAAATGATCTTAATGGGAGTGATAGTTGACCAGGTGCTTCTAGGAACTGATTTATGTTATCATCTTCATTATTGGCTTCATGTGGAGTAGTAAACATTTTATCAAGGTATTCAGCGAAGGTGTTTACTTTTTCTGCATTTGATCGAGCCCAGGTACCACCAGATCCCTTTATCGGAGGAACGCTCACGATAGGTCTTTTAATTTTTTTTGTTGCTTTCCATAATGAGTGGTCGTCCGGTGATAGTTCCGATAAGTACCTTTGGAAAGAGTCATTTCTGGTTTCTTGAATATCTCTATGTAGTCTATGTGTAAGATTATCAAGGAGCGTTTTGTCGACTATGTTTCTGCTTCTACACGCTCTACGTTTCTCTATGACAAGTTCTTTTATATGAAGAGGAATATTGTGTTTTTGATCTACCACTTTGTCACTCGTTATTGTAGCGAGCCAGGATGCTTCTTGAATCAACGTTGTTATATGTTGTACTACCTCTTCAATTACATGTTGATTTCTTAATTGCCAGTTAAATTTGATGTTTCCATTAATATGTTCCTGGAATTGGTTCTAATCAGTTTTCTTATTGCAGAGTCTGGGTTGAGGTTTTCTCCAAATCGGCTTGGTACTCAAAGTAATGATGATTGGGCTGTGGTCCGAGTTTAGATCGACACTAGGTTCAATATCACAGTAAAAACATTATAATATGTGAAATTTTAATGGTTTTTTAGGTTTAAAATATTCTTTATTCAAAGTTTGTCATCCCTGTAAACAATTGTCAAAGAAAAATAAAGCAGATGGTCTGGTGTTCCTTTGACTTCTTGTGTACTTCTGAGGTAAGAATGGCTCCTTGCGTCTGTGGCATTATCCATATGTTATGGTTTGATTTGTAACTTTGTCCCTGGAATAGAATTTTAGCTCCCATAATCTTTCGGCTGGGATATCCCTGAAAAGGATCTGAAAAACAAGGTCTCAATAGTTGATTGGGTTTTAGATTTGGAGAAGGCAACATGGCAGAAGTTGATTTTGTTTTGTTTTATTTTGTGAGTTGGGGGTGGTTCAGATCCGTCTGAAGACAGAAATGAATTTGTCCTGTTGATCATTTTGAATGGGTGGGTTTGGGGTTGAGCAACCAAGTTATGTGAACAGAGAACCATGCAGAAGCCTACACCCACTATCTCGGATGCCTTCTGCATGATTTGCGGCTTTGAGTGCTTTTCAAAGATCTACTGGCAGACAGTATTTGTAAAAGTTAGCTGAGATTTTTGTTATGAGGTCTTTGATGGTGGCTATGTCGGCTTTGTCATGTAACCATGAGGTTCTTGGAAGTTTAGGATAGCAGTATGGGTATTTGATTGCCATTATAAGACACTTGTTTTGCACCATTTGCAGTGTGTAAAAGTTTTGTTTAGTTCCTGTGGAATATACTGGTGCTGAATATGTTAATATGTGTCTTATGATTTGTCTGTATATGTGCAACTTGTTTTGTGTTGAGAGATTACAAAACCGTTTTAAAATTTGGAATCGGACTATCGGTAACGTATCCAGCCACATTGCAAATTTTCGCATGAAAAAAATTGAAATTGCAATTGCGATAAGAGTAACCGTCGCCTGACATCTACTCTTGGTACATATAAAGTGCATACCAAGAACTTTTTTGTACAAAGTTTCAGCTTTTAAAATTGAAAAATGATAAAGATACAAATTTTCAAAAAATTACTCATTTTCCTGTTTTTGAATTTCCTCGTATCCTAATTAATCCGATCTAGTCGCTCGACCCCTCATTTTGTTCGTATTTACTGAAAAACATTTGCGGATAAATTATATCAAAATTATACTACATAATTCTTATATGATGGCACCATCCGTTTTCTACTAGGATTTTTGTCTAAAATTACTACACTTTCATGCTCTATTGCTTGGTATATGAAAACGAAATATTATTTCTAACAGTAATGCGATCGATATAGAATGTTGTGCTAATATAAACAAATACCAAGGGATGACCCACTTTTCGTTTATTCTATAAATCGGGTACCTATTTAAGTTTTATGAAAGGTTTGTTCTTAAAAAAAAAGTCACTTTCTAAAAAGAAGTGCTTTTGTGGGTTAGGTATGTTTTTGTAATCTTTGGTATGGGTCAGCTGTATTTTGTTGTTTCTGATTTTTATAGCTTTTTATATTAATTTATCTATATTTCTATAATTACTACTTTGTCTGCAAATTAATTTTGAAAATATCTGGATTGACCAGTACATGTTTTACAATAATATTTTGTACTCGATAACTGTGTGATCATTATTGCATGGATATTGTAACTTTTCTGTACTTTGTGATCTCTTTGCTTACTTCTGATTTATTTCCATAGATACCTGATGCATGTGATGGAATCCACAATTTTTACGTGACTACTAGAGTTTTATTTCGATGGAAACCATGAATTTCAAATTTCATAGGAAACCCAATTATTGGTAGTTATCGGAAATTCGACTTTTGGTGAGTACCTAAACAAAAAATTTAAATTAACCGTAATGCTTAGTTGCAAAGCTTCTGCAACTTTGCAAAATATAATTTAATTTATAAAAGAATATCACAAGTTTTAATAATCTAACCTATCATTAAAAACATTCAACTTTATAGATTTAAATTGTGTCCAATTAAGTCGGCATCAAAGGTGAAACTTTTTTATTATTAGTTTTATGAAAAAAAGTTATTCTTTAAAAAAGTACTGCATGGTCTAAAACTTAAAACAGAACCATCAGATATCAATTTTTTGTTGTTTCTGATTTTTATAGCTTTTTATATTAATTTATCTATATTTCTATAATTACTACTTTGTCTGCAAATTAATTTTGAAAATATCTGGATTGACCAGTACATGTTTTACAATAATATTTTGTACTCGATAACTGTGTGATCATTATTGCATGGATATTGTAACTTTTCTGTACTTTGTGATCTCTTTGCTTACTTCTGATTTATTTCCATAGATACCTGATGCATGTGATGGAATCCACAATTTTTACGTGACTACTAGAGTTTTATTTCGATGGAAACCATGAATTTCAAATTTCATAGGAAACCCAATTATTGGTAGTTATCGGAAATTCGACTTTTGGTGAGTACCTAAACAAAAAATTTAAATTAACCGTAATGCTTAGTTGCAAAGCTTCTGCAACTTTGCAAAATATAATTTAATTTATAAAAGAATATCACAAGTTTTAATAATCTAACCTATCATTAAAAACATTCAACTTTATAGATTTAAATTGTGTCCAATTAAGTCGGCATCAAAGGTGAAACTTTTTTATTATTAGTTTTATGAAAAAAAGTTATTCTTTAAAAAAGTACTGCATGGTCTAAAACTTAAAACAGAACCATCAGATATCAATTTTTTTAAAGCATTTACGAGGTTTGTCAAAAAATATGAATTTTACTCAAGTGTAAAGTACCTTTAGTTTTGACAATAGCGACAATTGTTATTAAGAAAAGTTGATAATAATTGAAAACTATTGTCAGATATCCAATATTATCCATTTGCCACGAGAAAACAGATTTTGTTACTTTTATAAACTTCTTGTTAGCATTGATAATTTACGTCTACAGATAAACATTTAATCTAGGATCCTCTGACAAATTCTGTACAGTACATACCTAGCAATTTGTGTATAGAACGATACTTAATCTAGAATGCACTGACGGCAAACGTCAAATCGCTAGTTAGATTTTATAAAATACAAGAAATGGCAGCTCTATTAACATGTGAGGAGAAAATTGAAATAGTTTTGATTGTGGGAGATTATTATAAAACTCATCGAGAAGCAGCAGCTATTTTTAACAACAGACATCCCAATAGAAATATTCAGCAATCGACAGTTACAAGAATTGTAAATAAATTTAAAACTTCTGGAAGTGTTTATAATAGTTTTAATAAAAAACGCCGAAGCGGGTTGCCAATGAAGACACGGAATTACAAGTAATGCTATCTGTAGTACAACATCCTAGAAAAATGTCTTTTATTCAAAATAATGTAAGTAGAGGCACAATGACAAATATTTTAAAACGTAGCAAATATCATTCATACAAACCGCAGTTTGTTCATTCATTGAAAGAAAGAGATTATGACAGAAGACCATTTTTATTAAGAAATATAATATTTTCGGATGAGGCAACTTTCACATCAAATAGAACTGTCAGTTCACAAAATTGTCGCTGGTGGTGTGACAGTAATCCTAACTTCACTATCAAAACTCGTGACCAATATTCATTCAAAACCAACCGATACCGAATGGTATTTATAAGAATAAAATAATAGGACCATATTTTTTTCGACAGTGAAAATTTTTTACAAAATGAATTTTACGATTTTATTAGCGAATTTTCTTCAATAGACCGTCAACGTATATGGTATCAACAAGACGGTGCTACATGCCATACTACAGTCGCTGTTAAGGATAACCTTGGAAGTATTTTCAATGACAAAGTAATACATAGATATTCCGAGATTTTTTGGCCGGCTAGATCTCCAGACTCAAGTCCTCTGGATTATTTCTTATGCTGCTACTTAAAATATAGGGTTTATCATCAAGGGCATTTTCAAGATATTGATCATTTGGAAAGGATAATTACAGAAGCATGTCAGGAAATTACTGAAGATATGATCAAGAATGTATTAAGGGAATTTGCTAAACGAACCACTAAATGTCTAGAAAGAGATGGTGAATATATTGAGGCTTTAGTGAATTGAAGCAAAATACAAATTATTTTATTTCCAATTACTTATCACATATTAGTTAACTTGTTTTCTTTTCATTTGCAAAATAAAATGTTATGTTATGTATGCATTAACTATTAAAATGCAATAAAATATTGTTGCAGAACTTATTGATAAACCGAAAGGTTATCATATCATGTTTTTCAATAAAATAGCTGATGTGTAATTTACAAAATTTGCATAATTTATTTATACCGAAAATTATTAAAAATCAATAATTTTGGATAATATTGGATATCTGACAATAGTTTTCAATTATGATCAACTTTGTTTAATAACAATTGTCGCTATTTTCAAAAATAAAGTTACCTTACTCTTTAATAAAATTCATATTTTTTGGTAAACCATGTATACGCCTTAAAAAAATTGATATATGATGGTTATGTTACAAGTTTTAGACCATGCAGAACTTTTTATAAAGAATAACTTTTTTAGATAAAACTAATAATAAAAAAGTTTCCCATATGATGCCGACTTAATTGGACACACATAAGTATATCATTGGTATTGATAAATGAAAATTAAAGTAAATGGCATTTCTCACGTCTCCTACAGCAGTAAGCAGGCATTGTAGCATTCTCACCAAATATAACTTATCAAGGATATAACCATTTTTTGGCATTTACTGTTCCACTGCTTGGGTATTTTAATTCGCTTAACTACACACTGCGGGTTTGTCTAATTAATTAGTTACGAAAATAACTATATTTTTTCAATATTTAAGAAAAAATGAATTCAGGATCACCAAAATAACTTGTAAATACTAACACGATGATCGATGTCAATAAACAATAAATGACATGCTAAACCTAATCTCAATTGTGTCAAAACGACTGAATGAAGGAGTCCGCTAGCACTACCACTACAAAATGTTTAGGTCTAAAATAAATATAAATATCTCGCGCTTAACAAGTAGCAGAGAAGAACTTACTTAATCTTGGTCTGGCAGAATTTTGGTCAAGTATGAACGCGCCAGACCAATTCTATTCGAAAGAGGAATAAAAAATAAAAATTTTGACGTTTAATTTTTTCTTATACCTTGTATCAAAAATTTGTTTTTGTAATAAGTTTGTTGGAGGCGGTCTGACACACAGTTGCGTCAAGAAAGATCAATTTTACGAAAAAATAAATTGAAAATTTCATTGAAAAAAAATCTGGACACGTCAAAGACTACCAGACCAATGGTTTATTATTCATCTAATATCCAAAAGTTTATACGAGATGACAAGGGCAGTCACAGACTTGTACAATCTAATGATCCAGGCAAGTACAAAACTCGATAAGTTTATAATTTATAATAGATTCATTCAAACTATTGATAGCTATAACATTTAAGGTCATGCAAGACACAGGTTCACATATTAAAGGCATTTTAAATATCATATATGTAAACATTAGAGGCATTGCGTCAAAGACACACGATGTAATGCATTTTCTAAAAATTTATAAACCAGATGTCTTATTCATTAGTGAGACATTACTAAATAATAAAACAAAAATTAGAATTAGAAATGCGAATTACCTTTATTTCAGGGAGGACAGGGACACTCGTGGGGGAGGTATCCTTCTTGCAATAAAGAAAGGTCTTAATTTCAAATTATTAAACAAAATAAGCACAAATATCGAACATCTAGGTATTATTCTAGACAATAAATTACCAATAATTGGGGTATATAATTCCCCAACTACAAAACTAAACAACGACGACTTCCAAAAAATGATTGGAAATTATAATAAAGCTATTATAATAGGCGATCTCAATTGCAAACATCCAGAATGGGATAGTAATATCACCATCCCTAATCCAAATGGAACTGTTCTTCGAAACTTCTGCGACAATTCTGATTGCAATGTCTTGTGTACAGAGGATCCTACCCACTTCCCATTCTCAGGGAAAACTCCGAGTACATTGGACATTGTAATCAGTAAAAACATAGACGGAGTGAACAGGCTGAGGACATTAAAAGAACTATCCTCAGATCATGACCCCATTCAACTTATCATCAGACTACAGCACAAAACAAAGACGATAAACAAAACATATTACGACTATAAAACTACAAACTGGGCCCTTTTTAGAAAAATCTTGACTGACAGCACAAAACACATAGACAATATACAAAATAAAGACGAACTAAACTTAATCTTATCTGATATAGAAATAAACATCATAAAAGCACGAAACGAGACCACAAAAAAAATCATTCTACACAACAAAACTGACAAACTTCCTGATGAGACAATAAACAAAATAAACCAGAGAAATAAAATAAGGAAACAGTGGCAACACACCCGTGACAAACAACTACAAGAAGACATGCTCAACTTGCAGAAAGAAATTCAGAATGAAATCACACGACATAGAAATATCTCGTGGAATAATTACTTAGAAAACATGGGTGCAGACAGTAACAGCATATGGAAGGCTATGAGGAAAATCAGAAACAAAAAAAAGGCATGGCAAAAATCGAAAAAGACGGACAACTAATCACAGATCAAAAGGAAATGGCTCAAGCTTTTGGAGAACAGTTCCAACTTAACTTCACTAACAATATGCCGAATACAGTAGCACATGAAAATAAAATTAGAGAGGTAGAGAGATTTGCGCAAGCGACTCATACTCTGCCACCCAAATCACTTTCACCAGCAAAGGAAATTTACACTATTATTGGGCAATTAAAAATTAAGACAGCGCCGGGAAGAGACGGTATTGACAACATTCTGATCAAAAACCTGCCGCCGAAAATAATTACTTTGCTGCTTAAAATCATTAATTTTATTCTAATAACAGGTCATTACCCGGAAGCCTACAAAACGGCGAATGTTATTCCGGTACCAAAGACACAACATGGTAGGAGTTCCATCGACAATTACAGGCCGATATCACTACTTAGTAACTTAGCGAAAATAATAGACAAAGTAATATTAAGTAGACTGGAGAGAACAGTGACGGATTTAGACATTATACCGGAGGAACAGTACGGGTTTAGGGCCAACCACGGATGTCCCT
Source organism: Lochmaea crataegi (assembly GCA_947563755.1). Lineage (NCBI taxonomy): Eukaryota > Metazoa > Arthropoda > Insecta > Coleoptera > Chrysomelidae > Lochmaea > Lochmaea crataegi. The sequence goes on from OX387429.1 coordinate 41,481,507, forward strand.
CCCAACTTATTAGAGTATTGAATTACGCCAGAGTAGGATTTAGAAAAAAACAACCTTCAATTCTGGTATCTTTAGACATCCGTAAAGCATTTGACTCGGTCTGGATCCCGGGATTAATGTTTAAATTAACAGAACTAGGCATTCCAGGATACTTAATACTACTTTTAAATTCTTATCTAAAAGATAGGAAATTTTTTATGAAAATTGGAAATGATGAGGCAGGACCATATACTACGGAAGCAGGGGTACCGCAAGGCTCGGTACTTTCTCCGACTCTGTACTCGCTGTTTACAGCAGATTTCCCTGTCAGTAAGACACTACTGACAGCGCTATATGCAGACGATGTCTGTCTGGTTCAGACAGTGAGTACAGCAGAGCTTGCCCTGAAAAAAGTGGGAAATCATCTCAATAATAAAATCGTTCCCTATTTATCCAATAACAAGCTGATGCTGAATGCCCTGAAAACGCAGTACATTGTTCTGAGGGGCAAATTTAGAGCCAAAACATATCTAGTCAATAGGTTAAACATAGATAATAACGTCATCACACCGGTAGACAGCGTCAAATACCTATTCAGCAGAGTATTCAGCCGAATACTCTGCACAACTTTCACATAACATCACAAGTTCAGAAAGCAAAAGCTGCAATGGCTCAGTTATACCCATTGATCTGTCGCAACAGCCGACTGTCAATGAGGAATAAACTTCTTCTCTACAGTCAGGTGGTGCGACCGACAATGACGTATGGCTACCCAGTGTTCTGTTCAACCACTAAAGCTCTATTTAAACGCATGCAAGTTGTGCAGAATAAATGCCTAAGAATGGCAGCTGGTGTAGGTCTAATCGACAACAGACTTCCAAACAACATATGGCTCCACAGAAAGACAGATATGCCCACCATTACCGATTATGTAACCAGTCTGGCAGAGAGGTACTACAAGTACTGTCTCCCAGAGAGCTTACATAATCAAATAGCAAACACACGCGCAAGTCGCATAAATGGTTATAGCCTCTTGCACGCCAACCTTCAGATGGAACTCTGACCAAGTTAACCACACGCAATACAACTTAAATAATACCTCCGCTTTTGTATATATGTACATAAATCACTAACTACAACCGGGAGTGAATGGGAGAGAGTGCATGGATGTAAATAGGAATGAGAGACGAATGAATGGGTGTACATAGATTTTATTCCCATACTTTAACTTAATTAGTATTTGCGTAAAGCCTTTTATATGTGAGCCTGTTTTTTACTGACTTTTCAGGGATATTACTACACAAACTCCTGGGGAATGTTTAATGAATTAGGTGCGAACGGATCTATTATAGATTATTTTCTTTGAAAGCTAACGGATGATGCTGCTGGGCAAGGAGCCGTGGAAAAGAGGGAGATGACAAATGCCAATATAAAAAAAACGGAGCCAGAACATCGGCGATCAGCGAGAGAACTCGCGGTATCTATCACCATATAGATACTAAATGTTGTTTTTTATATAAGTGCATATTATAACATTGTAACCTACGATTAATAAAGATATCTTTTATGAATCCAAACGTTTATAAAATATATTTTTGTACTGATTCTGGATGACCACCTTTTCACGGCGGTCGCCGCTTGGACTATAAAACATTCAAATATTTGAATTTACTGTTTGGACCCTTACTTTGTGGAATCTACTCATATTACTTTTTTAAATGAAACTAAGTGTTTCTAATTAATTCCACTATTTAATGAAAAAATTATGAAAACTCTAAGATATTGATAATTATTTCGATATTGACATATCATCATCAGAATGACAGAAGTTACATTTTATGTGATGCCAACTTGATGTTTAATATTTTGGCTAGACCAAATAGTGAGTGACCTATCTTGTGATTGACTTAATATACATATATGAATAGAAAAAAGGATAAAATATTATATTACAAATATTAAAGCTTAGGTAATATCAGCCCTATGGGGATATCCTGGATATCTTTTTCCCATTTAAGAATAGTATAACTGTGCAATGATATAGGAAACCAAGGAAAACTATATCTGCTGATCTTTACAATTGTTACTTGAAGACAATTTAATAGTGGAGAGCTCCCTAGATTTATCTCTGTTTATTGACAACTTCATATTGTGGGTCTCTTAAGTGTCTTCTTATTTCTAGTTCTTCAAGGAAATCTAGTTCTTGTTTCTTATCACAAATATGCAGTACTTCTAGTTGTGTGTTAGGTGTTAATGAATGTTTTGTGTCAAGAAGATGTTTTGCATAATGTGATTTATCTGGCTGTTTCAATAATCTGTATGCTCGTGAGTGTTCATTGTATCTAATTACAAAATTTCGAATTGTTTGACCAATATAGACAGCATTACATTAATTACTTAAATGTCCAGAAGAACTTGAGAGGCCCACAATATGAAGTTGTCAATGAACAGATAAATCTAGGGAGCTCTCCACTATTAAATTGTCTTCTTAAGTAACAATTGTAAAGATCAGCAGATATAGTTTTCCTTGACTTAATATACATATATGAATAGAAAAAAGGATAAAATATTATATTACAAATATTAAAGCTTAGGTAATATCAGCCCTATGGGGATATCCTGGATATCTTTTTCCCATTTAAGAATAGTATAACTGTGCAATGATATAGGAAACCAAGGAAAACTATATCTGCTGATCTTTACAATTGTTACTTGAAGACAATTTAATAGTGGAGAGCTCCCTAGATTTATCTCTGTTTATTGACAACTTCATATTGTGGGTCTCTTAAGTGTCTTCTTATTTCTAGTTCTTCAAGGAAATCTAGTTCTTGTTTCTTATCACAAATATGCAGTACTTCTAGTTGTGTGTTAGGTGTTAATGAATGTTTTGTGTCAAGAAGATGTTTTGCATAATGTGATTTATCTGGCTGTTTCAATAATCTGTATGCTCGTGAGTGTTCATTGTATCTAATTACAAAATTTCGAATTGTTTGACCAATATAGACAGCATTACATTAATTACTTAAATGTCCAGAAGAACTTGAGAGGCCCACAATATGAAGTTGTCAATGAACAGATAAATCTAGGGAGCTCTCCACTATTAAATTGTCTTCTTAAGTAACAATTGTAAAGATCAGCAGATATAGTTTTCCTTGGTTTCCTATATCATTGCACAGTTATACTGATCTTTAATGGGAAAAAGATATCCAGGATAAGAATTGCCAAACGGTAATAAATAATGTAGCGCCTATACAAGTTTATCAGTATAAAAGTAATGTACCATGGTTTGATAATGACATTCATTATAGAATAAAGGATAAGGATAAAATGTATAAAGTATTTCAGACCGCTGTTGGTGCTGATAAAGACGTAAAATGGGAAGCATTTAAAAAATTTGAGAAATGAGGTTGTAAATCTACTAAAAACAAAAAAAGAACAATATTATTTTAATAAAATTGACATATATAAAAACAATTCTTGTTTAATGTGGAAGACTCTTAAAAAGTTAATCGATACTAACTGTAAAAATTTTCCAAATTTTATTGAATTTAATTTAAATAATGAACGGCAAATTGAGCATAATGTTATTGAAATTGCAAGTAAATTTAACACCTTCTTTATAACTAGTGTTACTCAAATAGTTGATAGCATCTCAACTGAAATAACAGGAAATTTCTGTAACTATAATCTATATCCAAGCTTTTCAAATTTTCGGTTGTTGTCGTTAAATGTTGAAGGAAGTTTTTAAAATGTGTGGTCATGTTATCTTAAATCTAATTAATACTTCTCTTCAAACTGCAATGGTGCAAGATTCATTAAAAGTAAGTACAATAGTTCCCATTCCTAAAATCAATAATACAATAACTGCTTCTGAATTCCTACCTACTTTACCACATATCGAAAAAGTGCTTGAATTAGTTGTATATGAACAATCTCTTGAACACATTGGAAAAAATTATATTTTATTCAGTAACCAATCTGGATTCCGCAAAAAGTACTCTTGTGGAGCAGCTTTGCAACTTTCTTTATGTAAATTTAAAACATAGATAGACAATAATAACTATGTAGTAGCAGTTTTTCTAGATTTAAAGAGAGCTTTTGAAACAATTGATTGTAACATACTTTTAACGAAACTTACTGGATATGGCATTAATGGTTGCTTCTTGAATTGGTTCACTAATTATTTATTTGGTAGAAAACAAAGAGTAAACATTCATAATAATATATCCACTGAAAATGGTATCAACATTGGTGTACCCCAAGGCAGCGTCCTAGGACCACTTTTATTTATTTTATATATAAATGATTTAAACCTAGTTGTTGATTGTGATTTTTTTAATATATTTGCAGATAACTCCCTAATGGCCTGTGTTGATAATAATTTGGAAAATGCCGTACAAAGAATGAATCTGGCTGTTAACTCTGTCAATAATTACTTAGTGTGTAATAAACTTAAAATTAACGTATTAAAAACAAAAGCTATGGTAATAACTACTAAATATAAATATGACAACATATATTTAAATGAAATTATTATTACAATTAATGATGAGAAAATTGATATTGTAACATCAACTAAATACCTTGGTTTTCAACTTGATAATTTCTTATTATTTCGTGATGATTTTAATTATGTTTTAAAGAAGATATCAAAAAAACTTTACTTTTTTGCAAGAATATCAAGAAACCTATCAGCTGAAACTAAAATCACAGTTTATCGTTCAATTACTCAACCACATTTCGACTATTGTTCATCAGTTATATTCCTTTTTAACCTAAACCAAACTGCTCAGTTACAAAAACTTCAAAATAGTGGTATGAGGATCATCTTAAAATGTGGCAAACATACTTCTGTAACTATTATGCTCAATTCGCTGCAATGGATTTCAGTTTACCAGAGATTGTATTATTTGACAATGGTATTTGTATATAAAATATTGAATAATTTAGCACCACCTTACTTTCAAGAATACATTACTTTTAACAATAATATTCATACCTACTCTTCCAGAAATAACAATAACTTACATATAGTTAGAACAAATAAATGTATGTCCATGAATTCCTTATTTTTTAAATGCTTCGATCATTATAATAAATTACCAATGTGTATAAAATCTAGTTTTTAAAAAGAAAATAATGAAACATTTTGGTAGTTAATAATTTTTAATGTATTTTTTTTAGATGTAAAATTTATGGATATATTAAGGTTACCTATTTCAATAAACATTTTTCTATATCCCTATAGGGCTAATAATACCTAAGCTTTAATATTTGTAAAATCATATCTTCTTCTTTTTTCTATTCAAATATATTAAGTCAATCACAAGATAGGTCACTTACTATTTGGTCTAGCCAAAATATTAAACATCAAGTAGGCATCACATAAAATGTAACTTCTGTCATTCTGACGATGATATGTGAATATCGAAATAATTATCAATATCTGAGAGTTTTCATAATTTTTTCATTATATAGTGGAATTAATTAGAAACACTTAGTTTCATTAAAAAAAATGTAATTAAAATATTTCATTGGTTTAGAGTGGTGGCAATTTGATGCTTTATACAATTTTCTTGATGAATCCATAATGAATCAATTAAAGTACACTACAAATTATAGTAAAGAAAGAAAATGTATTAAAAGTGTTGTAAGTCTATGGGCTATCACATCAGCAATGCCGTGTTCTAATTTGACACTTGCTTAAAATATTATTCTGACGTATGTAATATCATATCTGAATTATATATTGTGTAAAGTATATTAGTAAAATAGTTTATTAATAATATTTATTCTTTCGTCCGTCGTTCCACCCAACAATTGGTATCAGAGCGTGGTTGCTGGTATAAAAAAATATAGTCGGTGAAACTGAAATTTTTTCGAAATGAGCACGTTGACGGCAACCGCTCCGTCGTCGTACCATCGCATCGAAGCCCTAACAAAAGAAAACTACGATACGTGGTGTCTACAAGCGCAAGCAGTGCTAATCAAAAATGGCCTTTGGGAATACGCAAGTGGAGAGATATCCGAACCGATTTCAACCAGCGACGAGACGGAAAAGAAAGAATTTCTGAAAAAAGATCTACTAACTCGGTCAGAATTATTATTACTTATTTCACCATCAGAGTTGAAACAAATAAAGGGCTGCAAGACTTCGTACGAGCTTTGGCAGAAACTGAAAAGCATTTATCAAAGTACGGGTCCCGCAAGAAAAGCAACACTGCTGAAGCATCTCATACTGAAAAAGTATGATAACGGTGACGTACGCGAACATCTAAATGACTTCATGAATACTGTCGATAAATTAGCAGATATGGACATTACTCTAAATTCAGATCTGCTGAGTATCATGATGCTATACAGCTTACCCGCTTCATATGAAAATTTCAGAATAGCGGTAGAATCTAGAGATACACTACCAAAGCCCGAAGAGCTGAAAATTAAAATTATAGAAGAAAGCGAAGCTAGAGATAATCAAGATCTGAGAAAGGAAAGAAGAGAAGGTGCGTTCTATTCCAAAAAGAAGCTGAAATACTGCCAGAAATGTAAGAAACAGGGACATAATACTAATGAATGCTGGAGTAAGAAAAATAAACGTCAACAAAATCAAACATTCCAGAAAAGAAAAGAGAAAAACTTCAGTATAACGCCGACTTGTTTGTCAATTACCTCTGCAGATACCTGGTGCCTTGACAGTGGTTGCACGTCCCATATGTGTGCACAGGAAGAACATTTTGTGAACATGAATTCTGAAACTGGAACTTTGCGGTTAGCGTCTGAAAATCACACTACTAAAGTTGAAGGTAAAGGTAAAGTACGTATAAACATCCAAAATGAAACAATTAACCTTATTGATACATTATATGTACCTACCCTGGCAACAAACCTGATGTCAGTCTCAAAGATCACCGAAAAAGGAAACACCATATTGTTCATAAAAGATAAGGCATACATTAAAAACCAAAAAGGTGAAGTAACTCTAACTGCTACAAAAGAAAACGGTCTGTACTACACAAAGGGAGAAAAAGCAAATATAGCAAAAACGGTTAACAATATTGAAATTTGGCATCGTAAACTTGGACATATTAATGAGAATGACTTGAAGTTAGCTGCAAACAAGAACCTAATTAAAGGATTGGTATTAGAAAAAGGAAATTTACCGGACTGCGAAGTATGCATTAAAGGAAAGATGGCTAGACTACCATTTTCATCCCTAGACGGACCACAGTCTACACAAGCTCTGGAAATTGTGCATAGTGACGTCTGCGGACCAGTCAACACTGAGACTCTAGCCGGATCAAAATATTTCCTGACATTTCTGGACGACTACACTAAATATTGTTATGTCTACTTCATATCGCACAAAAGCGAAGTTTTTGAGAAATTCAAAGAATACAAAAGCAAAGTTGAAAAATTTCACAATAAACCGATAAAAAGCTTACAATCTGATAACGGAAAGGAGTACTGCAATATAGAATTTGATAAGTTCCTGAAACAAAATGGAATCAAGAGAAGGCTCACATCACCTTACACACCTCAACAGAACGGCAAAAGCGAACGCAAAAATACGTCTCTTCTTGATAGAGCACGGTGTTTGATGATCGAAGGTAACATACCTCAAAAAATGTGGGCCGAGGCGGTATACACAGCGAATTATCTCATTAACAGAAGCCCAGCTAAAGCCCTGAAAGGTTGTACACCATTTGAAAAATGGACCGGCCGTACTCCATCTGGAAATCACCTACAGATTTTTGGGTGTAAAGCTTTCGTCCTAAACAAAAATAGAAAAGGCAAATTTACACCAAAATCTGTAGAAGGAGTTTTCATGGGCTATGCACAGCTAGCAAAAGGTTATCGCATTTATATTCCTGAAAAACAAAGTATTGTAATAAGCAGAGACGTAAAATTTATTGATAAAATGTATTATAAGGGTGAAGACCGTACCGAAGAAAACTATGAAGAGTTTTTAAAGGAGCTTGAAGAACAAGAACACATGACACCTGACAAAGAAAATAAGGTTAATAAAAATACCGACATAAAGGGGAAGAAACAACAAAGAAAGAAGAACAAAGACTTACCTATCATAGAAGTCGAGTTCTCATCAAAACCTACCCATGAAAATGAAGTTATACCTCCTGCGTTGCGCGCGGATTTGGACAAAGACCTGGGATTGATTTCAATGAGACATACGCACCAGTTGCCAAATTAAGTAGCATTCGAACTGTAATTGGACTAGCTGTCGAAGAAGATTTGAAACTTACCAAATGGATGTCACGACAGCATATCTGAATGGCGATCTAGTAGAAAACATATTCATGAAGTTTCCAGAATATATCGAGCAATATATTGCCGAAATTATGGTAGACGCATGCGATAAAGATGATTTTATTTTGTATGATAAAGCAAAGAAGATGCTAGAAGATATGAGAAGTATCGAACAAGAAAAAGTATGTCACCTCAAAAAGGCTCTCTACGGGCTAAAACAAACAGGAAGACAATGGTATACAAAATTAGACAATGAACTAAAGAGAATAGGATTTCAAGCGTCGAAAGCTGATCCTTGTGTCTACATATTAGCCAAAGGAGGAGAGAAGACAGTAATTGCCATATATGTAGATGATCTCCTTATTGCTTATTCTTGTCCAAAAATACTGGCTGAAATCAAAGAAAAGTTAAGCGAAATATTTGAAATGAAAGATTTGGGACAACCAAAATGTATAATCGGAGTTGATTTGGAATGCAAAGAAAATAAAATAAAATTAACCCAAAAGAAATTTATTCTAGAAACTCTAAAGAAATTTAATATGCAGGATTGCAAAATTTCTACCACACCGATGGAAGTTAATTTAAATCTGGAGCCTAATACGAAAGGAGGAGCAGAGAATTTGCCTTACAGAAACCTAATTGGAACACTTATGTATGTTTCAGTTGCTACCCGACCTGACGTAACGTACGCTGTAAATTATTTATCAAGATTCAATGATTGTTTTGGACCAGAGCATTTCAAATCAGCAAAGCGAATATTACGATATCTTAAAGGTACGATCGATGTTGGTTTAACATACTCCAAATCACAAGAGCCATTAGAAGGTATGGCAGATTCTGACTGGGGTGCTTGCAAGTTGGACAGAAAGTCCTGTTCCGGTTACATTTTTAAATACGCAGGAGCAGCTATCAGTTGGGCATCCAAGAAGCAAAGAAGCGTAGCATTATCAACAGCAGAATCTGAATACACAGCTTTGACAGAAGCTGCAAAAGAAGCTGTTTATCTTAGATCACTGTTCAGAGATTTGAACATTGATTTCGGACAAATAACAATTTGGAGTGATAATCAAGCTGCCATAAAATTAGGATATAACCCCATAGTATCCCCTAAGTCAAAACACATAGACCTTAAGGTTCACTACATAAGAGATTGTGTTAATCAAGGAATCCTGAATATCACTTACAAGTGTACAGAAGAAATGGAGGCTGACCTTTTGACGAAGGCATTACCAGGACCCAGATTAACAATGCTGAGAGTCAAACTAGGTCTTCTGCATTAGTGCTTTGAGGAGGAGTGTTGTAAGTCTATGGGCTATCACATCAGCAATGCTGTGTTCTAATTTGACACTTGCTTAAAATATTCTGACGTATGTAATATCATATCTGAATTATATATTGTGTAAAGTATATTAGTAAAATAGTTTATTAATAATATTTATTCTTTCGTCCGTCGTTCCACCCAACAAAAAGGTCCACATTTTCCAAATGTTCCTCCAACAAAGACAAATTAAGTATGATATTAATTAGAATAAGAAGAGGTTATATGTTGAAGGAAATGTCAATTTTTTGTAAAATTAGCAAATCTTACTATTCTACAATTTTTTTAATTTGGGTACAATTTATGTATTTTCAAATTATTGGATGCAGAGGAGATTTAATAACAAAGGGAAGAAATATTAAAAATTTACCCTGTTGTTTTAAAAACTTTGATGGGGACAATGTTACCTTCATATATGCTACTGAAATAATCATTGAAATTCCATCTAATTTCAGACAACATTGAAATACATTTTCTGCTTATAAGCACAGTAATACAGTTAGATTTCTTGTTATGATTTGTGTTTCTGGTGCAATAGTATTTTGTAAAGTTCGTATAATAGCCTTCCTGGTGTGTGTTATTGATTGTTAATGTCCTTCTAACACATTACGTTGGAAGAAATGGAAAAAAGGCAGGTCTGTGATTAATCCTAATCAAAATATCACAATAATGAACCGTTTAGACGTATTACAACCGTTAACCCTAATCTTTGACTTACAAAAATTTGATTGGTTGATGTTTAGAATACGCTCAAACGCGACCTATCAATCTGGCGAAATTACATCGTTCAAAATACGATGCAGACGTTCCTTTCGTAGCGGCAATGTGTCTTACGTCTTTTTCTAATGTCTCACTGACAGTTCTCGTCAGGTCTGTACTTTGTTGTTTACGGTCAATTATTATTTATGAAAAGTGAATATTAATCTTATTGTTAGCATTTTAATTATTCTTTTGCAGGACTATATTTACTAATATTAATTTATTTTAATATGTAAATTGAATATACAATTTGTTTTATTTTGCAGTGTTTTGATATCCCAAGTATTATTAATTTCATAGCCATTTCGAATTTGGCTGAATACGATCCTGATGATTTTATTTATCAAATTAAAGGTTAGCTATATAGATGTCGAAGAATAAAAATATATTATTCTAACGCTTTGACAAAGTTTTGAAAAATAATTTTTCAAAAAACAGTGACCGTTCAACGAAGAAGAAACAACTACTTCCCGGGCTACATGCCCCGACAGACATTGAATTACACTTCTAAGTCAAACGGGGTTGGTAAATCTACAAGATTTAAACCAACCATTCTGGTTTGCAACTAGAAGGGATAACATAACTTGTAGACCGGTTTCGGCGTATTGCGCCTCATCAGTACAAGGTATATGTTATCGTCCGAGAGTTAATCCCGGACTGAAATGTGACTATAATCAACAACGGTACATATTGTCCAGTTACGGAAATATTTTGGTTACGAAAATAGCGACATCTCACCTCTAAGTCACAAACCAAAATTCGAATGAGACAACAAACCACGTGGGTTTGAAACAAAAATGAATTCATCGGTCACGGTCACAGACACTGTTTTTGGAAAAATTATTTTTCAAAACTTTGTCAAAGCGTTAGAATAATATATTTTTATTCTTCGACATCTATTGTTAAAACGCTTTACTAAATACGACAATTTTACAGGAAACTGTAATAATTCAGGTTAGCTATATGTCAAAATAACAAATTAAATATCGACATACCCAAAACCCAGATATACGTCACAAACGATGACGCACACCAAGAAGGGTATTGTATGAACTATAGTGAAGGATATGAGGGGTCTATTTCTGATGAAGAACTATTTGAACAATGTGATGTTACACATTTCCTTCAAGAAGATGATGTGCTCTTAGCAGATAGAGGATTTCTAATTAAAGAAATGTATGACAGAATGAAAGTGGAGTTATTTCCCAGTAAACACAAGATGCCCTTTCCGAACGCTGTTAGAAGGTGCATTGCCGATATGCCTCGTTCGGACCGATATACGTGTGCCGGCTCGGCGTGCAGGTAGGGCATGTCCGCTCGGCCGTGTTACGGCCATGGGCTGGCAATAAGTACTATTTATGTTTCGGCATTGTAGAGGGTTTTCGCTGGTCACCCGCTGATGGTTTGCCGACTCGGTTGTGGGACGGTATGAAAGCGGTACTTTTTACATTCTACTTCTAGTCTTGTTAGCCGCATGCGGTCCCCTAGGTTATAATCAGAGTATACTAGCGCTCCGGGTACGACTAGACGTTTTCTGTATCGCTAGCATAATACAGGGTGTCTCTTAATGAAAACCTCTCAAAAGGAAGGTACCTAATCATGTTTACGATTATGGGACACAATTCTACAGCAGCAATTAAACAAAAAACTGAAATAAAAATATATTCACTCCAAAACGGTACAACATAAAAATATTACATTTTTATATGTTAGTATAGTTCATATAATACCCTTCTTGGTGTGCGTCATCGTTTGTGACGTATATCCGGGTTTTGGGTATGTCGATATTTAATATGTTATTTTGACATAGCTAACCTTTGATAAATAAAATCATCAGGATCGTATTCAGCCAAATTCGAAAAGGCTATGAAATTAATAATACTTGGGATATCAAAACACTGCAAAATAAAACAAATTGTATATTCAATTTACATATTAAGATAATTTAATATTAGTAAATATAGTCCTGCGAAAGAATTATACAGCGGGTTCAATAAGATTAATATTCACTTTTCATAAATAATACTTGACCGTAAACAACAAACTACAGACCTGACGAGAACTGTCAGTTGGACATTAGAAAAAGACATAAGACACATTGCCGCTACGAAAGGAACGTCTGCATCGTATTTTGAACGAAGTAATTTCGCCCGATTGATAGGTCGCGTTTGCGCGTAATCTAAACATCAACCAATCAAATTTTTGTGAGTCAAAGATTAGGGTTAACGTTTGTAATACGTTTGAACGGTTCATTATTATGATATTTTGATTTGGATTAATGACAGACCTGCCTTTTTTTCCATTTCTTTCAACGTAATGTGTTAGAAAGACATTAACAATCAATGACGCACACCAAGAAGGCTATTATATAAACTTTTATAAGGTACATAAACATAATAATACAGGGTAATATCTTTTCACAATATAGGGTAACAAAAAAATCAGGCAGCAACGAACGGAACGAATGAACTTACAATTCTAAAATTGTTAGGATTGAATGGTATTGTATTCTGCACTTTTTAGAGGACATAATGTTGGCCATTATGTTTCTTGGCAAAATAAAAAGTAAAAGTCAAAGAAGGTTAATTTTCATGTGTTAATATCTCAAAACATTTTTAAATATTAACTTGAAATATTTATGATACATTAATCATAAAATATATTTCTATATTTCAATGCAGAATACTACAATTCAATCATATATATATATTATAATACATATATATATATATATATATATATATATATATATATAGATTTTATTGTTCATCTCTAGTAATATAATAACTTATTATATATTGTGGCTTTTTAGAAAAAAATACCTATTTTCAAAGTACACACTTTATTTTTTATTATTTTTTGACGAAGTGCAACGAAAGCTAAACAAAATAAAGTGTGTACTTTGAAAATAGGTATTTTTCTCTAAAAAGCCACAATATATAATAAGAGTAATATATATATATAGGAAATAGTTCGTTGCCGCATCCCCCACAATAATAGTTAGACATATATATATATATATATATCAAGCGATTATTATATATATATAAACAAAAGGGAATTCTTGACGGAATCCCTAAGATATATAAAACCTATTATATATATATATATATATTATATATATATATATATATAAAGACTGCTACCGTTATTGCGTCCGCATGGAATCCAATCTTATTGCATCCCCGGCCATTTGAACCATAAACGTTATTTTTTGCGCGAATATTGATTATATATTTTTTTTAACATAGGGTTGCCGTTTTTTTATTTAAATGCAATAAGTTTTTAAATATATGAATACTCATTTATATTTTCTACCTTGTTGCATCTTTTCAAAAATCGACCTTGTTGGTTCCTTTTTGAAGCATATTATACATTGCTGAGTCCATGCGGTGTTGCCTAGCTTCTGGACGGAACAAAAGCGTAAATTTATAAGGTGGTTATATATTATAATGATTTTGCTTTTGCGGTAACTAATATTAATGAGACCTATCGAGAATAGTTTCCCTTGGAATGATTGATTGGTAGGGATTTCAACATATTAAATATTATATCTAATCCTATATTAATATGTCATAATTAATAATAAAATAATTACGTTTCAGACTTCAAACTAATTACGTTTCAGTTTTCAATTTTGAAGTTTTTATTATTTTTAAGTTCTGTAAATATTAAGTTTTATTCCAACCTGTCATTTTCGCACTGAATTTATTATGACCTAAGGTCATCGTATATATATGTATGTATAGAGTAGTGATTTTGTCACAAAACAAGTCGTAAGTACTACAAATCAGTTTAATTCATTATGTTTTCACAAAGTGCTTTTTAGCTTTCATTACTAATAAAATACATAGTCAAAAGATATGAAATACACTTTATGACTAAATAGAAAATATAAACTAAAAAAAAGATTCTGTTTAATAATAAGGTAAGTACATATATTATAAATTTAAAAACACAACAGTCACTAAGTTCAACATTATATAATACCTATTTTAACGTTTCAAGCTGACTTTGGTCATCATAAGAAAATAGTAATAAATATAACTTTAAAAAATAAGGCAAACAAAATACTATTGAATTAAAAACAGTTTGGTCATGATATACATTTAAAAAATTACTTCAATAAAATAACATTTAGGTACATCAATATCATGGTTTTAAATGAATACTATACATATTATCAAACTGTTTTCAATTAATTAATTGTATATCTATTGCTTTTTAAAATTACTAATATTATTTTTTCTGGTGATGACCAAAGTCGGGTTACAACGTTAAAATAATATATTATGTTAGATGTGATGATTGTTGCATTCTCAAATTTATAATAGTTATTATATTCAAGTATGTTTTTAATATTTGCCACCTCTCATTTTTTCTTCCTATATTCATTTTGGATAAAAACCTTTATTTTAAGCCAGTCCTTATTATGAAATAGTTCTGGATTTAGTTTTTTAAGTTGCTCACATTCTATGCGTCTAGGTGGTGTCTTTGATTTAATATGATTCTTGAAAAACTCTTTCACAACTTCTTTTTGTTTACTAGTCCATGGAATAAGTGAACGAATTTTGCATTCAATAGGAACTACAGCGGTAGAAGCAACAGCAGAAATATCTGTAGTGACAACACCTGAGGTTTGGGTTAAGTTTTCTTCAAAAATCTCCTCAGTATCAGTTTCTTCTTTCTCGCTTAGTAAATTGTCGTCCATATTAATATCAATTTCATCCAACGATTTACCTTGATATTGGTTTGCATCACCCTTTTCCATTACCAATAGAAGCTTTGAAATCTTTGCCGTCTGATATACATCATCTGGTAAACGATATGAACTTCGATGAACTCCTGGTGTATGTCCCATGAAGGTTGCTAATTGTTCAATTTCTTGATCGGATAAATTAAAAAGTTGGGAGAGTGTAGCAAGGTGCTTTCGCAAACGGGTCGATGTTATGGAAGATGGATTTTTAGCTCCACAACTTTTAGCATATTTATTTAGAGTTCTGTAACCAATCAAAGAAGATGAAGAATTTGCTTTGGCGAATAGGTATCTATTATCTTTGGGTACATATTTATCGCGGATTTCGATTAAAAATTGAATGTGATTCTGGACATCGACACTAAACAATACTGGCACACCTCTACCTCTCTTTCCTCTTATGACGATCCTTTTCATTTTTTTTAACAATAATTTTTCTGTAGGAGATATAACTTTATTAAATTCTTCATATTCTTCCTTTTCCGAAGAAATATTTAGATACGTATGCAAGAGCATTCTTTCCAGTTCACCTGAACGTTTTCTGTTCAGCAATATAACTCTGCAGTACACTGATTCCATCAACTTATCAAACGCTGATGAGTCAACATTTTCCTTCAGGGCTTTCAAAGAATCTTCAGCCACTTTTATTAAATAATCTTTTAGTAGCTTCAGGTCATTTGCCAATGGAACTATTGTTACTTTATTCCATTTATTAAGGTGCAAATTATTGGCTGCTTCTGTAGAAACTACAAAACGCCAATTCGATTCGAATAAAGTAATTAGGGTTTTTAACTTTGCTTCGCTTTCCGCTGTAGAAACTGTTAAGTAATTACTGCTTTTCTTATATGCGTACATAATGGCGATCTCACAACACTGCTTGAGTGAGGTGGCTATATTCATAGCAATAGTGGGGGAACAGTACATCTCTTTATCAGTATCGTATTTTCCTAGACATTTTGCTGCTTCAACAAAATAATCAAAATGTTCTGGAAGTAGCGCGGAAAACAGGTTTGTAATAGATGAATCAAGTTTTCGAACTTCAATTAAAACTTTAGCGAGTTCTCTCATTTTACGTGAAGTTACCGGAATAAAATGCTTTTCTCTATGTATGTTAAGATATCGTGAGCCAAAAGCGCAAATTAATGCGTCATTTTGAGCTTCCAGAGATATTTTATCCGCACGCATACGAGGAAATACTTCTTTTTTTAATCGCGGATCAACTCTATTATTGAATATCATTTTTGCCTGGCCCGCAGCCTGAGCACCACCAGTTGCTTGGCCATTGGTACACTTTTTTCTGTGTCGGTATAAAATTTTTGAAGAAAAAAAGCCCAAACAATTATCACATGGTAAGGTGGTTCTATCAGGAACATAGGACTCTCTTACTACTTTAAAACATTTCTGGTTTCCTCCACTTGCTAGAAAATTTCCCTTTCTTCTAAGCCTGTCCAGTAAATATCGCCTTTCTTTACTTTTGGAAGGTTTTGAAAATATTTCTGCTACATCAATTTCGGCTGGATGATTTCGTCTAATATGTCTTACAAAATTTTGGACTGCAGTTTCACAAAAATAACAGAAATCTGGTTTTCTTTTATAGACTGTATTAGATACAGACTGTTTATCAGTCATTTCAATAGAAATATTTTCATAACGATCGGATGCCTGTGTGTCAGATAGAAATAGTTTTGTTTCAATAGAGATTTTTTCACTATTCTTGGCTGGTTCAGTCGCTGACTTCTCTGTATTTATTTCATAATGCGATTCGTAAATGCTATGTACAGTATCGGGTATTTTTGTATTAATAATGTTATTGACATGAATACCAGGAGACTTTTTATTTATATAGGATGTTCTTCGTATACTTCGAGTAGTAGTTCCCAAGTTCTGAAACAAAATTAAAAAATCTAGTAGTTTATAAATTTTATATACCTACCAATAATATGAATATTTCTAATGCGATTTCATATTAAATAAATACATATACAATAAGATTACCTCGATTTCATCTTCATCAGAAGTATCAGGAATATATGATGTGTCACTATCTGTCTGAAACGGATCTTCTGGTGTTTCAGCTTGCTCATTGTCTAAGGAAAAATTGTCATTTGATTGATACTCAGAAGTATTACTACAATAATTCTGTTGTGATGAAAAAGAATCATTCATCTAGAAAGAAAGGTACTTTTAAAGACACAGTTTTTCGAGATAAAAAAATCTACAAAACTATATAAAAATGTAGGATCAGTTTTTAACCAAATTAGCGTTTTTTCGGTTGAAAAAAAGAAAAAAATCTAGCGACTACGTCACCCGCATTTATACATATTTCAAGAAAATATTCACATGTTAAAATCCCTGTTTTATCCACTGTATATTTTATTTATGATAAGAAATTCTATAAAATTTCGTAGAGCATTACATGCTTTATTTGTCTTCATATGATAGCCAAATATCTACAAAAGGTATTATAAAAATTAACACCTTCTTTGACCCATATTTGACTTTTTGCCTTACTCTTAAACACAAGACATGTTTATAAAATACTACAGAGTTATTTAGGAAATATGATTAAACATTACCTACCCATTGTTTGTGATCGTTTTGTTGGATGATTTTGTTGTCAAATAAATTATCCGAAAATACATCTGGAGGCTTCAAGGTTAGAATTTGTTGTATTATAATTTTATTATCGTTTGTTTTTGTCTCCTGTTCATGTGAACCACTTAAATTTGGTACCTAAAAATTGCGAAATAAATTAAATAAACTAATTGTTTTATGAGAGACATATCAATTTAATGCACTGTCAGTAATAATGGTCCGTTAAATATAATGGAACTTTGTGAATAACCTATACGGCTGTTAAGTGTAATAATTAGTTGTCTTACCATGGTTTTTGTTTTATTTACAATTATATTTTCTATTGGTGGAAGCTCAGGCGAAGGAACGGGTGAAAACCCTCGATTGCAAAACCAGTTTTCTTTCTTTTTTACTTTCCAAAAATCTGATGGGTTATCTTAAAAATAAAATAATTGAAATAGAAAAATCAAGATGTGAAAAAATTATAATACACTAATGAAAGTTCAAATTAAAAACGGATTTGTGAATAAAAATACTGTTAAAAGAAACTGATTGTGTTTAAAACTATTATGTACAGTAATTTTTGAAAAGTCACTTTTATTTATTTAAAATTTTTTTTTCCAAAAAAACCCTTGTGCAAAATATGAAAAAGTTGCTATTTCTGATTATAAAGAGAAGAAAAATTCAACAGGTAATAAAAGCCGGATAAGCATGGTGGAATGGCCCCCATGGCCAACGGTCAAAATAGCATCAGATTTAATATTAGTACAATCATCACTTTTTTTTCAAATAAATTTTTCTCAAAAACTATAATAGATAAAAGCGTCTTTTTGATTTTAATCCGTTTTGTTGTGGTAAAAGTACATACTCTAAGGAATATCCATAAAAATTATTTTCGATTTTTTGGACCGTTAAAAATCGTGCAAAAATGTGAAAAAATCTATAATATTCTTCGAATAATTCTACAGAGATTTGCGCTGAGCTCATGTTTTTATCTATTAGTTTTAGAAAAAAATTAATTTGGAAAATAATAACCTTGCATCTCTGTTATCTCAAAAGTCGTTTGAGAATCCATTCTAAAAACGGTATTTATGTTTTCAGAGTGTGCTGATATTAAAACTTTAGTATTTTTACCGTTCGCCATGGGGGCCATTTCACCATGCTTATCCAGGTAGACCCTTTTATATAAATAAATAAATATTAGAATAATAGACCTACCTCTTCTGTCACTATTATTATTTAGACACAAATTGACTAATTTTTCACCCCTGGACATATTTAAAGTGTGGATGCAGCAATAACCGCACTCCTGTTACACGACGTGTGGAAATAAGCAATAATAAGGAATAAAATGTAACCACCAACACAAGATACATCTATAAATAGATTGCGACGTTGTCAAATTTATGGACGCTACAATACACGAAATTTGAACTGCAAGTACAAGATATATATATTCATTTAGCGCCTCTAGCGAAGTTTTGCTGAACTAAAAATGTACGTTATTGAGACCATTCTCACTTTGAAAATCTTTAATTATCTACGCCATCCAATAGGATACTCTTGAGACCGGTTGACATTTAAAATTACAGCGGGAATTATTATATAACTGCCAAAGAAGGATTGGAAGAATTGGCGGGAAACTTGATTAACCATGGCTGACTATATTGAGTCCGATATGCGGACCCAATAACGCTATGGAGTCAACAATCAATGTAATAGGTAAATGAAAGGACCCAATAAAGGTAGCAGGACATATATATATATATATATATATATATATATATATATATATATATATATATATATATATATATATATATATATATATATATATATATATATATATATATATAGGAGACGATTTATTTGGGGATGTGGCAATAAAATACCAGAGAGTACTCTTTTTAAAATATATTCCAAGCTTTCGAATATAACATATTCATTCTCAAGGAATTATTTAAACGAGGATGTCGGTATAATTGTAAAAATAGATAAAAATTAAATTTTATAATTGACATAAACGTTCATTACATATAATATAATATAATATAATATTTCTAGTAATTTACATATATATATATATATATATATAGTTTAAGAATAAATATTTGCCAACTATTTGTATATTAGGAATTTTTGTGGGGATGTGGCAATAATACCAGAGTGTACACTTTTAAGAATTTATTTCCGAGCTTCCGAATATCATAGTATTCATAGGACTAAAAACAGTATATAAAGTCAAATAAATTATATAGCAGATAAAATTAAATCAAGTTGAAGAGGGAGTTGGCTGCTCACTCTTGCCTCACAGAACATCTCGTGCCTTCCGCCCACATGTAATATATTCAGTTTTAAGGTTAGATCTGGGTTAGATTTACAGTTGTTTTGTAGGTTTTTTTTTGTGTTAGTTTTGGTCGTTCGTTATTAAATTATATTATTTTGGTAATATGTGATTATATTATAAATGGGATCGAATCAGTGAGTTGAACATAATAGCTAGTTAATTTAATTATGCCTCTTAGAAAAAAACTAGTAAACGACAAGAACGACGCCTAATAGCATATCAAACGAAATGTTTGTTGGGTGAATGTTCGCCTGTTAATGCTTTAAGTAGTAATAATAATACTACATCTGCATGTTCTAGTACTTCAGGTTCAATACACTGAACAGTACCTTTACATTCAGCTGATTGTGAAATACTTTCTACTTCAAGTTCCTTTAATAATTGTAATTTACATTCAAGAGTAAGCACTGAACAACATAATCAGAGTAATATTTATGTACATGATAGTCCTAGTTTATCATATTAGAAACCAATAAGAGTGCCATAGATTCAAATAGAGAAATCTCAGATGAGTTAATATCAGAGCAATCTGAGTATTTAGTTAGTTCTGATTCCAAAGATGATATCTCTGATGAATTGATATCGGAGCAATCTGAATATTTATATAGTTCTGATTCTGATGATAATTTGCAACCAGCGAATATTGAACTTATTGAAAATTCAGAAAAATCATTTCTTAAGCAATGGACTCTAAAAAATTATGTAACCCATAATGCCATTACCGAATTGCTTCACAAGTCCCAACAATTGCAACCTTCCAAAAGATGCTCGTACACTGTTAAATACGCCAATACATGTTGATATAAAAACAATGGGCAGTGGTTTTTATTACTATTTCAAAGAACACATTACAAAAACCTATTAAAAAATTTGAAAAAAACTCCTTGGAAGTAAGTTCAACATACATTTTAGATTTTAATGTAGATGGGTTACCAATTCACAAAAGTACAAAACAATCCTTTTGGCTCATCCTATGTAAAATTTCAAATTACCTTGAAATGCACCCTTTCATTGTAGCACTATATTTTGGGTCTGGTAAACCACCTCTGCAAGAGTTTTTTTCTGATTTTGTTAATGAGATTCAGGAAATTTATCAAAATAGTTTAACTGTTGACAACAAAATGATTAGGATAAAATGTAGATCTTTCTGTTGTGATACCCCAGCATGTGCATATATTAAAGCAATAATGTGACACAATGCTGATTATAGTTGCGATAAATGTCAAGTTTAAGGAGAATATATTAACAAAAGAATGGTATTTATAAAATTAGATTCTTCTCCTAGAACTGATTCTCAATTTATGAAACAAGAGTATGGTAGAAACCATAAGAATATTAGTCCTTTATGTAACATAGATATTGGTTTGATATCAGGTTTCCCAATTGATTATATGCATTCAGTTTGTCTTGGTGTTATGCGCAAATTATTGTATATTTGGAGGGATGGTAGCAGATTATATCGATTTACTCCTGAGAAATTAGAAATCCTAGAAAACAAGAATTCAAGCCTTAAAAAAATGTTGGCCCAATGAATTTAATAGAAAACCCAGATCTATCAAGGAACTTGAACATTGGAAAGCAATTGAGAGATTTAGCGTTACACAACCTTGTTGAGAAAATCACACAATCCCTTAACAACAAAGAGATTGTGGTGTCCATATTTCTTGACATCGAAAGAGCAATCGACAATGTACTACCGACCTCCATTGGTTCAGCTTTGGCTGAGAAGGGCATTAACCCAACCATTACCGGCTGTATATATGCCATGCTCACTAATAGAACAGCCACTACTTCTCTTCAGGATGAGGCCATTAGCTTTAAGGTTTCCATGGGCGGCCCACAAGGCGGAGTACTATCCCCCCTACTGTGGTCACTTTTGATGGATGACTTGCTTAGTGCTCTGGGCGCGTATGCAGACGACCTTGTCATCCTGGCAAGGACCAAGTCAGGAAGGGTAGCATATAATATGCTCCAAAAGACGTTGGACGATGTCCACAATTGGTGCCAGAGGGAACAGATGTCTGTTAACCCAGGTAAAACTGTAAAAGTCCCCTTCACTAGGAAAAGAAAATTGGAGTATCTTCCACCACTTTCCTACAATGGTGAGGTTATTCCATTTGCAGTGGAAGTAAAATATTTGGGGATCATCCTAGATACAAAACTTACATGGAACGCTCACTTGGAAAAAGTTATCCATAAGGCCAGACTATCCTTGTGGACATGTCGCAGGATCTGTGGAAAATCTTGGGACTTGGGGCCCAAACAAATCCATTGGATGTATGTGGTGATTGTTAGACCAATGATCACAAATGGAGCTATTGCTTGGTGGTCAAAAGCTTTAGAACGAACGGCCCAAGTAAAGCTCTCCGGCATACAGAGACAGGCTTGTCTGGCAATTACTGGTGCCATCAGTACCACACCGTCAGCAGCCATGGAAATCCTTCTAGTCCTACCTCCTCTCCAAATATTTCTGGAAAGGGAAGCTAGATGGACAACATATAGAATTGCGCATATTTCTAAATGCACAAAACAGGATTATACAGAGCAAAGCAGAATGCTAGTGGACACTGAAAGTCACAGTATTCTGGGAATGACCTCTGACATAATGCCTCCAACAGTAATCTACGACCTGCCTTATACCGTTCTAATTCCAAATAGAAACGAATGGGTCCTCCGTAAGGATGATTTATTAGGAGCAGACAGCTGTTGCGGTTGCGGTTGGTTAATGTGTGGAGAGATTGGAGCAAACCAATCTCACACATAAATCATCAATACATTTTAGAATGCAATACATTTTTTATTGTATATTACACCTCTTCTAAGTGATATTTTGTCACCACAAGCTTTTGCAAATATTATGTTACTTAAGTTTGGTGTGACAGTTTTGCTTAGTGAAACATTAAATTTGGTTTATAATGACTATGCAGATAAATTACTTCGATTATTTGTTTCCAATTCTATTCAAATTTATGGGAAAGAATTTTGTATTTATAATGACAATGTCAATCACAAAAACGGTCCCTGCGATCAGATTTCATTAACTTCCTTCATTTAAACTGAGATGTTTCATTCATTTAAACATATTTTTCTTCACATCTTTGTAGAGTTTAATGACTGTCAATTTATCGTGACTCGATATTTGAAATAGTTCTGATCTGATGATTTTTATCGGTCTGCCAATATGCCAATTATCTTCATATGCCACTGCATAATAATTTTCTACCTCATGTGAAATTTCTTTCCCTTTCTTATTAGCTTGTCAATTTTTGCCCTCAATATCATCAAATTCTTCATTGTCAGACTCGCTTGATGATTCATATTCATATTCAGTTGTTCTCAGATTTTTTTTAATTCAGTTAGATGGCTTTGGCAAAACCAATTAGCCAGATCAATTTTTAGTTATTTATATCTTACTTAAAATTTATTGTTACACAGTTTTTACAGCGACCTATATTACGTTTTGTTAATAGGTTAGTAATTGTGTGTCTAGGGTTGCTCTGTTTACTAAAATAATATATATATATATTTTTTCTTTTTAATTAATTTTTTTTATTTTGATTTAATTTTTTTAAATTTTTCTCAAGTTTTTTTTTTCGTTGACACACTTACATTTTCTATTAGAGTTTACAATTTTATTTTGCATCTGATTAAATGTTCATATATACAATAATATATGTTACTGTTATTGCTAAAGATAATGCAGTTTATGTTGACGGGAAAATTACATCTGTTGGCATTTAAGTCTCCATATAGTTGGTTAATGCTGTTCATATTTCTTTCACATTCTAAATTGATATGGTTGATATCACCTATTATACCACATACACAGTTTGGACTATCCGCGACACCTATTTTATGCTGGTATTCAGGTGTAAGAGCATGTCCTGATCTTATTCTATTGATTGTCATGTTGTCGTGATGTGAGAGTCATGTTGTCGTAATGTGAAGATAAAAGTTGTATAGTTTTATAGCTCCTGAATTTTGTTTTATTTTCCTGTGAAATATATTAAACATAAAGGTGAAAGTTATACCTAACGATAGAAAAATGTATGGACTATCCTGTGAGTATTTGTGTCTACAATTTATATGAATTTTGAAGCTAATGTTATGAAAATCATGTGAAATATTGGATCAACAGTAATTAAAGACCATATTAAAAAGTGTTTAAAAACTAGACTGACTTTTTTCCCATCAATTAACAAATAAATAGCATTAGGCCAGAAACTTAGATGGGCAAATAAACTTATTGTGACATTTAAATCATGAAGTGTGTTCTTTGCAAGAAACCACCAGATAAGGGAAAAGAAGGTAAACATTTTTCATGTGATAGCTGTCAGGAAAAATATTGTCATGAATGTATGGGGATCACTACAACAGAATTGAGAGTTCTTCAATTAAAAAATAACAGGATATTAAAATTTTATTGCAAGAAATGCTGTGGAAAACTAAATAATGATACTATGAACAACTTTAAGGCATTTGAGAGCTTTTTTATTAGAGAAATAAATAACCTAAAGTCTATTATAGAACTAGAAAATGAAACAATAAAAAAGCAAAATGAGACTCTACAGAAACTAATACAAGAGATAAGTTCAGTTGAAGAAAAGGCGTGTACAGAAGATGAAACCAACACATATGCTGACAAACTAAAAACTAAAAATGAAATACTTGTCATAAAGCCTAAAGAAAAACAACAAAGTAATAAAACTAAGGAAGATCTTAAACAAAACATTGATCCGAAAAGTCTTGCGGTAGGAGTAGAGAATTTGATAGAAGGTAAAGAAGGAACAGTTATTATCAACTGCGATAGTAAAAACTCAAAAGAAAAAATTAGGAATAAGGTTGAAAATGAACTTGGCAATCAGTATAAGGTAATGGATGGCAGACAAAAAATCCAAAAATGATAGTAAGAGGGGTTGAAGAAGAATTTATCACAGAAGATGTTGACAATGTTATACAAACAATGAAAGAACAAAATGAGTTAGAAACAACAAAAGGTACAGTATTGAAAGTATTAGCAAGATACAAACAAAAGGGCCAACTAAATAAAGGTAATATAATATTAGAAGTAGATGTTGAATTACAAAAAAAATTTAGCCTGCAAGGTAAGCTGAATTTAGGGTGGAGAAGATGTGTTGTCCACGAATATTTTTCTGTCAGAAGATGTTTTAAATGTGCTAGATATGGGCATGTAGCGGCAAATTGCCAGAACTTTTTAACATGTTTTAAATGTGCAGGAAATCATAAAACGGGAGATTGTGCTTCTGAAACTTTTAAATCTATAAACTGTTTCGAAACAAATACTAAATTAAAAAAATCTTAAGATTTTAATCATAAAGTATCAGATGTAAACTGTCCTTGTTATAGAAGATTAATTGACATTGAATCGAGAAAAACAAAATGTACATAGCAATTACAGCCTCAAAACAAATCTAGTATAAAATTGTTTCATCAAAGTGTTCAGGGTCTGTCAAACTGTCTAAACAATATTAATATTGTAATCAGTAATCTAGATTTACAAATTATAGCAATCACTGAACACTGGCAAAATACAGATAGTATTTGTGCTTTTCAGTTGCAATATTTTAAACTTGTAACATATTTTTGTCGTAGAAAATCAAGAGCCCATGGGGGAGTAGCTCTGTATTGTGCAAATTATCTATCTCCAATAATGAGACACGATATTAATCAATTAAGTGAAGAGTATGTGTTCGAATGTACCACTGCAGAATTTAAAATAGATAATGTAGGATATGTGGTTTGCGTAATATATAAACCGCCCGATACTAGCACAGAAGAATTCATATTAAGATTAGACCAACTGTTAGATATAGCCTCAGAAGGTGAAAAATTTGTGCTTGTAGCAGGCGATTTTAATTTGGACTTATTACCATTAAATAAAAATGCTAAAAATATTAACACCTTAAATAATTTATTGAACTTGTATAATATGAAGTACACAATAAATACTCCAACAAGAGTTACTGCTAATACAGAATCTTGTTTAGATAATGTGTATGTACCTAGTTTTACAGATTATACCGTTGATGTTTTGAATACTGACATATCCGATCATTTTGGTCAAACAATTACCATTTTTCGCAACATACAAACAGGAAATAATACATATGCCTATAAACGTCTTTTTGGTTCTAAACAATATGAATTTTTTTACAGTCTCTTAAGTAATTAAATGTGGACCGCAGTATATGAGGGATCAACAGTTGATGACAAGTATAATACTTTTATTCAAATATTAACAAATTATTTTAATTCGTCTTTCCCTGTAAAACAAGTTGAACAGTTACCAAATAAAAAATGCAAATGGATGACTACTCAAATTTCTGTTGCCAAAAATACCCTAAATTTCATGTTTGAACTCTATACCCATAATCATATAACCAAACAGGCATATAAAAATTATAAAATTTATTACTCCAACCTTATCTTAAAGGAAAAGAAAGATTACTATGACGGACAAATTTCTGACTCGCATAACAAAAGTAAGACCATATGGAATATAATAAAAACTGAGAAAGGCCTCGGCAAATCAACACAAGAAACCTTCACTGGAATTAAGTCAAATAATGAAATAATATCATCTATGTCCGTTGCATCTAACATTTTTAATGAATATTTTGTCACAGTGGCCACAAATCTTGTAGACTTTTCGGTAAAAAATAGGAACCTAAATCATATAAATAACAATATATTATCTATGTACCTATCCGAGGTGGATGATGTTGAAATTCTAGAAATTATAAATGATTTGAAAAATAAATGCTCTAGTGGCGAGGATGGTATCAGTAATATTTTGTTGAAAAAAATAGCGACATTTATTTTAGAACCACTGACACATCTTGTAAATTCTTCATTCTCAGGTGGAGTTTTCCCATCTAGACTGAAAGTAGCAATTGTACAGCCCATCTTTAAAAATGGAGATACATTATTGGTGGAAAATTATAGAGCAATAAGTCTCCTCTCTACTTTTTCCAAAGTTTTTGAAATTGCTATGAGAAAAAGATTAGTTGAATTTTTAAATAAGAACCAGATCATAGCTTCGAATCAACATGGATACCGAGAAGCAAAATCTACTATAACTGCTGCTTTCAGTTTTATTGAGAGAATTCTAGATACCCTTGATAATGGTAGTCTCGCCCTTGGAGTTTTTTTGGACCTATCGAAGGCATTTGCTGTGTAAACCATCAATTGTTGCTTGACAAGATGGAAAGAATGGGAATTCGGGGTAGATGCTATGATTGGTTTCAATCTTATTTAACAAATCGTTCTCAAAAAGTCTGCATTCAAATGAACTCTTCTGAATATTATTCTAATCCCAGAGAAGTTATACTAGGTGTACCTCAGGGCAGTGTACTTGGTCCAATCCTGTTCATACTTTACATAAATGATCTAGAACTGTTTTTAAATGATAAAACAACCATACTAACAAATTATGCTGATGATACAAATGTACTCATTGTTGGAGATAATTATAATGAAATGAAAACTAAGACAACATCTGTAATTTTAAAAATGGGGGAACTCTTTAATCATGAATAACAAAAAGACACAATGCATTCTATTTAAACACAGTCGTAATAAAATTATGTATCCTAATAATATTGAGATTAACAAAAATGTAACTACATTTTCGTCAGAAATTAAGTTTCTAGGTGTCACAATAGATGAGCACATGAACTGGATGGAACATGTACAGCTGCTCTGTGGTAGATTAAGTAGAAATTGTTATTCTTTAAAGGAATTAAAAAAAGTAGTTAGCAAACATACATTGATAACAGCATATTATGGGAATTTCTATTCATCATTGACCTATGGAATTGTTTTTTGGGGTGGTTCATACAGTCAAACTGTATTTGTATTACAAAAAATAGCAGTTAGAATTTTGGCTGGTTTAAAACTAAGTGAAAGCTGTAGGGGATATTTTAAATCTTTAAATTTATTAACAGTACCTGGTATATACATATATGAGTGTCTTTGTTATGTGTATAGAAATAGGAAATATTTTTCAGATTACACAATTACACATGAGTATCATACGAGACAGAAACATATTTTTAGATACCCCACTCATAAAACATCATTGCTTGAAAAAGGTTGCTTATATAGATGTTTGTTAATGTTTAACCTACTACCTAAAGAACTACGGGATATTACTTCCATACATAGATTTAAGGGGACTGTAAGGAAATGTCTCATGTCTGCGGAACCATATAGTATAGACGATATAAATAGAAATACATTTTTGAATTTTTGATTCAATGTTCCACGCATATCTTTTTATACTTGTTTATGTGTTACATTTTTGTTTTTTACTTTTAATCTGTTTTTTAGATATTTGAAATATAACTTAGCGCATATTAACATTGTACAACATGTGAGAACGTTTAACATTGTAGATTTTAACTGTTTTTATCTGTTTAAAAAAAAATTTATTTTAAGTATATCTTATATTCCATTTTTACAGAGAACTTTTGACATGTACCATACAATGTATATATTTTTTTCTAAAAATGTATCTTGTAACTAGTACGAAATAAATATCTATCTATCTATCTATTATTACAATAAAATGTCTTTTGCTAACTGCACTAAACCAACCAACTTCTTGTTGTAAGGTTGCTTTGAGTTGTGACGTAATTTAAGCCAACTGTTGAACATCTGTACTTTTCTTGCCATTTTTCTTTCATCTCTTCTTTGAATGTCGGATACAAATCAGTGTAGGGAATGTAATTTTTTTTAATCGTTTTGCCTGTAGTTAATGCCGATTTTGCTAAGGCATCTGCGATGATGTTTCCTCTAATTCCCGAGTGTCCTTTTATCCACGCCACTATAAGTGTTTTGTTTTGTTGGTTAATTTCAAAATGAGTTTTTAAAATGTCTACTTCAATGTGATTGAGACTTGATGTAGAATCCAAATTTTTTAATCTATCTACAGAACTTTTACTATCCGTAAAAATTATAAAACTGTTACCATTTTTTGTTAAAATATATTTAAGGGCTTGCAGAACAGCAAATAGCTCTGCGGTATATATAGAAGCTATGTCTGGAAGTTTAAATTTGATGGAATAATTAGAATTTGATTCAAAAAAAGCACAACTTGTTTGACGGTTGGATTTTGATGCATCGGTATATAAATACTGGTGGTTTGGCCATTTTGTGTGTAAAATATTTGTAAAATCTTGATTGGGGTCGAAATAAATGGTATGTATTTTAAGTGAGAATAATGTAGTTAGGTCTTACGAGTTTGAATTGTACAATGTGATACAGGGCTGCAAAAGAGAGGGAAAGAGGGGCAATAGGCGTGAGCGGAGGGCCAATTACTGGTGGAATGAGGAAATAGAGGAGCTGTGGAGGGAGTGTAAGAAAGAACGAAGACGGATGCTGAGAGGAAGAGGAAGGATAGAGGGAAGAGGGAGATATAAAGAGAAGAAGAAGGAACTGGAGCGTAGAGTGGAGAGGGAAAAAAGAGGGAAGTGGGAAGAGTTACTGGGGGAATTGGAAAACAATCCATGGGGAAAGGCGTATGAGATAGCGGTGAAGAGGATGGGTGGAAATAGAAACGAGGTTCTAGAGGAGGATTGGGAGAAGGAGATCATAGAGAAATTGTTCAAAGGGGGAGAAGGAGGAGTGGGTGGCAGAATTCAGGAAATCCAAGATACAAGGGGGGTAGTGAAAATGAGGGGGATAAGGCCGGTAGAGAAGTGGGAGGTAGAAGATTGGGGGAGAAATATTAAAGTGAGAAAAGCCCCAGGGATAGATGGCCTGAGGGGTGATATGGTGAAGAGGCTGTTGGATGACAATAGGGAGTACTTCTGGGAACTATTCAACAGGGTGCTGAGGGAGGAGGAGTTCCCGGAAGGATGGAAGGTAGCCAGGGTGATACTGATGAAGAAGGCGGGTAGAGAGGGGAAGCGGGCGGGGGACTATAGGCCTATCAGCCTGCTGTGTGGTATGGGTAAATTGATGGAGGGGATAATAAGGGATAGGATTGAGGAGGAAGTTGGTAGGAATGGGGGTTTTAGGGTAAACCAGCATGGGTTCACGAAGGGGAAATCTTGCATCTCGGCACTGAGCAAGGTGATGGGTTTGGTGGAAAGAGCTAGGGAGGGCAGCTGGAGGAAGAAGAAATTGGCCCTACTCGTGTTCTTCGACGTCGGGAACGCGTTCAACAGTGTCAGCAAACGGGCAGTGTTGAGCGCGTTGCTGCGGCTTGGAGTGGAGCAGGGGTTGGTTAACCTGGTGGAGGACTACCTGACGGGGCGTGTGCTTGTAGACTCCAGAGGGAGGAGATATGAGATGGAGGCTGGAGTGCCTCAGGGCTCGGTTCTTGGACCGACGCTCTGGAAGTGTGTGTTTGATGAGGTTTGTGGGATAGTATGTGAAGAGGGATGTGAGATTACGGTGTATGCGGATGATGTGTGTCTGGTATGTACGGCAAAGGGAGAGGCGGAGATAGAAAGAAAGGCGGAGAGAATGTGCAGGAAGATTGTGGAGAAGATAGAGAGGTGCGGACTGGAAGTGGCGGAAGAGAAGACGGTGGGGTTGCTAGTGAAGGGACGGAGCAGGGCAAGGGAAGTGGGGGTGATGGTTAAGGGAAGGATAATTCGCATGGAGGAGTCTGTGAAATACCTAGGGGTGTGGTTGGATAGCCAATTATCCTTCAAAACCCATATGGTAAAGGCGGCAGAGAAGGGTAAAGTGAGGGCAGCATGGCTGGGGAGATTGATGTGTAATGTGAAAGGGCCGGGAGAGTGGAAGAGGAGGGTAATTGGTAGGACGGTAGAGCAGAGTATGCTGTACGGTGCGGAGGTGTGGGGTGAAAGAGCGGGGGTGAATGCGAGGGTTAGGCCACTTCTGCGGGTGCAGAGAGGGATACTGCTGAGGGTGGTGCAGGGGTACAGGACAGTGGGTGGACTGGCAGCAGCGGTGCTGGCAAGGTCCTACCCATTGGACGTGTTGGCTAGAGCTAGGAGCAAACGCTGGAGGGGTGCGACCAAAGAAGAGGTACGGGAATGGATGGATGAGGAAATGGAGAGAAGGTGGGAGGAGTATGAGGGCGCGCTAAAAGGAGCGATTGGGAATAGGAGAGATTGGATGGACCGGAAATTCGGGGAGGTGAACTACTTCTTGACACAAGTGCTCACTGGACATGGGTCGAGAGTAGGGTACCTCCACAAGATTGGGAAACGAGAGACTGGTGTGTGCGAGAGGTGTGAAGTGGAGGATGATGTGGGACATGTGTTTAGATGCTGGAGGAACGAGGAAGTGCTGAAGAAGTTGGAGAGGAAACTAGGGGAGGCGGTGTACTGGGAAAACATGGTGGAGATAATGTTGAGGGGGGAGGAGGAATGGATGGAGGTGAGTGGAGTAGTAGAGAGCATGGTAAGGGGGAGAGAAGGACTCGATATGGCATGAGAGGCAGGAGTGATAGGTGGGAGAAGATGTCAGTGTGAGCGGAGAGTGTGCGAGGGACCGCCGCCTGTCTCGAAGTATGCTAGGGTAGTGATTCCGAGGCGGGGGTAACGGCGAGTTTGAGGTGGGTTTGGTTGGTAGGCATCTCCTTGGGGATGAGTCCAACACTGTTTGGGTCCTGGACCCATTCGAACATGAGTTTCCCATCTCGGCCCGAAAAAAAAAAAAAAGGTCTTACGAGTAATAAGGTAACTTGTTGTTTGTATATATAATTTCAGAAAATTTCGACATCACGGTATAGCTCTCGACAATGAGTGGAGTGATTTTGTCTTGCCTGTAATTATGGGTTAACACCAATATCGACGAATCATATATCGGTTTTATGTATCTTGCATTTTTCGATAAACCTTTGGATATAAATTTATGACTTATTAATTGTCTTCTATATTTAAGTGGGGGCTCAACACTTCCAGCTTCTATTATAGCTATAGGTGTTGATTTAAGATAGCCTAAACTGATTCTGAGACATTTGTTTTTTTGTACTTCGATCTTGTTTAGATGAACATTTCCTGCTGATCCGTAAAGGTGACTACTGTAATCTATAATACTTCGGATCATTGTTTTGTAAAATAATAATGATATATTGGGATCTGCACCCCATTTTGTATGACATGAATTATTGGAGAAGTTTAAGGTGTTTTCCAAGTCAATTGTGTAAATAATATAAAGTAAGGAGCTCAGGTATTCCAATATTGGTATAACGGGGTGTAGTAATCTCTTGATTTATTTTATGAAAAGTTTTTCTGTCTGAGTACATAGAAATTAAGAGTTTGCTGATTTTAGTTGGTATACAGATATTCACTAATTCATAGAACAGAATGTCTAAATTTACATTATCAAATGCTGAAGAAATATCAATAAAAACTGCGGTAGTAATGTTTTTCTGCGTATACCTAGTAAGTATATCTGTCACAAGTAATGTTAACGCCTCCAATGTTAATCGTGATTTACGGAATCCATAATGCGATTCGGGCAGTATAGATTCTTTTTCTAGCCAACGTTCTAGTCGGCTTTTCATGTCTTTCAAAAGTTTTTAAATACATGAAGCTAGTGGTATAGGTATATATGAGTTACATTGATCTGATTGGCCAACTGATTTTTTAATAGGTATTATAATGTAATACTTCCAGTTAATAGGTATTTCTGTGTCTCCATTCCAAATGCTATTAAATATATATTGCTTAATATATATGTTAT
Source organism: Lochmaea crataegi (assembly GCA_947563755.1). Lineage (NCBI taxonomy): Eukaryota > Metazoa > Arthropoda > Insecta > Coleoptera > Chrysomelidae > Lochmaea > Lochmaea crataegi. Next base: position 41,514,195 of record OX387429.1, read on the forward strand.
TATGTTTTTTGGGTAGGTTATAAATCATTGAGTATATTTTTCTAATTCCCAATGGGTAAATGGTTTAATAAATATATGTTGTTCTTGGCCACTGACTGTAAGGATTGGTAATGTTCAGTATTATTTATTACCCATGGAGGTGATATTTTTTCATGAAATTCTTCAAACCAGGCTGCTTCGGGGTCTATTGGTAGTTTATTTTGTCGTTTTCTGTTTTTATAAGTATTAACTTTTTTCCAAACTTCTCCTATTGGTGTGTTTTTATTCAAGGTTTTACAGTATTCAACCCATTTTTGTCTTTTTGTTTGTTTGAATGTCCTTTTCGCTAGAGCATCTAGGCGTTTATATTCTATTAAATTTTCGGAATTTGGATTTAATTTATATTTTATAAAAGCATCTTTCCGTTCTCTAGCATACTTGTTACAAGTCTCGTTCCACCATGGTTTTGGGACATAATTCATGTGATTATTGTTAGTTGATTTTTTTGGTATTGCAATATCAGCTGCTTCATTTATATGTTTTATTAAATCATTATATGCCATTGGTGTGTCCTTACTCTCCAGTATTGAAAAATATAAATCCCAATTGGCTTTCTCAAGTGCCCATATATTATGTGTTAAATTTGTTTCGGATGAAATTGTGTTAGAACATTCTATAGTTATATTGATTGGTAGGTGATTTGATCCATGGGGATCGTTGATAACTGTCCATGAGAAGTGTTGAACAATGTCTTGGGTGCATTTAGATAAATCTATTGCTGATTTCCATCATGTGACATTAAGGTAGGAGATCCGTCATTTAAATATACAAGATTATACTGATCTGTTGCTTGAGATAATATATTTCCGTAAATGACATCAAATTCGCATCCCCACGATATATGATGGGCATTAAAGTCTCCTGCTATTAGGAAAGGTTTAGGTATGTTTTAAAGAAATACAATCCACTCCCGCAATTCTATCCTTGTTCTAGGTTTAATATATAATGAAACTATATATAATTGCTTATTCTCAGGTAGTATTTTTATTGATATACATGTACATGTTATATTTATTGGTTTATAAATGTTAATTTCGGAAAATGTTAGGTTATTTTTTATGAGTATGGCTACTTCTCCGTAACCATCGTCACGGTCTGATCTGACTATATTATATCCTTGAAAATTGTACCATTTATCTGGTTTAAACCATGTTTCTGATAGAAGTGCTAGAGTAATGTTGTTTTGAGATAAAAGAAACTCGAGGTTCTTCTTATTAGAAACTGCTGAACGGCAATTCCATATCCATATTTATTCATATTTATTCCATATTTATATCTGCGAATTTAATGATTTATCAGAAATACTTACATTTATTTGTTTACTAATTATTTGTTCTAAGTCATTTTTTGTTACATTAAAATTATTTGTTTCTCTAAGATTATTAATAATGATAGATACAAGTTCCAGCATGGCTCTCATCATACCGGAGTCTGCTCCTATAATGTGTAATAATAAATTTGTGGTATTTAAATTTGATGTATATTTGGGGTTATTTAATATTTCTGTGTTGGGACTTTCATTTCTAGGGGAAAAAAGCATTTCTTGATGTGCAATGATTGTGGGATCGGGACTGTTTGTTCTTTGTCTTTTGTTGCCTATTGTTAAGTTGCTGGTATTTTTACTGATACCATTTGCTTAGTGAATGGATTATTATATTGGGGTAGTGAGGTGAAGTATGATGGGGACTGAAGGAGCTACTAGTCTCTGAGACTTTCCTCAGGAACTAAGTAGAAGTAAGGGGACACAATAGATCTTTTAGGTCTCAGTGAATGTCACCCCAATCTACATACATACATACATGATGGGGTTGTTGAGGAACTAGGTTGATTTGCGTTGGTTTTTGCGTATGGCGTAATGTTATTTAGATTTGAGTTTGCAGGCTTTGTTATGTTTTTTGCTAATACGTCCGCATATGAGGTTTTTGAAATTTGCTTAGAAGCATCCTGATAACTTATATTTGTTGTTGACATCATTTCTTTGATTGCTTTTTGCCGTTTAAATTCGGGACACGAGTTTAAATTTGTAGTTAAATGTTCTCCACCACAGTTAAGACATTTTGGAGTGAATTCCGTCTTTTGCCAATCTTTTGAGTTATGTTTTTCGCTACATTTGTTGCATCTAGCTTGTGAATTACACTGGTTACCCATGTGTCCATACCGTAAACAATTAAAGCAAAGGAGAACTTTTTGAATGTAAGGCTCCACTTCTTTTAAAACTTTATTTATTGTGATGTATTTCGGCAATATTTGTGACTTAAAGCTAACTACACATGATTTGGCCAGTACATATTCAATTTTCCCGTCATTAGTTGTGACTTTTCTATTTTTTTTTTTTACATTAACTACTTCAAAATTACAATGCACATCATATTGCTTTATTTTACTTTTAATATAATCTTCGTTGAATTTATTTATTTATTTATTTATTTATTTACGGACAAGCCCAATTACACATAAAAAAATAAGTGAACATGAAAAATTTTGTTTTATAATTGAAATACCTACAAATGCAGTATAAAATACAGTAATACAAAAAATACAATTAATGATAAAAAAAATACAATACGATGATAAAAAAAATACAATACAATGATAAAAATGAATACAGAAATAAAAGGACAATTTAGTAAAAATGGTAAAATAAACAAAACAAAAACAAAAAAAATATATAAGAATTTTAAAAGCGTAACAAAAAACATTACTACTAAGTATATAGTACAAAACAAAAACAAAACTATGGCAATTACATCCGTTAAATTCAAACGTTTAGTTGAGACAGGTGGTTCTTATATTGATTAATAGAATTACTGAAAATCTGTAAACTATTAAGGGAATTAGCTAGTCTCATGGCTCTGGGCAAAAACGAGTGGAAAGCATAATTGTATCGATGGAAAGGCACATTAAATGTTCTTACCTGCCTAGTTAAACGAGTTGGCACGGACAGGCAGATCTTATTAAGAAGCTGAGGACTGTTACAAATACCATTTAAGATGTTAAATAGCAAAAAAAGGTCTTTTTGTTTTCTACGGCTCACGAGAGAAGAGATGCCCAATTGATGCTGCCATGTGTTGTAATCCTGATAACTATTAAGCTTAAATGCTATATAGCGAAAAAAATTTTTTTGAACTTGTTCAATCTTCGTAATGTAAGTTATGTAGTGAGGAGACCAAACAGATGAGCAATAATCAAGATGGGACCTAACTAAGGAAAAGTAAAGAACTCTTATAGAATTTATGTTGGTAAAATCACGAGTTGTTCTTTTTACAAAACCCAACATTTTCATTGATTTAAAAATTCGGTTGAAATATCTCGAATAACACCCTGTCTAATAACTATAAATTTTGGAATGTATAATTCTATACTCTGTCCATCCAAGCAACGGAGTGTTCCAAAACAGTATCATGCATAGTGCACGTGATCTCCTCAACTCTGTATGGACAATGAATTCCGCCGGCCGATTGCAGTTAAATCCGATTGGCCAGCGAATGGAGGCATATTTATTTTAGCCAATAGATGCAAAGGCGCTTGGTGATCACGCATCTATCGTTGTTTGGGTCGCTCTGTTTGTTCGATGGATATAGTATAGTTTATTTTCTTGGAATATTTGATCGTTTTTGTGACTGATAAGGTAATTAGCGTGTTTATAGTCTTTTATTTTTATTCTGATCCGGTTTCTACCGATCGAATCTATACTTGTAATTTTATTATCTAATTCCGGATAGTGTGTAAGGATAATATCGCCGATTTCCAATGCATTAAGCCTACCTTTACTTTTTAATTCTTTATTCTCCACGTATATATGAAATGGCCCAAGATCATTAGGACTAAATATAAATACTTGTTTCTCCTTTGGTTTCTCTTGAGGAGCAGTTTTATCGATATCTTTTTTATCTCTTACTTGTTTTGTTTTACTTACAGTAGTTTCCATTAGGTCATCCCCTTCTGGAAATCCTGCAAATCCATCCTTCAAACCTGATTGTGAGGGGTCAGGGGGTTTACCCCCTGTATCAACACTCATTTAAGACTTGTTTTTACACTTATTTAGAATAGATACACCTTATATCGTTAAATTAATTGGGTTTGTTCACTTATTTGTTTTCGCAAATCGCTTAGGATCGTCGGCAGCAATAAATGTACAACCACTACGTTCGAGAGCTAATACGAAACTTGTTATCTCAGATTCGCTCAGTTCATTTCTAAATTTTCTTTCTTTCTTTTTGTTGATTTCTTAGTTTCTTTTGTCTTAGCATTGCCGTTTCTTTTTTTTTTAGGAATAATTTTTTTTCGACTATTTTTGGTTTGAGACGCTCGGTGACACACTTTTCATGCCTCTTACATGTAACAAACGATCAGACGATAGTCGACCTTTTTTTATCAGAGAAAAACCAACTTAGTGTCGATTTTCTCAATTTCATCATCTTTCCATTTACTGACACATTCAAGAATCGAATATCATTGTCTTTGCTTTTCCCTAAATAGTCTGTAATATTGATCTCAAAATCTTGAGCAGACTCAGGAGAAGAGGACAACTTATTACGGATAACTTGAAAATCTTGATCTATTTCTTCAGACACTTGACATGAATCTTCACCATCATCTACTATTATATCTGGTTCATTATCACTGTTATTTTCAAGAATTGTTCTTTCATCATCATCTTGTTAGAGTTCTCATTTTCTGGACTTGGAATTGTCAAAGATAGTTCATATTCACAAATGGCTCTACTGATTTCATCCAGGCTTAGATTTATGTTCAATTCTATAGCATCCTGTATTGCGTCTTCCTTGCCTTTCTCTTATATCTGCAAAGATCGGTATGGGCATAGAATCCAAATCGGATGTCTTACTTCTGCCTAGTTTCTCAGACTCTCTCTTGGAAATACACACTGCTCTCCTAAAAATAGAAATAGTGACGTTTATGTTGATCAAGACAAGAATACATTAGATTTGACAGATAAATAATGTAAATGTATCAAATTTAACTCATTGGATGTATTGATCAATAAATTACTAGATCTATAAAGTAATTTTAAAAAAACCTGCAGTATTTAATATTTTTACCTTTTAATATAAAATTAGCTGCTTCCTGAACACCATTGGAATAAATAGAGCAAATTTTGCCAAGAAGGACTTTTCCATTATTGTATATAACATTTCAACTTAAGAAACATAGACATTTTGCCAATTTTTAAAAACAGGAATTCTTTCAGCTAATTATGAAGAGGCCTTTGCTGAGCTTAAACGCTTAGAAGATGAATCAGAGCAATCATCTCACACAGAAAATGAAGATACCTCAACTGAAAATATTGATAAAAACAAACATAGAGAGTCTGATTTTTTATATTATGCAGAAAACAGCGATTTTGGTGATGATGAGGAAGATCTTCCTATTCCACCAAAGCTTCCCGCCCAAGTTATACCGAAAACATTTGCTACTTTAAAACCTGTTTTACTTAGTTAAGAGAAGCAGAGAATAAACCAACCAACCAACTTGTCAGGGTGCATGTCAAAGTGAAAAATGTTTAAGTGAGTCCTCTAATCAGTCAATCAAATAAATATATTTAATTAAATAGTTTCGAAAATTATTTATCAATTCTCATATTTTTTCAGAAATTCTAGAGCGAGTACTCCGTGATGTACAGATACTTAAAGCAGATGTTAAAAATTAACTACAAATGGCGAATAATGACAAGTTGGCAGACTACCAGACTCATTTTCAACTTATGAAGAGCTTCAAATCTTTAATCAGAAGTTGTCTGATCAAGATTATTTCAATAAAATGGTAAGTCTTGTTGAATTATTTTATAAAAAAATTATGTGTATAGATTCCAAATTAAAGTTCTTTAAAATATTCATTTTCAGATTGTAGAAAACTTCTAATTTTTAACTAGCTCTTACAGAATAAACAAATTCTAAAGTTTTAATGAACAATACCAGTGAATACTTAGTTTTAGAAATGTTAATGCCAATAGGTATCAAAATTAATAATGGTAAAAATCTTTTTTTAGAAAAAAAAAATTGGTTAATCAAATGATCTTGAAGGTAAATTTTCAGAAATATATACCTCGACCAATGTAGCTTGAGACTTCAAATGCGCAGACAGAGAAAAGAGAAAGCAAACGAAAAATAATGATAACAATAGTATGCCTGCGAGGTGACTGATACGGAGAGCGGGGAGACTTACAGCGTCGTCACATTGGCTACTTGCGTAATAAGGAGGACTGGTTTGAAGAGAAACTCTATGTGAATTTATATCAAACATTATTAAAAATCAAAATATCGACAAAAGCTAAATATGTGTGGTACGGTGCGAAACAAATTTTTTTCTGGTGATTGGGTCAGCAAGGAATATAAATGTGCATATCTTTTCAATTTTACTTGAATATAAATCCGCGCTTTATATATCAGGTAACATCTTGTAATTGTCTTGAAAGCTGAATAGCCAGCAGGTTAAAAAATCCTAAATAAAAGTCACTAAGTATTTTTAATAAATGAAGCTTGAATAATTCAAGGTTTCTAAGACCTATTTATATTAATAATAATTATATTATAGTATATCACTTTACCAAAATTTAAAAATAATAGAATATAATGTAAAAATAGTAGATATTATTTATAAAATTGTAAATAATTTAGACGAAGAATCACTATCCGGTTCGTTTTGGACGAAATTATTCACACTTACAGTGCTGCAACCTTCTACCTCTTCAAACTCCAGATTTCTTGAAGAGCTTTCCCAATCAAAATCGGCCCCATTTTCCGCAAAATGCCTTTCGGAATCAGTTTCGTCAGTATTACTTTCTCCACTTGAATCATCATCATTCAAATTTATAAGTTGTCGATTACTTGATCAAGAAGTGGTTCTTTCTCCATATATTCTTTCTTTTTAGCATGATCACAACGTGATTTCCAGTCATCGACTGAAAAGTTATTGAAAAAATCGTCGCATAACCTCATTAAATTTGAATGAAACATTTTAATCTGCTACATACTGTTTCATTGCGTCCCAAACTAATTCTATTGGATTAAGTTCAGGGTGATATGGTGGTAATCTTAAAACATCGAACCCGTTTGATAAAAAACAAATAATCAATTTTGTATCTTCTGTAATTTGGTTTGTGAGTTTTAATTATTTCATACAATTGAGGCTTCAGCAAGCTATCGTTAAACGAAATATTCCGTTTCTTCAAACAGTCTTGCATGAGCGCATTTCTTGTTGAGGTTGGCATTGGTTCTAATAGTTTATTGTGATATGGGGCATTATCGATAACAACCACACTTTTTGGTAATAGATTTGGCATCAGCTTCTCTTTGACCCATTTCTCATAATTATTGTAATTCATTTCGTTGTGATAATCACCAGATTTACAATTTGATTTCCACCGTAGGTAAGCATTAGGAATAAACCCTTTTTCACTACCAGCATTAACAATTATTAGACGAGGTCCTTTACTTGTTGGTTTCATCATACCCAAACAGCTTTTATCGCTCCATCCGTTCTCATGTGTATGACTGGAGTGGATGTAAGTCTCATCGCATTCGCTCTCTGTAAAATTTTATTTTTCTCAAAAATAATAATCTCAGATGTCTGATTGAGTGACGTTCAACTAAAATTGTTCGATCTTTCCTCACCTTTTTCCAACGTTATCCTAATTGGTGAATTTATTTTCTTAATGACTCTACCCCCTTTATATTCAAAATCATCGCAAAATTTTTTGTACAAGTTTTTAAGAGTTGGTACGGTTTTCTCAGTTATGTGATAATTAAGAATCGTTTTTCTTAGCTGAGTTTTTTCCAAGTGATATTTTGGTTTTTCTGCCAGGTCTTTTCTTTTGTGGGGTTGAAAATGAATGTACTTTTCTATCATCCACCATTTTACTTTCTTTAGATTTACATAAAGCAGCTACAACACGTTCAGAAACTTCAAATATAAACATAATTATGTATTAATACTTTTCCGCAGTTTTTTGTGTTCAAAGACTGGACAATAGAAAACAAAAATTTGATGTTTTGGTGAAACTTCTTGAATGCTTGCAAAAAAATAGTTTCAATAAGGATTTAGATACATTAGCAAGTCTTGAATAGGATAAGCAGTTTTTAAAATTGAACACATTTATACTTTATTTCTACCCGACCCGTTTTACAAAGTAATATTCTTTGAATCACCAGGAGCTGTTATAAAAATTGTTATAAATATAAAATAATCTAATCTAATTTTTATGACAACTCCTGACGATACAAAAATTACATTATTGAAACATACCTTAGAAAGAAATATAACAACTTCCTGCCTTGTCGCTTGCTCTTTCATGAATCTTATATAGCATATCTTGATAATGATTCAACTAAAGAGTAGTATAGATTTTTCAAGTATTGTATATCCAAAATGGTTTTTAAATACCTAAAACGATATAATAGTGGTCTTAATGTCCTTGTCGTATTATTAATGTGAACATCCCATTTTAGGTGTCGATAATAGTGATACTTCCTAGATACTTGTAAGTTTGCGTTACGTTTAGTTTGATATCGCCAGAAATTTTTTTGATTATTAGATTATGAGATAAAAGATTATAGTCGCACTGATATAAGAGGAGTAATCCACCTCGTCAATAGGATTAAACACAGTTCTATTGAGCTAGCCATAATCCCTCGGGATTGAACGGCCATGATGATGATGATGATGATGATTTGATGTTTGTACTCGGGTAGGCCTCTTATGTTATGTGAAAATGGCATAAAATTTGATTTGTCGTAATTAATTGTTAACAATTTGTGACTGAAACAATCAAATATTTTCCCTAAATCTTGTTCGGCTGAATTTTTTAAATTCTTCCATGTATTATCATATAATAGCGGTATCATCCGCAAAACTTAGTAAATTACCAGCAAATTGTGAGGAAAACGCAAAGGACAGGTTTATTACTTTCTAGACATTTAGTGATATTATCAACCAATTTACTGATAGCATCTGCCGTTGATAAACCTTCTCTGAAATCAAATTGTTTTTCCGAGAGCACGTTATTGTTGTTTAGGAATTTTTTAACTTCTTTTTTAAAGTTTTTTCGAATATTTTGGCCAGGTTCGTAATAAGTGAAATTGGTCTATAATTGTTTATATCCTGTGAATCTCCTTTTTTGTAGATAGGAGTAATTATAGCCTTTTTGAAATCCTGAGGAATTTTATTTGTTACAAAAATCCTATTTACTAAATGACATAACGGCAGTGCTATAAGATCAGCTGTTTCCTTAAACACTCCTGATTTTATCAATAGATATCGAAGAATAAAAATATATTATTCCAACGTTTTGACAAAGTTTTGAAAAATAATTTTTCAAAAACAGTGACCGTTCAACGAAGAAGAAACAACTACTTCCCGGGCTACATGCCCTTTGTCAAAGCGTTGGAATAATATATTTTTATTCTTCGATAAATACGACAATTTTACAGGAAACTGTAATAATTCATTTTTGTTTCAAGCCCACGTGGCTTGTTGTCTCATTCGAATTTTGGTTTGTGACTTAGAGGTGAGATGTCGCTATTTTCGCAACTAAAACATTTCCGTAACTGGACGATATGTATAGTTGTTGATTATAGTCACATTTCAGTCCGGGATTGACTCTCGGACGATAACATATACCTTGTACTGATGAGGCGCAATACGCCGAAACCGGTCTACAAGTTATGTTGTCCCTTCTAGTTGCAAACCAGAATGGTTGGTTTAAATCTTGAAGATTTACCAACCCCGTTTGACTTAGAAGTGTAATTCAATGTCTGTCGGGGCATGTAGCCCGGGAAGTAGTTGTTTCTTCTTCGTTGAACGGTCACTGTTTTTGAAAAATTATTTTTCAAAACTTTGTCAAAGCGTTGGAATAATATATTTTTATTCTTCGATATCTATTGGTAAAATGCTTTACTAAATACGACAATTTTACAGGAAACTAATAATTCACTTCTGATTTTAAATAGTCAAACCCTGGAGCTTTCTTGTCTTTTAGAGAATTTTTAACTGTTACAAGTTCTTCCTCATTTGTAGGTGTAAGGAAGAAAGAGTTTAGGTGTATTTTAGAGCAAGCTGGAGATGTGTTCGGTTTCATTATTTTTTCTGCATACGTCTGTCCTACTCCACTAAAAAAAGTGTTGAAGCATCTGCAATAAGTTTAGGGGTTTTAAAAATTTGATTATTAGTTGTGCGAATTTGTGTAATTTCTGTTTCCGTTTTATTGTCTAGGACTTTTCTTATGACTTTCCATAAGTTTTTATTTACCTTTTTGTTTATATTTATTTGCTTTTTTTAATACTCATATTTAGCTTTCCTGATCAGCTTATTTAATTGTTTTTTATAGTTAAATAATTCCAATTTCTTTTGTTCATTATTATGCTCTAATTTATACTGACGATATAACCTATTTTTTGTCATTATCGAATTTACGATGCCTTCAGTTATCCACTCACCATGCTTAATTTTAGATTTTTTAATTTTTTTTACTGTTGTGTTTCTAGTGATACTAGTTTTAAGTAGAATGGTTATCATATTTGTTAGCTTGCCAACATCTGTTTCATTATAATACATTATCCAATCTTGATTATTAAGATCCATTCTTACATTTTCATAATTTATATATAAAATATCCCTTTTTCTACAATTTACGTGCTGGCTAACTACTGTACTAGGAAAACCTAGAATTGTTGCTCGATGGTCCGTTATATTGTTTTCAAATACCATGGAAATCCAATAATTTTCATAATTTGGTATATTGCTTTTCAGATAAATATGGTCTAAACAGTTTGCAGAATCTCCATGTACCCTAGTGAGTTTATTTATCATTGATATGAAATTATACTCACTTGGTACATTCAGATAAAATCATTAACAATATTTTTGGAATCAGTATTAATTTTTATATTTATGTCACCTATCAAAATATGCATGATATTATTTTTATTTTGCGTTTTTTCTAAATACTTATTCAGTTCCCCAATAAAAACCTCTTTATTAGTTAAGGAGATCTGTATACACAAATTAATTTAACCGTTTTGTGGTTATTCAGGGTAATACTTAACTGTACAGCTTTGCAGTAACTAATAAAAACAGTGTAAAAAGTGTAATCATACCATGTTAAATATACCACCACCCCATCATTTTTATTTAGGTCACCATCATTATACATCATCGTATATCCAGGTAGACTCTATAAACTTGAATCTAATATTCTATAAGTTTCTGTGAAAACTAAGCAATCATATTGACACTTCATTTGAGTCATATTAGTCTTAAATTCATGTACATTTTTGCTAAGACTATTTATATTTTGGTGATAAAACTTCTAAAATACCCACTGCTCTTTTTCATCCCAAATTTTATTTAGTTCGTTTAAATCAAACATTTCCTTCGTTTCCACTTGTTTTTCATTAATATCCCTAATATATGTGTCCATCATGAATTTTATCTAATAGTGTGTTTCTTAAAGAAATATATAAACATTGCACTTTTACAATATAAAGAAAAATAAATTAGTAATTTACTCCGATACCTATTCTAAAAATAAAAAATAAGAAATAAAAAAAGATGATGTAGGTAACTAACCAATCAAGTACTATATTGAATTAACTGGAATTCAGTTGTGAGCCCCAGTATTTAGTAATATTTATTAAATTTTAATTACTAGTATTCCGTTAATGGTATAAATATAAATTTTCAGTTGGATAGAAAAGTTTACCCCTATAAAGTTAGCAGAGCCACTTGCAAACAAATCGATGAAACCTATTCCAATAATTGTCGAGAATTTGTCGTGAACGTAAAAAAATTTGTCGCGCTCTTAGTTTTTTTTATATGGGGTGGCTCTGCTAACTTAATATTAAGTTAGCAGTGCCACCCATAAGTAAATATCAAAAAGCATCAAAATTGTTACGAATAATTGTCGAAGTCCACCTGACGTAAAAACAAGCAAAAAATCCATTCCTTATAGCATATATATACCTTTTTCTTGGAATTTCCTGGTTTTTGAAGAAATTTCGCATTTTTGGCAACAGCGCATAAGTATAATGACATTTTACGTGTTTTCCATATCATTATTGAAGAATATAAAGTTTTTTTAAGCAACTTCCTATTTTTCAGAAGGAAAAAAAACTATGTTTCAAAGCTGAATGATAGAAATATTTCTGTCGTATTCCGAGCTTACGAGGTAAAATAAAAACTATGAACTTCGCCAACAATGAATATATTGCTTGAATTTTTAACAGAATTACTATATGGTTGACGGCCGGTGCACGTTGTTAACTCCCCTTGTCAGTACCAAGTGTTCTTCCCACAAACAATACGCCGCCTACGAACAACACGAGAAAGTGATTACCTACCAGGCAGGCAACACGCAACACGGCCGCGTGCTGTGCAAAATATGCTTCAGTTCGGCCACTCCTGGAAGGTGGCGTCCACGACACAGGGCTAATTATCAATTCGTGCACATTCCGTTTTCCTTTCACATCAAAATACGATATACAGTATTAAACTCAAAAAGAACACTCGTAATACCTGTATAAAAGACGGTTACATAATCATAACATTAAAATGGAAAAATGAACAAAATAACCACATAAGTAATAGGCACTTAACAAGGCCCTGAAAATAAAATAATACATTACTATTGTCACTGAAATATAATAAAATCAAATACCTATCCAGCATGCTTGCATTCCAAAGAATCGTTCTTGGATACTAGCTTGAGTCTTTCAGAGGACAAAATACCCTTATAAAGCCTACCACTTTGCTGTTCCCCCTCTACATCTTGTACAATATACCTATCATGATCGAGTACCCTAGCGACAACATAAGGCCCCCGATATTTAGCCCGTAGTTTTCGACTGTCCCCCGTAGCGGGTATTTGGTCCTTGACCATGACTAAATCCCCAACGTCATATTTAATAATTTTCCCTTTATTTTTATCATAGTATTTGGATAGTGTCTTTCGATTCTCCTCCAAACGTTTTGATACCCCTGCATTTAGATCGTTTGACGTTTGTCCCATACTTTTACATAAATTTAAGTCTTTTATTTCCATAGTAAGTGGGTTGTCATTTAAGCCCACATTTCGGTGTCTGAAAACAAGTTCAAACGGTGTACATTTAGTAACCCGATGCACTGTCGTATTTAGGCTCCACTGGATATTAAAAATTAATTCGTCCCAGTCAGAGACTTCATCAGATTCACAATTAAGGCTGGTTGATAGACAAGTCAAAATAGTTTTGTTGAGACGTTCTATTTGACCGTTACTCCGTGGCGTACCTGCCGCGATTTTGACATGAATAATAAAATGTTCTTTACAAAAATTCTCAAATTCGAGTGAAGTAAAGGCTGTACCCCTATCTGTTATGATCCTAAATGGTTTCCCATAATGGGAAATGAACTCCCTCAGGAATAACAGTGTTTCTAAAGTGGTTGTGTCGGGAACTGCTTTAATAACAGCATACTTTGAAAATCCGTCAATTAATCCGATAATATATTTGTTTTCACTCTCAGTGCGTGTAAACGGTCCTAAATGATCGGCATGGACAGTATGAAAGCAAGTATTGCCTTTCTCAAGCGGATGTAAATATCCTGTGACCCTCGTATTCGGTATCTTATGATAAATGCAACTAATACATCGATTAATGTACTTATTCGTGAAATCTCGCATTTTTGGAAAATAATATGCCTCTTTTAATTTTTCAACAGTTTTGTCGGTCCCTAGATGGTTAATGTTACGATGTGCTTCGCTTACGACGTCGTATCGTAATTCATCAGGTATATAAAGTCGCATATGTCCGTGTTTGTGTTTATAGACCCTACCATTGACAAGCGTAAATTTTGATTGCGCGTCATTATCTTTTATATTGAGTTTATCCTGGATCGCGTTAATCTCTGGAGATGTTCTCTGCATGGCTGCAATCCAATCGGTGGTTATAGTAACATGCATTACTGGTAATCCTACCAGATCGGTTTCTTTACCTTCCTCTGCCGGGTATCTACTTAATGAATCTGCTACTGAGTTTACTGCTGCTGAATGATAATCTATGTCATAATCAAACTCCGACAATCTTATAAACCAACGACCGATTCTAGGGTTAAGGTCACGTTTGTTTTGTAACAACTTCAAGCTGTTACAGTCTGTCCTGATTATGAAGTGTTTTCCTATGAGATAAACTCTAAATCTTTCGACCGAATTGACAATGGCTAACGCCTCTAATTCATATGAATGATAACGCGATTCTTCTGGTGTAGTTTTCCTACTAAAATAACTAACCGGGTGTAGTTTCCCATCTTTGTATTTTTGATACAGTACCCCACTTAATCCCGCTTGACTCGCGTCTGTATGTAATTCAGTATGTGCTTCCGGATCATAAATCCCTAAAATTGGTTGCGTACTTAGTAAAGTTTTGATATGACAAAAAGCTTCTTCTTGTAATTTTCCCCAACAATATGAATTACCCTTTCTTAATAAATCTGTTAATGGCTTGGCCAAAATAGCAAACCCCTTTATGAACCTTCTAAAAAAACTTGCCATCCCAATAAAACTTCTAATGCCGCGTAAATCTGGTGGTTTTGGAAAATTTACTATGCTGTTTAATTTTGCTTTGCCAGGGCCAATACCATCGTGGCTTATTTCAAACCCTAAGTATTCAAGCTTTGTCTTGAAAAAATGACATTTATTTAGTCCTAAAGTGAGATTAGCTCCACGTAGGGCATTTAAAACTTCTCTGAGGTTCCGTAGCCCCTCATCTATACTTTCAGAGGCGATTATAGTATCGTCTAAGTATGACAATGCTGTAGAGTACTTTAAATTACTCAGTACCAGTGTCATGAGCCTTTGAAATAATGAAGGTGCATTGCAGAGTCCAAATGGAAGCCTTTTAAATTGATAAGTTCCATCCGGAGTGATAAAAGCAGTTTTATCTCTCGATTCCACCTCCATTGGTACCTGGTAATAACCGCTTCTTAAATCTAAACTCGTAAAATAGCGTTTGTTGTGTAAAAGATCTAGTTGATCATCTATCCGGGCTAGAGGAAAATGATCTTTAACAGTTATTTTATTCAATGCTCGGTAATCAATACACAAGCGAACATCACCGGTTTTCTTTTTCACAAGAAGACATGGACTAGCATACTGCGAATATGAATCCTCTATTATATCAGCGTCCTTAAGGTCACTAATAATATCCCTAACTTGTTGTCTTTCGGGTATCGATAACCTATATGGTTTATAATATATTGTTTTGTCTGAAGTTAACTCAATTTTCATTTGTATTTTATCGGTCAATCCTAATTGCTTCATATTTCTTGCTATGATGTCTTTAAACTCATTCAATAAATTTAACAAATTATTCAGGTCGTCCCCTGTCAATTCTGTATGAATTTCTTCAGCTTTTATATCAATTGTATTTATTTCCCTATCTCCGCTACTAGCTTTAATGTCAGTACAAAAGTCATTTGTCTCATTTATTTTTGGTTTATTTATTTCTATTGAATTGATATCATTTACTTCATTACATTCCCCTGTTAATTCTACACAAATATCTGCTCTAGTCATACATTCACCTTTTTTAAAACAAATATCATCCCCAGATATATTTAAAATCGGTAAAATAGAAAAACCTTCATGATCAGTTTTTATTATGCATCTCGGTATAGCTTTCCCCTCTCGAATACCCCCTTCAACACATAATTCCTGATTTGTGAAATCACTACGTACAGCTACATGTCCTAAATAATTGTTTGGGATGCATGCATCTTGGTCTATTTCTAAATTTGTTTTTATGTCAGTGTTTAAATCACATGTCTCACCATCATTACATATTGTTTCAATCAAAAGTTCCCCATTTTTGCTAGTAATTTGTATACCTGGTTGTTCAGTAAATGGGTGTCCCACTATTAAAGGTACAACTTGTGATTCATCGGGTACAACATGAATTTTTACTTTAGCTTGAACCCCATCAATACATAAATTACCAGTAAAAAGTCCCAACGGTTTTACAAGTCCATTTCCATAGCCCACAAGAGGTTGTGTTTCTACTTCATAATATGAAAAACCCAAATCTCCAGCAGTGCTTTGTTTAAGTGTAACGCAACTACTACCTAAGTCTACATAACATCTTGTTTGTTTTTGATTTAGAATTGCATTTTTAAAATATTTTTTATGTGTATTTTCATTATTTATTATGAGAACAGTATTTCGATTACTACTACTACTACTACTGGGTATAGCATCCCTAACCGAACTCGAAACTTCATTATTTACACTTTGTTTATTTTTTGTTGGACAATTTCTCGCATAGTGTCCAGTCTGAGAACATTTAAAACAAGTTATTTTGTTGATGTTTTTAACTTGAATACCATTGTTCTTATTGTCACTTTTTGTAATATGAGGTTTGTTCGTACTCACCACAGTTTGTCTTCTTAGATGTTGTGCTCCTGCCTTCAAATCAGGCAGTAACTGATTAACTCTTTC
Source organism: Lochmaea crataegi (assembly GCA_947563755.1). Lineage (NCBI taxonomy): Eukaryota > Metazoa > Arthropoda > Insecta > Coleoptera > Chrysomelidae > Lochmaea > Lochmaea crataegi. The sequence goes on from OX387429.1 coordinate 41,530,711, forward strand.
ATACCTACTCAATGGTCCTAAATAGTCCCTGAATCGGGCATCACATAATCCATGAACAATCCACTCGATGGTTTCTGATGTTGACATTTCGCATTTGTTGCATTTTGCAAGCTTCTCAAAAAAGTATTCGACAATATCTTGATTGGGCTTAATTCTATAGTTCTGTGCTGCTAGTCTTAGATTTAGCTTACTTGCCTTGCACCCAAAAGTGTCTTCTAATATAGCTTTCCAATCAGCCCATGTTCTATTTTGACAGGGTAGGCTGTCTCTCCATGTTTTTGCTACTCCAGTTAGTTTAGATAAAGCATAATGTTTAACTGCCACCTCGTCCCAATCGTAAAGTTCTCCAAACTCCTCGATTTTATTTATCCATTGGTCGATTTCGATGTCGTTTTTGACAGGATCAAATGCTGGTAATACATCTTGCATATTCTGAAAATAGCGTGTAACATTGCCTGCACTCTCTGTCGCTACTTGTGGCTCTTCGTATTTAGACATGGTAACAAAATAATGACCTTTGTTGACCTTCGTTGACCTCCACAGAATAATATTCCTGCTTCCAGCTTCCAACCCAAATCCCTTGGGCAATGCCTACAGTACAATAATATTTGTAATAATCAACCGATGTCACGTGCCGTGTTTCTGAATCTCTCTGAAACAGTAGCTTATTACTTTTCCCGCGCACCAGCGGCAAACACTTTTCAGCTCGTATCTTTTCAATAAAAATGTTCACTTTCATGTAAATCCCACTTCTGAATAAACTGTCGTATTCCGAGCTTACGAGGTAAAATAAAAACTATGAACTTCGCCAACAATGAATATATTGCTTGAATTTTTAACAGAATTACTATATGGTTGACGGCCGGTGCACGTTGTTAACTCCCCTTGTCAGTACCAAGTGTTCTTCCCACAAACAATACGCCGCCTACGAACAACACGAGAAAGTGATTACCTACCAGGCAGGCAACACGCAACACGGCCGCGTGCTGTGCAAAATATGCTTCAGAAATATTTCTTTTTCACAGTAGTACACTTATATAACTATGTTGATTTATTATTTTTTCAATAAGAATTTATCTGAACAATTGTCAAATGACCAAAACGTATTTGTCGTGGGGTATTTGAATTTCCTGAAGCAAAAAACTAAGTGATCGGTAAAAGTTCATAATTTTTATTCTCCATCAGTAGGTATCTACGCAACGTATGATGTATAATTTTTTGGTTCAGGAATCTATAAAACGTATTGTCCAATGATAAAAACGAGTGTGTCGTGGAATCTCCAGATCTCCATGAGCGAATGAAAAAAATATTCCGATTTCTCAGTTATACACCCAGGTAACTTGGTCGAATATAATTTTTTTCATCCAGAAATGTACTAAAGAATTGTCGAATGACCGAAATGTAATTGTCGTGAACACAGAAAAAATGTGGCGCTCTTAATTTTTTTGATAGGGGGTGGCTCTGCTAACTTATTATTAAGTTAGCAGTGCCACCCACAAATTAATATGAAAAAGCATCACAATTGTTACGAATAATTGTCGAGTAATTGTCGAAGTCCATCTGACGTAAAAAAAAACGCAAAAAATCCATTCCTTATAGCGTATATTTACCTTTTTCTTGGAATTTCCTGGTTTTTGAAGAAATTTCGAATTTTTGGCAACAGCGGATAAGTATAATGACATTTTACGTGTTTTCCATATCATTATTGACGAAAATAAAGTTTTTTCAAGCAACTTCCTATTTTCCAGAAGCAAAAAAACTATGTTTCAAAGCTGAATGATAGAAATATTCCTTTTTCACAGTAGTACACTTATGTAACTTTGTTGATTTATTATTTTTTCAATAAGAATTTATCTGAACAATTGTCAAATGACCAAAACGTATTTGTCGTGGGAAGCAAAAAAACTAGGTTATTGGTAAAATTTCATTATTTTCATTCTCATATATACGCATCGTGTGATGATTTATTATTATTTTTTGGTTCAGAAATTTATAAACTTATTGTCCAATGACCGAAACGAATTTGTCGTGAAATCTCCAGATCTTCATGAGCGGATAAAAGAAATAATCCGATTTCTCAGTAATACACCTAGGTAACTGGTTAGTTATAATTTTTTTCATCCAAAAATATACTGAACATTTGTCGAATGACCGAAATGTAAGTGTCGTGAACACAGAACAAATATCGCGCTCTTAATTTTTTTTATAGGGGGTGGCTCTGCTAACTTAATATTAAGTTAGCAGTGCCACTCACAAATAAACATCAGATATCATCACAATTGATATGAATAATTGTCGAGTAATTATCGAAGTCCATCTGACGTAAAAAAACGCAAAAATCTATTCCTTATAGCATATACCTTTTTTTGGTAAAAATTTATTATTTTTTACGCACCGAATGTTGATTTATCATTATTTTTCGGTTCGGAAATCCATCTAATTATTTTTATGGTTACATTTTACATCAGTTTTTTAAATACCATAAAATCTTATTTTTTTTACATTTTAAGTATTTTTAAACAGCCTTTGACGACAAAATGTATTACATTTTAGACAATAGAGCTCTATCTATTATTCTAGGCCGGTCAAGAAGTTGAACGCACTTTGTTTATATGTTAGCTTTTTTCTCTGTTCTTGAATCATTATATACATTATACACTGTGTTCATTTGAAAAGGACCCACCCTTAATATTTCAGAAATGGGACATATTAGAAAGAAATTCCGAATCAAGTCAACTTTTAACTTGAGGGGGACACTTTTTAGCGCTAATGTCATAAACGTCAGATTCACCCCCTCCCTCCTGGAGATACTCCTTGAATTTTTTCAAATGGCATTAGGTATCAAGTCATACCTCATTTAAAAGGTCTGGTTAATATCTATTCAATCATTTTGTTTTGCCTTTGATCCTAGCCTTCCATTGCTATTTAATCGTTGTTTAAAATTGGCTCTCTTTCAACTTTTCGTATACCCCGTATTGTGTTATGATATAAAGACTCTGAAGAATAAAAAATTTACAAATAGTAAAAGACAACTGTTAACAAGACATAACTGTTATTTAATCGTGTCAAAGTGACCACCGGTAACATTCAGGCAATCAAAGTTGAAAGAGAGACATTTTTAAACAACGATTAAATAACAATGGAAGGCTGGTATCAAAGGCAAAACAAAATGATTGGATAGAGCTTCGCCAGACCTTTTAAATGATGTATGACTTGATACCTAATGCCATTTGAAAAAATTCAAGGGGTATCTCCAGAAGGGAGGGGGTGAATCTGATGTTTATGTCATTAGCGCCAAAAAGTGACCCCCTCAAGTTAAAAGTTGACGTGTTTCGGCATTTCTTTCCAATATGTCGCATTTCTGAAATATTAAGGGTGGGTCCTTTTCAAATGAACACAGTGTATACATATACTATACATTTTTTCTGCGTCCATACATACATTTAGGTCATTCGACAACTGTTTATTTCAATTCTGGATGAAAAAAAAATGGTATATTAAAGTAAAGTGGATAAAAAGGTCTTCAAAACATGGGCGATTATACGAGCACGACGGCACAGCCGGAGTGCTCGGAATAGAGCAACAGTGACATCAGTATATCATCTTTCGTTGTCATGTTATATATTGTTGTCACCGCAGTGCTTAAAAGTGAATTTTAATATTGATTTTTTTAATTAGTATAGCAGAATCGCTGTTAATACCGCAAAAATCTGATGATGCGTATTATTATATACTCCTGTCACATCAATAATCAAAAAATTGTCATTCAGACCTCAAATTTCACTGTTGTTGATGTTGCCATGGTAACGTTGAAAAACACGCGATTTTAACACGCCGAGGCGTGCTTTGGATGGGTTAACCAATGGAAAAAGAATAATTAGTCAAGAAAACAGTGTATTCTGTGTAAAATAATTTTTAAAAAATTGCAAAGCGCTTTCGGCTGTTAAGCCATCATCAGTGCGATACTCGTCAAGTATGTACAAGAAACCAAATTAAAAAGTCGACAACACATTGATTAAGCAATCATAAAGAATTTACATTAAATTTAAAATTTAAATTGTTCCCCTGTTTTGGGGTACACTATTGTTAACTTTTAAACATTTTCAAAAATTAAAGTTTTTAGCTACACGTGTTTATAGGAACGGAAAATGAAGTGACTTCAATGCACTTGTTACATAAGTGTACTACTGTGAAAAAGAAATATTTCTATCATTCAGCTTTGAAACATAGTTTTTTTGCTTCTGGAAAATAGGAAGTTGCTTGAAAAAACTTTATTTTCGTCAATAATGATATGGAAAACACAATGTCATTATACTTATCCGCTGTAGCCAAAAATTCGAAATTTCTTCAAAAACCAGGAAATTCCAAGAAAAAGGTATATTTACGCTATAAGGAATGGATTTTTTGCGTTTTTTTTTACGTCAGATGGACTTCGACAATTATTCGTAACAATTGTGATGCTTTTTCATGTTAATTTGTGGGTGGCACTGCTAACTTAATATTAAGTTAGCAGAGCCACCCCCTATAAAAAAAATTAAGAGCGCGACATTTGTTCTGTGTTCACGACAATTACATTTCGGTCATTCGACAATTCTTTAGTACATTTCTGGATGAAAAAAATTATATTCAACCAAGTTACCTAGGTATATAACTGAGAAATCGGAATATTTCTTTCATTCGCTCATGAAGATCTGGAGATTCCACGACAAATTCGTTTTTATCATTGGACAATACAGTTAACAGAACCAAACAAGAGCCCTGGGTGGGCGTGTCCATGTCGCTGTAGTTGTATTCTTGTGATAACAATCGATATTTTGAATCGATGACCAAATATCGATACTATAAGTGTCAACTGTCAAAAGATATGTAAACAAAATCAAACTTGCTAAAAATTTAACCCTAAATATTGATAAAAAAATAAGTATTTGACCAAAAATAAAACTACCATCTTTTCTAAATGTATATTTTAAAATTTCATGACTGTAGTAATGTCGAAAAAAAAAAAGGGTCAAGTTTGTATTGGAAGCAACAAAATATGAACTGGTTATGTAGCCTATTCCTACATCTGTCTGCTTACACATCAGGATCTTTTGGAGTAGAACGTCGAATCCATCCATTTGTTAACTTTGTGTTTAATTCAAATTGATAGTGTGACCAATTTCGTATATTTAGATTTGTCATTTTTTCCAGTGTTCATTTCTCTTAACAGCCGAAAGTTACAAGCGCATAACAGTGTTAATATTGGAATATACACTTCACCACTACCAATTAGCTAAGTCTTATATATTTGGTTGTTGTTATAAACAAGACTGTATGGCAATAATTTTGTGTGATTTGTCTAATATATAAAAATATTAAATGCTGTTCTACTTCAATTCATTTGCTTCATTCAAACACAACAGTTAGATATTACAAACTATTATTTAATCAACAACATTTTTAAGTTTCCCATTACAAAAGAACCAATTACTAAAATAAATAGGTAGATATTTCATTAGCATATGTACCTAACAAATTACATTCTAAGTTAAGTCCAAAAAAATGAAATTAATCAGAAAATTGATGTGGAAAACCTAGTTATATTTTTTGTAAATGATATTACTTATTCAGTTGGGTTCACAAATAAAACAATTTTTCATTTTTTTAATTTAATACAAACTTATAATTAAATATTAATACAGAGGTTCCAATTGAAAAAAATTGTAAATGACTTCATTAATTGAAAGTATTATACATTATATTTTGAAAAGACATTAGATTGCAAGCAAAATTCAACCTGTATTGCATTAAAATTGTTTATTTAGCTTATAATGAACCATGTATGTCTTATATGTTCATGTAATGAGTTTATGTGTTACTTTATAGCACAAGATATTAAAGATGAACAAAATAAAACACTGTAGTTTACAAAAATGTTATTCAGTTTATTATTCATCACTCTCACTTTCATATTCAACACTCTTACTTTCGTATTCATCACTCCCACTTTCATCTGATGAACCAGTGTTAACAGTGAAACACATATTTTCCACCACATCATCTAATAGTCCATCATTCCTCCACATTTCCTCAGCTATATGGTCCACATGGTCGCAGTGTTTGTTCCATTCCGAAGAACCAACTTCATCAAAGGCTGCTCGAACTAATTGTTCTATTTGAGCAGCACTTTGAGAAACATTTTTCATTGCCACTTTATGTTTAACGCTACTCCATATTAGCTCAATCGGATTGAGGTCACAATGATATGGTCGTATCACAGTATGTCCATGTTTTTTCAACAACTCATCCACATAGTATGTTTTAGAATGGTTGAAACGTTTGACGAGATCCAGAAGTTCTGCTTTAAGCATATCACTTGTTGTTGAGATGCCATTTGCTTCAAGCTATTCTCTAATAATATGCTTCCGAGTTGATTGGGTTGGTGGCTTATTAATTTGAACACTGTGGTAAGGCGCATTGTCCATAACCACAATACCATTAGGAGGTAGGTTTGGTATTCATTGTGTTTCTTACCAGTTCATAAAATTTGTATGGTTCATGTCATCGTGATAATCCCCTGATTTGCTTTTTGACTTGAAAATTAGTAGTCCATTCTTCACAAACCCATAATGTCCACCAGCGTGTACTATTATGTACCGTTGACCAGCTCTGTTGGATGTACACACTCCAGGTTCATCTTCCGATTGCCAGCATTTACTAACGCCATATGATGGATGGATATAAGTTTCATCCAAATAAGTTGTGACCCAGGGCATCATTATCCCTCAACCTTCTTAAATAACGAGCCCGCCAAGCTACAATATCATTACATTCCATCAAAAATTTTTTTTTATTGTGGCATTTCTTATAGTGATGTAACGGAGGTCCGGCTCACCTACTGACTCCGGCCACATCCGGCCTGAAGCCGGAATTCCCGACTTCGGCATTATTGGCACCGGAGATAGGCCGGAGGAATTATTTTTTAAACTTGAATAAAAAATAAGAAAAAATGTAAAAAAAAACGTTTTATTTTAAATATGATTCAAAAAATGACAAAACTAAAATAGGTATATTCTCTAGTACTCAAAATTTAGACGGGGAAGATTATGGTGAATAAACAATAATTTCTCAGCATTTCGGGGAGTAAGTCTATTACGTTTATCTTCATATATGTTTCCCGCTTCCGAAAAACTTCGTTCTGAGTAAATACTGCTAGGTGGAGAGGATAAATATTTTATTGCCAATTTCACCAAATCAGGAAAAGCATGTTGGTTATCTTTCCAAAATGAAATGGGATTCGATTGTCTATCATTGAGTGGGAGTAATAGATAGGCAGAAATTTGCTTTGACAGATCCTTGTTTTTCTTTAACCTATATTGGTTTTGATTTTGATATTCGATGCAGATTGGGCAATTTCTTTGTAACAGTCAAAAATTGAATCACGTTTCCGCTTTGAAGAAGGGGGAGAATCCCCAATGCTAGGCTGTTACTGGAAGATTCACTTGAATATCCATCATTATTAGATATTTCATCTTGTTGAAGTTTAAGTGCCTCCACTAATAACAACCGTTTAACATTTTCACCTCTTTCATCATCAGCACTATCTGCAGTAGAAAAAAAGGCCACTTTGTAGCGCGGATCTAAAATTGTTGCCAACGAACAGTTTTCGTTTTTCTCGTATTCTCCAAACCTTTTGTGAATTTCTTCCACTGAAGTTTGTAGTAAAGTGCCCAGACCAAATGGGTGAACTTTTGATAAATATTTATTGAGCATTACAATAGAAGGAATCACATCAGATAAATATGAGTCTGTACTGCTAAGCTGTCTTGTAAGTTCCTCGAATGGTGCTAACAAAGTTAGCAGAGAACCAATTAAATCCCATTGTGTTTTGGTCAAATTACCAATGTTATTTTCATTAGCATAAATTGATAAGCATCTTTTTTGTTCATAAAGGCGCTCTAGCATATAGAATGATGAATTCCATCTGGTTTGGACGTCTTGAATTAATTTTTTATTTGGTAGGGGTCATTTTGAATTTGTTTAAGTTTGTCACAGGCTAAAGACGAATGACAAAAATGACCCACAATTTTTCTAGCCACTGCCAACGTGTCAATGACTGCTCTTTGCGATTTTAAGGATGATATAACCACTAATTGTAAGGAATGTATAAAACATGAAAAATTTTCAACTCCTAATTCATTGCAACCTTTAACCATATTGGATCCCCCATCTCTAATTATAAGATGTATCTGAGACTTTGTTAAATTCCATGATCCTAGCAAATTTTCAAATTTGGCACAAATATTTACACCTGTGTGGGATCCAGAAAAATGTTCGCAATTCAAAACAGCATTGTATTTTATGAAGGAAATTGGATCTATCCAGTGACCAGTCAAACTTATAAAGCTTTCATTGTTTTCTTGGCAAGTCCAAATATCCGAGGTTAATGAAATGTGCTCAGCTTTTTCTAACAGTACACTTATTTTATTTCTCAAGCGGCCATAAATATCGGGAATTATGTTGTTGGAAAAATAAATTCTGGAAGGAAGGTTATACTGTGGTAAAGCATGAGACATTAGTCTTGTAAAACCCTCATTAGTAACAATTGAGTAGGGTTGATTATCTAAACATATCATTTCAGCTATTTTATAATGAACTTTAACTGCACGACTGTCCATAATGTCCCATATTTTTTTTTTATCTATTACTTTTTCTAATGATAATTGAATTTTGCTTCCTTTTTGTTCATTGTTTTCAGTTTCTTTAACTTTGTCTTTTTCTTCAGTTAGATAAGTTAGATTATTAAATTCCTGTTGATGAATGCTTTTTAAATGTCCAAAAAGAGGTGTAGTAGAAGCTGCTTTGCCACTACCACCTCTTGAAATTAACTTTTTGCAATAATTGCACTCTGCTTTAGTTTTATCACTTTCACTGATTTTGAAATGTTTCCAGATCACACTATGTTTTTGTTTCGAGCGTTTCAACATTTTTAATCACTATTTTTACTAATTTTTAGTATTGTTATGTTATAGTTTTTTTATGTAAAAAATGTACTAATCTAATAAGCTAACAGCTCCGAAGTTTCAAACAAACAATATTAATTTGAACTTTTAAGGTTATGTTATTCACAGGGATGCAAGATGCAAGTTTGTTTTGCGCATGTTTTGTGATTTTTTGACAATTGACAACCTCCGGCTGACCTCCGGCAGTAACTCCGGCTAAATATTGCCGAAGTTACTGACTTCGGCCTTCGGCAAAATCTTACCTCCGTTACATCACTAATTTCTTATACTGAAATCCAATATTTTTTAAGGTGTCTGGACCACCAGAGTAATCTACTTTATTTTTCATTTTATTTACCAAAATATTTATTGTTGGAACTTGTTTATCAACCGTATAACATTCATGTACGGTTCTTTTCAAAATACCCAAGTCACAATCATACAATTGTATTTTGTTGGTATCACCACTTTTTTGTTTTTTTGAAGTAAAACACCTTCTTGAAACAGTGATTTCTCCTTTCTGATACGTTTTATGGAGGTAACTGATTTTCCTGTTGCTGCTGCAGCTAATTCTGTGGCTTTGTCCAAAGGGAATGACCACACACCAGCAGCTTTCTGTCTATCAAAAAATTCCACAACGTTTTTAATAATATTGCGAGCTTCACTGTGGACTGTTTTCCTTGATTTTGGGTACATTTTGTTGGGGAAAATTGAACTGAAAAAAAACAAACATTAATAGGCCTGATGAATATTAAATGGCTGGTTATTGTGTGTTGTTCTAGGTTATGTTTATTAATTATAATTATAGTACATACCTTACTATGTTAAGGTAATTATCTAACTAGTCTTGATAAAGATTGATTGTCCTGTAATTTATGAAGCAAATAATAACGTATAAAAATATAGCAGATTATAAAATAACAGCTGACATCAAATATCAAATAGAATGCAGTCCAGTGTTGCCGATGTGAAAATAAATATTATCCGAACTTACAATTCAAATTATCAGAATTTGTCAAAATTACCAAAAGAACACAGTGTTGTCTAAATAAAAGTCTGCGACCCTAGTCAATATTGAAAATCCCCAAAAACAATAGCTGTTTTATATAGGTATTATCCTTTCTGCAAAGCACTGGAAATACTATTCGGTTAGCGAAATTGTCTAAAAATCGGAAAATTATCCTTACACTGACAACGCTGATACAGACACTAAAATTGATGTATATTGATGAAATCATTCGGTCATATTATTTCGATTATATTAACAATTGCTAATGTACAATCGTTAACATTGGCACCTGATTGGCTAGTTGCGATGACCTTTGTTTTAGTTCACATATTTTCCGGGGCTCTTGTTTGCTTCTGTTGTACGTTTTATAGATTCCTGAACCAAAAAATTATAATAAATCATCATACGTTGCGTAGATACCTACTGATGGATAATGATATGGAAAAAACGTAAAATGTCATTATACTTATGCGCTGTTGCCAAAAATGCGAAATTTCTTCAAAAACCAGGAAATTCCAAGAAAAAGGTATATATATTATATGCTATAAGGAATGGATTTTTTTGCTTTTTTTACGTCAGATGGACTTCGACAATTATTCGTAACAATTTTGATGCTTTTTGATATTTATTTATGGGTGGCACTGCTAACTTAATATTAAGTTAGCAGAGCCACCCCATATAAAAAAAACTAAGAGCGCGACAAATTTTTTACGTTCACGACAAATTCTCGACAATTATTCGACAATTATTGGAATAGGTTTCATCGATTTGTTTGCAAGTGGCTCTGCTAACTTTATAGGGGTGAAAAGTTTTCTAGTTCTAGTCCATATCAGATTCTATTTTCTGGATTTTCTGATGAAATTGACATAGATTTGACCATTATAAGTCCATACTTCTTTCAATGTTACCTTTTCAATTACTCTCGATAATAGCTTAACTCGAAGTCATGTAAGATCTTCCCTGATAATGACTCCTGTGCCCTTCAATAATTTTTTCTTATTATAAATATCCATTTTATGGCTATATGTTTGTAATTTTAGGAATAAACCTCGTGGTTTATTATTCTGCACTTTTTTTTCCAATCCTATAGCACACTTCAATATCCTCTTCTATTAAATTTAATGACATTTTGGAATTTAAAAATGATATAATGTCCACTTGTGTTTTCTCTTTTCTCGGCTAAATTAAATATTCTTAGTTTGTTCATCTTCGTTTGTTGATCAACAATATCACATTTTTTTTTTCCATAACAGTTATTTTGATATCATTTTCTGTTTTCATATTGTCGATCTATTGTCGATGGTTTCTATGAACTGGTGGGTTTCTCATACTGTTTTCTACAATATTGTTTACTGGAGACTTGATTTCATCGCAAGTTTCTCTGATCAGGACCATTTTATTTTAATTGTTCTTTTCACAATTTTGTAGATAATTATTTATTGATTATATTCACCGACTTTCAAAATTAACTTTTGCGTTTGAACCTCACTTTTCACGATTTAGTCAAGAGCTCACTTTACACACGTCTACTCGATACTAACCATATGCGTTCTGGTACAATGTACTGAAACTTATTTATGCTGAGATGATAATTATTCTTTAGCTTGATGATGATGAACAACTAGGCACATCTCAAGTTGTTGTACAACCAATTTGGTTGTATGTGTTCACAATTTCAAACTGCTGAACTTTTTAATAATTAAAGGATTATTCTAGGTGCAGTGCGCAAAAATCCCATTTGTTCCAATGCGACAAATTCCGAAATTGACACTGTCATAAAAATTGGATAAAAAATGCCCCTGATAGATGGTGGTCGAGCAAGCAGGAAAAAAAACAAACTCCTAAAAGTTGAAATTTAAAAAATATTATTTTTTATTTAATAATAAAATGTGTTGTTGCTAGTCTGTTTTGGAAAATGGCCAATTATGTTTTTTTCCGGGAATTTGTAAGGTCCCATATAAAGTAGTATACAATATGTCCCCCTAAGTTGGAATCATATGGAAAACTTTTTTATCATTAATTTTAGGAAAAAAGGTTATTCCTTATAAAAAGTTTTGCCTTATCTAAAACCTAGAATACAGTCATCAAATATCAAATTTTTTAGTCGTATACGAGGTTTGTCAAAAAATATGAGTTTTACTCAAGAGTGGAGTACCTTTAAATTTGACAATATCGAATAAAAATTAAGTTTAAATATGCAAGTACAACCATTTAAATTAAAACTTCGGATTATTTTATTTTTTACCAATATTTCTATCATAATTCATTTCTTTTAATGTGTGTACGATTTTTGGTTTGTATGGTTTGTATTTATTTAGTTTTAAAATTCTTGCCTCTGCATTTTTACTTACATTTTGTTGTAACAACGACTTTCTTTTGCGCATTGACAATTTTGGATTTGCTACAACAGACAGCATTACATCAAACTGCGTATTCTCATCAGCAACCAGTTTTCGACGTTTTCCATTAAAATTATTTTTAATAATTCCAGTTCCTCTAAATTTATTTACTATTTTCGTTACAGTTGATTGGGTTATATTTTTATTGGGATGTCTATTATTGAAAATATTTGCTGCTTCGCTATGCGTTTTATATGTAGTAATCTCCCACAATTAAAACAATTTCTATTTTCTCTTCGTCAGTTAATAACGCTACCATTTTTATGTGTCTTATAAATTTTAACGCGGTTTGAAATTTACTGTCAACATTTCTTTCTATCAACAAATTATTCGTTTGTCAGTGCATCCTAGATTACATGTAACTACAGTTAAATTTGCATAATTGTAGACATACGTTTTAAAAATAATTTTAATAATGTAAATGAATGTAATTACATATTTAAACGTAATTTTTAATTCTGATCAACTTTTTTTAGTAACATTTTTCGATATTGTCAAGTTTAAAGGTACTTTACTCTTGAGTAAAAATCATATTTTTTGACAAACCTCGTATACGACTAAAAAATTTGATATTTGATGACTGTATTCTAGGTTTTAAATAATGCAGAACTTTTTATGAAGAATAACTTTTTTTCCTAAAATTAATAATAAAAAAGTTTTCCATATGATTCCAACTTAGGGGGACATATTGTATATTATGAATCTATAAGTTACTGCTATATTTATTATTTTGTAGATTGTTTTAGTTTTTTTATGCTACCAATCTAGTTTTATTCAAACTGATCTAAATATTCTTATTATAATATATATGCATATCTTTTGGATTTAGAAAAACAAAATTTGAAAAATGAAAAAAATAATTGCTATGGAGATTTTTGAACAATTGAATTTATTTTTATACATCAATCAAAAATATTTCAAATTTTATATTGTTTTTTGAGTTTTACCAATGTTAAAATGTATTGAATTTACTGTTTGGACCCTTACTTTGTGGAAGCTTCTCATATTACTTTTTTAAATGAAACTAAGTGTTTCTAAGTAACTCCACTATTTATTGAAAAAAAATATGAAAATTTTAAGATACTTATTGATATATCATCGTCAGAATGACAGAAGTTACATTTTATGTGATGCCTACTCGATGTTTAATATTTTGGCTAAACCAAATAGTGAGTGACCTATCTTGTGATTGACTTAATATATATGAATAGAAAAAAGAAGATATGATATTACAAATATTAAAGCTTAGGTATTATTAGCCCTATGGGAATATCCTGGATATCTTTTTCCCATTAAGATCAGTACAACTGTGCAATGATATAGGAAACCAAGGAAAACTATATCTGCTGATCTTTACAATTGTTACTTAAGAAGACAATTTAATAGTGGAGAGCTCCCTAGATTTATCTGTTCATTGACAACTTCATATTGTGGGTCTCTTGAGTGTAACTTCTTATTTCTAGTTCTTCAAGGAAATCTAGTTCCTGTTTCTTATCACAAATATGCAGTACTTCTAGTTCTGTGTTAGGTGTTAATGAATGTTTGGTGTCAAGAAGATGTTTTGCGTAATGTGATTTATCTGGCTGTTTTAAACTGTATGCTCGTGTTCTATCTAATTACAAAATTTCGAATTGTTTGACCAATATAGACAGCATTACATTCTGGACATTTAAGTACCCCCATTAAAAAAGTGTGGAATATATAAACTTAAATGTCAGGAAATCCCCATAGGGCTAATAATACCTAAGCTTTAATATTTGTAAAATCATATCTTCTTCTTTTTTCTATTCATATATATTGAGTCAATCACAAGATAGGTCACTTACTATTTGGTCTAGCCAAAATATTAAACATCAAGCAGGCATCACATGACGATGATATGTCAATATCGAAATAATTATCAATATCTTAGAGTTTTCATAATTTTTTCATTAAATAGTGGAATTAATTAGAAACACTTAGTTTCATTTAAAAAAGTAATATGAGTAGATTCCACAAAGTAAGGGTCCAAACAGTAAATTCGTAAAAATATGAAATACTGCAGGTTTTTAAAAATTAGATCTAGTAGTTTATTAATCAATACATCCATAAACATTTAATGAAAAACTATTACTTACTGGTATACATTTTAAGTAGAACAGCACACTCTATACATTTTTCCAAAATAAGGGAAATATCATTCTTCACTGCCTTTTCTCTTGATAATGTAGATTTCAAATAACCAGGCCAATAGCAATATGACATTCCAACTTTCTCAAATAGCCAAGAGCTGGATATTGAAGCCATTGAAATTGCACCATCCTTTGATACTTCAGGAAAAACAACTATTACATATTCCCTGCAATATTTAAGCTAGAAGGTACATTCAATAATCAATATTTTTACAGTAGTCAAAATATATACCCAATATTTAAAATAACAATCAATTTATTAATTATTGGTTGAAACAATAGCTGATAGATATCTCCTAATCATTAGGGAGATTTAATGAATGGTTGACCAATATCTATTTGAGATGACAGCTAATCAAATTATTGGAGTAATGATTAATCCACCCTAAAATGAAATATTTGTTCTAATGAAAATTTTACTACTATTTTGAAAATAAAGTGCTAGATCTTGGAAATAACAAAAAAATCATTAATATTAATTTAATTGCAATGAATAAGAGGGCAACAAACATAGTTATTAGTCCAATAAAATGAAGGTTCAAACTACCATTCAAAAGGAAAGCCTGAATTTTTGAATGTAAGTTCGTTTTGACATAAATTTGAAGTATACATATTTAAAAAATATTGAATTCTATTTATGGGGTAAAAAACAATTGAAAACTACCCCCAAAATCACTTTTTTGAAAATATCTCGAAAATATACGAAGATATGGAAAAAAGCTTCAAATAAAAAATGTAGATATCAAAATTTTCTATAAAATCATGTCCAATCACTTTTGACGTATTTGCAATAGAGAGAGAGAGAGAGAGAGGAAATTCATTAAAATTATCTCAAGCATTTTGAATTTTTGTAAAAATGAATTTGATAATTTATTATACCAGGTGGAATGAAACAAAATTTATGTACCGTAAATTCTAAACACCCTATGGGGTAAATTGAAGGTTACAAATTTTTTCTTTGCAAATTATTAGAAAAGCCTACTAATTGTGGATATTTTGTTTTTTTGATTCTTTCCAATATTTCTCTTTACAAAAGATACTAATTTTTAAACAAAACTACAATTTTTACGACGTAAGTTAATATCAGATTATTAATATGTTACTTGTTTATGTTTAATTTTAATTCAATGACTGATGCTAGAGTTAATAATTTTTTTCTTAGAATATTAACTTACGTCGCAAAAATCTTTTGTGAAGAGAGATATTGGAATAAATAAAAAAACAAAACATCGAGAATTAATTCGTCTTTCTAATCATTTGCAAAGAAAAAAATTGTAGCCTTCAGTTTACCCTACAGGGTGTTTAGAATTTACGGTACAATCACCTGATGCACGGTACGATTCAGTTTCATAATTTCTTGCCAGTATTTCAGATTTTAAAATGTCTGCAACAGTTCGTAAAATATATATTTTTTTAAAATCATATCTTTCATTATCTTCAAATCCATTATCACATAATGAGACAGCTGACTAGTATTTATAATATATAATTGTATATTTTCCTAGATATTTAGAAATTAAAATAACTTTACCATATTGCTCTTTTAATTTACGGTACAACCGTCGATTTGAAAGTCTGTCATTACCCATAACTTTTTGAAGATCAGACAAAAAAATTTGGATTCATTAGTTTCTTCAATATGTTTACAAACTCTATCAAATATTTTTTGTGCTATTTGATCATCTTCTTGGGTTGTTGGCTCTACCATTGGTATCATAAAGAAATTATCATGACATTTCTTATGATAACGAGCTGTCACCGTAACTAGTGAATTAATGCCACGCAACCTCAGCTTCATTTGGTCCCCAACTTCATCGTTGCGTTGATTTGCTGTTGTTAATATCCTTTCCTTAACAAAATTCTGCGTTATTTCATTTCGAGATTGACTGCGGTACCATCTATTTTCACATAACAAACAATTTTCTACCAAGTTAAACTCGTGTTCTTGTAAGTTGACCTAAGATGGTCCTTTTGTCAATGTGAATGGATTTCTTCAGTCGATTTTTCAACTCCAGAAAACTTTGTTTTATCGGAAGATGCTTGATATATTTTCCAGCAAACTGAAATAAAATTTATAGGTACTCGAAAAATATTTGTTTTCAAAAATAATTAGTTTTTGAATATTTACCTACTTTTCTTTGCAGAGCAGCTAAAAAAATGCTTAATTATAAATTTCTAAGCACATGTCGTTATCAATTAAAAGTTTTATTTAAGATATAAAAAAAAGAATACTTCTTTAAAATGCTAGTCTCTTTTTTAGTCAACATAATATCAAAAAGTAGTAGTTTAATTACATATTTTATCTATCTAATTAATTTTTAATACTACGGCACTCATTGATTAACTAATTCAATTTGTTCCTTAACAAATTGAATGTTTCATTGAATAGTAATAGAACATTATTTGTAGAAATTAATTTTTTTTAGTTAACATCAATGTAAAAAGCACGTGGAGTAGAAAATAATGTTATCCATAATGTATACAAACCCTCATGAAATCGACACGACACTTTGCCTTCCCAAGCTAAATATTTATCGTCCTTTTTCGCTTGACTTTTATTAATTAATGTTTTTAAGCCTTCTTTCACTGTTGCAATTGTCTCAGTATTATTTTCAAGAGGCAAATCGCAGATTGAACACAATTCACCGTCCATTTTCACTGATTACAAATTATTTAAAAGTAAAAAACACTTTATTTACTGTCAACACTATATATAAATACACTTTATATGATTTATATAATCCATTTAATATCATAATTCATAAACTACACTTGTACAAAAATTTTTGGAGCACAAATAGTTATGCCGATACCTCCAAATTAGATGTAAATTTTCATAAATATGAACAGCCAGCCATAACATACATCCACTAAGGCCGGGCCTTGTTACATGCACGTGTGAGCTGTGAAGCATGCGCACTCGTCCGCTATAAATTATATTTGTTTATTGCAAATATCTCGGATTCTATTGCATATAATACGTCAAAAGTGATCGGGAATGATTTTATAGAAAATTTTGATATCTACATTTTTTATTTGAAACTTTTTTCCATATCTTTGTATTTTCGAAATATTTTCAAAAAAGTGATTTTGGGGGTAGTTTTTAATTGTTTTTTACCCCATAAATAGAATTCAATATTTTTTAAGTATGTATACTTCAAATTTATGTCAAAACGAACTTACATTCAAAAATTCAGGCTTTCCTTTTGAATGGTAGTTTAAACCTTCATTTTATTGGACAGTATCTGAATGTGGAAGTAAAATCGCTTTACCTACAATTTCATTACATGATTTTAAAAGAACAGTATCACTATGGGTAACTTCAAATCATGACATAAATGTACTATCTGAAGGATACAATAAAAAAGGTTTTATAATATTTAATTGTTTACCCTCAATAAAATATTCATTTGACTGAATGAAAAATATTTGTGATTAAGATAATTGATTCATCTTTCAGAAATACACACTTGTTTCCAAGACCTGTAGTGAATTTACAATTTTTAGTTAACAAAATGGGATAAAATATGTTGTGATTATCTATTGCTAATGATTTCCCTAGAACATCTTTTTTGTTAACTTCAACTTCAATATGCCTACCTACCTACGAATCCTATGAATAATCTGTTGTACACTTTGATGAGATTTTCGAAGAGAATTTTTTAAAAAAATTTCATATGGAAAACTTCTAGGTGTATTTTTGATCAGTTGAAACCAGATTTACAGAGAAATATGGAGAAAGAAAAACGGAATCAAATAATGAACCATGCCACAAAATCTACACAATTTGAGGAAGATGAAACTGTCTGGATTAACAATCCATTGACAAGAGGATCAGAGGCAGGTAAAATTGTAAAAAAAACTGGTCCTCAATCTTATATTGTGATCAAACAAAAGAAGTTATAATCATTTTTCACTTGATACTACAAATGATGAACTCATGACAACGAACGAGGAAATAATTCGTAAAACCGGAAGATGATGAAACCTACCAAAAACCTGATCCTGAAACCTGTGAAGAAAATATTCAATTTCAACCTTCGACCTGCGGAATGAATACATCAGACTATAATATCGAAGTTTCGACTCCTATGAAACTCAAACCAGCCAGAAGAAATCCGCCTCGGAAAATTGTATTGCGTTCAAGATATCAAGACTAGTTTTTTGTTTTGTTTTTTTCTTCTTCTGGATTATTCAGGTTTTTAGTATTTGAAATAATTGTTAAATATCATTTAATATTGCAGAAACCTATGTTATTATATTATTGATATTTTGTTTGATGGGGGAGGGTTAATGTAATAGGGTTACCTGGAAAACTAAGTCAGTTTCAGCATGACAGCAAATAATGTACTTTAGTAAAAAGCCAGGAATAAAATATTTTCAAAGAACACACTGAATATTACTACAGTCCCCAAAATGCCATTCTAATTAATTACTAATAAATTATATTTGTAAAACCTTTCCTAACGTCTACGAACAAATAAAAATTATATTAATAATACTTTTCTACCCTAGATTAACTACACTTTTCTACAACTAAGAACAACTACTTCACGATGTTGCCGATTAGGAACTAATGATCCATCGCTCGCACACACATTATTTGTTTTCAAACAATGTTGGATCGTATTTACATGCATTTTATGAATGAATCACTTTGTGTCCTGGGTTTATTAGTCTAAGGTTGAAATTGTTATTTATTTTAATTTCAAATTTCATTTCAGGTACTACTACTTCTTTCGTCTTTATTCAGGCGCCAACAACAAACCTTAAGAAACCTTAACAGATCTGAATAGCAAAGGAATAATTCCACTTGGCGCAAGGATTTTTTTGTTCTCGTCTCGACTGTTTAATAAAAAAAAGTTTTTCTATAAGCAGTTCTAAAATTGAACAATCCAATGTACCTACTTCAATCAGAACTGATTGTAGAAATACTATTCTAGTTTCTGTTATTTATTCAAATTTACAGCAACCACCTATGAAAATGCAGTTGGACCGTATTAAGTGAACACATACGATCAAACAGAAACATTGTGAAGTTGCAAAATGTGGTAGACAACCGGCCGTTGGAAAATACTGGGTGCTACTTAGTTAGTCTTGAGTCCCTCGAACATGTCCTTCGTAATATTCGTTGAACACTAGCGCATGTCAATTGCAATGATTGCGCATGTTTAGGTACCGACCGCGATTTACAGCGCACCGTACCCTGTCGATATTGTCTGGCGTTCTCGTGGTTCTGGGTCGACCGGCTACTTTCTGATTCATCGCAGAAACTGTTACTCGGAATCTTTTCACCCAACTCTATACTACAGCTGCTGAATGTGCATCGTCTAAACGTCTGATTGAAATGTGCACAAAACTGAAATCTTAAATCCATTAAGAGATACCCTGTATTCAGATGCAACTTCGTGATATCATATAATAGATCGACATAAACCTGTAGAAGAGGAGATCTGTTTCATGATTTTTGTGAAAAATTGTAGCCTCTGGTTTATAAACAGTGTCATATTTATGATTTTTTTCAACTCCCCAATATTTTGTCTTTCCAATTTCCCACAACGATGCCATTATGTTCTCTGCCTTCCATGTATCCTTTCCTCATTCCTTTCTCGTTCAGTACTTCTTTTGAAACGTCGTTTACATTTTTTGGCAACGTACCGAGTATTTGGGCTTTTCTTCCAGGGAATAAAATTGTCAACTTAATGTTAGTATAAAAGTTGTCCCCTACCAGAGTGCCCTTTATCTAGGTATTAATTCATAACTATTGTGTTAGATTTCCTTATTGCTACTTTGGTATGACTTTTCCCTTTATATCTAAATTTTTCAATAGAAGCTGTCTAGTTTTATTATATTCCAAGACCTATGAATGTAATCGATTAAACTGTCGAAATATTTTGTGCATGATTTTGTTTGGAAAATAGTTGAATGTACAATAAATTGATAAAAACCCGAGGCAGCTATTTGCCAAGCAAAATCATGCCAAAAGATATTTCGACAGTTTAATCGATTTAAATTTATAGGTCGAGGGGTATACGCTAGATTATTTCCTGAATAACTTGGATTGAGAACAACAACAATAATAAAATTTGACATTTTTCCAAGAATAAATCCTAAATTTATTTATTATTAAACAGATTTCGTAAAAGAAATTTATCCTTGAAAGAAAAGCTCGAGTGTTTTTTGGCAAGATATATGTCGAGTCCAATTTTAGTTGCAGAATTTTTATTTATCCATTTAATTTTCTGTTGTCCATTTGCCGTCTGCCAATTTTCTCGACCCACCTTGTGCAGTTTTTGAAAATATTGAATTGTATTGAAGAGGATGCACCTTTTTTCATCGCTGTCAAAGTGACCAAACTGTCATCTTTGAATGACACATTTTATATATAAAAATGAAGCAAAACTTGTAACCTACGAGTATATTTCGATTTATTTTATTTTGTGTTCTTGTTCTAAAAAGAATCTTCAGATATTGGAAATGGTACGTGCGAAACAATCATCATAGCATTAAGCATTAACTTGACATTTTAAAGTTAATCGATGATTGCCCACACGTCACTACTTGAGTTCATTTTCATAGCTTTTTCTTAGTTATTAGTCGTGTGACTACTAGTTTAAAGCAATTTGCTACGTGAATCTTCAATATTTTCGGTACGACCCGTTTCTGGAAAACTTGAAACGTCGCATTGTTGGCACATATAGCTGAATTCTTATTTTCTTCGTATGGGAACAAACCTAACATCATCTGGACCCATTTTTAGAACTGCCTGGTTTTCGTGGAAATAACTCTTTGGTGAAGCCTGGCATTACCCAAATCGCAATGTGTACGTTTTACCGTGTTTGAATGACTGGAAAAAAATGAAGATGATCTAAAACCACTAAGAAATAAGCAATGCGTTACCTTCCTAGGAGTTGATCAATATCTGCTAGATGAACATTGGCAAACGGAACCTTCTTATTATGTCCAGTGGAAAACATTGCGAGTGCGTTATGCATATTGGTCAGCATCAGTGGCGCATCGAGACTTTTTATTTGAGGGGGGTTCACTCGCTGATACATTCACAAACCCAGACAAAGCATTTTGTACAGAAGTTAACGTTTAAGAAACGAAGAAGGATTGTCAAGGATTTTCAAAACTGCCACATTCATATTGGCTGCGTTATCGGTAACGATTCCAACAGTTTGTGTGGGCCCAACTCCTCTATCACCCACCCAGAACTTTTGCAAAATACTCAGCTGTGTGTTTCTGTATTCGTTTCAATAACTTTCGAAGCGGATTTGGTGTTGCTACAACGACATTGACAATAGCATCTCTGCATATATTGCTCCATCCATCAGTAATTATTGTAAGTGATTTTGCGGCAGCTCTAACAAATGCAAGTGTTTTTTTCTCAAATTGAAATAAAGAATTGCTGTGATGTGTGACAGTGTGACACACCGTGACAAGCAGACATACATATATACCATAACGTCCATAACACAAATAGCTACCCTTACATTATAATAATTACTTCATCTGCACAAAATGCAAATCAATAACTTACCAATTGATTCGGTGACTTTTGTTTGCATATCCTTGTATTCTTTTTTCAGCAAGGGATTTGAAACCATATGCCTAGATGGTAGATTTTATGCATGTCTAATGAATTTCATGAAATCTAGCCATGCTTGATTCTCAACCATGGATAACGGAGCACCACTTGTATAAATGGCTCGGCACAACAATTCATCTGCCCTTTCCTGTTCGTTAGGTCCCATGCTGTCTAAAAACGTTTTTACACTGTGTTGAGCAGAAGACCCGGCAGAAAATGGAGATGGAGATTTCAAAGAATTACAAAAGTATCAAAACGTAACATGTGCATTTACTTGACTTGCCAATCAAAATCCCTTCTTCCCCATGCGTTGTTAAAATAATGTTTAGTGATCGTTGTAGTAATGGGTGTCTTTAACTGTTTTACTACGGGTTAGTGTTGTAGCTAAATCCTGATCGCAAGTAAGGATTGGTTATAGCTCGTGTGCTCGGTTATTGGCACGGTTCAACAGCAACATGCATATTAGCATGAAACCTAGCTCAGTAGCAGTTTAACTAAAGCATACTGAAATCGGAAACTGAATCTTCGTAATCTGAAGACGATTCAGTTTGTTCTCCAAATGTTAGAGCAAGAGTAGGACGTACTGGGGTGTGCTCTGAAATGGGTCGGAGAAAGGTTATGGGTTGCGTTAGAGCTGTAGGACATACATTGGTTTGCTCTAGAGGTGGAGGATTCTGAGCCAGAGTAAGGCTGTTGAGTAATAATCGAGGTACTCTGGAAGAATTGCCTTTGTGAGTTGCGGATCGTCAGTGATTAACTCTGCATACGTTTGGCGCGATATGTCAATCAACGCTGGTGCAGAGGGGGTGAAAGTTTGGCGCATACGTGTTTCACGTACCGCTACATTTGATGCAAACACAGAATTTTCTGCGGGGCTACCTGTGGAAATCTTGTGTTCCATGTCTTGGTTTGCAGTTTTCTGTGATGGTTTGTTTAATCCGCGGGGTTTCTGTTGCCCTGGTTGTGATCGTTGATCAGCAGCAACAGGAGTGGGAGCTGTATTTGTAGCTGGTTTACCTTGGCCAGGACGTGGCTCAGGTGCTACTCTTACGGCTCGGGGATTCCTTTGGTTCTCGGGTTTCCCGCGATAAACCTTAGGTGGTGGGTTGGTGGTTGGTTCCATAATAATAATAAATTATTATTAGTGGAGGTTTTGTTGGTTGTGGGACAGAGAAGCTGGTGGTTTGGACCAATGTGAGCATGTCTTGCTCAGTTTCTGTCAGTGGCTGAGAATTCTTCTGTTTGAGGGTCTACAGATGCCTTTTGCTAGCATAAATTCAAATTCTAATTTAGCTTGTTTGAGTTTCTCCCTCCGCTTTTGATTTTCCTAGAAAATAAAAACTAAAACGACATAACATATCACATAACACTTAATTTCTTGAAAAGATTTTCACCCCCCTCTTTCCACCCACTTTCCCTCAATTGATTTTGCTCAAAAACAATCCTAACCAATCTTTTATGGACCATTATTACCTGTAAATCAAAATATCAAGTCAATAGCTCAATTCCTTCGATCAAACATTATAGCAGATAAAAACAGACGCAGGCCGATTTTTTTTTGCTCAAGTTGTTTAGTCCTTTTAAAAATAAACTTGGTAAGATTTCTCAGATTGAAACAAATACTTCGTTTGGTTTGAAATTTCCTGAGTCTCATTCTGGACCCATTTTTCGATGATTGAAGAGAGCAGAATTGACACTCAACGCGAGGGATACCATCTATTACCCACTTAAATAAACAAGCCACTGGCACTATAATTAGATGCAACGATAACTGGCTTGTTGTCATACCATTTTGTGATTACCACTCCATCTTCGCTAACTGCAGTATAACAGGAACCTCTTCTCTCTTGTTTCATTACTTTGTCAGAAGGTAACGGTGGATTACTGAATCTGTTCCTATTGCAAATATAGATTTCTTATTTAGATATTGGAACAACTGATAATTACTGAAATAATTATCAAAATAAAGACCGTAATTTGGAGATCCGATTCTTTGCGCAAGATACATGACAACGCCAGCACTTGACCCTAAACTCTTCAACTCAGGCTTTGTTTCAGTTGTTGATCCTTGGTAAATTAGAAAATCATAGACTAATCCGCTTTGACCTGCCAATATATATATTTTAACACCCCATTTTTTTGGTTTGTTTTTTATGTATTGCTTGATATTTATTTGTCCTTTAAAAGGAACCATTTGTTCATCTACGCCAGGGATGGCCAACTTCTTTTGTCCAAAGGGCCACTTCCATACTTTCGCTAAAAGCAGGGGCCGCACAAGAACTTGAAGGGAAATTTAGGCTATATAAATTAATGTATAAACAAATGCTATGGATATTGAACATACTTTAATGTAGAAATAATATATACTAATCATACAAGAGTTGAGCAGAACAAAATCAACAATTTTACTGAAAAAAAAACCACTAGTGAGAACACTGAGGGCGGGCACAATCGTTCACAAGTTTGTCAAAATCAATTCTTGTCGAGGTGGTGGCCACTTTAAGCAAATCTTGAAGATGGTTGTCTGTAAGTCTGTTACGGTGAGTTGATTTTATAAATTTCATCGAGGAAAAAGTGCTCTCACAAATGTAGGTGCTTCCAAACATTGAAACAATTTTTTTACCAAAATCACGTAGTTTGGGATATTTGTCCTCAGGCAGCCTACTCCAGAATTCGACACCAGTTTCTGGTCTTTTCTGGAAAACTGGGTCACAGAGCTCCAACTGTAGGTCGTCATCTTGCTTGGGAAATGTCACATGTCATGGGATTGTTGAATAAGAAGAGATGTGGTCGCAGTTCATTAAAATCCAAAAATCGTTCATTGAATGACTCCAAAAGCATATTTCAATTTCGGTATGCAAAAACTGAAATCACTGGTTGGAATTTCTTCCATAATTTCTTTGCACGATGGGAAATGTACTAGATTAGCTTTTTCTAGGCTTGATATGAAAACCTTAAGTTTATTTACAAATCCATCTAAGTGTCCAACTAACTGAGGTACTGTTTGATTTCGACCTTGCAATTTCAAGTTAAGTTCATTCATGTGGTGACTTATGTCGGTTAAGAAAGCCATATTGCATAAAAACTTAGAATCTAGTAGTTTTTCTTGAACTTCTTTGGAGATAGGCGTATTTATATGTGCATTGAGAAACTGAGCTACCTCTTTTCTTAAAGCGAAGAATCGTTTTAAGCAGTTCCCTTTACTTAGCCAGCGTACTTCTGTGAAGAGTGTCAAGTCTCCATACTCTGCTTCGAGTTCTGTTAGAAAAGCCATGAACTTTCTATGAGTCAATGACCTATTTCCTCCTTTGATCATGTTGACACATTTCATAACTGTTTTCATTGTGTCTTCCATTTCCAGCATTTTCCCACAAAGAGCTTCCTGGTGTATAATACAGTGAAATGATGGACAGCTGATACCAGCCTTTCTTAACAAGCCCACTAGGCCTAGTTGAGAGCAAACCATAGCTTTGGCCCCATCTGTTACAATTGCTGACAACTTTTTTGTTCCTTCATAGCTGTTGAGGGCTTTCATAAGTGCATCAAAAATGTCTTGACCTTTAGTATGACCATGCAGTGACTCTAGAGCCAGTAATTCTTCATTTATCATGAAATTATTGTCTACTGTTCTGATAAAAATTAACAGTTGAGCAGTGTCTGTTAAATCAGTGGACTCATCCAAGGCTAGAGAAAAGTAGGAAGACTCAGAAACAATATTACTTATTTCACTGGAAATATGTTTACTTATTTCTTCAATTCTTCTAGTGACAGTCTGTCTTGAAAGTGAGACGTTTTTCAACTCATTACTAAATTTTTCTTGACCAAAAGCTTGAGCCACTTCTATGCAGCATTTCTTTACAAACTCACCATCAGTGAAGGGTTTTTTGGCTTTAGCTATCTCTCCACTTACAATATAAGAAGCTAAGAGTGCATTTTTTTGCAAAGTTGTGGATTTATTAAATAGGTTTTTTTGAGCACTAACCTTTTTCTTCAAGTCAGATACAATAGTAAGCCTAGCTTGTCCAGTGTAATCTTTGTACTTAGCTGCATGGTGCTGAGTGTAGTGCCGATTGAGGTTATATTCTTTATGGACAGACAGTACAAGCAAACACACTAAACACTGGGGTTTATTGTCCTTGTTATTTACAAACAGATACTCGGTTTCCCACTTGTCTTGGAACACTCTGTTTTCTTCTGAAACTTTTCTTTTCTTACTCATCGTGAAATAACGCAATTAGGTTTGTAAGTTAAAACTAAACACAGTGATGAAGCACCAGCAGTTTGACAGTAGCTAACCTCGCGTGCGCACAGTCTTAGTATCTCAGAGTCACTGAGTGTTTTGTTTGGTTCCGAACGCGCAGTTGCCAAACCGTGCAGTCGTCTTTTCGGAAAGCGTAGTTGCCACACCGTGCGACATCAAACTGGCGTGTTTGCCTTATAGGCCTACTCAAAGTATACTTCCTACTGATTCTCTTAAAGTAATTAAACCTTTATTTTGCTAGTTGTTAAAAAATTTATTATCAGGTCGTAATTATATACAATTTGAACTTAACCTGGACTCTTGTAGAAAATTTTGTATTTTATATTTCTGTTAAAAAATATCTACCGTAATACTTTTAAAAAGTTGTTCGGGGGCCGCATAAAACATAACCGCGGGCCGCCAGTCGGCCATCCCTGATCTACGCAAAGATTAGTTTCTAATAGCTTCGTATGCAATCGTAGAGTGGTCTGACTTTCCATACGCTGTCTGATTTTCCATCTTCTCTAGCAGTAATGTCAACCAAATGAATACTTTACCGCAATTTTGAAAACTGTTTTAGTGTCATGTTATGTTTTATTATAGGAGTTCCTACTGAATTATCCCAATACATTCTTATTCTTGGGATGTTCAAGTTCAAGTTATTTTTTTTAGCTCTGCAACATTTGTAGGGATAAATTTGGTGAATTGCTTCTGATTGACATATAAATTAGTTTTATCCGACATTTCTGCAAATACATAGCTTGGAATATATCTCTCAAATATTTTTATAGGTTCTGGAAGATCAATCACGTCTTGACTGTGCGGTGTAGCCCATCTAATCTGCCTTGTTTCATAAACTGCATTTTTTATCTGTCAAGCTATATTTTTTATAAAACATTGAGCATTTCCCGATTCTGCTTTTTTACGAAGCGCATGCTTCTCTTGTGGTAGACTCCGTTTCACATTAGAAGAAGCCACGTGAAGTTTGCCAACTGACTTGCGCAGAAACCAAAATCGGTTTTGTTTATCTAAGTTGTCTCGTAAAGACCGTTTCATGCCATTGTCGTTACAAACGATTTTCACGCCGACAGCCATTTCATTATTGACATTTGAGGTGGTGATTGAAGCAATCATTTACTGTCAAATATTTTTGATTTTCGAATATTTTAAGACGTTTAGCTAGTTCATCTGCGAGTGTTGTGTGTTTCATTAGGTCTAAAACCATGCCTCCTAAAAAACTTGTTGGTGTTAAAGGAAAAATTATCCACATTATTCTAATTTTGTGTAAACCTACAAAATGTGAAAACGTTACGCTACTGATTTGAAGTCGAATGTCAATTTTACAATATGGCAGTGGTTTTGACAACAAGTTCGCGCATACGACTGCAACTTCAAGTGGGTTCTTCTTACGTGAAACGGAGTCTCTGTACTCACCTGTTCTGATTCTAATGTTTCTACACTCGTGAGTTCACTACCACTGATTTCCATATATTCAGCACCCTCCTCTCTGAGCTGGTGTCCATATCTTCTGCATCAGTCTCCTTTCCACAAACGAAAAAAACGCTTAACGTTTGGACATCTAAAAAAATGTAAGTCTTTACCCAAGTCCGGCTCATTTTCAGAATATTCGTCACCATCTGAAAGCCCCATCTTCCATACTTTCCCGTTCCCAGCCATCGTCCTCATCAGATAGTAGTTCAATATCGGAGAGATCATCATTTTCTAATAATTTTAGCAGTTCGTCTTCGGTCACATATATTTTTCTACTACTCATCATAAACTGAAAAAAAATAAACACCTAAAACTATTGACCTAAAAGATTTTTGTCCATCCCAGTGGACGTTCAAATCAAATAATTATCTATTATATGTTATTGCAAATGTTTAGTTGTAATAAAAACTAACAATTATTTATATACTTACGTATTATCACAAATTCCGGTCAATTTTGTTTATTTACAACGTTTTCTAACCTTAACTTCACACCAGTGTTTTGCTTACTACCGCTGCACCCAAACAACTGAGTCAACATTGGCGGGAATAAAGTCTGGTAGTCAATCAGAGACGGCATCCGCGATTCTAACGTGTTATATGCACGTGTACATTGCAGTGGACGAAATAAGAGCTCAAAATATTTTTTATTACTTATATACGAGGTGTGAAAATTTTGAACATTGCAGTGGACGCTGCGTCCGAAAGGGTTAAGTTCCTCTGGATTTTCAAGTGATTTTAATTTCATTTCCATCATATCGCACTTCTTACATGAATCTGATATGGGTGTATGAATGTAAGTTAAATTCTTTATTAAATGGTTCAGTGAATATCCAATTAGAAACTGGCTGAGATACTTCCTCTTTATACATTTCATACATTTTGGTTATAGACAAACTTGGAGAGAGAAATTTTCTATTAGGATTTTTGTTAAATGTGTAATGCGACTCGTACGCGGGAAACTTTTCTATAAAGGTTTTAACCTCACTTACTTTTTCCAGGCTGGTTTTATTGTGCGGAGAATGTTTTCCGCGTTTATCAATAGGGGGAGTATTACCGGCTCCTTTCTCATCAAACACCCTTGTAATTCTCCTAAAAGTTTTGTAAAAAAAGCCTTACATAGTTTAACGTCTTGTCCCTCAGCGGAAGGAAGGTAATACATCCTTGTATTTTGTCGCCTGCTTTCTGTATTATTTGTAGGGTTGGGAAATTCAGTTCCATGCTTGGAGCGATGCAACGGCTACCGCTCCAGAAAAATAGCAAAATATCGTTTGTCTGGAGCGACTTCCGAGCTTAACTACTAGCTACCGCTACTGACTGAATGCATGATTAACATGTCGGGGCTTCAGTTTGAACGTTGTACTTGCAACGGATATTGTGGTAGGTAAATTTCTTGTGTAATACATTATCCATTAAGATTTGGAAAATATATGTTAATAATTAATATATTCGAGTATAATATAAATATACAGATATTTAATATGAAAATAAAAAAAGTCTGTAAAATTAAAATAACAAAATAATTAAAAATTTATAGAAGACAACTTGAAAAAACATCTCGGAACAACGAAACAACCTTAATAACCTAAATTAATATACTAAATATGAAAAAAATCTTTAAATAACAATTGGATAAATATTAAAAAAGTATTAAAAGCCATATTATTTTGTTTTTTGGTTTGAATTTATAAATAATAGTTGTTTTACTTTGGTAGAGCTGAGAGCTACGATCTGATAAAATCTGTCCAGATTTTGAGAACTGCCTCTCACAAGCCACTGAAGTAGCGATGGTAATGAATCTTTCTTCAACCGCTTTGTTAAGATGAGAAAAATTGTAGGAATTTTTCCACCAGCGCACTGGTTCTTCCCTGGAAATAAGTGGTTCCTGCAAGTACCTCTGAATTTCTATTATAGCTTTGAAAAAGGGAGTACCACTTGGCTGAACAGAAACTTTTCTCTTATCAAAACTCTTCCAGATACTACTTTCTGTATTATTCACTCCAGTATGTTTTGTCTGAAGTGCTGAAGGTTGTGAGATGTCTGAATCGACATGTTTAATATTTCCTGTAACTAAGGAGGAAACTAATTTCTTAGCTCGTTCAGCCACAGCGTCTCTGGAAAATCCAACAATCTTGGATCCAAAAATGTTGTAACGAGGAGAGAATTGCTGTTTTCTAAATCCCCCAGTCTTGCCTTAATTCCTTCCAAAATAGAATCTATTACAGCCTTTGATAGCGCATTAAAATCTTTGTTTTTTAGTTCCAAATACACTGCATATAGGGGAGCCAGGGGCTGGTTGTATTCTTATTTTTAGCTTACACATTATTAAGTTTTGGTGTGCTAGAAAAGTTTAATGTTTTATCTTTCATATTAGACAAGAAAAAAAATTTTTTTAGCAAAAGTTTAGGTATAAATTTCTTTGTAAAGATGGATGTCAGATGGCGTCAACCAGCCCCGGGCCAGCTATCTGTGCAATAAAGGCAAAAGCATTCCTTTTCATCGGACTCATCATCGTCTTTGACTATTTTCCTTTTTTTTGTTTTTTTCTCTTTTGCATCGGACTTCTTATTTGAGCAAATATTTCTTTTAACAGACTTTACATTTTTCTCTTGTTCTTCAAGAGCATCTTTTATTGGTGTGTCAGTTAGAATTGCTGTCACACGCTTTCTTCTATTAGGTTTAGCGTCCTGCTTTCTAGGTCCGGCTTTTGGTAGCGGTTTCAATTGAAATGGACTTACAGAAGGAGGCGAGCTCTCATTTTTTTCTTGAATAGAACTGTTAGTTGAAATGTTGTTTTCTTTCCCAGGCAGTGGACTTTTTGCTAACACTATATCTTTAGAGCATCCTGGCTGGTTAAGATCATCAGGTTCCTGTGAACACTCCGGTCGTGGTTTCATAAACGAGTTTAGCTGAACTGGAACCACGTCCTTGTCAGCATTAGTTTCTGCGGGATCGGGACGGTCAGTTGCATATCCTGGTAAAAACTCTTGATCGTCAAAAACGTCTCTATTGAAAGGGCTAGTTCCAGACACCTTGAATCCCGCCATAATATTTTTCGGTGTCGCTGCCAGTGGCAGAGAGTCTCGAACTATTAGAGGGACATCGTATATTGACATCGTGCGTCCGGGATTGCTAGTGATCCAGGAGTCACTGGCTGAATTAACGTAATGTTTTAATGGTCCATAGACAGTCCGATCGAGAGGCTGGAGCTTATGTGAGCAATGGGCTGGAAATGACAACGCCGTTACACCTTTACTTTTTAGATAATCAAGGGCAGCTTCAGACAAATGCGAATCATGATTCTCTAGCAAAAGTAGTACCGGTCTCTCTTTAGAACAACCAACGTGCTTGACAAAATGCTTAGCAAACTCCAAAAAGTGCTCTTTTTTCATCCAACCTGAAGGATTTGCGGTTCCAACTGCTCCAGGAGGGCCATTAGCGAGAAAATGTTCTCTGAAGTTAACCCTTGGAAAAACAAAGAACGGCGGGACAGAATTTCCCGTTGCTGATACCGCCAAAGCCATAGTAACTAAGGTGCCGCGTTCCTGGGAGGTTACGCGTCCCACCTGCTTATATCCACGCCTGCCAACAATTCGGTTAGGCTTTTGCACGGTCGTAATCCCAGTTTCATCCATGTTCCATATTTGTGCTGTTTCTAATTTTAGGCGGTTGAGGACCGTTTTTAAGTTGTCAAAGAACATTGAAACATTTTCTCTGTTGAAACTAGAAGCGCGAGCTAAGCTGGTTGCTTCTGGAGTTCTTACCGAAAGAGCACGATGTCGTTTCATGTAGTATGTAAACCAATCCTCTCCAGCCATTTTTGTCACGTTCCAGGATTCAGGGTATTTAATGAGCAAAGCAGTGGCATAATCATACGCGAATTTTCTTACTTCTCTGACAGACAATCCAAAATATATGTCGCTTGCCGTTTTAAGGTATTCCTCCAAATGATTTTCTTGTTGATCTGTGAACACCTAAAAATTATAAAAGACGTAAGGCATTTTTTGAAGCTTCAATATTTTTAAAAATAATTTAAAATATAATATACCTGGCGATTCCGGTAATATCCAACTTTTGTCGTTATTTGGCATCACCATTAATTTCTTCCTCAGTAAATTTTTTGCAAAAACGTCTCAAAGTTGCCTCCGGGATCTCAAAGTCTTTTGCAGTTGCCCTAATGGATTTGTTGTTCATTTTAACCTCTCTAACTGCCCTTAGCATGATATCTGGTGGAGTGATACCCCTTTCTGATGTTCGTTTACGAGAACGCATCTCGCTAAAATATAAAACAAAAATTAAAGTATTTTATTTTAAACTCGGGGTTGGTTGACGCATGCGTCAACCAACCCCTTGTTGTGTGCGTCAACCAGCCCCTGACCACGTTTTTGTATGTGTTGAAACAGTAACTTTTGTTTCTAATATTAACGTTAAAGTGGTAGCAGGCATTTCGAGGGAATTATTGATTTTTACTTGTGACCTGCGCTTCTGTGGTTCTGCGCTAAGACAGAGAGGAAGTAGTAAAAGCAGGCTGGGTTGTCTCTCTGAATCTGTCGCTAAGAAAGGGCGAAATAAAATTCCTTTGAAGCCGCAGAGATATTGAAGAATTATAATTTGTAAACAATAAATGGTTGTTAAATAAATGGTTTAAACGATAATTCTTATCTCTGGTAAGTTTTTATACATTAATTAAAGACATATAGATTAACTAAACTGTCGATGTGTTTGGATTTAAATGGAATGACAGATGATATTTTTACATGGCGGAAGCTTATAAAAAATGAATATCTGTTCTTCCTATTGAATTTTGCAGACGACACTACTATTCACTTACCTGTTGTTTAATTCCTAAATTCTCATATTTCTAGTACCTAACATATTTGTACAGAATTCAAAGATAACCAAATTTATAAAACAAAAACTTTCCAGGGGCATGTCTGTTCACTTTTTTCTTTAGTTAGAAATGTAAAACATTTAATTGTGAAAACCTTTTCTTTCTTTGAATATAATGTAAATGTAAAACATTTAATTATAAACTTTTTTGTTGTTATTCCTTTAAGTAGGATTTGATGTAAATCACCTAACTGTAAAATTATTATTTTCTTTGGGGGGCTCTTGAAAAAATTGTGCTATGATGGAAACTGTTATTTTTTATATCTTTTAGCGGTTTTTTTTGTATTATGGTTTTCTGAAAAGTTTTTTCCACGGATTATCTATGGTCATAATAAGTTTGGGAAGCTTGGTTAACAGCTTGCCCGAATAAATTCGACTCATCTGTGAGCAGAGGACTTGACACTTGCCTGGAGGTTCAGCTGACCTAGCACACACTGCAGGTTACCATCAATCATCGTGGGACCTCACCTACCAGCTGCAATAACTGCCACAGCTAAGTAAACTAAGAGGATAACTTTTATATGCGGCAGTCATCTTACTTGTATCTATTTTATCATATTAAACCTATCACACTAATAATAACTAACTAACCCTTATAAAAAACAGTCAATTTTGTATTTTTTGTATAACCATTGTTTTTTTATATACATTCACTGTTTTTTCATTAGACTTAGTAATCATTGAGACTGTCTTTCATTTTTAATTTCAACTACCTACCTGCAGTAACAAGTAAACTTCAAAATAGCTACTATCTAGAGTCTTTGTAGGTCTTTTCAAAGTTTTTGAGAAAACTTTGTGGCGCCCATGGTATTTACTTACAAAATATTATTACAATAGCTCTAAATCATGTTATCCGATTAGACTATTCTCTGCAATTTACTCTAGGTTCATAAGAACCCACGTTTATAACTTCAACACTGAGAAGTGAACAAAAATATCTTTTTTTTTGGCTCATATTTTTGGTGCTCAACATCTTTTTGAGGGTCTCATATCACTAAACATCATTTAGTGGTGCATATTTTGGCGCCCAACGTTTTAAAAGTAGCTATAACTTTTCTTTGTCTTAACTTAGCTTTTCTCTTATTTTATACCTATTTTTTGATTTCTTTCTCTTGCTTAATAGGGAAAATTACAAATATTTTTAGGTTTGCTTGATTACGCAGTAGGTGAAAAATATTTGATAGCTAAAATTATACAGATTGTGAAGGGAAAAAGTGAATGCCAGTTGAATTTATTTAGAATTTTACTATTATCTAGTATCTACATTCAGGTATCGGTGAGTTTTTCATAAACCAAGTTTCTAGTATGGTATAACTCTCTGAATTTAAGTTTCAAAATTTATATCTTTACCTTTTTATGAAAATCTTATATATCTTATATAATCTTAATATCTTAAATAAGGTAAATGCTTATTTAGTATCGAAACGAAATTGTTTTCTAATTGCTGTGGATTGCTCTTCCAGTTTTTTTTGCAACGTTCAGTGATTGATTTATTTTTAACTTTTCTATTAATAATTTATCGGAATAGAACATAAAAATGTCTTTGACTTATAAATTGAAGGTCGAATATTTATTAAGCCATGAATTGGAACACGAATTGGCTTATAGAAATGTTGAGGTATTACCATCAGTGGCGGAGAATAGAAAATTGTTAAGGGGTATTTTAGCTCAAGAAGCATCCGGCCGTAGCTCTATTGTTTTAGGGGATGTTCACTTAAATTTTGAAAAAGAAGTTAGCAGTATCGAGGTAACTTTAATAGATTTGAATACAAAAATTTCTGAATTTGTTGGATCAGATAGGGATTATGGATATCAAAGATTGGTATGTAGACTAGCTCATGTAAATAATCGGGTTTCGCGATTGTCTTGTAACAATGAGGTTGAAGAAAATACCAAAAAGCAATATGCCACTCAAATTTTATTGTTAGAAGGTGAACTTGATAGTAGATTACCGGGCAATATTCCGGCTCATTTAACACCGGTGAGTCAGAATCAAAGTTTTGCTTTTTCTAAACCGGTACCTATTTATAAATGGGGAATACATTTTTCAGGAGTTTCTGAAAATGAGTCGCTGGCAGGATTTTTAGAACGTGTAGAGTGTTTAAAGATTTCTCGGGGTGTTACTGACAATGAACTATTTTCTAGTGCAGCTGATCTCTTCACAGATCAAGCATTTTATTGGTACTTAAATAACAGAAGTCGATTTCAAAACTGGTCAGAGTTAGTTTCCAAATTAAAGTCAGACTTTTTACCTTATAATTATCAGGAAGATTTGTTAGATGAAATCAAAAATAGAAAGCAATGTCACAATGAGAAAGTAACTTTATATATTAATTCGATGTGTAGTCTCTTCAATCGTTTAGAAATAAAGCAGGATGAATCTTCTAAAATTAGAATAATTAAGAGAAATTTACTTTCTGATTATGTACAGCCACTGGCTTTATTAGATATTAACAGTATTGAAGAATTAACTGATAAATGTAAAAAGTTAGAAGAAACTTTTACCTATTCACAGCAATCATCAAATACCAGTCATGATTTGAGAAAACCAAAAATATATCTAGAACCCCAATTGAATAATACGTTTACCTCATCTTATCGGCCTAGAAATTACAATAATTCTAGACAAGTGTCTACAGTAACTTCACACAAGGTTTGCTGGAATTGTGATCACACTGGTCATACTTATAGTCAATGTAAATTACGTAGGAATTTCTTTTGTTTTGGCTGTGGCCATCCTGGTGTTGTTAAATCCAAATGTCCCAAATGTTCAAAAAACGGGGAAGGTGGTCGAGTAGCTACCCTGTCTTCTCGTACCGTAGATTCAGTTCAAGCAGGGACGTCTTCAACCAAAGGCAAGAAAAACAAAAACAGTACAGAGCCACAAAATTCCAACAACAGTCAATAAATCACAATAGTCCCTTTTATCTGAATTCTAATCATGGTATGAATAATACATTACCTGATTTTCCTTTT
This sequence comes from Lochmaea crataegi, assembly GCA_947563755.1. Taxonomy (NCBI): domain Eukaryota; kingdom Metazoa; phylum Arthropoda; class Insecta; order Coleoptera; family Chrysomelidae; genus Lochmaea; species Lochmaea crataegi. Next base: position 41,566,458 of record OX387429.1, read on the forward strand.
GATACCTTACTTTATTTTGATAAAGATGATTGGAATGCATGGTTAGGAATTGTGGGTAGTTTTTACAAAAAACCTACAAATTTAATATCTGTCAAAGCTCCAAATTCTGACAATCTTTGTGTAGACTCATTATTGTATACGAAGGCACAGGATAATAGACCATATGTTGACATTTCCTTTTTTGATAGAACTTTTTCTTGTTTAATTGATACCGGTAGTAATTTGAGTTTATTAGGTTCTCTTGGTATAGATAGTATCTCTAACTTATCTTTACCTATTGAAAAGGGTGATTACCGGGTTTCCACAGCTGATGGGAAACTTCATGAGGTAGTAGGATTTATCGAAACATATGTCACAGTAGATAAAATATCTCGGATTATAAAATTATTCCTTTTACCTACAGTAAAGCATTCAGTGATACTTGGCATGGATTTTTTAGAAACCTTTAATATTAAAATTGATTTTTCAAAATTTACTATGAACATGAATACCTTATCGTTAGCTGTCATTAATACTGTGCAGGATTTTTCAAATTTATCTTTGGATGAAAAAACACAACTCAATAAAGTGATTGAAAATTTTAAACTTATCAGTCCTAAGGATCAATTAGGTAGAACACATCTCTTAGAACATTTTATCGATACGGGAGATTCTCCGGCATTTGAAGTCAATCAATATCCGTTACCTCAAGCGTTACAGGTACACTTAGAAAAGGAAGTTGATGAATTACTTAAACTAGGTGTGATTGAAGAGAGTAGGTCACCTTATCGTTCTCCTATTTGCTTAACTGAGAAATCTGATCATACTTATAGAGTTTGTTTTGATGGTCGCAAACTTAATAGTTTAACAGTTAATAAAGATTCCTATGTATTGCCAAATATTGAGGTTATTCTGAGTCAACTTAGGGATACTAGATACATCTCTAGCATTGATTTGCGTCATGCATTTTACCAAATACCTTTAGAAAAATCTTCTCGTCCAAAAACTGCATTTTCTCTCCGAGGCAAAGGATTATTTCAATTCACTTGTACTCCTTTTGGTTTAGTTTCTGCTCCAGCCTCTATGTGTCGTTTAATGGATATGGTCATAGGACCTTCTTTAGAGCCATTTTGCTTTTATTATCTTGATGATATTATAGTTTGTACTTCCACATTTGAAAAACATCTAGAAATTTTGAATAAAGTTTTTGAAAAATTGAGGGAGGCTAACTTGACTATTAATATAAATAAATGTCATTTCTGTCGTCCTTCTCTTAAGTATCTTGGATACTCTTGAGATGAACATGGATTAGGTATAGACCGCGAAAAAACCAGTTCAATTTGTAACTATCCCGTTCCGAGAACTACTACTCAAGTTCGTAGGTTTTTAGGAATTGTATCTTATTATCGCCGCTTCTTAAAAAATTACTCTACTTTATCTGCACCTATCTCTGACCTCCTAACGAATAGGAAAAAACATCATCCAATTACGTGGACTCCGGAGGCACAAAAGGCTTTGATGATATTAAAATTGCTTTGACTACCGCTCCAGTACTTAGTAGTCCAGATTTTAATAAACCTTTCTATCTAATGTGCGATGCTAGTGATGTTGGCGTTGGTAGCGTACTTTTTCAAATTGAAGATGGTCTAGAACACCCAGTCGCTTATATGAGTAAGAAACTTACTAAGGGACAAAATAAATTTTCAACCACAGAGAAAGAAGCACTTGCTGTTCTCTTAGGTATAGAACATTTTCGATATTATCTTCTTGAAAGGCATTTTACCGTTATAACTGATCACTCCTCTCTTATCTGGTTGAACAATATGAAAAAACCATCACCACGTTTAGCTAGGTGGATTTTACAATTGTCTCAATATAATTTTTCGATCGTACATCGTCGAGCTACCGGAACAGTACCTGCAGATTTTTTGTCTAGAATACCTGAAGTTAACGTATTAGATTTATCTTTGTTAAAACCTGACCGTTGGTATAGGGATATGATTACAAAAATTCAAGATAATCCTGATAATTATCCTAACTTTAGGGTGGAGAATAATGTGCTTTATAAACATGTCTATAACAAATATTCTCACATTAGTAATCTTACTGATTGGAAAATTGTCGTTCCTACCGAAAATAGGTCGGAATTATTGGCTAAATTTCATGATGATCCAACTGCAGCTCACTTTGGAGTCTATAAAACGTTAGAAAGAATTTCCGAATTGTACTATTGGCCCAACATGAGAAAATATGTCCAAAGGTATGTCAGACATTGTAAGGTTTGTGCTACTTGTAAGCCCACAAATTTACCACAAGCTGGACTCATGGGACAATATCGTAATATTTCTTTTCCCTTTCAGTTAATTTCTTGTGATTTGATTGGACCTTATCCCAGATCTCGTCAAGGAAATCAATTTGCTCTGGTAGTTGTAGATTGGTTTACTAAATTTACGTTTATTCATACCTTACAGAGGGCAACAGCTCCCGCTATAGTAAAATTTTTAGAGAATAATATCTTTTTGATTTTTGGAGTACCGCAAATAGTAGCGGTAGACAATGGTAAACAGTTCACTAGTCACCTCTTTAAAGATTTAATTACTAAATATGATGTTCAAAGTATTTGGTATACCTCTAACGTTACACCTCAGGCGAATCATACCGATAGGGTTAATAAATCTATCGTCACAGCTTTACGTTCTTATTGTTTTTCTGATCATAGGACATGGGATGTAGAGATTCATAAAGTTGCACAAGCTATACGCTTATCTAAACATGAAGTTACTGAATGTCCTCCCTCTTTCCTTGTGTTTGCTCGAAACGTACCTATCTCTGGTTCTTTTCATGGAAAAATTGTGGATAATCCCATTAATCAACCTACAATTTCAGATAAAATTCATAGAATTCAGGATACACGGGAGATGCCTAAAATTTTTGAAGATGTGAGAAAGCGCCTCTACAAGGCATATTTACAAACCAGTAAACGATACAATCTTCGTAAAAGAGATGTAAAATTTCATGTAGGTGATCATGTTTGGAAAAAGAATTATCCCAAGTCTGATAAAGCTCAATATATATCTGCCAAATTTATGCCTAAGTATATTCACTGTATTGTACATCGTGTTATATCTCCTTTGATTTATGAACTTAAGGACCTAAATGGTAAAAATGTCGGTCGTTGGCACGTAAAGGACCTTAAAGAAAATATCTTATCTACTGTAGACTCAAATGACGAAACTGATGACGAGTCTAGTATCAGTTGCGAAAGCTCTAATGATTAATTATCTGCTAGTTATGATTTTCTATTTTTTAAACTAAGTTAAATGATAAACATAGTTATTAGTATTTTTTTTAATATGACCCAGTATTATATGTCTAATACTTGTTAAGGTGGTTATTAATTTGGGAATAATAATTTTGGAATACTGTGTTGAGAAACTAAATTTAGGTGTTCCCTATTATAATTCTATGAATTGTGGTTAAATATTAACTAATATATGGTTAGTATTATACCTTATTTTTATGCTAGATATTGCATATACTCTGGCAATATTATCATTACCTTTACCGTTTAATTACTTTATCTTATCTATGTCTTAGTTGACATATATCGCTTACCTTACCTTATGTCTTAAGTGACATATAACTATATATCTTATCTTATGTCTTAATTGACATATATCGTACATTATGTCTTGAGTGACATATATCTTATCGATGTCTTAATTGACATATATCGTACCTTATGTCTTAAGTGACATATACCTTACCTTATGTCTTAATTGACATATATCGTACCTTATGTCTTGAGTGACATATATCTTACCTTATGTCTCGAATGACATACCTTACCTTATGTCTTAATTGACATATACCTTATCTTATGTCTTAGATGACATTTCTCTTGTCTTGTTGGACAATTACCTCATATTTAGCTCTAAACTTATCGTAAGTACCTGTTAGTATCTTTATCTAGAGCTAAATTATCTTAGTACACGATAAAGTGTATTGTAATATATTGTATAGAGTAGTTAGGTCTCTTATCATAATCGTTTCCTGTACATATGTATATAGCATGATTTTGAGTAAGTTCAATTCTACTTAAGAGATTGTTCCTTTGAATTAGTACTCAATATCAAAGCCATGGTTTCTTTATATTAGTTAAAGAAATAACTTATTAGTAGATTAGAATATCTTTTAATTTCTTATTTTGAATCTTCAACAAGCAGATAATTATATTATTTAGTACAGTACCTTATGTCTTTTTTTTGACAAGTATCTTTATCTTTACTGCACTATTTCTCTAAATGGGTTAAGCAGAAATTAAGTTATATATCATTCCTTTTGATTTTTTTTGAAAAGAAGAATACTATAAATAAGTTCAGAAATTAATACCACATCTCAGAATATGACATCGTTTTGTAAACATGTTAATGTAGGATTAATTGTCTGTTCCAAGTTTAGCAGTTACCGTATTTGTAGTAATACCTTTACTATTGCTTAAATTTCTTTGAATTTGAATCTTTTAATGATCCCAATAGTTCATTTTTGTAGACTACGCTATAAATAAGTTCAGAATTTAATACCTCACCACCGATTATGCCATCTTGGTTTACCAGATGTTAGTGCAGGATTGATTGTCTGTTCCAATTTTAGTACCGTATTTTTAGTGTAACTCTAACTATTTCTACATTTATAAGTTTTCTTTTGACTCTTAAATGACTATTGACGAAATATCTTATCCCGATGATGACAGTCTTATCTAATTACGACATATATTTTCTTATGTATGAATAATTTTAGTCCCGATTTTGACGCCATATATCTGCAATAGCATTCCCATGACGGAATTTTTGGAGGTTTTTCCTATTTTCCTACAAAAAAAATAGTTACCGTGTTTTTTAGTTTTTTTGTTACGGCCTGAGTTCATTATGGGTGTGAGTCTTGTTGTGTTGTCAGTCTTTGGGATAATTATTGAACCAGTTTTTCTTGTATGAGTTTCGTTTTACATGGATGGACACGCCAGGTTTAAGGGAACCATCGCCTCCGAGGGTGTAGGGTGTTACGATTACTTGAGAAATTGGGGAGGTAAGACTTCACAGGATTGAGTCGCAGTGTAATGAATTCAGAGAACCATTCAATATATCTTTCTGGACGTTGTTCCATTCCACTTGGTATTTAAGTTTTGTTGGATATCTTAGTAAGGTGTAATGTTGGGGTGAAGGATCTTCCCGGATTATAACTACCAGGGGAGTTAACCACGACGCTGACGAACATCTTACGCGAGGTCTTTCCAAGGGTGGTTATAGTTCTGGTTGGTTTTTCTCACCAATATTTTAACCTTGACTAACGATGATATCGAAAGACATTGGGGTCTTTGTTTTCTTTTTTTTCTTTCGTGTGCAGGTTAGGTTAGTGTTCGGCGTATATTAATCTTGCGTGGGGTTTCCGGCTATTAGGGGGATGAAACAGTAACTTTTGTTTCTAATATTAACGTTAAAGTGGTAGCAGGCATTTCGAGGGAATTATTGATTTTTACTTGTGACCTGCGCTTCTGTGGTTCTGAGCTAAGACAGAGAGGAAGTGGTAAAAGCAGGCTGGGTTGTCTCTCTGAATCTGTCGCTAAGAAAGGGCGAAATAAAATTCCTTTGAAGCCGCAGAGATATTGAAGAATTATAATTTGTAAACAATAAATGGTTGTTAAATAAATGGTTTAAACGATAATTCTTATCTCTGGTAAGTTTTTATACATTAATTAAAGACATATAGATTAACTAAACTGTCGATGTGTCTGGATTTAAATGGAATGACAGATGATATTTTTACATGGCGGAAGCTTATAAAAAATGAATATCTGTTCTTCCTATTGAATTTTGCAGACGACACTACTATTCACTTACCTGTTGTTTAATTCCCAAATTCTCATATTTCTAGTACCTAACATATTTGTACAGAATTCAAAGATAACCAAATTTATAAAACAAAAACTTTCCAGGGGCATGTCTGTTCACTTTTTTCTTTAGTTAGAAATGTAAAACATTTAATTGTGAAAACCTTTTCTTTCTTTGAGTATAATGTAAATGTAAAACATTTGATTATAAACTTTTTTGTTATTCCTTTAAGTAGGATTTGATGTAAATCACCTAACTGTAAAATTATTATTTTCTTTGGGGGGGGGTTCTTAAAAAAATTGTGCTATGATGGAAACTGTTATTTTTTTATATCTTTTAGCGTTTTTTTTTGTATTATGGTTTTCTGAAAAGTTTTTTCCACGGATTATCTATGGTCATAATAAGTTTGGGAAGCTTGGTTAACAGCTTGCCCGAATAAATTCGACTCATCTGTGAGCAGAGGACTTGACACTTGCCTGGAGGTTCAGCTGACCTAGCACACACTGCAGGTTACCATCAATCATCGTGGGACCTCACCTACCAGCTGCAATAACTGCCACAGCGAAGTAAACTAAGAGGATAACTTTTATATGCGGCATTCATCTTACTTGTATCTATTTTATCATATTAAACCTATCACACTAATAATAACTAACTAACCCTTATAAAAAACAGTCAATTTTGTATTTTTTGTATAACCATTGTTTTTTTATATACATTCACTGTTTTTTCATTAGACTTAGTAATCATTGAGACTGTCTTTCATTTTTAATTTCAACTACCTACCTGCAGTAACAAGTAAACTTCAAAATAGCTACTACCTAGAGTCTTTGTAGGTCTTTTCAAAGTTTTTGAGAAAACTTTGTGGCGCCCATGGTATTTACTTACAAAATATTATTACAATAGCTCTAAATCATATTATCCGATTAGACTATTCTCTGCAATTTACTCTAGGTTCATAAGATCCCACGTTTATAACTTCAACCCTGAGAAGTGAACAAAAATATTTTTTTTGCTCATATTTTTGGTGCTCAACATCTTTTTGAGGGTCTCATATCACTAAACATCATTTAGTGGTGCAGTGTGATGCAACTGCACCTATACTATTTTATTCTTAGAAAATCTATTTAACAGTTCTTGTTTGGGACGGTTGAAGCTTTATGTAGCATCAAACCGATCTCAATTATCTTTAAAAATAAAGTTTCTAGAACAAAAACTGTAAAAAAGTAAAAAATTACTTACCACTGCCAAAAAACAACAAACCGCACTGTACACAACACCACTGATGCAATCAAACTGAAACGAACGTTCGAGAGTGGTTTTTAATGGCGGCTTTAAGACAAACCGGTCGGCGACGTTGCCAAGTGTACTGTTTTAAAAAAAATTGAGGTGCGTCAACCAGCCCCGGGCTCCCCTAGTCCATCGCTTAAAACTATGACAGAAGAAGCCGTAACATATTTTTGACCACTCATTAGTTTTGTTATGGTTTCTAGAGGGTTTAAAATTTCGATGATTTCTTTCAAAAATTCCCATTCTTCTACCGAAATTAGTGGCAGGTCTTTATCTAAGAAAGTCATTGTTGTTCGAATGGATACTTCGAGTTCAATAAACCTCTCTAGCATATAATAAGTTGAGTTCCAGCGAGTCTGTACGTCTTGTATAAGCTTTTTTGGTTGCCGGTCAAGCTGCCTTTGCTGTTCTAACAATTTTGCGTTAGCATGAGTGCTTCGCCTAAAAACGATTAATTTTATTTTGTTCAAAATATCTGAAAGTTGTTTAAGGGAATCGCAAGCAATCAAATTGATCGTGTGAGCATAACAACCAAAATGCTTCAGGTGCAGATCATCTCTAATTGCTCTTTTTATGTTTGCAGCATTATCTGAAATTACTATTAATATTTTTTCTTCTGAATGCCATTCTTCAATAATATTTTTTAATGCACATGCCAAGTTTTTACTTGTACGACTCTCACTAAACGGTGCACACTCCTACAATAAGCTCTGAACCTCAAAATTAGAGTCTATAAAATGTACAGTTACAGCTAGAAAATTTTCTGTATTTCGGGAGGTCCAACAATCTGTGGTTAAAGTAACTGATTTCAACTTTAGCCATAGTAACTTTTGTGGTATTGCTTCATACTGAGCTGGTAATAATGTTTTAGTAAAATCGGTCGCTGAAGATTTAGATTCAGATTCTTGTGTAGAACCAACGCCACTAATATCTTGGTCTTCTTTGATTGTATTTCCAGAAGTAATAGAAGTATTTATCTGTGTAATTTGGTGGTCTGATGAAGTCTGTTGTCTGCTGGTATTGAGATTAACAAGAGGATGCTTCCTTTCCATGTGTTTTTTGAATTATTGGATGTAGATTTAAATGTTCATTCCTGCTTACAAATGTTACATGTTGCCATTTTATCAGCTTTGGGTTTTTCAGTAAAAAAATTTCATATTAAAGAGGATTTTATTGGTTTTTTTGGTGCCATTTTGGTGATATTTATTTAGATCTAAAAGTAAAAAGTAGACCAATTTACATCATGAGTAACTTAATTTAAAAAAGCCAACCTTGCCTTCCAAGAACAAAAATCAAGTCCAATAAAAATCGATCGCACAACTATGTTAATTTATATTTTATACCACTTATTAGGAAATTGGATAAATAGTTCACACAGAGTTTATCTTTAAACTTGAATATAACTACCTATATTTGAAAAACCGTCACAATTAATCTTTATATTTTCTGTCCGAGAACTAAACTAAGACTATTTAACTAAAATATTTTAAAGGGCAGTTGAGAATACATAATAGGTATTCACACAAAGGTTGTTCTGTCTTCGAAAGACGAAATCTTATCATGCACATGTTGTTGAAGCAATAAACCTTTATATTTTACTCTTATTATTTTATTACGGTATTTACGGTATAATACCCTTACATTGATAGATTATTTTTGTAAACAATCCAACAAATGCCCGATTTCACAAACCATTTACTAATGGGAATCACGTGGGAAAACAAATCGCTTATCAAAAATACAGATTATAAAACATAAAACCAACGTCGTATCATGCATGCGTTGCAACGTTGCATCCTCCTCGCCTATTCGGTTCAATAATCGTTTTACGTTTCACGACTTCCAAAACGTCTCAAGTCTCAACTTGACTAAAGATAACGCAACTTAACGTTCCTGCCTGCTATTGCAGTAGTTCGGTTTTTCGCTCCAAAAGAGCGAGTAACTTCATCATTGTGGAGCGGGTCGCAGCGCTCCAAAAAAATGACGCTCCAGAACAATGTTGCTTAAACAACGACACATCTCTAATTATTTGTGTAAGTTCTATTTTTGTTAACAGCTTTTACTTGGGAAAATAAATATCGCAATCTAAACAAATTTACTCAACAACTCTAATTTATTTTCTAATTTTTTTATCTTTCTTCTCAATCTTCTATTTGTGATTTTTAAAGTTTCCTTCTCCTGCATTAGATCTCCATTATCCCCTTCTAGAAGATGAAAGATCCGCATCTCTCGATTTGACCTTTTTTTCTAAAAAGGTTGTTTCCCAAACAATCGGTATAATTTTTCGAAATCAGGCTAAAACTATTTTCTAGTAAAGAAATATTTTTACCCTGATCCGAAATTATATCTCTGTACATCTCTCGCTGCTTCACGTTTAGGATGGCACAGTTCTCATTTAAGAAGGACATCCTGTAAATAATTAAAACCCTCATTAGCAATAATTAATAAAATTTAATTTCATATTTTACTACGTTGCAGAATTGAAAACGTACCTGGCAATATCCTTGTTGCTATCATATTTCTTCTCCTTCAGCAGATCATACGTCAATTGAATCTGCTCCGTCAAATTTTTATTTATTTTGTACTGATGGACCAATTCCCGCTCAGTCATCACCAGTCGGTCCTCACAGAAGAAATTTATATCGCCCGCCATCGTTAAACGAAAAGTAATAAAAAGAAGAAATACAGAGAATAACTACATTTTTTTTGGGTCACTTATTATTTGCAGATGAAGTCTAACTAGTAGCAGAGAGGAAAAAGATGTCTTTATATACCATCCTAAAAGGGGATTTATGCATCTAGACAAAATTCATGAATATAAAAAATATCCAGAGATTTCTGCAACTACATCAAAATTTCTAGATTTTGATTAACATTAATTTAAAAACATCATACGTTACAGATATCTAACAAAATCCTATTCTGAAATTATTAAATCACATTTGAAATAAAAAAGTACTGAAAATAAATTCATTAAAACAATGTAATAGGTATACAAATAATATGTAAAGTCAGTAGGTTGTAGAAACGTGGGTATAAAATTATACCTGTTCTTTTTCTTTGCAATGAAATTATGAAAAATTAATGCTGTTTAACTAATTTAGAGTAGGACTAATATTAAACTAGTAACTGAAAAGTCCATTTTTATTATAAAAAAAAACCGAAGCAGCGAGTCTTAATTTTAAATATTTTATAATAGAAGTGTTGTTAATTTTATTGTTTTTTGGTTTATGATCAACTACTTTCCAGATTGCAAATTTAAAAATATAATCTTTTTTTCTTCTAATATATTTAGGTATATTTTCAATTTTAAACAATTTTAGGTATATTTTATGGATATGTTGCAGTATAACATGAAGTTTGTTTAAATGTTAAACATATGGTCTGCTTCCTAAAATTACCCCGACGTAATCTCTTAATGAATATTTAATGTTATTTTTTTTTGTTAAATATTAGAAAAAATCACTTTTAATATTTTAACGATAAAATTATTGAAATTCTTCTGAAATTAAAGCAATATAATTAAGGCGCCTTCCTCACATAACAGTACGGTATCGGTGCAGCATCTGTATGCGGTATACCGATAGTAAACTTTGTCGGCCAGATCTCCTCACTTATCGGTTTACTGTCCGTAAGTTGTCTGCATGCTTTCGGTGCAAACATTCATCAGATGCGTTTGTGCCGTCATCGTGAAATGATGTCATCGGATGAAGATGTCATTGCGTGTTACATGTACTTACGATTGCGTAGAAGAAGAAAGAAGTATTGGGTACACCCGTATATTGCCAAAAATATTTCATGCAGACTTTTCATTGCGGCACAACAACTTTCGCAAGATGATGTGAAATTCCGAGCGATGTATAAAATGTCAAAACAAAGTTATCGTGAACTCCTGTCTCTTATTGCACCCCACATTACGAAACAAAATACTACATATAGAGAATGTGTTAGTGCCGAAGAGAGATTACTCATTACTTTGAGGTAAGAACCTGTACATTTCTTTAAATGAGTGCTTTGCAATACACTGCTGGACGTACAGTTTGCGATACATCAAGTCATCTATTTTGATAGCTGTCACGCTCTTACGTCAATACAGTAAAGGTTAGTTTCCCTGATAAAGTAGATGAGTCGCACACTGTACGTCTCACCAATAGTGCTCCAATCGTTCAGGATTGTCGGTCCATCTTGAGGGAGGCACCCACTTCTATTCTATTCTATTAATGTTGGGGTGTCGATACACTGCGACCTATAAGATCTATTGTGCCCCCTTCTGCTGCCCAATCGTTGAGGATGTCTCAGCGATTAGAGCAGTTCCTCCATTCCTATTGCTTTCAAAAAGTTCAGGATGTCGGTAGGCTTCAGGTTGGGTAGATCTCCCTCTTCTATTTGATATTCTCCGAGGTATCGTGCCCTTGGATTATGCAGGGTACCCACTTTCATCTGCATCTGTCCGATGTAAAATCCCTCACAAAGGCATAAATATGTATAAATCATCAAAAACCAATATAATTTTTTATTTATTAATAAAGTTTTTATTAATGAAATACAGAAAAGTTAACAGCTTCATCCTCATTTTGGTAACCTGGCGTAGAGTGAGACTGGTAGTTCATGGCTTCATCTGCATTTTGATAACCTTGTGTAGAGTGAGACTGGTAGTTCATGGCTTCATCTGCATTTTGATAGCCTGTCAAAGAGTTAGACTGGTAGTTCATTACTGGCGGAGATGCAGCTGGTGCTGGAGTACCAACTGATGATATTGGAGAAAATAGAGAATTGTCCATTGAAGAACTACCAGTGGAGTTTCTTGAAGGTCCTGATATCGGTGCGGTCTTAATGTCATCTATAAGTTGTAATACTTTAATTTTGAAAGATCGGATTTGTTGGGCATTCATATCGGCAAACTCTGGTAGTAAACTGAGGAAGTAATGGTTCATTTGTTTTTCGGTTTTGTTTAATAAAATTTCGTCAGTCTTGTCGATTTTGTTTTTTAAAAACTTAACCATTGCAGCGTCTACTGCTGCTGCAGATGTTGCCTTGGGGCGAACTCGGGGCATGGGTGTAGAAGAAGAAGAAGCCGTAGATTGGACTTGTGAATCAGATAACTGGTGTTGATCTGATGAATCAGTAGGGCCCTCGTCTGTTACTTGTTCTTCAGGTTCTGCCTCGGTATTATCTGCCGGTTCTGTATCTGGCACCGTGTTTTCTACTGGATTTGGTGGTATGTTTCCACGATTAGGAATTCTATTAACTGGTTTAACGTAGGGTAAAATGAACGCGAAATGTTCAGCCAAATAATAAGGCTTTTTGGGTTTTGAGCCGCTTGGAGGTGGTTTGGTACTTCTGATGAAAGTGGACCTGATATTGCGCCATTTTTCCTTGCATTCAGCAACTGAAACAAACAGAACAGATAAATTAAACTGAGGCTTTTTTTATTTTGCAGATATTTAGCTACCGGAAGTACATTTACGGCATTGGCATTATATTTTGCAAGAGGTGTGAGCACTATATCTGACATAATAGCTGAAACGACTGACGTGATTTGGTCAACACTAAAGACAGAGTACATGGCAATTCCAACCACAGAAAAATGGAAAGATATTTCTAATCGTTTTTATGAACTTTGGAATGTCCCTAATTGCTTAGGGGCTATGGATGGCAAGCACATCAGAATTCAAAAATTGCCGAATACTGGATCCACAAATTATAACTATAAAGGCTATCATTCGATCGTCCTATTAGCAATATGTAATGCTGATGGATTGTTTACTATGATTGACACAGGGTATGCTGGGCGAAATAGTGATGGCGGAATTTTTCAAGCTTCGGCTTTGAGCTACTGGATGGAAACAGTTGGTTTAAATATGCCTATATCTTCTGCTCTTCCACATGATGATACACAACAGCAAGTGCCATATTTCTTTGTTGCCGACAATGCTTTCCCTTTGAAACGCAATATAATGCGGCCTCACCCCATGATAGGTATAAACAATATTAAAAGAATCTACAACTACAGAATGTCGAGAGCACGCAAAACAATAGAGTGTACATTCGGAATGATGACTCAAAAGTTTCAAGTACTTCTAACGCCAATTCGGTGTACAAATTACACTACAGTGAACAACATAATTAAATCTGTATGTGTCCTACACAATTTTATACGATTACGAGATGGAGCGCCATATTCTGCCACAGATAATGAGGGTACTCACAACCAGAATCGAGATTTTAACATTGAGAGAGACGAAATTCCTATTAATGCTAAATCAGCCGGGTCAACAGTCCGAAAATACTTAACTAATTACTTTGTTTTACCTAGGGCAGCGCTTCCGTGGCAATACACTCATTGTATTTAATTGAAACTACATACATAATTATTGTCTATGCATACTTTGTAATTAATAAGAAGAGTACTATAAAATAATATTATGTGAGTTTGAGTGTATGTCTGAGTGATACATAATAAATAACACGTACTTACCAGTCAATTTTGTTTCATTGCTAATTTCTGTCCACGCTTTTTCCGTCAGGTCGTTCCTCGAATATTCCGGTAACTTGTAGTTATATAAAAGTGGATATTTTTCTACTTCAGCCACCAATTTAATACACGTGGCTTTTTCATTTGCCATTTTCAATACACTCGTATGGTAGACTCCGTACGATTCACACAAGTTTCGCGCTCGGTATCTCGGATCTTACTGGAAAGCCGTACTGCAATGCAGTATGCTGAACATATACCGCCCCGCTCACGCGCCAGTCAGAAAGCGTGTATGCAAATATAGGCGCTCGGTAACGAAGCGGTAACAATTTTACTGCATGTAATTTACTGCACCGATACCGTACTGTTATGTGAGGAAGGCGCCTAAAAATCATAAATCAACAGTCAATATAGGTATATTAATATTTTCTTCATATTATTAAAAAAAATAATGCTTACCATACTTTTGTTAAAATTATTAAAAATTTTAGTAACACTTGAAATTTAATCAATAGATATTATTTAAAAATATTACTGACGTATATCAGTCGAAAATAAAATAATGTGCGGTTGTAGAAAAACATAATTTTAGATAAGAATAAATGCTGAGAGGTGGTTGGCAACAGTAATCACAATTTACTTTTGAAATACATTAAATAAATTAATTTCTTTGTAGAAAAAATTTTAAAGCTATACTAAATAAAATAAAAGAGTAGAAAAACAAAATTTATTAAAACTCAAATATATATAAATACTACCTATTAAAAAAATTTTTAATTTAATATCATAGTCGCAATCTTCAAGTTCCCTGATTTTCGCAGAACCAGCAGGAAACCATCTATAAAAAAAAAATTTCAAAATCTCCGATAGACATTTTCTCCATCATTAAATTATATCCTCATAATTATCTAAGTGTACGTGTACGAACTCTTTTAGCGCCTTGGATCTCCAAACAATTATTCTTAACTATTTTCAAATATTGTAAAATTAATTTATTTATAATAAACAAATATATTTTTAAAAATTATAATTCTGCACTATACATAATTATATCAGTTGCATGTCGTATGATTTAAAAACATGTGTTACACTCACCAAAATAATCTTTTACTTATCACGCCGCGTAATCCCTTCATTGTATTACATTTCACAGTGATAAAAAGCTCATGCTACTAGGAATTTCATAGTTTTACACAAACACAAAAACGATACAATTTGATAAGATATGGGCGCATATATTTTATCTGATTTACTATCATTACTTTTAAAAAAATTCGAGTACAGACAGATAAAAGTTGAAACTGACGTATATAGAATTAAAGAACAAGGAAGGTGGCTCTTTCTTCAAAGCATGATAATAGGTACCTATGTAATACCGCATGAATATATTTTACATGGATGTACGAGGGTAAATTAGTTATTTTATCTTGCGAATGAGAAGTCAACAAAATATATAACTGTATGAGATTTAATGATTCAGCACTTGTTATTAAATCAAAACAGTTTTTTGGGTGTAATATATTTTTCTTTTACTTATATGTTCATCTTTAAATTTATTTTTCTCAAATATACTTTCACAGGGTGTATAGGGAAAAATAAGCCACAATTAGTTATTATATGATAGTTTATTTTTTCGCATAAATACGTAGACAGCAAAATATATAATTTAAAGGTTTAACAATTTTTGAGATTAGCATCCAGTTTTTTAATATAATTTTGGTTGCCCAAATATTTTTTCTTATACAGAATAGCCCGAAATAAACAGTACTAAACTTGTAATTATTTTATTGTCTTAAGAAATACATATTATTGACACTTTATTACATGCTCTAAACGTGCTCGTCCTCGCTAAAGACAGACTTTACCGATACCGATGTTCCAAGTTTCTCGTCATGTTATGGAATGAGGGTTGTCTCAGGTCCGCGAAGAAGGCTCTAGCGGCATTTCCTTTAATTCATCGATGGTTTGTGGTGCCCGTTTAAAAATGGCAGTTTTAGCCATGCCCCAAATGTATGCGTCTGGAGATGTGAGGTCTGGAGAATGTGAAGGATAACGGAAGTCAGTAAATCGTGAAATGAATCTGCTTGAAAAATGTTCCTAAAGAAATTGACGAACTGCGGCAGCAGTATGACAAGTTGCCCCGTCCTGTTGGAAAAGTTGGTCTCGAAATGCCAAATTACGTGCACGACAGAATTGATGTAGATCAGGGATAAAGCGTGTTAAAATTTGTAAGTACCTCTGTTGATTAAGTGTGACTTGCCTACCATTTTCTTCGATAAAGTATGGACAAATGATTCCGTGTCCCGAAACTGCACACCAGACGCTCACTTTTGCGATATGTAAAGGAACTTCTTGAACCTCATCTGGTCTGGCAAAACCCAGAAATTGATTTGTGCGACGATTTACATGGCCCGACAAATGAAAATGTGCTTCGTCTGAAAACCATACGTTTTTAAAAAATTCAGGTTTTTGATACTGTAACGCAAGAATTCTGGCGCAATATTCCACTCTACTGCGATAATCCCGAGGATGTAATTGTTGATGTACCTGAATCACATTCGAAAATGCACCCAGCTCATTCAGGATTCTTTGCAAGTTAGTTCTTTTTAAGCCAAGATGCAACGATGTCCTTGTCTGGCTGGCTTTCGGATTTTCTAAGATTCGCTCCAAAACACGTTCAAGGTTATTGTTGTTGTTAACTGCCCTGGGACGCTCCGAGTTTCCTTTTGTTTGACACAATACATTACCCGAATTTCTGAACTTTTCAATAACCTTCAAAATTACAGCGAAGTTTTTGAATTATTGTGATTATATGAAAATGAAAAACTGGTACTGGAATGATCTTTTAATGTAAAAATGACAACTGTATAACTGTCTTATTTGACAACATGAAAATACAAGTGAATGTTACAAACTTAAACAAAACAATACCTGCAGACAACGCTTTACTAAATTCAATACTCCCACTTTTTGTTACAAGTCAATGTCAACATTCACTTTGACAATACATTCAACATTTGACAAAAATGTTGATGTTTCAATTTTGATAATGCCTTTGTCATGATATCGGCTGCCTGGTCATCTGTTTGAACATATTGTAATTCAAAAATTCATCTTTGAATTTCTCTCGGATAAAATGGTAACGTACGTCAATATGCTTAGTTCTCTTATGAAACTCTGGATTCTTCACAAGTCGTATTGCGCTTTGATTATCCATAAATAAAACTGGTACATCCAATTTAACTTGTCGAAGATCACATAAGAGATTCTTCAACCAGACAAGTTCTTTTATAGCTTGTGACGCTGCCACATACTCGGATTCTGTTGTGGATAGTGCGACGGATTTTTGTCGTTCTGATCCCCAGCTAATTACACTTCCTCCAAGCATGAAAACATAACCTGATGTTGATCTTCGTGTTTGCGTGTCTTCAGCATAGTCGGCATCACTATACCCGCAAAAGTGTAAATTATTTCCGCTTACGAAACGTATTCCTTTGTTCATTGTACCTTTGATATATTTCATAATGCGTTTTACTGCATTCACATGTGCAGTAGCTGGTTTTTCCAAATATCGACTGACACTTCCAACTGCGAAACTAATATCTGGTCTGGTTGCAACGGCCAGATACATCAAGCTCCCGACTGCCTCGCGATAAGGAAAATCGATTTTTTTATCAGCTTCAAAATCTCCGAGGTTTTGTGAACTAGCTAATGGAGTTGTCACTGTCTTACAATATGTCATATCAAAACGATCAAGAACCTTTCTTGCATATCCTTGTTGATGAACATGAATCGATCCATCCAAAAGCTGATCAATTTCGAGTCCCAAAAAACATTTCAGCTCAAAAATTTTGATCTCAAATTCTCTCTGTAAGTGTCTAATGACCGGCCTAATGGCTTCTTGTTCTTCTGCTGCAATCAATCCATCGTCAACGTAAATTGCCAAAATTAACATTCCATCTTTTCCGTTGCTAACAAAAACGCATGGATCGGATCCACTCTCTTTGAAACCAAAACTGTTAAGGAAAGAAGTAAGCTTCTTATTCCAACAGCGCGAAGCCTGCTTCAAACCATATAAACTTTTGTATAGTTTACACACTCGGCCACTGTTGTCATTATATCCAATTGGCTGGCTCATATAAACATTTTCTTCTAAATCGCCATTTAGAAAAGCCGTTTTCACATCAAACTGTTTTAGTGTCATACGCTTTGCCGCAGCCAATGCTAGGATCGCTCTGATTGATGTAAACTTCACCACTGGACTAAATGTTTCCTGGTAATCGATTCCGTACTCTTGTGTAAAGCCTCGTACTACCAATCGTGCCTTATACCGATTAACACTCCCATCCGGATTTTCTTTGACCTTGTAGACCCAGCGATTGTCAATCACTTTTTGATCAACTGGCGCATCGACCAAAATCCAAGTATGATTTTTCATAAGTGAATCGTACTCTTCATCCATTGCTCGCTCCCACTGCTTGTAATCAATCGACTGAATTGCCTGCTCATACGTTCTTGGCTCATCACTGACTGCCAACATTGCAGAATGTTCACCAGTTACCAGATGTGTTAATGTGTTACGATCACGTAGACGCCTATTGACAATATTTCTGCTATCAAGATCGCAGGTCATACCACGAGTTTTCTGTTGATCTAGTGACGCACATTCATTTGTGTCCTTATCTTCGTCATTTTCATTTTCTGCACCTTTGTCAATACCATAATTGTCTTCGTTTTCGTTATTTTCATTCTTACTGACTACACTAGCATTTTCTTCAACACAAATATCGAGTGTTCCCATTGAATTTTCTAACAAAAAAACGACGTCTCGTGAGATCTCGATTTTACTAGTTTTCGAATTCCAAACTCGATATCCCTTTGAATTATTGTCATAACCAACAAACATACATTTTTCTGCCTTCGCGTCGAGCTTCTGACGTTTTTCTTTTGGAATGTGAATAAATACTTCCGAACCAAAAATCCGTAAATGGTCTAGCTTCGCCTCCTTGTTATGCCATAATTCATACGGTGATTTGTTGTCAACTGTGCTTGTTCCAGTTTGATTTAGCACATGAACTGCTGTATTTACTGCTTCCGCCCAGAATTTCCTATCAATCTTCTTTGCCTCAAGCATTGTCCTTGCTGATTCAACGATAGTTCGTATTTCCCTTTCTGCACAACCATTCTGCTCTGGTGTATATGGCACAGTTCGTTGATGATGAATTCCAGCTGCTTCAAAGAAAACTTTCAGCTTTTCATTGACAAACTCTGTGCCGTTGTCAGATCTGATATTGCGAACACTGTGACCATGCTTCTTCTGAATCAGTTTAACACATTTTTCGATAATACTCGCTACTTCTGATTTTTGTTTCATGAAATATACGAAACGAAAATAATCATCTTTGAGCAACAAAAAATATCTGGATCCACCAATTGAATTCGTCTGAAACGGACCACACACGTCAGTATGAATGATTTCGCCACACATCTTTGACTTTTCTTCGCGACTCTTGAAACTGCTTCGATGATGCTTTCCATAGACACAAGCTTCACATGCAAATTCCTCATCAATGAAATCTATACCCCGACTTAGTAGGAACTTTTTTACGTGTGTCGAATTCTGATGTCCTAGACGTTCGTGCCATGAACGAAGTGTAGCGTTTTTGATTGCTACACTCGCTGTAGTTTCAATCTTTGATGGTTGTATTGTTCTGAACAACATTTGGAACAAACTTTTTCTGCGAACTCCCACTGCAACAATGTTTCCATCTTTCAGCAATTTGCAACCTTCGTTGTTCATGTTCAATTGATGCCAGCGATCTAACACCTTTCCCGACGAAAACAAATTTTTCTCAAGTTCCGGCACGAACAAGACTCCCATGACTCGTTTGCGAATCCATTCATCTCCATTAAAAGCAAAAATGTTGATATCGCCTTTGCCCAGAGCCATTATCTTGTCACCATTACCAACTGTAATTGGTTCAGCTATTTCCGTATAGTTTTCGAACCATTCTCGGCGATGACTCATGTGATAAGTTGCACCTGAGTCCAAAATCCAAGTATCTTGGTCTCTATTTGTTGTTTTGTAACAAATAAAAGCATCATTTGAATTTTCTTCTCTTCTCCCGTTGAAGTTAGTCTTCTTTTCCGAGCATTCCCTTTTCCAGTGGCCCTTTTTTCCACATTTGAAGCATTTGCCTTTCGGTTTGTCATTTTTATCTGCCGCTTTGTTATTATTCGATGAATTTCCTTTCTTGTAATTATTGATTTGTTTCTTCGAGAAGATTCTCTTAGCCATTAGCGCCTCTACTTCCAGAACTTGACCCTGCGACTTCAAACGAAGTTCTTCTGCCATCAAACGAGCCCGCAAATTTGCCAAAGTTTGACTATCTGCGTTTGCAGATTCCCATGCACTATGGAAATGATTAAACTCGGACGGTAGTGACATTAAAATCTTCGAAATTACCATGGACTCAGAAATAATTTCTTTTTGATCACGTAATTGCTGCACTATTTCCATTAATTTTGATAAAAATGTCGCAATGTCATCTTCCGGTTGTTTTGTGTAGCCATAATATTTTTGTTGTAAAAATAAAATATTTGCCTTTGATGTTTGCTCATACGTACTTTTGAGCGTCTCCCACATCTCTTGAGCTGTTTCACAATTCATAATCTGCAGTAATGCCTGTTTCATACAAGTCGTGGAAATTGCTCGTCTGGCCATAGCATCCGCCTTCTTCCAAGTCACAATTTCCTTCGCATAATTTGTACATTCAGATGTCGGTTTGACGTTTGTTCCATCGACGTAGTCAAAAAAATCGTTAGCTTCTAAAATCTGACGCATTTGAAACTTCCATGTTAGCCAGTTGCTGCCGCTTTCCAGCTTTTCAATATTAACGCGATCGCCTTCCATTTATTTTGTCTTTTAATAATTATCGGCTTCAAAACTTCAAAAATAAATTGCTTTCCAATTTTCTTTTTTTTTTTGAGTTCACAAATAATTCTTGCACAAAATAAATAACGATATTTACTGCAGTTAATCTTCCTTTACAATTTCACGTAATCTGGGCCCATAACCTTTTGAATTATTGTGATTATATGAAAATGAAAAACTGGTACTGAAATGATCTTTTAATGTAAAAATGACAACTATATAACTGTCTTATTTGACAACATGAAAATACAAGTGAATGTTACAAACTTAAACAAAACAATACCTGCAGACAACGCTTTACTAAATTCAATAGAAGTACATACTCCGTATGAGCGAAAATAATGCTGTACCAGAAACTCTCTCCTCTGTACTTAACACCATTTTTAACAATTAAGCCCTACTAATTAATTGTTTTAGGTTTACTTGACAGGTATATACTAGTTAACTTGGGTATGACAGCGCGCACATAAAGACACCTATGTTTCAGTTTCAGTACTGTTTATTTCGGGCTATACTGTACTTTTCCTCTCTTCAACTTCGAAACTCTTTTATTTGATTAATGTTCTCACTCTATTTCTTTAACACTATCCTATAACTACACAGTAAAGATTTAAACAATTGATTGAATCTGCTATTTTGAGATTAACATCTAATTTTTCTACCGCTGTTTATCTAACTGAACATCTTTTCAGAATTATCATTAAATCTTTTCAAAGATATGATTGATTTTCAATTTTCTGATATACTTTGTATGTGCACTCGAATTTTTTGATATACTTTGTTTAAATTTTTAATGTACCTGTGCATAATGGACTTATCCTGAAGTCTATTTTACTTCAAACCAAGCTGAACACATGAATGCACTCAGATTATTTTTTTTATACCTCTCCCTGCATCTTTCACATATGAGTGCGAATAGCCATGTTCGTTAGACGCATTGTTTCAGACGCGAAGGTTGATCGTTCGCGCCCAGACTCCGGCGAAAGTTTTTTTAACTTGAAATAAATCGACGAGGATTTTTCAAAGGTGGGTGGTTGAATTTGGGGGTCCTGATCAGGTGGGTATTGGAATTTGGAGAGTGGGTTGAAGATTGGGGTGGGTGGTTGAATTTGGGGGTCCTGAACAGGTGGGTATTGGAATTTGGGGAGTGGGTGGGTGGTTGAATTTGGGGTTGGGCCTATATTTGGGTGGGCCTAGACTCTGAGGTACTAGGTGTGGGTATTGGAATTTGGGGAATGGAGCTAAAATTTTAAAATCATTTCAAGTATATACTAGACGTTAAGGCATTTCAAACGAGACGTCGTTTGCTTTGATTAGTTAACTTTTAGTACGAGGGGTGATGCGTGGGGGATGAACGGGGGGTAGTTAGAATTTTTTCATTATTTTACGTATACACTAGACATTAAGGTCTTTCAAACGAGACGTCGTTTGCTATGATTGGTTAACTTTTATTACGAGGGGTGCTGCGTGGGGGATGAAGGGGGGTAGCTAGAATTTTTTCATTATTTTTATCGTTGATCTTATGACATAGCCTGTTCAATGACGCATGCGCAATATTACTATCTAACCACTCCTTCAGTCCGGTTGCCGGTGTGAACCCACCTTAGAATCCAAATTTGCCAGAACGAACCTTAGCTTTTTTCGCGATTTTCTTATGGAGATTCCTATGTTAGCGCCTCCGCCAATAGGCGGAACTCTCCTAGCACATTTACTTATGTGTTTTATTATTTACGGAAAAATATTAATCTTTATTTAATAAATTATTTCTCAAACCCTTAAATGAATGAGGTGTGTCGTACAGAGGAACAATTTCCTGATTATCCACCAGGAATCCACAAAGCCTGTTTTCTGTTTCTTCTTTTATGGAATTCACTGGTTTCCTTTAATAGAAGATTGATAGCAGACTACCTTGATCACACACAGTAGAAATTACATTGATGACAATTTCATGTGACTTTCTTATAATGTCTACTATAAGCTTTTTCAGTACTGCAGCTTTAGATGGCCCACCACTCAAGGTATAACATACAGGTTGTTTCCACTGTCTGAATACACCCTTTATTAGGAACACATTAGCATGGTCAGCAAGTTCAGGCTTTCTTCTGCCATCTCCTTCATCATAAACACCAGTAACTATATCATATTTTGGGTTATAGTGTACCAAACTGGCAATGGCCATTTCATCGAATACTAAAATTGCTGTTCGGTCAAGCATCTTCATCTTTGACACTGGCCTTCTGAGACTCTCAAACTATTATTACAGGTGCCTGGGTTGAAAGGAACCCTGTTAAGCAAATTTGTTAGCGTTCGTTTTGATGGAAGTGCAAAGAGTTTAGACTACAGACGATATCCTTTGCCACTTTCAACTTTCAACAGGCCACAGAGCCATAATTTTTTCATCAAGTGTGAATCGTCTAGCCTTCCGTTTTTGTTGTTGGGTTCGCACTTGAGACAATATAAAATTATATGTCAAAACATTTACATGGTTCAACAAATTTTCAAATTTTTTAGAACAAGTCAAATTTTCAGCAGCTTTCATTCTTATTTCATAGCTGTTGACTCTTTCACTTAGCCTATTTATCCTTTTGTCTGTAGAAGTGTTTTGCCTCTGGCATTAAATACTTCTGTCTTGTGATATTAACTTTTCTTAGAATGCTTGTTTTTTTTTCTAGCAGCTGAAAAAGAAAAGTTGAAGGTGTCAAAGTTTTTTTTACTACCAAATACCAACACCTGCTTTCTAACTTTTCAAAATTACCTATGTATTACAACAATTTTCTACACTTGTAACCCCAATTAAACAAAAAAAACTTTGATAGTATAAATATTGCAATAATATCACTCACATATGTGTACTTTTTCACAGTCTTCTTCCATTTGATTAATTGTTTCGGGAATAATATATGAAGTAGGTGTTGTATATTTATGGTCCTGCTCATATGAAGTAGAGGGCATGTTGTACATTATATCTTCATGTGTATCTGAAATGGTAAAAAATACATACAATTATTTTAGGTATTTTCTTCAAACATATTATCTATTGCAATATTCAATGTTGCAAGTATATGTCTACCGTTTGAACCTCGAACTAATTTAAAAAAAATGTTAAGGTACGTCCACACTGAAGCAACATGTGGCAACTTGTAGCAATTTTATGTTGCAACAAGTTGCTAAATGTTTAAATGCATTAAACATTGACATAAATCAAACTGTCCTCACTAGTGCAACAATGTTAATGAATGTTTGCACTTGTCAGTGGATGAGCAACACGGGTTCTGGGCCATCAGGACCGGCATCAGGGGGCTATGGAAATTGAAAATAGTGTTGGATAGTAGAATGTGCTGCGAGATGTATGGGGGGGGGGAGTAGAGGTACGCTGGGAACGGTACTGTGTTGTGTGACGCATGAATCGTGCGCCGTGACGTACGAATCATGCGCCAAAAGGACATTAGCGGAGTATTTTTTGTTGAGTTATTGTTGTATTTGACTGCGCGGCGCCGGTCCTGATTTTTGTTTTATTTCATAAATACTTAATATTCTGAAGTTGTTGTCCAGCCATCAAAGATAAAAGGCCTCTTTAAGGATTTCATAACGCCGACAAGATTGTATACTTCTTCCAGGCATAATGTAATGACCCATATTTTTAATCCCTTTGAAGGTAAGTGCCGCCCAGTGGCGTGCATATAAATTTTTTATAAATTCGTATCTTGTGAAATAATGTTTTTCATTCAAATTAATATAGTAGATTAAAATTAACCTGCATACAAAACTCATCAAATTTGTAATATAATTTTCTGTAAATAATGCTCATTTAGCCAGACAATCTGAAAAAATTGTCTGCCCAGCAAGAACCACGGGAGGTATGAGCTATTCTTACCAGGAAAAAGGATTGGGTCGGGCATGTTAGTAGAAATATGAAGTTAGTTTTTTTTGGTTATTTTTTAGTTTTTTATTTTTTTTAAATTTTTTTTTTATTTTTTTTAATTTTTTTTTGCTTTTTTATTGGCTTTGGAAAATAAGTACGGTATCTACTATAAATACTTGAAAAACAAAAAACGCGTTTTAAATATACCTACAAGGAACATTTATTAAAAAGAATTTAATTACCGGAATTGTCAGAATCTTCCGAAGTAGAATCGTTTTCAACTTGGATAACTACTGGTGCTATAGGCGGTAAAACTGTAAATTCGCGTTCTGTTTGTATAACATGAGCTACGCAATTTTGCCATACATCGCTATAAATGTCATCGAGTATTTGCCGAATATTATCAAGGACGACTGCGCTTAAAGTTGGCGACTGATTATATTTCCGTAAACGACTTTTAACAGTACCCCAAACCATTTCGATTGGATTAAAGATACAATAGTATGGGGGTAACCGCAAAATGGTATGACCGGACCTACTGCAAATATTGTCAATGACATATTCTTTTTGGAAGTTCCTACTTTTTATTATGTTAATTAATTCTCGTTTTACCGGAATCTTTTCAGGAATATTAATGTTTTTGATTCTCATAAATTTTAAAATTTCGTCCTTTTTCGTGCTGCTGTTGGGTATTTTATTTAATATTCGGGAATGATACGACGCATTGTCCATAACAATTACCGAATTCGGCAAAAGCTGTTCGACAAACCATTTTTCAAACAAATCGGCTGTCATATCTTCGTGATAATCAGCAGAAGACTTAGTTATATTTTTAGCCGACAATAGCAATGCATTAGGTACAAAGCCATCTTTACTTCCGGCATGAAGAATAATTACGCGTTTTCCTCTCGAACACGGAGTATCTAAAGAACAGTTTTTTTGTGTCGTCAACCCAACCATACTTGACAACATCATGCGTATTAAACCAAGTTTCGTCTAAATAAATTAAAGTTCTGTTTGAATCACGGTACCCTTTTATTTTGCGCAAATACTCGTGTCTAAGTTCAACGATACGACGAGATTCCATTATGACCATTCGATTATCTAATTTCTTATATTTAAATCCGCGCGCAGTGTTTCCAAACTTTGATAATTATATTCAGGAATATCCCACAATTTATCACGAATCAGTTCTAAAGTTGGTACTATATTGTCCTTGTAAAACCCGTAAACAATCCGTTGAATAACATTTTTAGTAGCATTGTCAACCTTATTCAGTTTTTGATTTGGTCGTTTTCGCCTTTAAGAATGATCCGTAACAGTGCCTAATTTAATTACTTTATAAATCGTCGTAAACCCGATTTTCGTTAATTCGTGAATTCTCGCGATAACCGCATTATCAGAAATTTCAGAATTTTCCTTTTTCAAACACGCGTACATATTTAAAACAACCCGTTGACACTGAACATGTAAATCTTTGTTCTGAAATTCGGCCCTATCATTTACTGCTAAGTCATTTGTCTGTGGCGCCAAATTATTAGATTCTCGCGATACACCATCGTGAACTGTCGTTTCAAATGGTCTCCAAAATGCCATTCTAATTAATTACTAATAAATTATATTTGTAAAACTTGCCCTAACGTCTACGAACAAATAAGTATTATATTAATAACAATTTACTCACTTCACTTAATCAACTAACCTTACTAAACCAAAAAATAATATATATTATATTATTAAAACTTTTCCACTTTAGATTAACTACACTTTTCTACAATTAAGAACTCACTAAGTATATTATATTTCTCTAGAACATAATTTTATTATTTAGGCACACTCCTGGACGTTTTAAACACTGGTCAGGCCAGATGTTCAACACCTGTGAATTTCTAGTTAGCCAAGTTAAAACTGTCCGGTTACTTCGTTATATTATGCCAAATACTGGACTGGATGTTACCACGTTGTCACATATTCAAAATTTTCTTAAATATAGTAACATACATAAAGTTGTTTCTAATTAATTATTCTTTTTCCAGCAATTTTAAGCGACTTATTTTATTGCTTACTAATAAATTTATATTATGTATATATTTTCTAATATTTCCAAACTAGCTTCCTAAGAACATCACGAACTAACAGTTTTCTGAAGTGAGGAGAACATTTGTATAGAGAGCTTAACAATTCTAGAAAATATATCTGACAACATTGCTTTATTTTATTGTCGTTACACTGACTTTGGTTCCACTATACCAGCATAGATAATTTTAGAATGCGAGGTCAACTGACCTCTCTCTCTCTCATTTGTTATTGACTGACAAGTTGTTGTGTACAAATCGTGTGATAACCCTGGTCATTAATGATCTCACCCAAGACGTTCAAGAATGTTCTTTGTTGGAAGTGGCGCCGTTCAAACGCACCACACTCACCTACACGTGAAAACTATTTTATTTCAGAAGAAAAAAATCTGGAGTTTTTAAGAAATTTAAACAGTATACCTAAGTCTATGAAACAGTGTGTTTCACACTAGGAAGCTAACAACAACTAAATCGAAGCGACGACGGATTCCACCTACAAAATGACTCAATTAATGTCAAGTTTTATTATCTTGACAGCAATTGTAAACAATATTTTGTATGTGAACAATCCCAATAGTGTAAAAAATATGGCTGTATGCTTCAATAATTTGAAAGCTGAGTGTAACCGAACAGAATGGACTTTGATGGACCATAAAGTAGTGAATGATGGACAGCTGCCAGTATTCTTCAAGACAATACCTAAAACAGGAACATTCTACAAAATCAAACTGGTATTTCCGGATAATAGTGAAAGTGATCAAGCAGATTGGCAGAAGACTATTATTTATAATGAGGAGGTTAAATATGATATGTCATTTACAATATTATGTATTATTATTTCTGGAATGATAATATTAATGTTGATTATGCTTTATAAAATTGTGAAACGCAAATGTTAGACATACTGCAATGAAATAAACGCTTAAAAAATTTATTCGTCTTCAAGCTTTCCTCGAATGAATATTCTGGAATTAGTTGCATTATGTCTTCCGAAGAGTTCAGTCATCAAATTGAGGCGTTTATTCAAAAAATACACATATTGAATAAAGACATTGCTTTTTATGAAGACAAAAGTGAGGTTATGAAAAGGCTAGAAGACCTTTGTATTTTTGAGAAAAAGCTTAGAGAGGACGAAGAAGTTAAACAAGCATGGCGTGGACATCGAATAAACTGGGTACCTGAAGAGTTGAAACAGAAGTATCAAGAAGACGTTTTAAGTGCTTGTGCTTATGATAACATCTTCAGAGACTATGAGCAGCAACGTAAACGTATTCAACCTACCACCATTCAACAAAACAGACAAGAGCATGAAAAATGCCAACCGTTGACGACCACTTCAACACCTTCACCCTCTCTACCACAATAACATGTGTAATATTGATTTTGAAAATTTACATGTAAAATAAAAAAGATGAATAATATACAGGAGGGTGTTTTATTAAAATTCCATTTTTCCATCAAAAACATTTATTTTAATTTTATATAATTTACAAAGGTAAAATTCGATTGACAAACCATTGTCGGAGATGGTCTACATTTTTTTCTGTGCACGAATACACCCCATTAGCGTGACAAGGGTTTGGGTCGTGTACAAAGTTCCATCAAATTTACAGACGTCAGTGATGACGGGAAACACTTCAAAAATGTGGCACCTAGCTCGTAAAAATTCTTCCTTTTGCTGCCCTCTGACGTAAATGTAGTCTGCAGCAAACAGCAACTTTGTTTCCAAAATTTCATTCAATTTTGAATATTCGACATCTCCCGAAGATTATCGGATACCGTGAACGTTCTTTTCCAAATATGCACAAGTCTTTCTATCTTGGTTACTTAATGCATCGAAAGGTTGTGGAGACGTAAATATGTAATGACTTCTTTTATAACCAATTTCAATGGTGAGTTCTTTCGGTGTAAACAACCCATTTATTACAAATCCCTGGATATCTACTAGTGCTACTCTCATGATGACTACTTAAATACTAGCTCAGATCAGAACAGTGGTTAATTTATACTGCTAACACATGCGCTGAAGTGGGAGTATCCCATCACGCATGCATGAATTATTATTCAGCTTGGTGATCAATTCAAACTCTTAACAATTCCGGTGAGGGGGAAGTATTCCATTACACAATCATGAATTATTATGCAGTAAACCTTGGTATTTTGTGGAAATGCGACGGTTGCTTCAATGTCGAGTTTTACATCGACTGTAGATGCCTTCATACTTTCTTCTTGTTTCGAGCAATCGATTACAAATAATGCACGTTTTTTAAATGAAGAATAATCCAGCAGGAGACGCTTTTGTGTGGAATTAGTGTAGCTGGGATAAAATTCAGTATAGTTGAAACAGGTTTCATTGTAGTCGGTTTTACCGAAATCCAACCGCATTCTTTCATTGGGCCAATACTCACCATTCAATGATAGTCTGATACTTTGAACATCAGCATTGTCAAACAAAGTAGGATCGGTTTTGCTGTTGTCTCGTTTATTTGTTTGAAAGAACACAATGACGTAACGAGGTCTTTCGACTGATGTTGTTATTTTAACAGCCCAAACCTCTCGTCTTGCACCTGTAGTGATTGCAGGTAATTCATGTAGCTCCCACTTTCTGAATGGGATAACTATTGGCTGATCTTTTTGAATAGATTTCATAAGTTCCAATTTAATGTCGTCATTAGGATATATGCTTTATTTTCAGCTCAACGCTAGTAATTGTAATTGTAGCAGTTGTATTAGTTAACGTGCCGCCAACAGTTTTTTAGAATATATTTAGGCAATCATTGTCATTTCGAGCTCGTACCAGTCGTATTGTTTGACGTCCACATGTTATCGGATAATCATTAAAAATGTTGAAAATATGTTTGAGTGGAATTCGTAGGCTAAATGATTTGTCAGTGTCATTTAAAATAGGATCTTTGGGATAATTCCAGCCAGCTATAGCCATGTGATTGGAGTCTTCTTGATTGTAACAAGTCATGGCACGTATAGCGCTTACGATTCCAGGGTCACGAACTGTTTCCATTTGTCTCGCACTTTCGCTGTAGGTGCATGAATCGAAAAGAAAAGCACCTACATTATTTGCTAGTTTTACTTCACCATCTCCTTGTGTTACGAGTGACCCTTTGATGCATAGCAAAGTTTCACTCATTGCAAAGAAAGAATCAACCTGGTTGATGCTAAACTCCACAATGTCACTACAATTAAATGACTTGATGAAGGGAGCGTATGTTCTGTACTCAGCTTTACGAATGGATTCATCAAACTTTGGTTTGCGATAGATATCAAACATCGGAGGCATGTTGTCGTTTACACGAGCACGTTTTCCATACATGGTTGTCATTTTCTTTTCAATTTAAAACCCAGCGATTGCAGAACAATTTTGTTTGCGATCGTTAGCTGCTTCAGCTTTGATGATCGCTTATATAATGAAGTTGAAAGCTCTGCAGGTTGTCTTTTATGTAGTTGATCAATTATTAGACCCATCTGCTACCTCTCGCTCTAAGCTCCAACACCAAAGTACTAAGTTCTCCACGAAAGTTTACAGGTCGACCGTCTTGGTCTAAGGCCAGCACAGAAATGTTGGTTATTTCACGTTGTGGTACAACAGGTAGATAGAGCAAATTATTAGGAGTTTCATCAATGGCATACCCAGGATCTGACTGTATAACAAATTCGTAGATAGTATGAGCAGGTCTGTCTCCATCAAAGGCTCCAGTGGCAATGTTACATTCAAAGCGTATACTAGATACTTAATAATTTTGACTGGCAGATCTGAAGAGTGCAATTTATGAGCGTCAAATATTTTCGGAGTAAATCCCAATATTCTACCCAAACTATCAGACATTTTGAATGAAATTCTATATTTACTAAAGATTTCACATTTTAACGTATTGTGGTTGGGTTTTAGTGAAAATATACCTTCTGGCCTTAGTGATTTACTCGCACCTAACTTATCTTGAATAAACGCTTCAATGTCAGCAATTTCATAGCATCCTGTAGGAAAATCGAAACTTTGCAGCTTGTTTTGTTCATTGTAATAGTAAAAGTTACAATTTTCAATGTTTGGTATGCTGTTATAGGAATGAAAAGATCGTAGAGCTAATTCATAATCATTGTTCGGATTCAGCACAATGGGTGTAGGTGGATGAAAGGTAAATTCGTGAGTTGCGCTGTTAACTCTCAACAACTGCGACATTATGATGACTGAAGCAAGTCGAGGTGGAACTTGAATAATACACAAGATTTTTTTGAGATTTTATTTGAGCGCATGTTTACAAAGAAAACAAGAAGCTTGAGAACTCGGAGGACCATCACAGTGCGTTATCCAATGAGGTCGGTTGTAATGAATAAAACAAGGCAACCGTATTTGTAATTCAAAATGTCCTCGATATTCATTAGGAAGTTTATGCCATATATCCAACAACTCTGAAGGACTCTCCGGGGCAGTGAAACTTCTTAACGATTTTTGGTGGTGAATATGTGCTAATAATAGCTGCATATTTCGCGAGTCTGTCATTGTTGTAAAAATTTCAAGCACAAATGACCGCAATTTATTTGATTGTAGTTTTGATATTGAGTGTTGTAGAAAATTCGCACACTATTTTCGAGATATTTAACAACTTCTTTCGGTGGCTTCAAGTTACCGAATGAATCAAAGTACTCCACATCGTTGTTTATCTTTCTGTAAGCTACCCAATGGCTGCCAGTATTTTGAGAGGAATCCAAATTAACTATTGCACATTCTTGTTTTCGAGGACCATCTTTAGGCAAAGTGTCTCGCATAAAAACCCCTCGAAAATTTGGTATTTTAAGCAATTTTGCGTAGTGTGTTATGTCAATGTCAAACAGAGCGTGATTGGGTAGCTTTATTGGTTTTTTTGCTTCTGTAAATACAAACCAAAACCACCTTTTGGATACTTTTTCAGGTATATTTGGGATCCTACGCGTTCCATGGCCTTATTATGACGAACATCTTCCTCCAATTTTTTTTGAGCATTCTTGGCATCAATAACGGTCTTTGCAATTCCAGCAGCACCACCTGACAAAGCTCCAATTGCCGAAAGACCAGCAAACAAGGGTATGAGTGGGAGGAAACCTCCAGATTTAACTGGTATTACGCGATGAACATCAACTCGCTTTGATCCACCAAATTGTTTAATTAGCGCTTTGGCTGCTCGTAAGGCAAACACTGCTGTGTCTTTCAAAGATGATCCGTTTTTCATAGTTTTTCCTACCTTCAGCACTACATCTCGATGAAAAGAACGACGTTTCTGAGGACGACGGCACCCCATCCCCATTTTTCTTTTCACCTTCATTGCACCCGTCACAAGTAATGCGGCAGTCTTTTCCCCCAAAGAAGCGTCCTTTGACTTGACATGAGACCAAGCTTTATCTTCCAAATCCTTGTCTGCTTTATGTCGTTCGTCGAGAGACTTATTTTGCCAGTAAGCAATGTCGTGCTGTTTGCAGGCGGCGTCTAGAGGATTAACGCCAGAATCACCACGTTCTAGACGTTTTTGAAGTTTTGTTCCAGCTACAAACACTCATATATTTTTTAGAAAAAATTTATTGAATGAGGTTGAAAACTTACGACCACAGTACTGATACCCTCCAGGAAGATGAAGCTCAAATGGTAGATTATTAACTAGAGAATTCACAAGACCTTCTCCCTTAAACACCAACATTAAAACTGATGTATATATATGGTGACTCCTATATTTATGGTATAGCACTAAGATAGAAAACTGCACAAGATGAAGATCATTCAACAAGAGCAGACGCT
Organism: Lochmaea crataegi; assembly: GCA_947563755.1. Classification (NCBI taxonomy): domain Eukaryota; kingdom Metazoa; phylum Arthropoda; class Insecta; order Coleoptera; family Chrysomelidae; genus Lochmaea; species Lochmaea crataegi. The sequence goes on from OX387429.1 coordinate 41,598,740, forward strand.
ACCTATTTATAATCTGGATTTGACCATAACATCATCGGTTGGCAAACATGGTAAGCTACTACCAAATTCTTTTCGTGCTATTATATGTGGCCCTTCTGGATGTGGAAAAACGAATGTCATGCTGTCACTTCTATTCAATCCAAATGGCGCTAAATTCAAAAACGTTTACGTCTATTCAAAGTCGCTATTTCAACCAAAATACCAATTACTGCAAGAAGTAATAGCGCAAGTCAATGGTGTTGGCTATTTTCCATTCAAAGACAACGAAGAAATAATAAGTCCGGATAAGGCTCAACCAAATTCCATCTTTTTATTCGATGACGTAGCTTGTGATGGTCAGCAGAAAATTCGTGAATATTATTCTATGTGCAGCATATATTTGTCAAACATATTCAAAAATACCGAAACAGCTTATACGTGACAATTGTAATGTGATTGCGCTATTTAAGCAAGATGAGGTCAACTTGAAGCATATATTTGAGGAACACGTATCTCCAGACATGACTTTTGATGTATTTAAGAAAATGTGCTCTGAATGTTGGAAGGCGGACCGCTTCAGTACTTTAGTGATTGTAAAGGATTTTCCTCTCAACAATGGGAGATATCGCAAAGGATTCGATAAATATATAAAATTGTAAGATGCTATGCGCATATCTTTAGTCAACACCAATATGTCGGACGATAAGGTTGCTATAGCTTTACGTAAGAAAAAAGTATCAGAATTGGCTAGATCAATTCGCAAGAAATATTTAGCGTTAAAGTTAGGCAAATCAGAACAAGATGAGTCTCTTAATAAACTATTTAAGCCGGTGACTAAGCCGCTAAAGGAACTTAAAGGAATCATCAAAGTCATTGCAGAAAACATTTTTAAATTCAAACACAGTTAAAAAAGAGGAAGTGAAGAAAGAGGAGGAAGAAGAAGATATGGTAGATGACGTGTTTACACCTTTTCTCAAAACGCAGACAGTCGCTGAAACTGATGAAGCTGGAAATATCACACGTTCTGAATCTCCAGAAGAGGAATGTCCAGACATATCCCAGGAGGCAACAGAAGATTATTTGGATCAATATCCTGCCATCAGTCAACAGTTCATTAAAGATTATTTCCAAAAAGATGCTAAAATTGATATAAATTATGGTCCGATATACAATGACGAAATGGGTTGGTCACTAGGCAAACGTCGAATTGCGTTTGATGGAAAAAACGGTAATATAAACATACTGCCAGAAAAAAACAGCGAAGGAGAGTATGTAATTGGAACGCCAGGCTTGTATCAGCTTTTATTTTACCTCAATCCCAACTACAGTGATCAAGATTTGCAAAGCTATAAAGCTCTTTTGATGAAAACTGGACTTCATTTAGACACGCTAGATCGACTTAAAGGCTCAAGTACCGAAAAATATCACTACATCATAAAACCTCTATTTAAAACAAATTCTACACCTTCAACGAGCAGATCAAATCAGATGCTAACTCGACTAAAATCTATTCCTTCATCAAAAGGAAAAGGTCTTCTCAACCGTTTAACATACAATGATAGGTCTATGGAGTATATTTATTGGGATGATCCCAATGAATTAGTCGATCGTTTAAAGTTGTTGATTGCTTCAAAAGAGGCAGGCAATACGTCACACGACAATGAAATAGTAGCCATTATCAATGAGATCAAGGAAGCGGATATAATAAAATAACAAGTCGAATCTCATTCATTTATAAGATGTCTGTTGATAAATTCGGTCATCGCTCTCAGGGTGTTCAAAAAAAGTTGTAGCTACCTAAACCCACATTTCCACATACCTCTGACGGCAATATTGATGCTGACAATTTGAAAATTTGTAATGTGAGCGAGCCGACGAACGACAATGATGCTGCTACTAGAAAATAACAATAATCCCACTAAATGTAGTAGGGGATAATGTAAATGCTTAAACAAGTAGACGAAATTTCACAATTTATATCAAGGGATCCTCCAACCGCTAGTAAACATTTAGCGACTAAAAAATATGTTGATGATGCTATTGTTACAGTGAAAACTTTTTTGCGAAAAGACATTCAGAATGCCAAATCCGAGGTAACTACACAAATAATGAATAGTTTGAAAGAGGAGGTGGATAATATCAATACAAACACCCCTCGAATAGATTTAAACCCATTAATGAAAAACATACATGAAATTACTGATCGACTAACAGTTATAGAAGGTATATTATCATTTATAGAACACTTCTAGAAGGTAAATCAACAAAAGGCGTTCACCAATTGATTAACACATCCAAATTGCATAGACTGCTTAACTAGAAATTAAATATAAAACAATACATTTAAGTCATATGGTTATTTTTCTTAAAAGCTTCAACGAGTTTGGTCACTACTGAAATAACTACAAATATACTTATTTAGATGCAATGACTAACTGAAATATGTCATCCAAAGAAAAAATTCAACTGGTGAACGAACTTCACAAGCCAATTAGAAAAAATTACCCACGTAGACATACCATTATTAAGGGGTTAGATGATCTTTGGCATATGGACTTAGCGGAAATGCGTAATTTTGCGCATCAAAATAGGAATCATAAAATGATACTAGTTGTCATCGATTGTTTTTCAAAATTTTTATGGACGCGTCCACTAAAGACGAAGACTGGTGAGGATTCGAGCATTCTCGGACATTCTCGCTCACACTCGTAGAGCTCCTCGAAACATCCAATCCGATCAAGGAAAGGAATTTTACAACAGCAAGTTTCAAAATTTAATGAAAAAACATAATATAAATCATTATAGTGTTTTTAGTACAATGAAAGCTTCTATGGCTGAACGTGTTATAAGAACGTTGAAATCGAAACTCCACAAGTATTTCAGTTTAAATGGCACCTATAAATGGTTTGATATCCTACCGAAAATCACTCAAGAATATAACAATACAAAGCATTCAACAACAAAGTATAAACCTTCTCAAATCAACAAATCCAACGAAAAAGCAATTTTAAATGAAATCTATAATCATATAAAGATAGCTGGTCCACGAAAATTCAAAGTTGGTGATATAGTGCGCATAAGCAAGTCGAAGCATGTCTTTGAAAAAGGTTACACTCCAAATTACACAACTGAACTCTTCAAGGTCATTAAAATTAAAATAACTAATCCCACAACGTACTTGCTTGAGGACATGAATGGCACACAAATAAGTGGAGGCTTTTACGAAGAAGAATTACAGAAAACATCAAATCCTGATATATACTGAAAAAATACTTAGACGCAAAGGTAAAAAACTGTACGTCAAATGGCTCGGCTTAGACAAAAAACATAATAGTTGAATAGAAAACGTAGATGTTTTGTAGCGCTACTTTTTGCTCCGCTGCGTATGAATACAGTGGGGCTGACGTTGACCTTAAAATTTCGAATATAAATTGAGTGCTTCGATGACCATTAGCAGATATTGTTGTTGTTGTCGCTGTTGAGTTAACAACATGAGTTTTTCTTCTTATTCTCAAGATAGTAGTGAATCCGATTCAATGGACTATAGCACTAAATTAGATCAGATTTTGGAGAAATATGAAATGGTTGCCAAACAGGAAATGCATTACTTGCTACCTAGAACATATCCTGCAGGCGCACTTCAAATTCAGAGTGGTATAAGTCCAGCAAGAAGCTTTGGTTCTGCCGTTATTTTGTCATCCTGGAATAAATTTGAAAGAATATCCTTCAGCACCTTTGAATGGTCAACGCTAATTGATATATTAGGAAATAATACGTTTTTTAATGATCCAATGTCTGAATTGACTGATGAATACGAACCCGTAGTAATTCAATGTGGAGACTACTGTCAAGTCCGACAATTAATTTACGATGACACAAAATTTTTGGATATCAGCAAGCATGGTGTTACTTTCGGGTGTACTCAAGAGGATGTTCGGCAAATAATTCAAGTTGATCAGTGCCTCCTTTCACATCACCTAGCATACTTAGACTCTCTAAGTTTTTGTGAATACTACAAAAATGTAATAGAAACTATTAGGAATTTCAATCAAAATAATGGTCATTTTAGTAAATTGGAATTATTGTATGCTATTTGCGATTGTAGTAATAGCATACTGTCAATTGCACTTAGAGAATTCATATAGTTTTTATTTTTTATTTTTATATCACTGAAACGAGCACCTAAGGCTATTATTAAAGTGAATGTTGAAGAGTGAAGACATGCTACCACTGTTGCTGCTGCTGCTACCGACGCTGTTGATTCTTCTTTTAGTTGCACTTGAAGAAATTAACCTAAATCATACAACAAAATATTTGGATGAAATTAACCTTGATTATGCAACAAAATATTTAGAACGATATGGATATGTTTCATCTCATGATATAGCCAATCTTTCAACAGTTTTAACGAATTTCCAAGAAAAATACAATTTACCTGTAGATGGGACCCTTATTCCTGATACAGTTCACCTATTGCAGCGACCTCGATGTTTCGTAGGAGAAAACGATCGTAGCGATCACTCTTACACAGTTAGAACCAAATGGACTAAAACTAACATTACTTGGTATTTTCCTCAAGCAACACAAAAATACGCTGATGCTGCTACAAAGGCTTTTGATGTATGGCAACAAAATTCCAAGTTTACATTCAAACGAGTTATATTACCATCACCTACACCAGATATATCAATAACTGTTGTACGCAAAAAACATCAATTTCGGGCCAACTGTCAGGGTACTAATAATTATTGTGAACTTGATTTTGATGGTCCTGGAAAGCTATTAGCACATGCTTTTTTTCCCTCAGAAGATGGATGTATAGAAATTCATATGTATGCTGATGAGATGTGGAATACTAATATAGATGGGGATACCGGACGGTGATGTTAGCTTCCTCATGGTGCTAACTCATGAAATCGGTCATGCTTTGGGAATTGGTCACAGCTCCGTTTCGCCTGCAGTAATGTTTCCATGGTATCAAACAAACATTACAACTCTAGATGAAGATGACAAGATGGCGCTCGAAGCTCTTTACGGACCAATCAATACATATGTAAATAATCCATTCAAACCAACATCTTCACTAACGCCACCACCCCCGCCACCACTACCACCACCACCTTCAACACCTCCACCCAATAATATATGTGATATTAAATCACCAGATTTTATGTTTCTCGCAACAGCTAGATCTTTTCCCAATTTTCGACTATATGTCGGATATAAATCCTTCTCATGGAAGTTTGATTTAAAAGATATTCACATACCTTTGAATATTGGTTATGTTGATGATTATCTTCCACAACAACTCAGAACACATAAAATGTCAAACATTTTTCAGAATTCTGCAGGTAATTTATTTGCATTTAACACAACTACCAACATCTACTATACCGTTTCCTTCCCGGAATTAAATATTTTGGAAACAAGGAAGATAGCAATACCAATCAACTCCAAAGTTGACTTCATTTTTCAAACAAATAGTGGACAAATTTACATGTTTTATGACAAGCTGACTCGCTTTACTGAATTTAACGATGGTTTTCAGCAAGTCATAAACAGAGGTTATGTTAGGGATCAATTTGAGCTCCCCTTTGGTATCACTTCCGATTTCAGACACACGGATGGTTATATATATTTTTTCACCAAAGATACCTACTACAAATTCAGCGAATATACAAAAAATGTTATAGCTTCTGGACCATTTGACTGGAATATCTTCGGCATACCATGTCCCAATACAAGTTTGAAAGAGCAGCTCAAATCGCTTCTCACACGTGTACTTTCTATTTATGAATAATAAACTTTTTTTTATTTTTATTTGTTTATTTTGAATTCCTATATACATACATGGCTACATCATTATTAAAAAACATTTAACATCATCGTTAAAAAACATTTACATCAGGAGTTATATCATTAGTATATGAAAAGTTTTTTTTATAAGTCAATATCGCTGTCATCCTCCTCGCTATGAACAGAAATAAATCGATTTGGGTCTCGTCGTTCATATAATTCCTCGCTAGGTGATAGAGATCGTTTTGGATGAAGATCTTCACCACATTCTGATCTAGTTTTCAATTCAAACAATACTTTTGTGAATTCATTTTGAAACCACATATCCCGCGATTTGTAAATAAAGGGTATACTGTCATAGTCATATACTGCATGCCAATGATCTCGTGAAACACTAAGCTTTATATAAATTTTTTTTGCTTTCCAAAATATAAACCAGCTGCTTATAACATTGCTGGCATAAAATAATATTCAAGTTTTTAATAAAATATTGTTGGAACCAGACACAATATGTATCTTCTTCTTCCATTCTAAATTTGTAGGCCAATTCTGAACTAGGGTTTGCTAACAGAGTATCCCTAATCTCTGAGGTAACATACCGTGATGACCTATCATGTACCCAATAACATTTAATCTTATTATTTGATGTTGCTATTTTATTTAAGACATTCCATCTATTTTCATCATAATTATTAATTATTTTTAATAATAAAGTTTGCGGTACACGAACTTCCATTATAAACGCGAGAATCGAAGTTATGTTTTTACAAATATTTTTAATTGTAATGTCTTCTAGTGTAGCCATTCCTAAAACAAAAAATTATTCTGAAACACTATAATGTCCCCAAGGAAGCGTATCAAATTAATTTGGAAGTAATTTCCTTTTATCATCATGAGTACTTAACGCTATTTTGGTTTGTTCAATTCTATAAACATCATGGGCGAACGAACGTATCGTATTTTGAGTTATTTTCATTTGCTTCCAGTTTTTCAAACAATCCACATAATCATCAAAATTTAGTTTATTTTTTACAATACATTTTTTAATACCCTTTGATTTTTTGATAACTTTACCCCCCTGAACTTTGTAGCCATACATTTTGGATCTCAAGCCAACGAAATGAGTAATTATTTGACCATTAGCCTCATCTTTCATTAAACCCAACACTTTTTTATTAACTCTCGGTATGTCGTAGGGATTATTAGCGGGGTAGTCTGATGTGTCAAATTTATCAATATTTGCATCAATTAGCTGTTTGTATAAATCGTCACAAGTGAGTTCGTAAATAAAGCTGTCGGTGTATGTGTACATTAGCTTACAATTGTCTACCCCCATCACTGGAAGCATGAAATTGTAATGAAAGTCATACATAACGGTTTTGGAAATGTCGAGAATAGCCATACCTACATACATTGGTTTATTAAAAATAATTTCAGATTTTTTCAATTCGATTGCCATTAAAGGTGATAGTGGATTATCATCGAAAATTGTTTTATTTTGATAACGTGGACTAGCAATTAGATTTTTGGCTCCATAACGACCTTCATATGAAGACACCAATTTACAAATTCTATGTTTACGTTTGCATTCCGTACATTTCCCAAAAACAGCATTACTCATGAGTTTCCTCAAATCTTTCTCAAAGTCGCTGGTAGCTACAGTTCGCAATCGGTTGTTAAATTCAATGTAGGACTTTAGCCACACCGACTGTTTAAATTTCGAAACTTTGTGTACTTTTTTCAATACTAGACCATGTTCTAAAGCCTGCTTTAAATTTCTATAATGTAAAATGTAATGACTTTTATCATGTAGGGAGGTCATTAACTTTGATAATTTCGAACCGGGTGGCTTGCGGTGTTCGGGGCACAAAGGAATGTCTTTATGCAAATTATGCAAACCGTTAGGATATTCCAAATCAACTTGGAGGATATAACCTGCGGGAGAATCGTCTGCAATGGATTTTATGAAGTCAACATCAAATTTATCAATATTATTTTCAATCCATTCGAAGCCTCCGTAGGGCAAAGGCTCGCGCATTACTTTCCCATACAAATTGTTTACATCCGTATAGAGTATTTACTTTGAAGGCTTCTCATCATATTCTGACATATATTTGTTGTTTGATTCGCTGTATCTGTTGCAGCACTGTGATATTCCACCTCTAATAGCATTTTCAACAAACATTATCATATCAACATCTTTTAAAATTTGTAGTTTACATTTTGTGAACTTAAGCATTGCATCCCAAGTATACCCAGGCATGGTGTAGTACCAAGCTGGGTCTAGAACATAAGTTTTCAAAGCCGTCTCTCTAAAGTTTTCGAAAACATCCGCTAAGAGGAGGATATCGGTGCCCATGTATATATCACTATATTCTCCAAGTGTTTTCACATTGAAAGATTGCCAAACGTTTCTAGCGTGAGCATAGTCATCGTCAGTTACGTTCGAATCGTTTAGTTTATTGTGAAAGCATTCAATAGGTGGTAATTTATCATCGTTTAACTTCTCAGAGCTATCAACGTAGTCATACGGAAATATACCTTTGCGTGTTAATAATGTAAATTGATCACTGCCTAGATTGCTATTGTCTTTTTTTAAAATTTTCAAATCAACAGTGTTCAAAGTTTTAACGATAGAATCGAGACTTGCTCCCAAAAAACGAAATGAATGAATAAATCTAAATTTTATATCTGTTTCTGAGTCATGTTGCGTGAATGAAATGTATTTTTCCTTATTGACAGGCAAAAGACTAACTACCCCACGTTTGGCGATGTCTCTAATAATTAGATGGCTATCATAACCAGACAGATTGTGGAACGGCCAATGGCACAACAAACAGTTTTTTGAAGTTTAAATTGCATGATGGTGCGCAAAATTTCTAAATTCCCCGGTAAAATGATCATGATCACGTACAACTATATCTTTGACCTTAAACTGTTTTTCACAAATGTGACAAACAGTTGCACCAACAACACTCGGATTCTCTACCATCGGTATAATTTTTTTAATTTTCGATTCTACAAATTTAGCTATACTGGACATTTCGTTAGCGAACCAATCCATACAATCATCACCTCTGAAGCTTTTGTAAAACGATAGAGAGTTATCGAAAGAACATTTCATGTAGTAGCCTGCACTGTATGCCTTATGATGCTGATTCTTGCGTGTTGTTTCTGAAATTCGAAGTCGGCATAAATTATGAATGGACATTTTTGCTTATATGTGAAATTTTTAAATTCCACAAAGTCATATTTGGGAAAGGAAATTTTTTCATTATTTAAATTCTCGCAAAGTTCAGAGTGATTATTGAGCTTTTCTTCTGATGAAAAATAATTGAGGCATCTATCACAAATAGACTTTTTATTTTTAACCATATTTAATTGTGAACCAACTAAACGACATAAATTATTAATCGAACAATAATGATATTTAATATCGACATTTTCATTATCGATGGGAGGAGCATTGTAATCATCTAATTTTGGAAAATATTGGTTTTGAATAAGTAATAAGTTAACGTGACGGTCCAATTTTTTTCAGTTAATCGTGCTGGCACTACTGTATAAAATGATTTTTCGTTCACTACATTGTACTCTAACATGTAAACATTTACAGAAATTTCATTAAGTTTTGAAAATTTTTTAATTTGAGGTAATTTCATTGGCATGTCAAATCCTTCAGTTTTCAAGACAGTAGAATAATGTGGATATGATGCTGTCCGATACCCATGTTTTACTTTGCTGGGATATAAACTAGCAGTAACACTCCAGTAAAAGCAAGCATTGTCATCGTTCTGGATGTTCATGCAAGCTTTTTTTTACGTATTTGATCAGGCAATTCAATGAAAGATGAGCCATTACCCATTTCGTATTTGTTAATAGCTACCTCTAAAGATATAATTTTGCTTAAGGCCCACCCACTTTTTTCCTCTTGAAACTCGGACATTTTATTCAAAATTTGATCTACAACATTATTTTTAAACCATTCTTCTAAATCTGTTCCTTCCAATGATTGCATTAGCTGTACTAAAATTGTTTTGATCAACTTCCTCCAAATCATTTGTTTGCTTCACATAATCCCCAATAAGAGTAGTGTTCACTTTTATCATTCTTAATTGCCTCAATATTTTTGAAATTTTAACTTTGAATAAATAAAGCGCATCTTTGAAAAAATCACTAATCTCTTTATGTTTTAAATTTACAATGAGTCCCGTCCTAATTCTTCTATTAAAATAAGCTCCAATGTTTAACCATTTTACCCTACTACTTCTTTTCACCCCATAACCCACATGTTTTTGAAATGATTTAATTTGGTAACGCATCCGCTTAAGTTCCCCAATTTTTGTTTGAATTTTCCTTTTTTCACCAATAGAAAATTTGATTTTCTTTAACGCTAAAGCACATTTTTTAACATGACCATCGATAAATTTAATTGTTAAATTTGCTAATGGTTCTGAATAATGTTGTTTTAGGAGATTGATTGTTTCGTCTACTTTATTCAATACTGCCTTATTCATTGTATCACTTTTCATATAGCAGAAATATAACTCACCAAAAAAATTAGTTTTCTACAATCTCAAATAGCACAGCAGGCGATGGCTTCCCCACTTCTTTAAACCCCTTAAAAACGACTGCGTATTTATTCGGTTGAAATAAATGTATATTTGGGATGAAAATCTCCGTCACTCTTGAAGGTAAAAACACCACTTTTTCATCCAGCTCTAACAAGATGCTTCGCCCAATTCTTCCATTCGCCACTTTCGCTTGCAATATAGGGTGACTGTTGTTTAATCCAAGTTCATGTAATTTCACAATAGTTTTTGAAGGATTTCCTTCAAGCAAAGTAATTTGATTAATTTCCGATAGATTCATCTACAAACAAAACAACTATTACAAAATGAATACTTAACTACTTAAATTGGTAAGAGGATGATTAAAAAGAAACGGCACTTCAGAAAATAAATGAAAAATAGCAAAAAAGAATATTTCCAGGAATCTTCTTTTAAATTGGTAATGGGATGATTAAAAAGAAACGGCGTAGCAGAAAATAAAAATGTTTGAGCACAAGTAAACTATTTCACGCAAAGAAACTACTTACAAAAATTATAAAAGACAATAAAAAGAATAGTTCAAAAAATCTTCTTTTCAATTTGTAATTGGATGATTAAAATAGAAATATTTTAGCACAATCAAACTATTTCACGCAAAGAAAGTACTATCAAAAAATAAATAAAATAACTACTAAATTCTAAAGTATACTTACTATTAAGCTTTTATTTTCTTTATATTATTACTCAAACTAGACACACTTTACTTGATTGTACGATGTACTGATTTAGAATGAAGATCTGCTGCTTCTTTTATATCTTACTAGAAATGTGTGGGTAGGTGAGTGGGGTAAGGACGTATTTGTATGGCGTCACTTCCAACAAAGAACATTCTTGAAGGTCTCGGGTGAGATCTTTGGCCTCTGTAATCTCGCGGTTACAATCACTTGTCAGCCTAAATTATTAATATTATTTTTGTATATACGAATCTCGAACGTCTCGGGTGAGATCATTAATGATCAAGGTTATCAAGCAAGTTTGTACGGCGTCACTTCCAACAAAGAACATTCTTGAAGGTCTCGGGTGAGATCTTTTGGCCTCTCTAATCACGATGTTACAACAACAACGTGTTATTATAAATAATGATAAAATAAAACAAATTAATTTGTTTAAATCTTCATTATTTATTTTGAACTGACGTTCAAATTAAAATTAGTGACGCGTTTCGCTACACAGTAGCTTTTTCAAACTAGTGAAGCTACAATGAAAAACTTTTAATTTATATAGTGCCTTAATACGGAATTCTAAGATATTGACAAAAGTATTAAAAATGGGGATAAGTACAAAAAGTGCCTAAATACGGAATTCTAAGATATTGACAAAAGTATATAATATATTTAAATAGGTATAAGTACAAAAAGTGTCTAAATACGGGATTCTAAGAAAGTTACAAAGGTATTGAAAAAAGGTACCTGGGAAATTGATCAACAACTATCACATTTTCTAGGTAAAAAGGTTTAATAAGGGAGAATGATTGATATCTATTTGGTCGTTAAGCAGATTACCGGAATATTTGTTTTTGTTAATCTCGAGGGCTTCTAAAAGATTGAATTTAAAGGATTTGGGTTCTACATGCAAAATTTCAAAATTTGAGTCGAAAGTGTGTTGGTTTGTTAATAGATGATTTGAATAGTTGGAATCTAATTTGTTATTGTCAGCTGCGTTTGTGTTCTGAAATTCTAGTTTTAAAGTTCCTAAAAGTTCTACCGATATACATTTTGTCACAGTTGTCGTTACCACATTTTAATTTATAAACACCTGACTTGTTTAATTTTGAGGATTTAGATTTGTTATTTTTAATGAATTTAGATAAATTGTAGTCAGTTTTAAAGCAAATATTCATATTTAAAGATTCTAAAAATGATTTGATTTTTAAGGATGGTGTTCCAAAGTATGTTAAGCTTTTAAATTGATTATTTTTATCTGAAGGATATACTTGTTCTAAAGTGCGTTTCTTTATCTTTTTATTTATGATATTGTCAATTAAGTTTGGATCGTAATTATTATTAACTGCTATTTGTTTAATGATATTTAGTTCTTTGTTGAAATTATTATTGTTTAATGGGACTGTTAAAAGTCTGTGAATCATACTATTGAAAGCTGCTAATTTATGACTAAATGGGTGGACCGAACTATTATGAATTGTAATGTCTGTATGTGATGGTTTGCGAAATATAGAAAAATCATGTTTATTGTTTATATTTGAAATTGTAAGGTCTAAAAAGTTTATAGACTTATTCTCTTCATGTTCTACGGTAAATTGAGTACAACATTCTGTCCACACTGCTGTAGTTTTGTGACATGATGGAGGAAGACTTATTAACTGCTACCGCGTGCTTTCTAATTTTGTGTGGTGATTCACGAAAACGGAAGCGTAAATGTTGGGTCCGTCCAAGTTTAAAGAAAAGGGAAGAATATGGTGGACAGGAATTATTATCGGATTTAAAGAAAGATGACGTTTTATTAGAACTTCGAACCGATGGGTGCTTCAAAAATTTTTTGCGCATGAGTAGTTCAGATATGGAATTTTTGCTGCAAAAAATTGCACCAGTGATTAGAAAAGCAGATACAAACTGTAGAAAGGCTATACCAGTGGTGGGGAAACTTTTTTAAGACGGGCCATTTGTAATAACTAGACAATCGCAGCGGGTCAAAGAATAATGCTTAATCGTTAAAAAATTTATGTGTTCTATAAACATATACATATATTATTACATACACTTATTATTTTAATAGTAAAAAAGCAAAAGGTAAGAAAATTATAAGAACAAAATATAAAATGAATTTAGTGAAAGTTCTTGATGTGAAGTATTATCACTTTATTTTCTGGTGTCATTACTGGTTGATGGTGCATGAGAAAAATGAAATTGAGACTATTTCATCAAAATTTCATCATAGTCCGGTTCCATTTGCGAAGCAGAAATTCTTAAAACTGATGAAAGGTGCTCATCTGTAATTCTGTTTCTTAAAGAAGTTTTCCTAAGCTTCATTGTTGAAAAGATTTGTTCGCATATATAAAATGAGCCGAACATTGTCATTATCTTCATTGCATGAGAATAAATAGGCAGCAAGAGTTCTGCCTCATGGCGGAGGCGCTAACATGGTAATCTCCATAAGAAAATCGTCGAAAAAGCTAAGGTTCAAAAACTCCGAAATTGGATTCTTAGGTGGGTTCACACCGGCAACCGGACTGGGGGCGTAGTTAGATGGAACTATTGCGCATGCGTCATTGAACAGGTTATGTCATAAGATCAACGAAAAAAATAATTAAAAAATTCCAGCTACCCCCGTTCATCCCCCATGCAGCACCCCTCTTACTAAAAGTTAACCAATCATAGCAAACGACATCTCGTTTAAAAGGCCTTATCATCTAGTAAATAAAATGATTAAAACATTTTAGCTACCCCTCGTAGTTAACCACGACGTCTCGAAAGGCCTTAACGTCTAGTATATACTTTGAATTTTATCCCACTCCCCAATACCCACCTGTTTAGCATTCCCAAATTCCAATGGACCTCAAATTCTAATACCCTTCTATTTGGAACACCCAAATATTTGCCCAATGTTTAGGACCCTCAAATTCTAATACCTAAGAAACCACTCTCCACACTTGAAAAATCATCATTATTTAAAAACTTTCGCCGGGCGCGAACCATCAACCTTCGCGTCTGTAACAATTTGTCTAACGAACATGGCTATTCGCACTCATAAGTGTTAGATGCAAGGAGAGGTATAAAAAAAAGGAGTGCCCAGCTTAAATTTAAAAATTGAAACAAAGTATAAACACATCATTACAAGTGGAATATCGTTGACCTTACTCTATATAGTATACGATTCTTTTAACATATACAGAGTGTTGTAAAATTATAGTTCACAAAGTAAAACGTATCGGTGAAAAGACCGTCCAGGACAAGTGACATATCGTTGTAAAACACCTCATTCTTTCAACATGGAGTACAAAGACAAGTGATATATATATCGTTGAAACGGGTATCTATCTTTCATATACATATTGACTGTTTCATAAGAGTATAAAGACCATCTAGTTTTCTCATGACATGTGTAATATTAATATCTCACTTTGTTTTAATTTGAATCTCCATGTAAAACAGCGTTTCTCAAACTGTGGGGCGCGCCCCCTAAGGGGGGCGCGTTTACATGATTGGGGGGGCGCAGTACAGATTAAAAATAAAATGGCAATGATAAAATGCTACAGATAGATTTTTAAAAAAATCTTTATTAAAATTTTACTTACTTAATGATGACAAAGAAACATTCTAAGGACTAATGGCTAACATGAGCTTGTTTTAAGGCGCACAACTTCTCTAAATTTGGTTCTATGTTAGAGATGGCCACTCTGAGTTCATTTTCTACTTGAAGTTTATTTCTGTATTTAGATTTCACGACAGCAAGTGCAGAAAATCCAGTTTCACAAAGGTAGGACGTTGGAAAAGGCAACAGAATTCTAAGCGCTTTGGCTTTTATAACGGACTAGTCGTTCGGAAGTTCAGTCCAGAAGTTTGTTAAAGATTTGTTAACAAAGTTTGATTTTTGTAAGGGATTTGTTGAAACATCTATCAGTTGTTCTTCTTCTTGTAGTGATAGTCCGACAGGTCTATTTTCGAATGGATTCAAAACCCAGCTCCAGTCTGACAACTTGATATCTTTCTCTGCAAAGAAGTATCGCTTGAAATTCTCAGTTAAGTCTTCTAAATGGCTTCCTATGGTTTTTAGCATCACAGCTTTATGAATATCTTCCAATGGGGAATCTTGCACAAAATCGCAAAATGTGAGAAACATTTCCAAACTGTTTTCTTTCAATTTGTTATGCCATAACTGCAATTTCTTACAAAAAGCATCAATCTTTTGACTTAAATCAAATATATTTACGTCTTTTCCTTGCAGCTGAAGATTAAGTATATTAAGTTTTTCAAAAATATCTACTAAATAAGAAAACTTCAGTAAGAATAATTTGTCGAAAAAATCTGTTGAATGCTTGTGACCTTCCTCGCTTAAAAATATCGCTATTTCCCTTCTTAATTCAAAGACCTGCTTAACCGTCTTACCGCGTGACATCCATCTGGATGAGGAATAAAACAACAAAGATTGATGCTCAGCTCCCATATCTTCACACAGAACATCCTTGTTTTTAGTGGTCTGGTTTTTATAAAGTTAACAACTTCAATAACTACTGTCAAAATCATGTTTAGTCCAGGGCTTAGCGATTTTGATGCTAACGCTTCCCGATGTATCATGCAGTGCGTCCAGATAATTTCTGAGGATTCCTTTTTTACTAGCGCTTGTAAACTGTTGTATTTACCAGACATGGCTTGAGCTCCATCGGTGCAAATCGCAACACAATTTTTCCATTGCAAATTCATTTTAGTAATAGAATCATTTGTAATCTTGAACAACTCGGTGGCTGTAGTTCTTCCTTCAATCTGTTTACAAAACAATAAATCTTCACATATTTTAGAACCTTGACAGAATCTAATGTAGCAAATCAAATGGGAATCATTACTAGAGTCAGTTGCTTCGTCAAGTTGTATAGCAAACAAGTTTCCAGTAAGCTCAGATTCAAGCTGCTGCCGCATATCAACTGATATATCGTTAATTCGTCGACAGATTGTATCATTTGACAGAGGAATATTGTTAAGTTGAGAAGCAAAATTTTCACCAAACATTATTTCTACAATGTCTTTGCAAGCGGGTAAAATAAGATGGTCTGCAATAGTGTGCGGTTTTTTGCATTTAGCTACTTTGTATGCCACTTTATATGATGCCAAGAGAGCCTTCTCATTTACTGCCAGTACTTTATGGAAGCTGGATTTTTGTTTTTTAAACAATCTGAGTTTCTCCACAAAAAAATCTCGCGGTTTATTGACATATTCGCTGTGCAGCGTTTCTAGATGCCTCTGTAATTTATTTGGTTTCATGCTATCTGCAGCCAATACTTTTAAACAGATTACGCATTGTGGTTTTTCTTCGCCACCTACTTCAAGGCTAGTAAAGCCCAAATTTAGGTATGATGGGTCATATTTTCTTGTTTTAGATTTCGGACGATTTCCACCTGAACCTGTCGATGTACAAGCCCCGTCATCCTCAAGTTTTCGTTTTAAAAATTTATCCATACTACATCTACTTATACACTCACATTTCACAATAATGCTTGCTTAGTGTTGAAACACCTTCACTGAGAGACTGAGAATACCGTATGTGCGCTTCTGTATTTATAGTCGCGTTCAGACAGTTCGAGAAAGATCAAGAAGCTTGAATACGTGGCACGAACGCCGCGAACTTTCCGACAGCATCTTTGGCGCTCTCGACGAGACAATGTTGCCTATTTTAGTCCAAATTCCTAGGTCTACGGATTGGGGGGCGCAACATTTTTTAAATTAAAACAGGGGGGCGCGAATAACAAAAGTTTGAGAACCGCTGATGTAAAAGTTGATGAATATACAGAATGTTCAAAACGACGTATCGTTTGAAAAGCCTTAACGTTCAGTATATGAAACATTCTTTTATCAAAGCGTAAAAAAAACGTGATAAAATTCCACTAATGTTGAAGGGTATATACAAGGTGTTTTAATAAAAACCAATTACATAATATTTTTTAAATAAATGTATATTAATATGTTAAATAAAAAATACAATTAATAATGGTTGATGTCCTTCTTCAACACTCAGTGGTGAATCACCATATTTTGATATAACCAAGGCTATAATGTATTAATTATACTACAATAGGATAGTGTATGATATTTTGCTATAACCATCCTGTTAAATCCACCAGAGTCAATCGATGCAGTCGAAAGTCTTACGCAATATTATGTATGCAATTATTATTGAGGTCATTAGATAGTTTATTAATAAATCAGGTGACATTGTCCATCTAGTTTTTGCATGACATGTATAATATTAGTATCTCTCTTTGTTTTAATTTAAAAATTGTGAAACAAAAATTTAAATCTTCATGTAAAACTTGATGAATATGTAGAATGTTCAAAACGTCGTATCGTTTGAAAAGCATTTACATTCAGTACATGAAACATTCTTTTATCAGAGCGAAAAAAAACGTGATAAAAGTCCACTATTGTTGTAGGGTATATACAAGGTGTTTTAAAAAAAACCAATTACATAATATTTTTTAATAAATCTCAATTAATACAGTATTAATATGTTGAATAAAAAATATAATTAATAATGGTTGATGTCTTTCTTCAACACTAGTAGATAGAAAAGGGGGAAGCATTTAAGGTGATTTTGAGCAGGGTTAATGACAGCAGTTGACCTCTAGGAAATGACTGTGCATGGGGAACCTTTTAAGGCGATTTTGAGCAGCCTGACAGCAGTTGACCTCTAGGAAATGACTGTGCATGGGGAAGCAGTTAAGGGGATTTTGAGCAGCAGGCGAATGACTGGTTGACCTTGATATATAACGAACAGCACAAGAGCAAGGATAATTAATTAGTGGATTAATTAGTAGTACCCGCATGTATAAAATTTGTTATTTTTGTAATAATTGATAGCAGATTCGATTTATGTCTCGGAATGTTTTAACGATTTATTAGTAGTACCCGCATGTATAAAAGCGCGCTAAAAAAATTTGATTTATGTTTCGGAATGCAATTAGAGAATTGTATCCACATGGGAGCTCATTAAATTGAAACATTGAAAGTATTAATTGAAATAAAATTCTGATGTGAGACTATTCTGCAAAGAAAGCAAGTTACCATGTTTGGAATAACATGGAAGATTCGATGAGATTTAAATTTATGTATGTCATTTCAGAAGAAATGGATTGTTTGCGGACGAATAAGTAATACCCGCATGTATTTGGAAGAACACACTGGGAAAATGTAATCATTGAAATTGATGTGAGACTAGTCTGCAAAGAAAGCAGGATACCGTTTTGGAATAACACAGAAGATGTCGATGAGATTTAAATTTATGTATGTCATTTCAGAAGAAATGGATTGTTTCAAGGATGAATAAGTACCTAGTACCAGCATGTATTTGGAATAACACACTGGGAACATGTTCTCATTAAAATAAATTGAAATGGTAATGCGGGGGTGACAGAACCCAGGAAAATAAAAATTATACAGGGTGCACCGAAAGTAACTACAGTTAATAGGAGGGGGTATACAGAGCAGTAGTCAATTACACTATATGTAGTGAAGAGTAGTGAGTGAATTATTATTAATTTGAGTAGAAATGGAAGCTAGTAGGTGTGTTACACCAGAGCTTATTTTTAATTCAGACTGTTTATACTACAGTGCTCCAAGATTAGCAAGTATCGCTGCAAATGCTGTATATTGGTGTATCAAAGATGTAAATAATAAGAACATTGGAATCGGCTATAGATATTTCAAACATGATACTATCTACGAATTTGTAATTCCATGTGATTTGTATAGCCTGTTAAATGTGAACTGTATCCAAGAATTAAAAGTGCAAATCGTAAAAAATAGTGATGTACAAGAGGATGACTCTGGTGAATTGGTAGGAGAGGGGTTGATTGATACAACAATATTTAATCCATGCTATTATCCATCACTGCCCGACTAAAAAAGGGTTCCACCAATAATAATAGAAATGAAATACACAAAAATGTGAAACGTCAAAAAATCATATATAAAAGATTGGATATATTAACATTTATTTAGTATTAGTCGATATGCAGGCCCCAACGTTTATAATATTGCAAGCTATTATTGGTAACTACCTTTTAATACAGCATCCATATAATATTAGAGAAGTGTTTGTATGTTTTGATAGTAATGGTACAAAAAATGATAGTTGGCCTGAAAAATGGACACGAATGGAATCGTATACACCAAATAATGCAGTAACCCTAAAAGCTGAGATACCTACCAATAGTACAACATATAAAGTGCGTCTTTTCAAAGGTAATGGAAACTACCAAGAATCCGAATGGTTGCAGTTGTATGCAGTTCACCAGGTCGCAAGCACACACATAAATACGCATACTTATATATTATATTATATAGCTACATGTTCTACTATTGTGACTGGTACAATATTTTATAAAATTGTCCTTCGTTTGTTGAAATAAAAGAAATAAGTATATAAATAACATTTATTTTTTGTTAAACATCTAAAAAATCAAAATCTGTAGAATCTAAGTATTCTTCTATATTCACATCACTGAAAAAATTATCCACTGCTTCTTCTTCTTCTAATGCTTGGAGAAGATCATCTAATGTGCCTGAATTGGAGGATGGATTTAGGAGAAAATGCCCCCATGCTAGAGTATTTATGTCATGTGGTATTACATACCTCTTATCATCCTTTGAAGAAAGAGCCACCTTGTTTTTTAATTCTGTGTGGATAATATGCATATTGGAAAGGAAAACATACATTTTTCTATATACAATACCGCCAGTTTCAACGATTTGTTTATAGTCATTAAGATGGAGTTGAGTTTCAATTATATGTTTAGAAATACCTTTAGCCTTCTTTAAAATATCAGACTTGTTGTATCGTTCCGATAATTTAACACAATATGCTTTAGCACCAGTTCCATAGAAAGACTCAACAACTACACCAGCAAACTCATCTTTCATTTTACCGACAATAGATATTGTTTTAGGAATGTCATGGATATTATTTGTCTGATAATTGGATGTATCGAAATATTCAATATTTTCCTTCATGTCTTTGTAGAAATCTTCAGTAAATACTTCCAACACTAATGAATCAGTATCCGTATAACACAACTTAACAGAATCACCATACTGTTGTTTAACATAATCATAATAAAACTCATATATTATAGTCTTTGAAATATCCAAAACTGAAAATCCTACATATAACGGTTTATCATACACTACTTTAATTTTATTCAGTTGAACCGCCACCAAATTATCGTTAAACACAGAACAAGATTTGAATTCTGGTTTCGCAATTAAAGTTTTCGCTCCCAGGGATCCTCTGGTGTTTTCCCAATGACTTGATATAATTATACGTTTATAATATAAGCTAGTAAAAACAAATTCAGACATGCGCAAACTCAAGCACTATTCAGTGTCTCACCACAAAATCATTTATTATAATATAAGCTAGTAAAAACAAATTTATTGGTAGAGTTGTATTAAATATTTGTAGAGTATTCCAACGTCTGTTATCCATCTTGTCGTTTTCTTTTTTGATTGATTTTTTCATCATCTTGGCAAACTTGCAGTCTGGGCTAAATTTTAAATGTTCTTCATGAACGCAATCTTCGGATAACCACTCATGAATTTCCACATGACAATTAAAACAATGAGTTATGTCACTATAACCAACATAAAAAAAACCCGCTAACGCCAAATCTATAGGAGAAACTTTACCAGCCCAATTTTTGAATGATTGCAAGCGGTAGTCATACAATGATAATAAATCGGAGGAATCTTCTAAACACATATTGATGGTGTGAGTCAAATTCGTTTTGCTATAACTATTTATAGATTTCCCCATCCATTCCAATACTAGCATAATTTCTCCCACCACTTTCACATATCTATAAAAAGTCATGAAGAAACCATTCCGAGCATAGTTTTGTCATGTTAGTTGTGGGGGAAATGTCTTCAAATATGGTTCAAAAGGAAGTGTTTTTGGGGGAGCGTCGATTTGACTTGAATCAGTCAAAGTCAAAGTTTGTTACAGTGTGTTTATCAGCAGAGTGCACTCCTTGTGTAATAATTTCAGGGAACAGGAATAATTATATAGTTTTTTACGAAAAGGAATGGGAGGAATTAATATGTTTCAAGGATTTGATTGACAATTTTTTCACTGCAGCGGAAACCCTAGACCCTATAGATGCGGGCTATTTTTGGCTTCAATTTCAAAAGTTTGAGCAGAATAAAGTGCTAAAAATTTTAACTGGACACGCTAGTATTTGTTTGGGGTATGCAAGTATATCCGAGCTGTGGAAGATATTACCACTAATAAAGAACACCTTTGAAACATTAAAAAACCAGCAGTTTTTAGGAACTATGAAAATTTATAACTGGCTGTTACTAAATCACAAGATGCTCCGAAAACAGCACTAGAAGTTCTACAACCAATCAAAAAAATCAATCCAATTACATACAACCTAGGTCTTGAAGTAATTTACAGATTTCCTGAATTACTACAAGATGAAAAAAGTCAGCTTTAACGAAAACTTTAACAAAATACATGTTCTATATGTCTGGCGATATGCATATCATGCGGCAAGAAAAAACGATTGGCAAGCTAGATATCTCGATCAGTTACGCTTCAAGCAACGAATTCAACAAGCCGCCAAATTTATCAATCCTATTTTACATGTAATACATAGATGTAAAGTTTATAATAAAAGATATGCAGTAATTATTATGTTTTATTTAAAAAGTTAGTTTACAATACATTATTTTTATTAATCCAAGAGTTGTGCGAGTTATCTAATCCCAGCCATTTCACCAAAACCTTATTTCCTTTTTTTCTCAATACTTTTTCAACGAGATAAACGTCGGGGTGTTTCACTTTTAAAAGTTCCTCAGTGTAAAAAGCTCCTTGAATCGGTTGATTACTCTCGTCTTGTAAAAGATATGTGGCTGGATTGGTCAGCTTGACTTTATAGATTGTGAAAATTTCGGTTGACCAGTTGGGTGTATAACCTTTGGAAAATGATTCACGATATTTACTTATGCGTACAAAATCACCTTTTTTAAATCTAGGTTTTTGGGGGTCGACTGTTTTCATGTCGTTGAAAGCAATAATATATTTGGCGTTTGTCTCATTAACCTTACTGGGAATAGCACCCGTTGTTGAATGCCTGGTATTATTGTATTTCTTAACAATTTTTGGTAGCAATTCCAACCATTTATATGACCCTTGCACACTAAATTCTTTCCACAATAAAGTTTTGAGTGTTCGAATAACTCTTTCTACAATGCTAGCTTTAAGGTTTGAAAATGTGCTGTAATGATTTATTCCATACTGTTGCATCAGCTGTTGGAACTCTTTGTTATAAAATTCTTTACCCATATCGGTCTGTAAGTTTTTAGGCGGGCTCATTTGGGAGAGTACTTTTTGCATAGCCTCTGTAATGTCCTTGGCATTTTTTCGCTTTACAGGTTCAGCCCAAACGAATTTACTAAAAGTATTGATTATTACAAGTATATATCCAAAACCTTTGTTAACGCTTTTATAATTATTCAGAATCGCCAAATCAGCCTGAAGAAGATCATGCAAACCTTTGACAATCACATGTCGTCTCTTGTAATTTTTACGAGCCGGACTATGCAATTCATTAACTACATCTCGCTTCACATTACTCATATTTTTGTAGAGCACACTGAATTACAAATTCAACGTAAAATTGTTTATAACTAGGGTTTAACGCAAACTGTAAAGTATCGCCTTTTTTAACAGATTCATCAACTATACCGGATTGGTCAGATATTTTTTTGTTATAGCGAATATATAGTCCATCAAAAGTGCATTTAAAATGTTCAACTTTTCCTGATACTGGTATCGTAAAAGTGCTTGTATTACAGTCTAAGACGTAAAAAAACTTGTCTGTTCCTTGACTACCATTGATTTTGAAAAAAATTTTGGTATGGAATTTATAGGGATCCCCAATATAAAAATTATCACTGAGCAGTGGTGCTGCTACAATTTCGTCAGAGGGTTTTAACGCTTGACTGCGAAGGAAGTGTTGATTGAACCTGTTAATCGGCATATTAAGATTGAATGGGCCATTTTTATCAAGTGGGTGCTATTTATTCAACTGTTGCAACGGGCAAAGTAGGGTAAAATCAGCACACATATTATTTACAGAACCTACTTTAAATTCAATTTTATCGCCCTTTTTTATTTTCATGGTGGATAACTCATGATATTTATAAACCTTGCCATTTATCAAAACATCACCGTCACTCGAGTAGTGCTTACAGCTTTCGATAGAACCTTCAACAGGAAAAACGAAAGCAGTCCCTCCATTCTCTAAAACATACAAGGGATTTTTTGTCTTTTTTACCCCTATTAATCGAATGATGCATGTACTAAAATATTCTTTTGGTGTGCAAATGTAAAAGGGTGTTTTAAGTATCGGTTCAGCGGTAGAAGGAACGTCTACACATTCTGAGGTGGAGAGGTAATGTTGGTTGAAATGATTTAACGGCATGTTCACGACTAAACAATTTATAAAGTAATCAAAGTATTTATTCGATTATACCACCCCCCCGTAATTCTTCAATAATGGATATAATTTCATTGCGATGACCTGTATTCCCTGCTGCTTGAGAAGCTACAAGTAATCGTAACCTATCAACTATTTCATTAAAATCATCAAAATATTTATAATCAATGGGTTTGTTATTGTAATCCATCATAGTCAACTTCCCCCCAAGTTTTGACATTTTACGTGTCAGTACACCAGTTAATAGAGACCGAGGGGCCGTACCAGCCCTCGGTCTAATCGGATTTGGTTTTAGTTCAGGCTTAATGATGAATGTATATTTATCTTTAATATCATTGGGGAATGTTCTGATGGGTAAATCGGGGTTATGTTCTCGACGAATAGCATTTGTTCGTTTAATAATATCTACATAATTATCCACATCTCGTTTAGTATATACAATTGGGTTTTTTTTAAAAAGCAACTCGTACAACCCAGGTGTACCCAAATATGTTATATGTTTTACGATAATATTTTTACCCTTAAAGTCAAGTTCAGAATCACCAATGTAAAACTTTTCTTCGTTGGGATTATGAAAAACGCCCAAAATATGATCATATACCCCTTCCGTATCTCGTATCATCCCCTCGATAAATTCTCTAGGAAGAGGTGTGTCAAACTGTTCAAAATACTCTCTCAAAACGTTTGGGTCGGTGATTGTACGATAAAAATCACTTATGCTGTCATCGATAAATTGGTCTTGTCTGGTTCTATCTGGAATATCTCCCGAATCATTTCGAGATTCATAAGTTGTTTCATCTGTTAAAAATCTCGTGTTGTCCTGGAAAGTACTGTGAAAATCTGGATCGTTATCGGGCTCAAAAAATGCTAGTTGATCGTAACGAGTTGTGGGTGATTTTTTAATAGTAATGTTACCTTTTGTCGGTGATATTTCTTGTTTAATAGGTTTCCCCAAAGTTGAAACAAATTCTTTGAGAGGCTGGTATGATTTTTCCAATTTACTTTGAGACTCATGCCTCTGCTGTTTGAGAAGTTTATATTTCTTTTTAATATCTTGACGTGATTTTATGAGCTGTTTCCCTAATCGTTCATTCATTGTGACTAATAGATTTCACATTTTTTAAGGTCTTATATATACATCAAACCCTTTTCGATATTTTCCGGAGGATAATGCACAGTCCTTATCAATAACTGAAAATCCAAACTTATCTTTCCAACAAAACGATCCCATGTCTTTAAATTGTTGAAAACTCATGTCGATATTTGCATGGTCGTCAAAAATATGTTTCAGATTAGTAACATCTTGGGGGAATACAATTAACAGATTAGCATTATCCCGAATTAGTTGTTTTGGAATCGCTGAATATGTTTGACATAAATAAAAACAATCGGTCTCTTTATGTCGACCAAAACAAAAATAATTTTTGATGATATTTTGGTCACAAGACGCCACATCGTCAAATATAACTATGGAATTATGTTTAATATTTTCGGGGGGCGGAAAATCTTCACTTTTACTAAATTCTTGGTAACCGATCTCTCGTATGGGTTGTAGTAATAATCGCAGATATTGATATTTTGGTTGCTGCAGTGATTTCGAATATAAATAAACATTTTCATATTTCATACCATTAGGATGTTCCAACAAGGATAACATTACGTTGGTTTTACCACTTCCACTAGGCCCTACTATAAGTGTTCGTTTAGAATTACCTCCAAATAATACACCGTGATTATTTTCATTATTTGTAATGTCATAGTTTTTAACTGGTAAGGAAACTTGTTGTTTTACAAGCTTCATGTTGAAGACTGTTAGTATATAAAGAGAAACACTCATATATAGGTGTTAGTATGAAAAATAAAGCGGTGCCACTTGAACGTCGTAGGACTAGAGGTAGAGGACTTGTTAATACATTAATAAATAAGCTCCCCTTTGAACTACACGCCCCTGGGGGGTATCGGTATTTAGGTCCTGGAACGAAGCTAGCAAAGAGATTAGCTCGAGGGGATAAACCAATAAATCCTTTGGACGAAGCAGCGCTACAACACGATATAGCATATTCTCAGAGCAACGATCAAAGTGAACGCCACGTGGCTGATAAAATTTTAGAGAACAGAGCTTGGGATCGTGTCAAATCCAAGGAGGCCAAATTAGGTGAAAAAGTAGCTGCCTGGCTGACAACAACAGTTATGAAAGGAAAACGCAAACTTGGAATGGGTCTAAGACGAAAACGTAAAACTAAGAAGCGTGTTATTAAACCACCAAAAATTGGAGGATTTTTACCATTTTTAATCCCTCTGATTGGGGCTTTAGCTGGTGCCGGTGGCGGTGCTGCTGGTATCGCAAAAGCCGTGAACGATGCTAAAGCTAATAGAGATCAATTAGCCGAGCAGCAACGACATAATCTTGAAATGGAGCAAGCTGCTAAAGGCGGTAAAGGGTTATATTTAAGACCATATAAAGGATATGGAATGAGGCAAAAAAAACAAAAAATATGTAAAAAGGGGCGGGGTTTTTATTTAAAACCATATTCAAGAAACTCCCGATAAAATTACCTCAGCACATAATGACAGACTTTGAACTTGAAAAATATATAACGTTATTGCAAATTCCTTATTTTCGTGGCATTTACATGCGTAACTCCTTACCTACAAAAATTAACAAATACGAGTCTGGTATTATCAACTTGGACACACTGCAAGGTGTTGGAACGCACTGGACAGCTTATACAAAGAAGAGTAAAAATGTTACATATTTTGATAGTTATGGTAATTTACCACCACCAATAGAAGTCGTAAAGTATTTTACAAGTAATGGAAAAGTAGACATCCACTTCAATTACGAAACAGTACAAAGATTAGGTTACCAATGTGGACAGTATTGTCTTAGATTTTTATATAGTCAGTATAACTGAGTAGGCAACTCATTCCATAACCAACTGTCCAAGATGTCGTATACTTTTACGTTAAGTGGGGAGTCATCAATTCTAAGTGGTGACTTTAACCCACCCATTTACTTAGATGAAAATTCCGAGTATGAGATAGGATTAGCTAATTTTGATACATTCAATAGTATTCCAAACGTAACTCAAACCAATAACGTATTAGTGTGGGGTCAGAAAAGTCAATACAACTATATCATCCCTATAGGCTCCTATGAACTGGATGATATTATAAAATTAATTGAAAAAGAAATGTTTAATATAGCGGGTACTACAACCCGCATTGTGCCAGATAGTCGAACAGGGTCTGTATCAATGAAAAGCACTGAAACTATAAATTTTACAGTTGATAATTCAATAGGGGATCTGTTGGGTTTCTCAAAAGTCTTTCTTGAACCGAATAAGGTAAATACCTCAACAAAAATGATAAATATTTTAAAAGTTAATACTATATGTATTGACTGCAACATTGCAGTCGGATCATTTTTGAATGGAGAACCAGTCCACATTATACATCAGTTTTTCCCCCAAGTTCCCAGTGGGTATAAAATAGTGGAGCAACCTTTAACCATACTCTATTACCCTGTAAGCATTAAAACCATAAACAACATTACTGTTAGGGCTCTCGATCAAAGCGGTGATTTAATTGATTTTCAAAAAGAAACTATTACTGTTCGCTTACATCTTCGAAAAACTAATTGAAATGGTTTGGCAGTTTAATCGTATACACCCATATAAAAGCACATTTATTCACAAAACTATCAGTAGAGGGAAAACCACAGCATTGTTAACGTCTACAAATCGGAAATTTTTGCAGTCTTTGGGTTTCAAAGTGTTGGTATAATGGAAGTTTTACATGTTACGGGCGAACCTTTTAGCGACACTACCATTGAAGACTATCAATTCCATACATACCAACCGTATTCTTCTGCTAACCTCAACTATAATGATGAAATAAGAATTCCAATTCAAGATCTAGAAGCTCATACTCTCCCCAGTAATTCAGTTCTGTACATAGAAGGGAAATTACTGACTGATAAAAATACTGTTCCAACAAAATTTAACTTTATTAATAACGCTATTGCGTTTTTATTTAGAGAAATCAGGTATGAGTTGAATGGTGTAATTATTGACGCTGTCCGACAAGTTGGTATAGCTACGACAATAAAAAATTATCTATCTTTAAACGAAAATGAGAGTAAGCTGATGAATAATGGGGGGTGGTATCCAAACAATGGAAAAATTCTAACAGATTCCAAGGGTAATTTTAATATATGTATTCCTTTAAAACTACTCATGGGTTTTTTTGAGGATTTCAAGAAAATTATAATTAATATGAGACAAGAGTTGATTATAATTCGAGACAAAGACGACATCGATGTTGTAGTTGCTTCTGATGAGTCTGAGAAACCAATAATTGAGCTATTGAAAGTTTATTGGAATGTACCTCACATAACTCCAAGCATTAAAGAACAGCTGAGACTAAATAAAATTATTCATAGCAATATTGATCTACCAATTAAATTTAGGAGCTGGGAACTGATTGAATATCCTGCTCTTACAGATACTACTCGTCACACCTGGCCCGTCAAAACGACGACTAAAATTGAAACACCCCGACATATTGTGGTAGCATTCCAAAAGGGTAGAAAGGGCAAACTTTTGAAAGATATGAGTAAATTTGATCACTGTAACTTGACTAATTTACGTGTGTTTTTGAATTCTGAGCGTTATCCTTATCATGATTTACATCTAGATTTTGATAGTAATCGTTTTGCCACTTTGTATGAGATGTTTGCCAATTTTCAAGAAAGTTATTACCACATCCAAACTAATCAACCTATATTTAATCCAGAAGAATTTAAAACCAAAGCCCCCATCGCCCACATCGACTGTTCTCGTCAAAAGGAGGTTTTACAGAGTGGTTCTATTGTTCTTCGAATAGAATTTGAAACCAGTAAAAATGTGGGTAATGATGTATCAGCATATTGTTTGATTATACACGAAAAAGAATTTTATTACAATCCCATGACAAAAATTGTTAGACAAGTGTAATGCGCATGCGTTTATGTGTTAAAAGTCTGCAGCAGCATGAAGTTTCTTTCAGTACACTATGGGATTTCGTCAACGACTCGAGCAGTATATTATTAACTTGGCTAAACTCAAAGCTGATATTGAGTGGTATAAAAAGAAAAAGCAACTAGTTGAACACTTTAAAAATCTACAAATATGAGATTAGTGATGGATGTTCAGGGTTTTAGGATTGAAAACAATAAATTTATAGTGAAGGAATTTGCGGCATACAACGGAAATCAGGTTTGTCATTATGTGTTTAAACCACCATTTCCTTTACGAATGCTGTCCCCCGATTTGCACAGACAGGCTGTTTGGCTCATGAAAAAGCATCACTCTATTGACTGGAATGTTGGTTTCACACCAATACATTTGTTTGGTAATATAGTTGCTAATTTAACAAATGATGCTGACGTGGTTTACGTTAAAGGAAAAGAGAAGGCTGACTATATCAAAAAATATTCATTGGCTCCAGTTTACGAATTTGAAGAACACCCTCCAGTTATTTCATCTGAACCGAAATGTTTTTACCATAGTAATATTAATTGTATTTGTGCGCTATCGAATGTATTTTTTTTATATGAAAACTTTATAATGAAAGAATAAAATAATATAATGACTTTCAATTCACCTTCAGACCTATTGCGCATGCGTTTTCTTGTATATAAATGTAATTACAGAATTGATTCTGTTTAGTTTCATCATGCATTGTATCAAGTGTGGTAAGCGATTTTCTAGAGCTTACAATCTTCGTCGACATCAGTTATGTTGTGGTCAACGTTCAACTACTTGTGACAGTTGTGGAAAACAGTTTTCAAGGTTCGATAACCTCAAAAATCATCAACGTAAGAGTTGTGATGGTCCATCTTTTATTCCTAAAAAAAGACTTAGACCTATGGGTATGGAAGTGTTGGAACCCGGTGTTACCAAGTTACATCACGCATTCAAAACCAGAATAGCTTCCTATCGGTTTTCCATTCCAGATAAAAAGACAAATTATATGGATTTTCTCAATGAGGTTCAACCAAAAGTATTAAATAAAATTCAAGAATACCTTCAGCAACATTATTCATTAAAAATAAATTTTGAAATATTCGGTATATACATAATACCAGAGAAGGAGATTTCAGATATAAAGTCTATGAATACAGCCAACAAAGTTGTGACTACATCAACCGATTTGAAACATGTATATGAAGAATTTAAAGATGAAATTATGAACCAGGCTTCAGAGTTTCAAGAAAAAGATAGTGGGTGGGCACTTCAAGAAATAATGTTTTTAGATGTGAACATAAACCGGTTTAATGCAATTTCCGCTTCTTCTTATGTCAAGTTGCCAAGGGCGATAATTAGAAAACAGACTGTTTTAAATATCCGGAATAATGATAATGCATGTTTCGCTTGGTGTGTGAATGCAGCAATATTTCAACCCCAAGGAGATCCCACGAAGCCAGAATCCCATTTTGATACCTTGCTAGATTTCACAGGAGTAGAGTTTCCGGTAACCCTGAAAGACATTATAAAATTCGAGAAATTGAATAATATATCTGTAAATGTTTATGGGTTGGAATCAGAATTTAAAGATGGAAAAAAAAAATATGAAGTTGTTGGCCCCCTTCATTTTACGTCAGAGCGGAAACCGACCCATATTAATCTCTTATTGATAACTGATAGAGATGGAAACACTCATTATACTCTCATCGGGGATTTATCTAAATTATTTAGAAGTCAAAAGACAACGCACAAAGACAGAACTTTCTTTTGTGATGGATGTCTACAAAGTTTTTCAACAGAATCCAAATTACAACACCACCAAGAAAATGATTGTACTCACATATACACTAAGCTACCAACTTCTGAAATTAAAATAAACAAGTGTGGGGAGTGGTTACCAGAAAATACATTAAAATTCATCAACTTTGAAAAACAGCTGCAAGTTCCATTCGTTATATACGCGGACTTTGAAAGTTTATTAAAACCGATAGATCATACTGAACCCCATGCTGGTGAATCCTTCACAGTTAAAGTGTGTGAACATGAGCCTTACTCGTTTGCTTTTTATGTAAAGTGTACATATGACGATAGTTTATCCAAATTTGAAATTTATGAAGGTGCCGATGCAGCCCAAGTCTTCATACAAAAATTGGATTCAATAGTTCAAGATTTGTACAATAACCATCTTAAACATGTTATACCGATGCGATCATTAACACCTGAGGAACAAGATAGATATGACACTGCTACCGTTTGTCATATTTGTGAAAGACCATTTGATGTTTTTGATAAAAAGGTTATGGATCATTGCCATGTTACCGGAAAATTTAATAATGCAGCCCATAACTCTTGCAATTTAAATTATAAACTTCCGAAATATATTCCAGTCTTTCTACATAATTTAAAAAATTATGATTGTCATTTGTTTATCAAAGAACTGACCACCAAAGGTGAAAAAATCAGTGCCTTACCCCAAACAAAGGAGAAGTATATATGCTTCTCAAAATCTATTTTGGTGGAAAAGTTTAGTGGTCCCAAGATACGAGATGTGTATATGACATTAAAATTTGTTGATTCCTTTAGTTTTCTAGCTAGTTCATTAGAAAAACTGGCTTCTACGTTGAATCCTGAACAGTGTAATGAGGTACGAAAGTTTTTCCCAAAACATTTTAATTTAATGAGACAAAAAGGCGTGTTTCCGTATTCATATGTGACATCTTTTGATAAACTACGCGAGCGACAATTACCATATAAGGAACATTTTTTGATACCTTAAAAGGTGTTGATATCTCTGATGAGGAATATGCACGAGCTCAACTAGTATGGAATACTTTCAACTGCACAACTATTAGTGATTATGCAAAGTTATATTTAAAAACTGATGTGTTGCTTCTTGCCGACGTCTTTGAGAATTTTCGCAAAGTTTGTCTTAAGGAATATAAGTTGGATCCAGCTCACTACCTTACCGCTCCTTCCCTGAGTTGGGATGCCATGTTGAGATGTACTCAGATTGAACTACAACTCTTAACCGATGTGGATATGCTTCACTTCTTCAAAAAAGGAATTCGAGGCGGAGTAGCTCAATGCAGCAAGAGGAAAGCTGTAGCAAACAATAGATACTTGGACACCTTTGATGTTAACAAACCAGAGAGCTACATAATGTTTTTAGATGCTACAAACCTTTACGGGGCTGCAATGAAGGAATATCTACCATTTGGTGACTTTAGGTGGTTAACTGAATCTGAAATTGAATTATTCGATGTCGATACTATTGAAGATGATTCGCCTAAAGGATATGTTTTGGAAGTGGACTTGGAGTATCCTACCAACCTGCATGATGCACATAACGATCTTCCTTTCTGCCCGGAAAGTATCATCCCTCCAAAATCCAAATATTCAAAGCTGATACCGAACTTGAACGATAAAACCAAATACATAATACACTATCGTAACCTTAAACAGTGTTTGAAAAATGGTTTAAAATTGAAAAAGATTCACAGAGTTATCGAGTTTTCACAGTCTGCGTGGCTAAAGACATACATTAAACTTAACACCAGACTACGCAACAAAGCTACAAATGCCTTTGAAAAAGATTTGTTTAAACTTTTAATCAATGCAATCTTTGGAAAAACGATGGAAAATGTTGAAAAAAGAAAACGTATAATTATATCAAGTCATTGGGAAAACACCATAGGATCCCTGGGAGCGAAAACTTTAACCAGAATTCAAATCTTGTTCTGTGTTTAACGATAATTTGGTGGCGGTTCAACTGAATAAAATTAAAGTAGTGTATGATAAACCGTTATATGTAGGATTTTCAGTTTTGGATATTTCAAAGACTATAATATATGAGTTTTATTATGATTATGTTAAACAACAGTATGGTGATTCTGTTAAGTTGTGTTATACGGATACTGATTCATTAGTGTTGGAAGTATTTACTGAAGATTTCTACAAAGACATGAAGGAAAATATTGAATATTTCGATACATCCAATTATCAGACAAATAATATCCATGACATTCCTAAAACAATATCTATTGTCGGTAAAATGAAAGATGAGTTTGCTGGTGTAGTTGTTGAGTCTTTCTATGGAACTGGTGCTAAAGCATATTGTGTTAAATTATCGGAACGATACAACAAGTCTGATATTTTAAAGAAGGCTAAAGGTATTTCTAAACATATAATTGAAACTCAACTCCATCTTAATGACTATAAACAAATCGTTGAAACTGGCGGTATTGTATATAGAAAAATGTATGTTTTCCTTTCCAATATGCATATTATCCACACAGAATTAAAAAACAAGGTGGCTCTTTCTTCAAAGGATGATAAGAGGTATGTAATACCACATGACATAAATACTCTAGCATGGGGGCATTTTCTCCTAAATCCATCCTCCAATTCAGGCACATTAGATGATCTTCTCCAAGCATTAGAAGAAGAAGAAGCAGTGGATATTTTTTTCAGTGATGTGAATATAGAAGAATACTTAGATTCTACAGATTTTGATTTTTTAGATGTTTAACAAAAAATAAATGTTATTTATATACTTATTTCTTTTATTTCAACAAACGAAGGACAATTTTATAAAATATTGTACCAGTCACAATAGTAGAACATGTAGCTATATAATATAATATATAAGTATGCGTATTTATGTGTGTGCTTGCGACCTGGTGAACTGCATACAACTGCAACCATTCGGATTCTTGGTAGTTTCCATTACCTTTGAAAAGACGCACTTTATATGTTGTACTATTGGTAGGTATCTCAGCTTTTAGGGTTACTGCATTATTTGGTGTATACGATTCCATTCGTGTCCATTTTTCAGGCCAACTATCATTTTTTGTACCATTACTATCAAAACATACAAACACTTCTCTAATATTATATGGATGCTGTATTAAAAGGTAGTTACCAATAATAGCTTGCAATATTATAAACGTTGGGGCCTGCATATCGACTAATACTAAATAAATGTTAATATATCCAATCTTTTATATATGATTTTTTGACGTTTCACATTTTTGTGTATTTCATTTCTATTATTATTGGTGGAACCCTTTTTTAGTCGGGCAGTGATGGATAATAGCATGGATTAAATATTGTTGTATCAATCAACCCCTCTCCTACCAATTCACCAGAGTCATCCTCTTGTACATCACTATTTTTTACGATTTGCACTTTTAATTCTTGGATACAGTTCACATTTAACAGGCTATACAAATCACATGGAATTACAAATTCGTAGATAGTATCATGTTTGAAATATCTATAGCCGATTCCAATGTTCTTATTATTTACATCTTTGATACACCAATATACAGCATTTGCAGCGATACTTGCTAATCTTGGAGCACTGTAGTATAAACAGTCTGAATTAAAAATAAGCTCTGGTGTAACACACCTACTAGCTTCCATTTCTACTCAAATTAATAATAATTCACTCACTACTCTTCACTACATATAGTGTAATTGACTACTGCTCTGTATACCCCCTCCTATTAACTGTAGTTACTTTCGGTGCACCCTGTATAATTTTTATTTTCCTGGGTTCTGTCACCCCCGCATTACCATTTCAATTTATTTTAATGAGAACATGTTCCCAGTGTGTTATTCCAAATACATGCTGGTACTAGGTACTTATTCATCCTTGAAACAATCCATTTCTTCTGAAATGACATACATAAATTTAAATCTCATCGACATCTTCTGTGTTATTCCAAAACGGTATCCTGCTTTCTTTGCAGACTAGTCTCACATCAATTTCAATGATTACATTTTCCCAGTGTGTTCTTCCAAATACATGCGGGTATTACTTATTCGTCCGCAAACAATCCATTTCTTCTGAAATGACATACATAAATTTAAATCTCATCGAATCTTCCGTGTTATTCCAAACATGGTAACTTGCTTTCTTTGCAGAATAGTCTCACATCAGAATTTTATTTCAATTAATACTTTCAGTGTTTCAATTTAATGAGCTCCCATGTGGATACAATTCTCTAATTGCATTCCGAAACATAAATCAAATTTTTTTAGCGCGCTTTTATACATGCGGGTACTACTAATAAATCGTTAAAACATTCCGAGACATAAATCGAATCTGCTATCAATTATTACAAAAATAACAAATTTTATACATGCGGGTACTACTAATTAATCCACTAATTAATTATCCTTGCTCTTGTGCTGTTCGTTATATATCAAGGTCAACCAGTCATTCGCCTGCTGCTCAAAATCCCCTTAACTGCTTCCCCATGCACAGTCATTTCCTAGAGGTCAACTGCTGTCAGGCTGCTCAAAATCGCCTTAAAAGGTTCCCCATGCACAGTCATTTCCTAGAGGTCAACTGCTGTCATTAACCCTGCTCAAAATCACCTTAAATGCTTCCCCCTTTTCTATCAGTGGTGAATCCCCATATTTTGGTATAACCACCCTATAGAAATATAATGCATTGTGTATAAGAAACAAGCCCGCCCAATGCTATTATACATTAATTATATACCAAATGAATATATTTTCAATGGGATAGTCTATAATACT
Organism: Lochmaea crataegi; assembly: GCA_947563755.1. Lineage (NCBI taxonomy): Eukaryota > Metazoa > Arthropoda > Insecta > Coleoptera > Chrysomelidae > Lochmaea > Lochmaea crataegi. Next base: position 41,633,851 of record OX387429.1, read on the forward strand.
TTGCTATGGTGTAATATTAGTATCTCTCTTTGTTTTAATTTACATATTTACATATACATTCAGTATATGAAACATTCTTTTATCAGAGCGGAAAAAAAACGTGATAAAATTCCACTATTGTTGTAGGGTATATACAAGGTGTTTTAAAAAAAACCAATTACATAATATTTTTTAATAAATCTTAATTAATACAGTATTAATATGTTGAATAAAAAATATAATTAATAATGGTTGATGTCCTTCTTCAACACTCAGTGGTGAATCCCCATATTTTGGTATAACCACCTTATAGAAATATAATGCACAAGCCCGCCCAAGGCTATTATACATTAATTATATACCAAATGAATATATTTTCAATGGGATAGTCTATAATACTTTGCTATGGTGTAATAGTATAGTATCTGTCTTTGTTTTAATTTTTTAAATTTGAATCTTCATGTTTTATGAATTTCCTTGATTGTGAAAAGATTTAGTCTATTTACACACCACCTTGAAGACTTAAAGGGTAAGATATCAGCGCGTTATCTTTTCTATTTTTTGTGGAAATCCACAATCTAAAAACCATTTTCATCTATTAGGTTAGTTAAATAAAATAACAAATAGTTTCTAAAATTTATTAAATTGATATAATACGGTTCATTTCCACACCATCTTATATATCACAATAAAATAATTGATATAAGCAGATAGAACCATGGCGCGTTGTATTTAATATTTTAAGTGGCAAATACATTCCCTATAGGCCTACTAAACCACTTAGAGGAGAGTATGGATGTTGTATTTAATATTTAAAGTGGCAAATACATCCCCTATAGGCCTACTAAACCACTTAGAGGAGAGTATGGGAGGGTAAAAAATAAAAATTACAATTCAAATGAATTGTAAAGTCGGTGGTGCACCATGGACCGTACTAATGCCACTATCAAACCTCATAGTAGTGGGTTAAGCCACTTTGAAAAGAAGTGATAAAGTAATTCATTTTCGGTTCATTTCCACACCATCATATATATCACAATAAAATAATTAATATAAGGAGATAGAACCATGGTAGTAGAAGGCACTATGAGAGTTTCAACTCAGTAAAGGAGTGGGGGTACCTACATAGGTAGACGCAAAGTTTTAAAAATGCGCATGCGCCGGGTTATATGGTAAAATTTGAAAAAAATTTTGGGAGGATTCGAACCTGCCTCGCCGACGTTGACTTCGAGCTGTTTTCAAGCTGCTTACACACTAGGCTACCAAATAACTTAGTTATCGTATACTAAAATGAGGTAGTGTTGATTGAATTTTGTGGGAACTCCTTATCTACCCGGGCCGCGGTGTGTTTTGATAATTGATTTCGGCGACTGGTCAGATAAGGAGATCGCGTGCCGGAGTGGTCTCCGTCTCCAGATATTTTTGTACGAGGTATGTCAAATATTAAGATGTCAAAAAGACCTTAACGAATGTTGACATGTGACCCATCAAACGATTCAGTGTTACGCATTGTACGTCACGTTAAACGTCGCATGTCACGTTAAACGTCACATGTCACGTTAAACGTCGAATGTCACGTTAAACGTCACGTGTCACGTCAAACGTTATATGTCACAATAAAAATAGTGTCCGGTTCCTATATAGCCTCTATTGTAATATGTCCTCAGAAGAGTACAGACGTCGAATTGAAGAGTTTATTGAGAACATTGGTAAATTAAATCAAGACATTGCTTTTTATGAAGACAAAAGTAGGGTTATGGATCAATTAGAAAATCTTTGTTTGTCTGATAAGAAAAAGGAAGAAGAAGTAAAGCATACGCGGGCGAGCAGTGTTCGTATTAACTGGATATCTGAAGAGGTAGATCAAACACTAGCTTTGGATGACGTCTTTAGACAATTACTGCAAGTAACATATCCATTGAGACGTATTCAACCCACACAGCTATCACCATGTCCAACAGAACAGAAGAGAGCATGAAAAATGAAGTCGATAATGTTTTTGCAATGACATGTATAATATTGGCATCTATTTTTGTTTTAATTTTAAAAATTATCTTAAAAATTGTAAAACGGAAATTTAAATCTACATGCAATATAAAAGTCGATGAATATACAGAGTGTTTTGATTAAAAAAAAACCATTTTCCTTAAACATTTATTTAAAATAATTATAATGGTAATACAACATTAGAAAACCAGAGATGGAGACGTTGCACATTCCGTTCGGTGCACGAATATGGTCCAGAGGCGTGGCAGGGGTTTGGATCTTGAACAAAGTTTCCTGTTGCACACGGCGTACCATCAAATTTGCAAACATCAATAATGTGTGGAAAAACACCAAAGATGTGACATTTCTTTAGCAGAAATTCAGCTTTTTGTTGTCCGCGAACGTAAATGTAGTCTGCAGCATACAACAGCTTGCTTTCTAATATTTCATTTACTTTGGAATATTCTACATCTCCCGAAGAGTATCTAATGCCATGCCCATTCCTTTCCAAGTACGATGTTGTCTTTTTGTCCTCGTTACTCAATGTAGAAAACGGTTGCGGCGGTAAAAATATGTAATGTGAACTTTTGAAACCAATTTCTATGGTGAGTTCTTTGGCAACGAAAAGCCCATCTACGACAAAGTCTTGAATGTCTACAAATGCTACTCTCATGGTGACGTCTGCTCGAATACTAACTCTGATCATCAACTAGTTTAGGCTTTTAACAATTTCGGTGAGGGGGAAGTATTCCATTACGCAGTCGTGAATTATGATGCAATAGACTTTGGTATTTTCGGGGAAGCCTATGTTTGCTTCAATGTCAAGTTTCACATCGACTGTGGACGCCTTCATGCTTTCCTCCTGTTTCGAACAATCGATAACAAACAATGCACGACGTATGAAAGAAGAATAATCCAGCAGGGGGCGCTTCTGTGTGGAGTTCGCGTAGTTGGGATAGAATTCAGTATAGTTAAAGTATGCCTCATTGTAGTCGGTTTTACCAAAATCCAATTGCATTCTTTCATTAGGCCAATAATCACCATTAAGTGACAGTCTTATACTTTGTACGTCGGCATTGTCAAATAAAGTCGGGTCAGATGTACTCACGTTACGTTTGTCAGTTTGAAAGAAAACAATAACAAAACGAGGTCTTTCAACTGAAGTGGATGTTTTAACAGCCCAAACTTCGCGTCTTGCGCCTTTAGTTATGGCAGGTAATTCGTGTAACTCCCACTTCCTAAATGGAATAACTATAGGCTGATCTTTTTGAATGGATTTCATGAGATTCAATTTTATATCGTCATTAGGAAAGATATGTTTCACTTTCAGTTCAACGCTTGTAATGTTAATTTTAGCAGTTGTACTAGAGGGCGTACCAGAGACATTCTTTTCAGTAATATATATGCAATCATTATCATTTCGTGCTCGAACTAGCCGTATTGTTTGTCGCCCACATGTAATCATGGGATAATCGTTGAAAATGCTGAAAATATGTTTGAGAGGTATTTGAAGGTTGAAAGACTTGTCGCTGACATTCAGAATGGGATCTTTCGGGCAATTCCAACCGGCTATAGCCATATGATTGGAATCTTCTTGACTGTAGCAAGTCATGGCACGTACGGCACTTACGATTCCAGGATCCCGAACTGTTTCCATTTCCCTGGCACTTTCACTGTACGTACATGAATCGAATAGAAAGGCTCCAATATTATTTGCTAATTTTACGTCACCAGCTCCATGTGTTTCAAGCGAATCTTTAATGCACAGCAAAGTTTCGCTCATTGCAAAGAACGAATCAACTTGATTAATGCTAAACTCCACAATGTCACTGCAATTGAATGACTTTATAAATGGAGCATAGGTTCTGTATTCAGCCTTTCGAATTGAATCATCAAACATCGGCTTACGATAAATATCAAACATTGAAGGCATGTTGTCATTTTGACGAAGCCGTTTTCCATACATGGTTGTCATTTTTCAATTTAAAACCCAGTGATTGCAGGACCAATTTGTTTGCGAACGTGAGTTGTTTCAGCTTTGATGGTTGCGTAGCTAATGAAGTTGAAAGCTCTGCAGACTGTCTTTTATGATTGATTATTAGCCCCATCTGCTTCTCACTCTAAGCTCCAATATCAAAGTACTCGATTCACCTCTAAAGTTTACAGGCTGGCCGTCTTGGTCAAAGGCAACAACAGTGATATTGGTTATTTTCTCTTGCGGTATAACAGGTAAGTAGAGCAAATTATGAGGAATTTCGTCAATGGAATATCCAGGATCTACTTGTATGACGAATTCGTAGATAGTATGAGCAGGTCTGTTTGCATCGAATGCCCCAGTGGTAATGTTGCAATCGAAGCGGATACTGGATACTTTAATGATTTTGACGGGGAGATCTGAAGAGTGCATTTTGTTAGCGTCGAGTATTTTCGACGAAAATCCTAATATTCTTCCAAGACTATTATCTTCCATGAATGAAATTTTGTATTTGCTGAAAATTTCACATTTCAACGTATTGTGATTGAGTTTTAGTGAAAATATATCCTCCGGTCTAGTTGAATTGCTCGCACCCAACTTATCACTGATAAACGCTTCCAAACCAGCAATTTCATAGCATCCAGTGGGAAAATCAAAACTTTGCAGCTTACTATTGGTATCGTAGTAGTAAAAAATACAATTTTCAATGTTTGGTATACTGTGATAAGAATGAAAAGATCTTAGAGCTATTTCGTAATCATTCTTCGGATCGAGCACAATAGGCGTAGGAGGTTGAAAGGTAAATTCATGATTGGTGCTGTTTACTCTCAGCAACTGCGACATGATGACTAATGAAATTGGATAGATGTTTGAATTTAAATAACACACACAAAATGTTCAATTATTTATTGTTACAAAGAAAACAAGTGGCTTGAGAACTCGGAGGACCGTCACAATGCGTCGTCCAATCAGGCCGGTTGTAATGGATGAAACAAGGCAGGCGTATTTGTAGTTCAAAATTTCCTCGATATTCATCAGGAAGTTTATGCCATATATCCAACAACTCTGAAGGTCTTACACTCTTTATTAGATATTTGATGGGAAAGTGTTCCAACTCTTCTGCAGTAAAACTTCTTAACGATTTTTCATGGTACATATGTGCTAATAATAGCTGCGTCATTGTTGTAAAAATTTCAAGCACAAATGTCCGCAATTTATTTGATTGTAGTTTTGATATTGGGTATTGTTGTAGAAAATTCTCGCACTCTTTCCGAGATATTCGACAACTTCTTTCGGCTTCAAGTTACCAAATGAATCAAAATACTCTACATTGTTGTTTATCTTTCTGTAAGCCACCCAATGACTTCCACTATTCTTAGAGACATCTAAATTAACCACTGCACATTCTTGTCTTCGAGGACCGTCTTTGGGCAGAGTGTCTCGCATGAAAACTCCTCTAAAATGTGGTATTTTGAGCAATTTTGCGTGATGCGTTAGGTCAAGGTCAGATAGTGCACGATTGGGTAGCTTTATTAGTTTTTTTGTTTTTTTAAATACAATCCAAATCCGCCTTTTGAATACTTTTTCAAGTATAGGCCAGATCCTACACGTTCCATAGCCTTATTATGACGTACATCTTCTTCCAATTTCTTTTGCGCATGCTTAGCATCAATGACGGTTTTTGCAATCCCAGCAGCACCACCTCACAAAGCTCCAAGTGCCGATAGACCAGCAAACAAAGGAATAAGTGGTAGGAAACCTCCAGATTTCGCTACAGGTATTACTCGAGGAACCTCAACTTCTTTTTTGCCACCAAATTCTTTAATAAGTGCTTTGGCTGCTCGTAAGGCAAACGTTGCAGTGTCTTTTAAAGATGTTCCTCTCTTCATGGACTTTCCCACTTTCAGAACAACATCTCGATGAAAAGAACGACGTTCGCGACGACAACCCATTCCCAGCTTTCTTTTCACCTTCATTCCGCCTGTCACAAGTAATGCAGCAGTTTTCTCCCCCAAAGAAGCGTCTTTTGATTTGACGCGTGCCCAAGCTTTATCTTCAAGTATTCGATCGGCTTTGTGTCGTTCCTCGAGAAACTTATTCTTCCAGTAAGAAATATCGTGTTGTTTACAAGCCTCGTCCAAGGGGTTAATGCCCGGATCTCCTCGATCAAGACGTTTTTCCAATTTTGTACCAGCTAACAAAAAAAAACAATTATTTTTTCGCAAAAAAAGGGATGGGGGTTTACTTACGTCCACAGTACTGATAGCTAGGTAAGTGAAGTTCAATAGGTAGTTTATTGATGAGAGAATTCAAAATACCTTCTCCTTCAAACACCAACATTAAGACTGATACGCGTAAGTGGCGACACCTATATTTATAGAGTAGCACTTGGAAAAATCGACGCACACGATGAAGATAATTCAACAAGAGCAGACCATACCTATTGAAAATCTAGATTTTACCTCAACGTCAACTGTTGGAAAACATGGCAAATTGTTACCAAATTCTTTCCGTGCTATTATATGCGGTCCCAGCGGGTGTGGAAAGACGAATGCCGTGCTGGCGCTCCTATTCAATCCGAATGGCGCGAAATTCAAAAATATTTATGTTTATTCAAAATCGTTATTCCAACCGAAGTATCAATTGCTGCAAGAAGTGATAGCACAAGTGAAGGGTGTCGGGTATTTCCCATTTAAAGACAATGAGGAAATAATTAGTCCAGATAAGGCTCGACCAAATTCCATCTTTTTATTCGATGACGTAGCCTGTGACGGTCAACAAAAAATTCGTGAATACTACTCCATGTGTAGACATAAAGATATCGATGCTGCATATCTTTGTCAAACATACTCAAAAATACCGAAACAGCTCATACGTGACAATTGTAATGTAATTGTGTTATTTAAGCAGGATGAGGTAAACTTGAAACATATATTTGACGAACACTTATCTCAAGACATGACATTTGACACATTTAAAAATATGTGTTCAAAGTGCTGGTCTGACCGCTTTGGTACTTTAGTAATTGTGAAGGATTTCACCTTCAACGATGGTAGGTATCGCAAATGATTCGATAAATATATAAAAGGTAAGCTGCATCTTTAGTCTACACCAATATGTCTGACGATAAGGTTGCTAATGCATTGCGTAAGAAAAAAGTGTCTGAACTTGCTAGATCAATTCGCAAAAAATACTTGGCGTTGAAATTAGGCAAATCGGGGCAAGATGAGTCTCTTAATAAACTATTCGAACCAATATCTAAACCACTTGAAGAAATTGTGCAATCCTCAAAAACATTACAAAAAACGATTACAAATTTAAATCCAATTAAAAAAGAGGAAATAAAGAAGGAAGAAGAAGAACCTGATGATGATGTGTTTACTCCTTTTCTCGAAACGGAACCGGTGGCCGAAACCGATGAATCCGGCAATATTACACGTTCTGAATCTCCAGAAGAGATGCGTCCCGAAATTTCTCAGGAAGCTTTCGCAGACTATTTGGATCAATATCCTGCCATCAGTCATCAGTTCATTGAAGATTACTTTCAAAAAGATGATAAAATTGATAAAAATTATGGTCCGATATACAATGATGAAATCGGTTGGTCATTAGGCAAACGTCGAATTGCGTTTGATGGAAAAACCGGTAATATAAACATACTACCTGAGAAAAACAAAGAAGGAAGATATGTAATTGGAACACCAGGCTTGTATGAACTTCTATTTTACCGAGACCCCAGTTACAATGATCAAGATTTACAGAACTATAAAAATCTTTTGGCAAAAACTGAAGTTCATTTAGACACGTTAGATCGTCTTAAGGGCTCAAGTACTGAAAAATATCACTACATCATAAAACCTTTATTCAAAACAAAATCTCTAACGACCACGAATAGATCGTCCAAGGTATTGAATCGTCTAAAATCGATTCCTTCGGCAAAAGGAAAAGGTATCGATCGTTTAACATATAATGATAAACCTATGGAGTATATTTATTGGGACGATGCCAATGAATTGGTGGATCGTTTGAAATTGTTGATTGCTTCAAAAGATGCAGGTAATACGTCACACGACAACGAAATAGTAGCAATTATCAATGAGCTCAAGGAGGCTGATATAATAGAATAATACAATCAGAAACTTGTTCATTTCAATTATGCCTGTCGATAAATTCGGACATAGACATCAAACGCCTTATGCGCGTTTACCAGCGAAAATTACGTTTCCTCATACACCGGACGGTAATATTGATATTGAAAATGTGAAAATTTGTAATGTTAAGGAACCGACAACAAATAGTGACGCTGCAACAAAAAAAATATGTTGATGTGCAATTGAATGACCTACGTACTATCAACTCGCCATTAATTCAAACACATGGTGTGGTGCTGCAGCAACAAGACCATGATATAAAGAATTTAGCAGTAGGATTGAACGAAATAAGAAATGAGCTTCATAAGACGAAAATCCCCATATTACAGGCGCACATTACCAACTTACAAAATAAAACTAACGAAATTGATGCATTTATTTCGCGAAATCCCCCTGTAGCAGGTAGGGATATGGCTACGAAGAAATACGTTGACGATTCAATTGTCACAGCCAAAGTATTTGTTCGAAAAGAATTCACTGCTTCTATTAACATGTGTGTTGAAAGCATACGTGAGTTACAAAAAGAAATTACAGAAAATATCAGAGCCGTCTCTGATATGAAAACTAACGTTTCGGGCATTGTAGACAATATTAAGGTTATGAATACGAATACCGTTAACCGCATTAACAGTCTGGAGCTGAAGCTAGCTGGTAGTAAGTCATAATATGCATTCTAAAGAAAAAATTCAGCTTGTACATGAGCTCCACAAACCGATACGGAAAAAATTCCTTCGAAGACGTACTATAGTTAAGGGGTTGTTTGATATTTGGCAATTAGACTTGCTAGATGTACGTGCTCATGCAGCTCAAAATCGGAATCATAAAATGATTCTAGTCGTTATTGATTGTTTTTCAAAGTTTGTGTGGACACGCCCACTAAAGACGAAGACCGGAGAGGAAATCACTCGAGCATTCTCGGACATTCTCGCTCATACTAAACAAATACCGAAAAATCTGCAATCTGATCAGGGGACGGAATTTTACAACAGCAAATTTCAAAATTTAATGAAAAAATATGGCATAAATCATTATAGCGTATTTAGTACAATGAAAGCTTCTATGGCTGAGCGTGTTATGAGAACGCTAAAATCAAAACTCTACAAGTATTTCAGTTTAAATGGCACCCACAAATGGCTGGACATTCTACCTAAAATTACTCAAGACTACAACAATACAAAACATTCCACAACAAAATATAAGCCTTCTCAAGTCAACAAATCCAACGAAAAATCTATATTGAATAACACCTATACTCATTTAAAGATAGCTGGCCCACGAAAATTCAAAGTTGGCGACATTGTGCGCATATCCAAGGCAAAACATGTCTTTGAAAAAGGTTATACACCCAATTGGACTACAGAACTATTCAAAATCACCAAAGTTAAAATTACCAATCCCGTTACGTATTTACTTGAAGACATGCAAGGTACACCAATCAGCGGCTGCTTCTATGATGAAGAACTACAGAAAACATCAAATCCCGACATTTACCTGGTTGAAAAAGTGCTCAGAAGAAAAGGAGACAAAATGTACGTGAAATGGCTGGGCTTAGACAAAAAACATAACAGTTGGATTGAAAACAGGGATGTTTTGTAACTACTTTTTGCTTCGCCGCGTATGAATACATTTTTGAAGCAAGAGCTGGCGTTAACCACAAGCAGTTAGGACTATAAATTGAAGTGAGCTTTAGCACTTGAGCGTAGTTAGCAACATGACTTCTCAAGATAGTGATCACAGTAATGTCGAATCAAGTGGCGTATCTGACTGTAGTACAGAGTTGGAAAGAATTTTGGAAAATTATGAGACTGCTGCAAAGTCTGAAAATGTATACCTACTTCCGACACAATATACAATTTCTGGTTATGAAGTAAAATGTGGAATAAGTCCTGCAAGATCGTTCACACCTGCTGTTATTTTATCTCAACAGCTTAAGTTCAGTAAAATATCTTTCAGCACTTATGAATGGGATACCTTTATTTCAAAGATGAAGCAACAAATGAATGATTTCTTTCATACTGCAGACGAGTTCCAACCTGATTCGTTGCCATGTGGAGAGTACTGCACAATTACTCCATTAAAGTATGATGAATGCAAGTTGATTTTTGTTAAGAAACATAGTGTTGAGTATTACATGGATGAAGAAGAAGTGTCGCAAATTTTAGAATTGAATAATTTAATTTTACAAAGTATATCTATGTTAGAAAATTTGAATTTTTGTCAATATTATTATATATATATGTTTTGAATTTCTGTAAAAATACCTCCGAAAATTTAAGTCCTCTACAAAGTTTTTATGCATTTTGTTCTATAGCCCCAAACAATATGTTAAATTATACCCTCAGAGAATTTATATTCTTTTGTAAACTTAAAGTTATTAATGATTTAAATAAATAGTTGTTAAGCATTATAGGTGTTTTTTATTGAAACAAAAAAAAAGTAGTAAAATTAACATTTATTGATAATAGTATATGATACAGAAGGGGGGTAGGTACATACGCGAGTTACAGTTTTAAATATTACAAATACAGCATTTTATGAATAATAATCGGAATCCTCATCTTCACTATGATGCTCGATAAATCTATTTGGACCCCGATGATGAAGAGGTATGTCTGGTTGTTTAGGATGCAAATCATTGTGGCAATCGGAGCTACTTTTTAATTGAAATATTACTTTATTATAGCCATTTTGGCACCAACAATACTTTTGACGATATAAAGTAAAGATATCTTCTCTAGCGTATACTACGTGTGAATGTTTTCGAACGACATGTATAGAAATATTCAGATTACTTTCTTCTAAAAGGGACGCTAGCTTCCTATAGCAAAACTGACAATGATAATCTTAGGTTTACTATATAATATAAATGAATCCAAGCGCAATATTTTTTTTTTCAAATGTTTAAAAAAATTCATTCTCCAGTTAGTAAATAGTCACGGTTTTGTGAATTTATATATCGTTCTTGTATGACTGATAATAAATCACGCTTGTATGTGATGCGTTTAGCATTTTTGACGATTGCATCCCACCTATATTGAGCATAATTTTGAAATATTTTAAGCATTAAATTTTGTGGTAAATGTACATCAGTTACAAATTGGTTTATTGCTGTTGTATTTTCGCATATTATCTTAACACATAAATCTTCAAGTTTTGCTACCATTATATCTAAAATGGAAAAAAAATTATTTTAATAAACTGTAGTGACCCCACGGTAACGTATCGAACGATTCGGGAAGTAAGTGTCTTTTATCGTCGTAGGGACTTAGACCTATTTTTGTGTGTTCAATTGAAAATACATCGTGCACATAGGAACGGATCGTGTTTTGGGTTACAGACATCGTTTTCCATTCTTTTAAACATCTAACGTAATCTTCAAATAATAATTTATTTTTGACAACATTTTTCTTAACTCCCTTTGATTTTTTCGTGATTTGCCCATCCTGAACTTTATATGCATACATTTTAGACCGTAACCCAACAAAATGCGTTATTATTTTCCCATTGGCTTCATCCTTCATTAGTCCTAAAACTTTTTTATTTACACGAGGAATTCGGTACACGTTATTTGGAGCATAGTCTGAAGTGTCGAATTTTTCAATGTATGTATCGATTACTTCTTTATATACATCTTCACAGATTATTTCATATATAAAGCTGTCAGTATCTGTATACAATAATTTACATCTCTCTACCCCCAATTTGGGGAGTATAAAATCATAGTGGAAGTCGTACATTATTGTTTTAGCCAAATCTAGAATGGCCATCCCGATATACAAAGGTTTATTGAAACAATGTTCAGCTTTTTTAAGTTCAATTATCATTAAATCGTCCTCCTCGTCGAGTACTGTTCTACCATGGAACCGTGGGCTGGCAATTAAATGTTTAGCGCCATAACGACCCTCATAAGTTTTCGGTATCATTACGATTTTTCTCCCCCTAATTGCTTCCATAGTTTTTCCGAATACAGCGTTATTTGCAAGCTTCCTTAGGTCTTTTTCAAAGATGTTAGTGGCCGAGGTCCTCAATCGAGTGTTCAAATCAATGTACGGCTTCAGCCACTTTGACTGTTTACATTTTAATACTTTGTGAATTTGAATTAACTTCAAACCGTGTGACAATGCTTGTTTTAAATTTCTATAATGAAGCGTTTACTCTTTTTTGTCGTGCAATGTGGTCATTAATTTCGGTAATTTGGATTCTGGCGGAATGCGGTGTTCGGGGCAGAATGGAAAGTCTTTATGTTCGTCGTGTAATCTTTCAGGGTATTCTAGCGTGACTTGAAAAATATAGCTATCGGGAGAATCATCGGGCAGCGTCATTATGTTCACATAATCGGTGCCAAATTTACTGATATTTTCGACCCAAGAAAACCCCTCATAAGGTAGGGGTTCGCTCATAGCCTTTCCGTACAAATTATTTACATCTAAAAATAATATATAGCTTGAGGGTTTGGTGGGATCATATTCTGACATGTATTTATTGTTGGCTTCAGCATGTCTGCTACTACATACAGATATTTCCCCTCGAATCGACTTTTCTATAAACATTATCATGTCAACATCTTTCAAAATTTGCAGCTTACATCCAGTATATTTAAGCATACAATCCCACGTATAGCCAGGCATTGTAAAATATCAGGCGGGGTCAAGGGAGTAAGTTTTCAAAGAAGACTCACGAAAATTTTCGAAAATGTCGGCAAGAAGCAGAATATCGGTACGCATGTACAAATCGCTATATTCTCCAAGTGTTTTAATATTAAAGGATTTCCAAACGTTTTGTGCGTGAGCAAAGTCTTCATCAGTAATGTTATTCTCATTAAGTCTATTGTAAAAACATTCCTGTTTAGGTAATCGAGTTTCATTTAATTTCTCTAAATTGTCAATATAGTCGTATGAAAACACGCCTTTACGCGTTAATAGTTCAAAGTGATCAGCATTCAATGTAGAAAATTATTTTTTTTAAATTACGAAATCCTTAATACGCAAAGTCTTAACTAGATTATCCAAGCTAGTACCCAAAAATCTGAACGAATCTATAAATCGGAATTTAATGTTTGTAGCTGTATCGTATTGCGTAAAAGAAATGTACTTGTCTTTATTTACTGGAAGTATACTAACCCGCCCTCGTCTAACAATATCTCTTATAAGAAAGTGCGAATCATAGGAGAGATTATGATATATTATGGGTACAACAAACAGTTTTTTAAAGTTCAGATTACATGTTTGGTGAGCAAATCCACGGAACTGCCCAGTAAAATGATCATGATCTCTAACAATGACTTCTTTATCTTTGAATATTGTTTCACAAATGTGACATTTTTTGCCAACAGTGGGGTCCGACTTCGCCGCCACCTCAATTGGGATAATATTTTTAATCTTACTTTCAACAAATTTTGCCACTGTGGTCATTTCATTTGCAAACCAATCCATGCAATCTTCACCTCTGTGTGCTTTATAAAATGATAAAGAGTCATCAAATGAGCATTTGAAGTAATAGCCTATACTGAAGGCCTTATGATGCTGATATTTTTGCGTAGTTTTGCTAATTTCTATGTTACATTTTTCTAATTGCGATTCAATGTCAGCATAAATGGTAAAAGGACACTTTTGTTTATATACGTGATTTCGAAATTCAACAAAGTCGTATTTGGGGAAAGTAATTTTTTCGTTATTCATAGTTTCACAAAGAGTATAATGAATATTTAATTTTTCTTCACTGAAAAAATAATTTAAACATCTATCACAAGGATATTTTTTACCGTTATGTTTATTCAACTGACTCGATAATAGTCTAGAGAGATTCTTAATCCACACATAATGATATTTGATTTCTAAATGTTCATTGTCTTGAGAAGGGGGAGGGGGAGCATCAAAATCATTCAATTTAGGGAAATAATGATCCTGAATTAAAAGTAAATTCACATGTCTATCTAATTTCGACTTTGTCAACCTGACAGGTATTACTGAAAAAAATGTTTTTTCATTACTCCCTATCATTTCTAAAGCGTACACATTAACGGAAATATTGTTGAGCTGCTCAAATTTTGAAATTTTACTAAGTTTCATTGGCATGTCCATTCCTTCAGTATTTAAAACACGACTGTAATGCGGATATTTAGATAATCTCTCATTATTTCGTTCAGCAGGATACAACGCACTGACTATACTCCAAAAAAAGCATGCTAAATCATTGTTTTGAACATTGACACAAGCAAGCTTTCGAGCTATTTGTGTAGGTAATTTAATGAAAGATGAGTTGTTTCCCATTTCAAATTTGTTAATTGCTACCTCTAAGGAAATTATGCTGCTCAAAGCCCACCCTGAATTCATTTCATTAAATTCACTGAGTTTATTCAATAGAAAATCTATCACATTTTTATTATACCACTCCTCCAGATCCGTTCCCGCATCAATTACCGAATCAGGTGTACCAAAATGTTTTCGGTCTGCAATTTCTGAATCGTCCGATTGTTTGATAAAATCACCACAGAAAGTTACGTTAACTTTTAACATGTACATTTGCTTCAAAATTTCAGAAATTTTTTCATTGAAAAGTTTAAATGCATCTATAAAAAATTTTTTAATTTCTTTATGCTCCAAGTTTATAATTAATTCCGTTCTTACTCTGCTCTTGAATACTGAATTTATGTTAATCCACTTAACTTTTTGTTTTAAGCCTCCACCTATATGTCCCCGCTTCATCAATAAAATGACGCATTCTTTTCAGTTCCCCCATTTTTGATTGAATTTTTCTAACTTGACCCACGGAAAAATGTATTTTATTTAACGCTAAATTGCATTTCCTCAGATGCGAATTTATGGCTTTTAATGCAAAAGTTTCTACATGTGTCGAAAAATTGTTTTTAATTTCCAACAAAGTTGCATCGATTTTACTCATTGTATTTGGATAATTAAACACTATTGCTGTATTTGTAAAAAAACTGTAACTCACCTAAATTTCCTTAATTTCAAATGATGCAGCTAAATGGGGGCGACCGCAATCGTAAGATCCTTGGTATGTCAAGCTGTATTTCCCTTTCTCGAAATGGCTGATATACGGCTCATATGTATCAGTCACTCTGTTCGGCAGGAACACGACTTTATCGCCCAAGTCAAGTAGAACGCTCGTTCCAAATGTTGTTTTAGCTATTTTTGCAGCATAAATTGCTTGAGGAACTCCTATTTCCAGATCCTGCAGCTTCACTATAGGCTTCCTTGCTGTAATGGAGGAAACTTTGTTTATTTTCTCTAAATCCATCTAAAAAGATTTTAAAAATTTCATTTTCAAATATTTTGTGAGACAAACACACACACACACATACGCATACGCATAACAATAATATTGAAACTTACTTTTAATTTCGTCTTGTAGCACTCACGTACGCACTCTCAGCAAAATCTTGTTTATATGTGGATAGTCAAATGATACTAAACCGTATGACTTCTCCTTTTTATACCTTGAAGGTGAGATATTTACAAAATCAGAAGTTTCCAAAAATATAGATATTTTCACAGTGCACACAACCACAAATCAATAGACAAAAATATTAGTCGAAGGAAATCGAAAACAAAAACATATTTTCATTTAATTGGGAATTTACAATTTTTGCGGTTACCTGTGTGTGTTGTGAACCTATTGTTTACCGATATTGATTAAGACTTGTTATTGAATATTCCAGAAAGATGAAATCCTTCTATCTATCTTCTGAAGCAATTGAAAACAATGCTGTCAAAAGTTGTAAAGGGTTGTAAAGTAACGAGTTATATACACCCCAGTGGCAAAATAAAATATATTACGGAACAAAATAAAAAATTAAACTTGCAACAAAAAATAACTCGTTACAACATATACAAAAATATCTCAAACTGGAGACGTAATCGGGACCTTTACATTGATAAAAATCATAGTACGCCTTCACCAAATTTTAAGACATGCTATAAAGTTTTTTTATACTTTTATATTACTAAATTTTCGTCTTACAATTTTTAATAATCAAATTGACAATTTATCTCTATACATAAATAAACCACCGTCGCTATCGGTACCGCGGCAATTAAAGTCGCTATCGGATCGTTTGATGGGTCACATGTCAACATTCGTTAAGGTCCTTTTGACATCTTAATATGTGACATACCTCGTACATAGATATCTGGAGATGGAGACCACTCCGGCACGCGCAAAAATCATCTCCTTATCTGACCACTCGCTGCGTAACGCTGAATCGTTTGATGGGTCACATGTCAACATTCGTTAAGGTCTTTTTGACATCTTAATATGTGACATACCTCGTACAAAAATATCTGGAGACGGAGACCACTCCGGCACGCGATCTCCTTATCTGACCACTCGCCGAAATCAATTATCAAAACACACCGCGGCCCGGGTAGATAAGGAGTTCCCGCAAATTCAATTAACAATACCTCATTTTAGTATACGATAACTAAGTTATTTGGTATCCTAGTGTGTAAGCAGCTTGAAAACAGCTCGAAGTCAACGTCGGCGAGGCAGGTTCGAATCCTCCCAAAACTAAATTTTTTCAAATATTACCATATAACCCGGCGCATGCGCATTTTTAAAACTTTGCGTCTACCTATGTAGGTACCCCCACTCCTTTACTGAGTTGAAACTCTCATAGTGCCTTCTACTACTATTTAATATTTAAAGTGGCAAATACATCCCCTATAGGCCTACGGAAAACCACTTTGTAAAGAGGTAATTTCTTCCTCTAATTCTCTCTCCAAGATTTCTTCTTCAATAGCAATTGGTGGTAAGTCTGCTGTAAAGTGCGTTACGCTTTTACCTGGAACGACATTAAGCATTTTCTTTTTTTGTCTCCCTGAGGAGGTACTCGCACCCCCAAATCTTTGCTCTTTTAAGAAATCAATAAGTGTAGCGCTTACGTCGGCGTCGGCTTCTTTATTTTCTTGAACATATCCCGGAATTTTTGATAACACCCTTGTAGGATCATATGGGGAAACCCCAGTTGCGACAAATCCACTAATAAGAATTTTATTTTTATTGCTCCGCCTTCGCCCGCGTTATCCATCGCAGTCAAAGTTTGTTGAAGAAGTCTGGGAAAATCTTCTTTAGGGAAGCCACCAGTTTTTGGGTTTCTTGTTTTCCAGGCACTTAATGTGTTTCGCCAAGCCATTTTCATCGGCCTGAAAAAACAGACATCAAGAGCCTGTGTTAGGTGAGTGGAATGCGGAACCAAACACACAAAAGCGATATTATTTTTTTCGCAACACTTAAGAACTTCGTCCGTGAAATGTGCTGCCAAATTGTCCCCAATAATCACTTTTTTTCCTTCTAGTTTTTTTGCATGTGGCAAGAAGCACATCTTTGTAGATCTGTATATTACGTATGGCGGAAGTAGTACGCCGGACGCCGACCCACATATCATAATTGTTGTGGCAGATTTGGAAAAGTTACAGATTTGTTCGGGGTACTTTACACCTCGTCTATAAATTTTAAATTTTTTGCCGGGATCATCCGCCATATTTGTTTCATCATAGTTGAATAAATTGGATGGAGGGACATTTTCTATTGTTTTTTCTAAATTATCATAATATCTTTCCAACGATTCTATGCTAACTGTAGCTCTAGCTCTTTTAATATTTGCAGTGACCCTTTTGCAAACCTCAGACTTGTGTCTAATTAAGAGTTTATCCACCCAATCTATACCCGGCTTATTTTCCTTTAGATAAGGTATTTCCTTACCCTCCTTGTCAAGGTAGTTTTTTGCTAAGAACCGTATGTCGTCTTTAGACAAGGGATATCGCCAGTCGCCACAGGTGGCGGCGCTTTTGACAAGTTGCAGTTCTTCTTGTATAGTGAATAATGTAGGTCGTCCTACTGCACGAAAGTGAAGCCCTTTGTACCTGTTATACAATGTCCCAAATGGAATCCCAAATCGTACTGATGCTTGCCGTAAACTTACATTTTCATCTGTAATTTTTTTTAACGCTTCTTCGATGACATCCTCTTTATAATCTTTATACTTTCTGACCTTCAAAGTTCTTACATACTTTCGAACCATATTTCTGGAAGGTAAAAAGAATATATAGATAGGTAGGTGTTTAGGGCGTCGAACGTCTCGAGAGTCTCGAGAAATTTGACGAACTGTAGGTAATAAATTAATAATTTAAACTATACGGGGTAACTTTGATCATGATCAAAGTTGCCCCTATAAGAGCGATCAAGGTTACCCCATGAAGCATTTGGAAAGCTAGAGGGTCTGATATTCACTTCGGAAAAAATCTAAAAAAGTTATTTACATAGCAGATAAATAAGATTTCATATAAAATAATAAAAATAGGATCATGATGGAACACTAAAGCTGTGGACTTGAAATTTCCGAAGCTTCATAAAATAATAAATGTTAAAAGTAAACTTTCTTACCTTGTAGTACCGGAACCGCGCCAAAATGCACCAACATATGTTCACTGTCACGAACGTGTGGCAACTAAGAAACATATGAATTATTTAAACACGTCAAGAAATTTACACCTGCGCAGTAAATCAAGAAAGCAAAGGTTGGGACACCTGTTATCAAAGTTGCCCCTCAATTATCAAAGAAGCCCCAGTTGACGGTAATATTTTTTGGCTCTTTTTCCAAACAGCACGAACACTAGTCTCTAAGCTAATAGAAACGGTTCATTAATTCGTTTGGTTTTACCTCTTTCATGGGACTTTTATATGGCTCTTTTGATTGTTAATTACCTAACCAATCCTTTAAATTTTTACTTTTGCTAACCCTATGATAGTATAAATTAAATTGTTACGTTAGCAATATAAAGATTGAAAAAATATCTAATATGCTGGCTCATCCTCCTCCATAGGTGTAGATGAAGTTGATGGAATGGAATAATGTCCCCATGGTAACGTTTCATCCTCCATAGGTGTAGATGAAGTTGATGGAATGGAATAATGTCCCCATGGTAACGTTTCATCCGACCCAGAAATCAGGTAGCGTTTATCATCATCAGGGCTGAGAGCGATCTTTTGTTGTGTTACACCTAAATGCACCGTTAGCTTTAAACGCGTTTAGTTAATTAATCTCGCTTAAAGGTTATGTTTGAAATGCATCGTAGTCAAAACGCCGCTTAAGACTTGCAAAACTCGGTTTAAGATAATCCGTCAAAATTGATCGTTTAGATGAAGGATTAGGAATTTTGCACTGTATTTTGGTGTCGTCTAAAACAAAAATAGAAATGGATATTGTTGATGAATTATTCATCGAAGATGACCAGGAAATTTTGGACATAATAAACTTCGGATTTCCCAGGCAAAACTGTCTCCGCAGCGAATATTTTGACACCATGGATAATTTGTCATTTTTTCGAAGATTTCGTTTAACGAAACCCACGGTTCTCAACTTTCTCAATTATATAGAAGAAGAAATAGAATTTAATAACGATTTGTAAGTACAGCTGTTCTCATATCCATGTCTACTTAAATTTCTAATGCATAGTTAAGTAAGGTAAAAAAAGCTTATACAAGGTCCTAAGGACAGTAGTAAATACGTAGCAGTACTAAAATGTTTGTTGTATGTTGTGCACATTTTAGTCCATCAGAAAAGTCCTGAAATAGGCAGTAACACCCCTTGGCATAAACTTTTAGTTTCAAGTTTACTTACACATACCTACTTTTTTTAGGAACAATAGTGTGACACCAATAAACCAGCTGCTCACAACGTTGCGTCTTTACTCTTGTGCAAGTCACCAAGTTGCAATAGGAGATTTTATTGGATGTCACCAATCTACAGTGTCTAGAATTTTAAGAAGAGTTACTAATGCTATTGCCCGTAACAGGCCCAATTTCATTAGAATGCCTACAACAGATCAAGAAAGACTAAGTACATCTACTGATTTTTATCACATAGCACGGTTTCCTAGAGTAAATGGTTGTATAGATGGAACACACATGAGACTGCAGTCTCCAGGTAAATATAGGAATAACTATTCAAAAGTAATGTTAGTTGTCAGCATACAAAGAAGAGAACTGCAGTTAAAATAAACCTTTCTGCTAAATTTTAGGTGGAGCATATGCAGAAGTTTACCGAAATAGAAAAAGTTACTTTTCAGTAAACACACAAGTTGTTGGAGATAGTCATTTGAAAATTATGGATATTGTGTCAAGGTGGCCTGGTTCAGCACATGACCAAACAATCTTTAACAATAGCAGGATAAAGGCACGGTTTGAAAACAGGGAATTTCACCAAGGTGTTTTATTAGGTAGGTACATACGAAATTTGTTTACGAGATAGACATTTTCTTCCTTGTAATTTGTGTGGAAATTCAACAGCAAAATTTATGCCCAAATATAAATATGACCACACAGTCTTGAAGAAAACGTTGCTGTGCCCCAATCTGATTGGTTTTGAGCACCCTGATTATTGTGTAATACTGTTTAGATAAAAGTTCCAACTTCTATTTTTTTAGGTGATGGCGGTTATGCCAATGAAAACTATTTACTGACTTCTTTGTTGAACCCTGTCAATGAGTCTGAACAACTGTATAATGAATCACAGATAAGAACAAGAAATTGCATTGAAAGATTATTTGGTGTATGGAAAAGAAGATACCCTATTTTGGCATATGGTATGAGGTACAAACCTGAAATGGCAAATAACATAATTGTTGCAACCGCAGTTTTGCACAATCTAGCTACTGAAAATCATGAATGAAGAACAGTTAAATTACTTAATCGAGTTAGGTAATATAGACGCGGAACAAATAAATGAACACCATCTAGTTAGGATAAATCAAAATTTTGACCTTCGAAGGCACCTTATTAACAATTATTTTGGACGTTTATAAATTATAAGTAATAAATGACAATACATGTTTGTTTACTTTAGAATTCTATAATTCTTTATCCCAGATTTCAAGCAATAAAAGAAAATATGAAGTTTTGGCAGTCTTTATTATTGAAACATGACAAATATATTAATATTTTTTGTTAAATATTTGATAAAAACGACTTTTTTGAGGCTAGCTCAATTTTTAAAAGATCTAATTTCAACTTTTTTTCCTCTTGATCCATAATCAATGTTTCTTGTTGTAGCTTAAGCAGCATCATTTTTTGTTTATGTTCTTCTTTAGCAAAATTTTGATTTTCAGTTATTTGCTCTATTTGTTAATTCACCAAAATAAGTCTGCGATCCATCAGAATGTTATATTTTTCTGATACATCAGATGAAGTTAATGCTCTTACTCCTCCCATTGGTCTTCTTCTGTTACTGGATAGAATTTTTGTTGGAGTTTCAGAAGCATTTGGATCAGAGGTCATAGGAGTTTGATTATTCACACTTAAACCAGTGCTCAATCCCACAGAAGAACTGGTTGAAGCAATCTGTCTACAAAATAAAATAATTGTATGAGAGTTGTGTCAGTAATGGATAAAATTTCTAGTAGTAATCCACATAGTAATAAAAACTCATGCATAAAGTATTTACACATAATTCGAGGAAATTTTTTATACATGCAGTATGTTTTGATAGGAAATTTCCTAGTTTGAAGAATTTGTCAAGAAGTAAAAATTAACACAAAAGGAGAAATTTACCCAAAAGTAGTTGTAGAATCTAAAGACACATCAAGTTTTTCATTAAAAGATAATCCATTGTATTTTGAAGAACTGGATGAAGCATATCGTACATTTTCTCTGCTACCTTCTAACATAAATGTCACATCTGAAGACATCTTAAGCTTATTGTTCATAGGCCTTTGTAAATCATATGGAGGGCACTCTTAAACTCTATAATCTCCTGAAACCAAGTGGATGTTTACAATTTTACTCTTAAAAAACATGTTTCAAAAGAACTCACATTATTACAGAATGTCCCAAACTGTTCTGGATCAAATTCATAAAATTCCATATCATCATTACGTGGCATATTAGCAAGAGGTTCTACATCGCCATCACAGTCAAACCCAGGTGCAGAACCAGACACAGATTTTTCATTAATTATTTTAATGAGAATTTCTTCCACTTTGTCTAGTTTCGGTTCTTTAGGAGGGGATCCTCCTCCAGTCTTGTATTGCTGATTTTTGTATGCTGCCACTTTTTTTCGTAATTCTTTTTTTTTATTTTCATACAATCTAAAAAAAAATAATACATAATATGCAGTCAGTAGGGGCAAGAATGGTATCTTTCCAAATATAAGCATGCTAAAGGTAAAGGGCCCCTAGTTCATGCTAATACATTATTTCGTTAGTTTCATTTCAAGTGCAAAAACAAGCAATTCAACAATTATTCATTTAAATTATACTTTAGTACATATTTATATACATTTTTTTTGTATGTTCCCCAGTTCCTGTCACTACCAAAACAGGGATATTTTAGATACGATTTTGTGGCTTGTTTTTATATAAATTAAGATTATTTAAATGTGAACTAAAAAACAGATAAGATATATAATGAAGTTTCTTATGAGGTAAATTCAGTATATATTTTGTTAACTACTATTTTAACCTTTACTACTGCTGGATAATCTTACATGTACTGACCTTTTTAATTGATCCTGTTTTCTGTACGATACAATTGGGGCTTTGTTATTAAATTCAGCTTCAATTTGGGTCCACACTTGCAGTTTTTTTCCCTATTGTGGATTTATTTGTTCGTTTATCTTCCAAAATTTGGCATATTTTGAAATTATGATTTCCATTAGGACTTCTTTCTCCGATGAAGTGAAATTTGGAATTCTTTGAGTTTTCTCGTTCATCTCCTTGGCAATAAAGTTTGATAATTTCCTCTCCAAAATCTCGATAGATATTATAACTAATAACGTGCAAGAAACGTACATAGACAAAGCAGCATTTATTTTTCTATGAAAGCGCTCTTTTAAAAATTTTTGTGGTTTTTTTCGATGTTGTCACTTTTTAATTAGCGGTCAAACGAGATTACCTGAACCCGTCAGATCCGTTCACGGTGCATTGCACTGAACAAAGATTAAGTTAAGCGAGATTGGCTAACTAGGATTAGACTATCAAAACGGTGCATTTAGGTGTTATTGAATGTACCACATGGTTTTCAGATTGAATTAAATTCTGAGATACTATTTTCTGTTTCCAGCTATCTAAGCACTCAGCATAATCCTCGAATGTGATATCATTCTTAACAACCGACGACTTAACCCCCTTTGCCTTCTTTCCAATACCAAAGTTTTTAATTTCTTCATCTATTTCATCCTCATCATACCCCTCATCAATCATCTTACCACGCTTCTTCGCTTTATCACTCTCAGTTCTAATCACTCTGGTGGTATATAGTTTAGATCTTAAGCCTACATAATCAGTCCTCGGCACCCCATTATTTTCATCCTTCATCATCCCGAGAACTTTTTTATTTACTTGAGGAATGTTATCTTTGGGATAATCAGAGGTATCGAAGCGCGAGTGACAATCATGTCTTATGACTTCATAAGGATCCTGATGAAGCTCGTAAATCAAAGAATCAGTGTCGGTATACAAGACTGAACAATCGGGAAAAGCGTTGGCCATATACCCATAGTGAAAGTCGTAGATGGTCGTCTTTGCTAAATCGAGGATAGTTTGTCCAACGTATATGGGTTTATTTAACCATACGTGCACTTTGCTAAGTTCTTCAGCTACCAAATCAGGTTTTTCGCTAAAAATGGTGCTTTTTTTGAACTCTGGTTTGGCGATGTAAGCCTCCGCTCCATACCGCCCATTCCACTCTGTAAGAAGGCGGATGTTAACCCTTTTGCGTACATTTTCCATGGTCTTGCCTGAAACAGATAAATAAAATTATTGAGGTATTTGAAAACTTGGCTAACTACTAACCAAATACTGCGTTGTTCATTAGTTTGAACAAGTTCTTCTCAAACTCATTTGACGCATTTGTCCGCAGCTCAGTGTTGAGGTCAATATAGCTTTTCAACCAATGGTGATTGTTTAAACTTGAGGACTCTATGAATTTTTTTAAGCACCAATCCCTGAGCTAAAACTTGCTTCAATGCTCGATAATGAATTATATACTTTTTCTTATGGTGAAGGGTTGCCATCAATTTAGTGAGTTCTCCTACTTTTTTTGGAGGCTTCATAGTCTTTGGGTTGATGTGTTGGGGGCAGAATGGAATATCCTTGTGCAAATCATGGTGGTGTTGTGGATATTCAAGATCTACCTCCAAAATATATCCCTCATTAGCATTATCGGGGATAGTTAAAACGTCAATATTAGTATCTGACCATTCAAAGCCGCCATATGGAAGATATTGACTCATGGCCCACCCGTACTGAAACGGAAACAAAAAATTAGTGTCTTACTATTTTAAAGAGAAGTATAACTAAACTGATTGTTGATATCAAAATACATCATAAAAGTCCTCGGCTTGTGAGGGTCGTAGTTGCTGATATATTGGTTGTTAGCTGTAGCTCTCCTTTTACTACAAACTTGACTTATTGCACCACGAATACCCCGTTCAACGTAAAGAAACATATCCAAGTCTGTTAGAAGCTCCAGCTTAACCTCCGTATATTTAAGCATTGCATCTCACGTGAATCCGGGTAACATATAGTAATGGGCAGGATCAAGAGCATATGTTTTAAGACAACTAGTCCTGAACGTCTCAAATACGTCTGCCAAAAGTAGAATGTCCGCCTTCATGTATAGATCAACGCAGTATTAAAGCGATCTCTGAGAACTGTGACATGAGGTTAGGATAGTCACTCAAATATGACGCCAACTTATCTAAGGAAGAATTCAAGAAACGAAAGCTAAACTGGATGGGTGCATCATCCACGTGCTTAGTGATGGAAATATATTTTTCCTTTGTGATAGGGAGCAAGTCTACGGTTCCCTTCATCCTTGTAGCTACGTCCTTAACGATATGATGCGCATCGTACCCTGATAAATTATGGAATACCACCGGTACCACGTGACTGTCTTTATAGTTAATATTGCATGATCCATGAGCTGCTCCACGATAGTTGTTGGCGGAGATAAAGTGATTATGATGCCTCACCTTCTTATCTTCTGGCGTGAAGGGTTGCTCACAGATGTGGCAGTGTGTAGCTCTTCTATGCTCAACTTCCTGCAACCATGTCATATGAATATCATACGGGCACCAAAACACTGTAGCTTTATCTTCAGAAAGACTGCTCATCTCATCTGCAAACCATGTCATGCAGTCCTGCCCACGATAACTTTTATAATAGGAAAGAGTATCGTCATAGCTACATTTAATATAAGTAGTATAGCTGTACGGATTCTGGGACAGTTGGTAACCTGTCCATCAGGGTCTCAGCTATAGCCGAAGAACAAGCCCGAAGAAGTATCGACAATGACCAGAGGGTGTACAAGAAGACGTTGAAAGAAGAAGAGATCAAGAGATAAACGATAAGTTTTACAATTATACAGGGGAATATTGAAAGTGTGTACAAGAAGTGCCGACGACAATGACCAGAGGGTTGAGAAGAAGACAAGGAGTATCTAAAGTATCATCCGAAGAAGTCGACAATGACCAGAAGGTCAGAAGAAGAGATCAAGAGATAACCGATAAGTTTAACAAATATACAAGGAGTATCGAAAGTATCATCCGAAGAAGAAGTCGACAATGACCAGAAGGTCGAACCAGAAGACCGTCTAACACATCCATAGAAATTTACCATTTAAAAAAATTTTTTTTTATTTGGCATCTGTGTGTATTGAACCCGGGACTTCTATTTCCAAGTCCTGCATACATACCACTGTGCTACCAAAGCAACTTATATGACAAGTCTAAGATATGCAATGCAAGAAGCGAAAACGTGTTTGTTGTCTACCCGTGAGACGAGCCTCGCCTAGCCTCAAAAAATATTTAAAGAAAAATCATTCTATTCATTTTTTTTTTTTTTTTTTTTTTTTTATATTCATATTTTAAATAAAACATTTTATCCATTATTTTTTATATACAATTATTCAATACAAATAAATTCATCTAACTGTCTTCTGTAGCGGCCCTCATCCATATTACAATCTTTAAATATTGATATAAAGCCATATGGGGATGTCCAGCATAGAGAACACAAATTTTTAAATGTTTCAAAAGTCATATCTGTGCCAATATGGTCATTGTAGATGTGTTTCAAATGCATGTCGTCTTGTTTGAAAACAATCAAGACATTCGAATTATCTCTAATTAAGTGTTTGGGAATTTTTGCATAACTTTGATTTAGATAAAAAGGGTCAACCTTGGAATGTCGAGACATACTAAAGTATTCTCTAATCACATCTTGATTATCACAGGCGACGTCATCGAAAATGAAAATTGAATTCGGTTTAGCCTCGGAAGGATGCATTATATTTGTACTACCACTAAATGTGAAGAATCCAATTCCTTTAATAGGCACCAATAAATTTTCCAAATACTGATATTTTGGTTGACAGAGAGACTTTGAGTAAACGTAAATATTTTCAAATTTCAATCCATTATTGTGTTCAATAAGATTTATCATTAGATTTGTTTTACCGCAATTTGATGGTCCTACAATTATACATCGTATAGTTGACGGAAACAATTCACCATGTTTTTTGAATTTACTCGTGTTAAATTCTTCAAACATATTATTTTCAACATCTAACGTGGTCTTCTGCTTTATCACTTTCATTGTTGTCTTGTTAATAACTGTGGGTATTATATGTAATAAAAGTCAATATAAATGAAAAAACATCAATTTATTTTACAATATTTATACCAATAATATAAATAATACACATTTTCCAAAGCACATTGATTTTGAATACATGTATGATTACAACATTGATGTGACTGAAAAATACTCTTTGCTTCATGATAAGATAGCATCGTATGATTTTCTTCCATATTTATAATTTTATTGTCAATAAAAGCTTCCAAATATTTTTTTACAACATTATTTCTCACTAAAATGTCACCATCAAGGATATAAGTTTGAATATATTTGGAAATTTGTTCATAACAGAGCTCTTCATCACCATTCCAAGACGTTAAATCCAAACCATGATTATTTTCTGTTCGAAACTGTTTAAGAACGTACGAATTGAGAATTTTTTCTGTTAAGGGCAGCTTAACCAGTTTATGTATATATTGATTATTCTCAACACAAATAATTGCAATTTCTCTGCATAAAAAAAAGATATTCTCTTCGGGAGAAGTAAAACCAACCACATCAACAATAAACATTGTGAATGAATGAATTTATCTGCGGATCCACTCTATTTATATTATCACTCCCTCTCCATTGTCTAGATAACATTATTTTTATCAATCCAGCTATTATGTGAAGCATCAAAACCTAACCATTTCACAAAAACTTGATTTCCTTTTCTCTTCAATACTTTTTCCACTAGGTAAGTGTCTGGATATTTGACTTTTTGCAATTGCTCATTGTAAAAACCTCCAATAATATCTTTTCCTTGATAATCCTTCAATAAATAAGTAACTGGATTAGTGCGTTTCACTTGTCTAATCATAAAAATTTCCGATGACCAATTGGACTCATATTTTTTATCAAAAATTCCTCTGACTTTTGATATTCGGACATGGTCACCAACTTGAAAGCGTTGTTTAAAATTAGGTGGTGTTCGACTTAAATTATACACTGAGCTTAAAAGAAGTTTCTCATGTTTCTTACAAACTTCAATAGGTTTCATACCCGTTGTTCTATGTTTTGTATTATTATATTTATTTACAATCTTTGATAAAATAGAAATCCATTTGTAGTTTCCATTTACACCAAACTCTATCCACAATTTTTCTTTTAATGTACGAATAACTCTTTCTGCAATTGCAGCTTTTTTCTCACTAAATACACTATAATGATTTATATTGTATTTTTCAGTTAGACTCTTCATTTGTTTATTGAAAAACTCTGTACCCATATCAGTTTGTAAATTTTTAGGATGTTGCTTCTCAAATATTTCCTTCATAGCTTCAGTTAATGTTGATCCATTTTTATCTTTCAATGGCAACGCCCATACATACTTGGAAAAACAATTGATAATCACAAGAATATATTTATATCCTTTGTTGAAATTTGAGTATTTTCGCATATCAGCGAGGTCAGCTTGAAATAGATCATTTAACGATCTAATTGAAATTTTTCGTCTCATGAAATTAATTCTAGCAGACCTATTAATTTCATTGATTATTTCACGTTTAATGACCGACATTACAATAAAAAAAAACACACTTAGAAATTGAATTTTGTAATTATTTTTGCACATGTGCATTACGATTTTGGTGGCATGGATTCATCGCAGCGAAGGTATATTTCTTCTTCTTTTTCTTCTCCTCCTTCTCCTATCCAATAGTAGTGGTTTTCTATGGATTTCTTGCAAAAACAAAACATTTTTTTACAGTCGAAGCATGGTTGGGTTCCTTCGACACGAATCAATTGTACTCGTTTAGTTGTTGACTTATTTTCCCCTTTAAATCGCTTAGTCGACGTGAACACTCTATTCAACATTTTTCTCTTATTCTGAAAATTGTTCAAGCTTGTTTACTTGAGAGAGAGAGAGGGAGAGAATAGTTAAATCAAAATTGGAGTATCATTGAATCCCCAAGGAAGAGTATCTGCACTGATATAATTTACCATTCCTTTGTCGTCGAAAGGACTAAGCGCAATTTTTCTTTGTGAAACAGAGTAAACATTGTGTTGTTTAGATGTTATAAAACTCTGTTGAACTTCCACTTGTGTTTTATCAAATAAGCATTTGTGATAATCATCAAATGTTATTTCTTTTAGGGCAGCTTTTTTAATCCCTTTTGCTTTTTTAATCACCTGACAATCATTCTGGTCATTATTCAATACCTTTATCGAGTACATTTTGGATCTTAAACCAATGAAATGAGTCATTATACGACCGTTATTCTCATCTTTCATAAGACCCAACACTTTTTTATTTTGACGTGGTATTTCATAAGGATTGTTCTCCAAATAGTCTGATGTATCATATTTGTGAATGTCATCCTTTATATGTTGATATATGTCATCAACAAAGAAATGATAGATTAGACTATCTGTATCACAATACAGTAACTTTGCCTTGTCACTAAATTTATTTCTTATATAATTATAGTGGAAATCATACAAAAATGTCTTGGAAATATCAAGTATAGCCATACCAATAAAAATTGGTTTATTGAATTCAACTTTGAGCCGTTTCATTTCGATAATAACCACATCTTTTTCAAGTATGGTGCAGCTGTGAAAATTGGGTTGGGCAATGTAATAGCGTGCACCATACCTACCTGACCACTTATTCACCATCTTAATATCTCTATATTTTCTAACGTTTTCAATTGTCTTACCATACGGAGAGTTATTCATCAACTTATAAAAATTTTTTTCGAATTCATTTTTACTGTTTTTTCTCAACTCAGTATTCAACTCAATATAGGGTTTTATCCAACAAGCTTGTTTGAATTTCAAACAACGATGAATCTTTTCAATCTTAATTCCCAATTTAAGAGCTTGTTTCAAATTTCTGTAATGAATAACGTACTTGTGTTTACTATATAAAGTTGTTAATAATTTTTTCATCTCGGTGCTCGAAGTTGGTGAAATTAAATGTTCAGGACATAGTGGTAGGTCTTTGTGTGAATTGAATAATGACTCAGGATAATGCAAATCCACCTCAAGAATAACCCCATATTCACTATCGTCAGGTATGTTCAAAATGTTTTCATTGTAAAGAGAGTTACAAGGAATCCATTCAAAACCTCCGTACGGTAAATATGTCGTCATTGCAGTACCATAAAGGTTATTTATATCCAAATACATTAAAAAAGAGCTAGATTCATTAGGATTATAATTAGGCATATATTTGTTATTAGCTTCCCCATATCTGTTGGAGCACTGTGAAATTCCACCTCGAATACCTTTCTGAATAAACATGGCAATTTCATTGTCTGTTATCAATTCCAATTCTATTTGTGTCATCTTCAACATGACATCAAAAGCTAAACCAGGTGCTGTGTAATAATGAAGAGCATCCAATTTATAGGTTTTTAAACACATTGACCTGAAATTTTCAAAAATATCCGCTAGTAATAAAACATCTGTCTTTAAATAAAGTTCGGCATACTCTTGCAAATTATGAATATTGAATGATTTCCACACATTACAAGCATGCGTGTAATCGACATCTGAAATTCCTTCATTGTTAATTTTACTATAAAATTCCTTTTTGTTAGGTAACGAGGTGTCTTTCAACTTTTCCCAACAGTTTAGGTATTCATACGGGAAAACACCTTTTCTACAAACTAAATCAAACTCTTGGGCATTGGGAAAATATAATTTTGTAATCACTTTTTGGTCATTGTTCAAATATGAAGCTAAATTACCAAGACTACTGTCCATAAACCTGAATGAATCCAGAAATCTGAAACTAATGTCAGTTCCATTGATATATTTTGTGAATGAAATATACCTTTCTTTATTTATGGGCAACAAATTCATGTTGCCTTTAATTTTTTTACTCAAAGAACGAATTAGAAAGTGTGAATCGTAGCCAGACAGGTTGTGAAACAGGACAGGAATAACATGAGTCTTTTTGTAATTAAGATTGCATGAATTATGTGCCGGACCACGATATTTACCTGTAAAATGATCGTGATCCATTACTTTCAGTTCCAAATCGGATATTTCATTCTCGCAAATATGACAAATGTTACAGGATGAAAAATTATTTTTTTCTTCAATAGTCAAAGGTAACATAGACTTGGGATTGTGAATGATGTGATGTATTCTTCTACCTAAATTTTCCAATTGATATACAAACCAATCCTGACAATCTCTACCAGTATACATTTTGAATTCTGACAAAGTTTCATCATATGAAGATTTCAAATAATAGGCGATACTAAATGCTTCATGTTTTTGATATTTTTCAGTGTTGGTATGTGTTGTTGTTGGTGTGTCGTCAAAGTTTTTTAAAATACTTTCAAGGTCAGCATATATAACGAATGGAACTACTTGTTTATGTTTAAAATTTTTAAATTTCATAATAGAATTGTTTTTATTAGGAAAAACTACCTTAGTATTATTCATATTTGTACAATCCTCCAAGTGATTCAATAAACTCGATTCTCTATGAAAATGATTTAAACATCTGTCGCAAAACCAAGTTTTAGAATGTGTTTTACTCACTTGCTTACCTATTAAACGTGACAAATTTTTTATATAAACAAAATGATGGAAAATAGTACTACTATTATTATCATCAACAACATCACATGATAACATTAATAAATTAATTCGTGGACTATAATTTTCTTTGCTTAGTAACAAAGGTAACACTTCTTTATTGACTAATGTGAAAATATTTATGGAAATTTTATTCAATTTTTCAAATAATGGAATATCTTTAATTGTTATGGGAAATTTAATATTAGCATATTTCAATACTCTACTAAAATGAGGGTAGGATGAAACTCTAGAAACATTTTTATTTCCATCAGCTGGATATAAAGCACATACAATCGACCACAAAAAGCAATAGGGATCATTGTTTTTTATATTGATAATACTTTTTGTTTTTTTAATAAATGTTGGTACTTCAACATAAGTTGAAACACCAACAGTTATCGGTCTGTATTCGTTTATATTAATTTTCAAATGTAATATCTCCAATAGAGCCCACCCGCTATCTTTTTGTTCAAACTCTTCAAGATTTACAAACATTCTATCGCTAACATAGGATTTGTACCAGTCTTTCAAATTTGTTT
This sequence comes from Lochmaea crataegi, assembly GCA_947563755.1. Lineage (NCBI taxonomy): Eukaryota > Metazoa > Arthropoda > Insecta > Coleoptera > Chrysomelidae > Lochmaea > Lochmaea crataegi. The sequence continues at coordinate 41,665,658 of OX387429.1, forward strand.
TATGGTCAATAATTTGGTTCTTTGTATTAAAATGTTTGATAGAAGTTTCAGCATTTTGAGGTTTGATAAATATACAAGAAAAAATTACATTTACTTTCAACATAGATGTTTTCAATTGCTTATTTATTTGAATGGAGAAACTTCTGAATGCCTTTTTAAGAAACAACACTGGATCTTTAATATTAACATTAGTTATAATTCCAGATTTGATACGTCCATTAAAACAGGACTCTACATCTTGCCAGACCAATTGTCTTTTGGTTTTTCCATTTAATTTGATTTTCAATTTTTCAAGATACGTTTGAAGTATAGCCAAATTTGATTCAACTTTGGAAACATTTTTTACACTGTCTAACTTACGCTTTAGTCCTTTTTTCAACAAAAAGATGGTTTTCTTCAATATTGAAATATTTCTGCGTAAATCATTTTTTGATTTAACTAATCTACTCACCAATTCCATTTTACTGATGGCTTCACTGGAAATATCGTCAAGCACTTTCTGTGAAGGAGTAGAAGTTGAAGAAGAACTGGCACTAGTTGACATTTTATGTTGCTGTGATTTTAACTACAGACAAATGATTTGGAAGAGAGAGTAGTGTGCTTTTATGTACATTTTCCACTACGTCAATCCCATTGAAATCAATATGCATCATTTTTTCTTAGATAAGTTTCTATTAATTAGATTTACAACATTTTAATCAGCATCATTTTTTCTTAGATAAGTTTCTATTAATTAGATTTGCAACATTTTAATCGAAATCAATAGGTCAATGCATTTTTGTGTTCTTTTGATAAATTCAACATCCTATCAAAACACCACGTGTTGTGATTTTTTTTTTTTTTTCCAATCATATTTACATCAGTGCAACATTTTAATCAAAACACCACGTGGGGTCAATAGGTCAAAGCATTGTCAGCAACTACAACAAACACTCATATCAGTACATTATTGCAAGTGTTCAATTTTTTCTCACCAAGATTTCAACTATAATAAGGAGAAATTTTCGAATTCAAGACATTCAGATTTTTTGTTTTGTGTGTAAAACAAGTGAAAATGGTCAGCACTCCAACGACTTTCGTAATCTTCACTGAAGATCCCATCCATCTTCCTATCAAGCACGTCTTGATAGTTATGAAACAATTATTTCAGTAAGTTTTTTTTTTCTTAATTTTTGGTAATGATTTTTTCCAATTCCTTTTTTCTTGTTCAGATATGGAGTTAAGAAAATGGAGGTGAAAGGCGACAAGGTCTTCATATCCTTGTCCTATTCACCGAAGGCAGCAACTCTAAAAAGGAAATTTGGTAACCTGCCTCTAAGATATTTACGATCTAAAATCGATAGTCAAGAAGAATTTCGAGTTTTGGAAAATATCATAAAACGTTATAAATATAATCTATTAGACGAAGATCAGGAAGAGCTGGATCGTAATAGATTGGAGGCACCTGATTCGAGTAAGAGAAAATTTTACTTGGACGGACCAACCATAGATGAGGTGGTGGAGGAAGAGGAAGTGGATGAGAGTCGGAAGAAGAAGAAGAGAAAAGAAGGAGAAGGGGAAGCTATCACTATTGATGATGATAATTGTGATGAGGATGAGTTTGGCTTTCCCGTTTGTGGCCAAAAAGAAAGATTTTGAATCATTTTTTTTTTAATTCAGTATAAAAGAGATATTTCATTTATTTATTTATTTATTTATTTATTTTTTTTTATTTATTAAAGCTTAGTGTGCAACTAAACTTTATAGCGATGCCAGTACGTGTTCAATACAAGTGTATAAAATGTGGTGGGGATAATGGAAAACCTAATGAAGAGTGTTTGAATTGTGCACTAAAAGAATTTTACAGATATGATGGGGGCGATAAAAATATTTCAAGTAGGAATTTTGCAAGAAAAAATTAATAGTTAATGGGAAAAGTGCTCATTTGGTGTAAGAAGCAGGAAGAGTCACATATATTAAGAAATCATTTGATTAGTTTATTATGTCAATACCTGTGATTTGAAATATGGGTGAAGTTAAAGTTATCTGTGCTCTATGTTTTTCTACAACTATCAAACATTTAGTTGTACTCCAGATACAATTTGGATAACCTGTTCAAGCTGCAGCGCAAAACTGAAGAGATCCGAAATGAATTCTATGAATATTTGCAATCCAACAATCAAGGATCCAAGATTTATCCGTAAAAATTAAGAAAAAATGTATCTCTTACAATGATAATAAATGTTTATTACTTTTAAGTTTGTTGTTCATTTTGTAGTTGAACTTTGGGTGGTCATTATGTTGAATAGTGCAATTAATAGATTACCATTTGAAATGCATATACCGGGTTATAAATTTTGTGGTCCTGGAACAAAGTTAAATAAACGATTATCAAGAGGGGATAGAGGAATCAATGGATTAGATGAAGCATGTCGGGAACATGATATTGCTTATTCACAAAATAGCAACCTACAACAACGACACGCAGCAGACAAGATTTTAGCTGAAAAAGCGCTAAATCAATTTCGATCAAAAAACAGTGCATTTTCCGAGAAGCTGGCTGCTCTTGGTGTCGCTGGTGCTATGAAGGCAAAAGTAAAATTGGGTATGGGTTTGAAATTTAATAATTATAAGTTGACAATAAACAACTGTGTCAAAGAAATAAACAAAATCAGTAAGTCTTTAGAAAAAGTTACAGATGGTATAAATAAATGCACAATGATACTTAAAGGAGCCATTCCAACCAAGAATCGCAGAACAAAACATCAAAAAAAGTCCAAAACTCTAAAAAACTATAAAAGAATTAAAAACATGGATGTTGACATTGCAGACTATTATCCAATGAACAAAACTTCCACGAATGACTTAGAATCAAAAAAACAAACCAAAAGAAAACTTAATTTTGATGATGATGATGGTGGTGTGTCAAATACAAAAAGGAAACGTAATATTGGAGAACAACTTTCAAACTTGGGAGCTAAACCGAAAAAACGAGCCAAAAGAAAACTTAATTTTGATGATGATGATGATGACGATGGTGTGTCAAATACAAAAAGAAAACGTGAAGAACAACTTTTGGTGAATACTTCAAATGATTTGCGTAAAAAACGTAAATTCAGTGATGATGATGATGATGATGACGATGATGATGTTAAGAAACAAAAAATATTTTAGTATAAAAACCAAAAGCGTGTTCAAATTAATATTTTTTAGTTGTTAAATATCAGCACAATAGTGTCTTCAGTATTAGTTTGTTGTTAGAGATCAACAAAATGGCATCGACGGAACGCAAACAGAAAAAGGTTAAGAGGAGAACAAAAGGAAAAGTCAATAAGAAAAATCCTATGAGTCTACAAAAAATAATTCAAAAAATAAAAAAATATCTCCTACAAAACAAACCAAAAACAATGGGGGAAGCAATCAGTATGGCAGTAAAAGTGGCAAAGACTAGTAAAAAGAGTAAGGTAGTTTCCAAACCTCGTATCATACCAGTTCCAAAAACCGGAGGCATATTACCTTTGATACCAATTTTTGCTGCTCTAAGTACTCTTGGTACACTGGGTGGGGGAGCAGCAGCTATCGCAAAAGCTGTCAATGATGCAAAATCAGCAAAAGATCAATTGTTTGAAAAACAGCGACACAACAAACAAATGGAATCTATAGCAATGGGTAAAGGATTATATTTGAAACCTTACAAAAATGGTTTGGGTCTTTTTTTATGAATAACCTCAAATTACCACAACGTGCACTAACAAATATAGAATTAGTTAAGTATGCTAAACATTTAAAAATTCCATATTTTCGTGGAGTTTTCATGAGAGATGCTCTACCCAAAAAAATAAGAATTAATGAAAGTGGAATCATTAATTTGGATGATAAGAATGGTTCGGGAACGCACTGGACAGCTTATAAGAAAACTGGATCTCAACTAGTTTACTTTGATAGTTATGGTAATTTAAGACCTCCACTGGAAGCTTTGTCATACTTTCATTCAAGTGGATCATGTCAAATATTATATAATCATGAAATTTATCAAAATAATAATAGTTATAATTGTGGTCACTTGTGTTTAAATTTTTTAAATAAATAAAATTGTTTAAAGATGTATTCTTTCATTCAATTTATAACCTTTTCGTAGTGATAATGTCGTATACATTTGTATTATCTGGTAGAAATTCCTTATTATCAACTAAAATCTATCCTCCACTTATATTGGATGAAAATGAGCAGTATGTTATAGGTTTGATTGATTTTATGACATACAATACAATTCCTAATGTAGACGAAACCAACAATAATTTTCACATAAATGGTTACAATATCGAAATACCCAGTGGTTCATACGAAGTTAACGACCTCAACCGATATATCAATGCAAGAATTGTTGAACTCGAGATGAAATCTGACGGTGATAAACATATGCAAGAAAGTGTAGAGCAAAATGTTATAACTAAAGGCACAACAGCAACAACTAGTGATCGACGTAAATTTATGGAAGAAAGTACCATACAAAAAAGGAACGTTAAGAAATCCGATGATCCTACTGTGCTAATAATGGAAGTAAATAATAATACACTCAAGTCTGAGGTTAAGAGCAATAGAGCAATAAATTTTGAGATGCCCAATACCAGTTATTGGGTTTCAAAAAACAAAAATTGAAAGCATATAAGAGACACATAGGAGACTATCCTGTAAACATTACGAAAGTAAATTCAATTTGTATTGAATGTAACTTGGTGATGAATTCATACAGTAACGACAATCAGGTACACATTATACACATGTTCTATCCAAATGTATCACCAGGCTACAAAATTGTTGAAATCCCAAAAAATGTTATCTATCTACCTGTAATCAGTAGATATATCGATGAGATTTACCTTAAAATAGTTGATCAAGATGGAAATCCAGTTAATTTTAACAAAGAAGTTGTCACGGTAAGATTACACTTGAGAAAATATTAGTTATGGTTTTTATCTACAATAGTACTCCTCGAATAAGTATAAATACTCAACAAGCAAACACAGCTTTTAGTGCAAAGAAAAATTTGCAAGAGTTGACACCGGAAAACAAGTTATTTTTAATATCTCTGGGATTTAAATTACTATAATCATCACGAAACGACGACGACGACGTGGTGCCTCTAGAATAAGAAGATATTGGTGTAATATAAAAGTTGTTTTTAGAACAGGAGTAAATTTTCTACTAAATTTCAATTGTGGTAGCAAACATACTGAAGATGAGTTTTAATATTTTAAATATTGGAGATCAGGTTCTGGAAGACAATTCAGTTATAAATCGTGAAATGCATAGTCACATTCCATATGCAAATACAACATTCAACAATTCCGATGAAATACGTATTCCTATTCAAACTCAAGATCTTTACACTTTACCATCAGAAAGTTTTTTATACATTGAAGGTCGTGTAACTGACGGAGATGGAAAAGAAAGTGCCACCTTAAATTTTATCAATAATGGAATTTCCTATTTGTTTGATGAAATTCGTTATGAAATTGGAGGATGTGTTGTGGACAGAGTTCGGAATCCAGGTATACCAAGTACTATTAAGGGTTATGTTTCATTATCAGATAGGGATTGCAATAGATACAATAGTGTAGGTTGGAGTCCTATTACAACACCACAAATTATTGATAGTGATGGAAATTTCAATGTTTGTTTGCCTTTAAAACTTTTATTGGGATTTTTCGAAGATTTCACAAAAATAATCATCAATATACGTCAAGAGCTTGTTCTAATTAGAGCGTCAAGTGATGTTAATGCTGTGGTTTCTACAAAGGCAGGAGAAAAAGTTAAAGTTAATTTAACAAAAATTGTTTGGAAAATACCACACATTCAAGTATCAGATAGTGAAAAATTACGTTTATTTAAATTCATTGAAAATGGAAAGAACTTGGAACTTGCATTTCGCAGTTGGGAGTGTCATGAATTACCTTTGATACCACAAACAATGAGATATAACTGGAATATTAAAACAACCAGTCTGTTGGAAAAACCCCGTTATGTTTTAGTTGGATTTCAATCTAACAAAAAAAATGATATTGTGAAGAATTTGAGCCGATTTGACCATTGTAATGTTACAAACATGAAATTATACCTAAATTCAGAAATGTATCCCTACGATAATTTGAATTTAAATTTTGATAAAAACTACTACGCTGTATTATATGAAATGTATGCACAATTTCAAGAATCATATTATAACAAGTATGCTGGTGATCCGTGTCTTAATATGTTGAAATTCAAGGAACTTGCAACAATTTTTTCTATTGATTGTAGCAGACAAAATGAATCATTAAAATCTGGTAGTGTGGATATCAGATTAGAATTTGAAACAAGTAAGAATATACCAACAAATACATGTGCTTATTGCGTAATTATTCATGATCGTATAGTGAATTATAATCCTTTAACAAATGTAGTGAAAATGTTTTAAAAATAACCTCCAAATATTGCTGAATATGCATATTTTATAATATATAAGCTGATGAGCGTCAGTCATTCATTCAATCCATAACCATGTATATGTTACACTCAATTTATTTTCTTGTGTTGTTGGTGAGTGAGGGTCTTTTTTACAATGTATATAGAAAACCATTTAGAAAACAAGTGATAACTTGGTGTGCAATGAATGCTAGTCCAGCTAAAATGGAAGTGATTCATGCCGCTACTGATAGTTGGAGCAATAGTACTGGTATCGAGTTTTGTGAAATTGATTGTTATACGAAGACACCGATGCTCACCTTTGTTTTTGACACACATGCACATCGTTTAAGTGGTACGTGTCTACCTGATTATGAATGTAAACTCTTTTTCGATATTCAAAATGATATCAATGAAGTTGCGCATACAATAGTACCCAGATCAAGAATATTGAATCACATACAATGTGGTGAAATACACATAATGAAAAATATTGTATGGGATATGAATATAAAAAATTTCACCTCAAATGATTATAATCTAAAGTTGGTTATTGTTCATCAGATAGGACATTTTCTAGGATTACTTGACAATAATAATTATAACTCAGTAATGAATAAATATTACATGGATAAATTGGGTTATGAACCTAGTTATGATGACATCAATGGAATTGAATACCTTTATAAAAATGGAACCATCAAACAACAACATCAACTAAATGCAACTTATATTCCATACAACCAACAACACAGTGAATACGGAATTGGTAGAATACGTTCCAGAACCTTAAAATTATACTCACTTGTATAAGATTCTTTTTTTGTTTCAATAAAATGTATAAAAGAAACTTTGTAGTTTTATTCCAGTCAGTTCTAACTTACTTAAAACCTGTTCAGACCTGTTCAAACCTGTTCAGACCTGATCAATACCTGATCAAGACCTGATCTAGACCTGATCAATACCTGATCTAGACCTGATCAATACCTGTTCTAGACCTGATCTAGACCTGATCAATACCTGATCTAGACCTGATCAATACCTGTTCTAGACCTGATTAATACCTGTTCTAGACCTGATCAATACCTGTTCTAGACCTGATCAATATTTTTTAAATATTTTCCGTTTTCTTGCAAATAATGGTGAATAAAGATTTAAAAAGACGTCTTATAATAAAGCGTAACATAATAAAAAATAAATTAAAACAATTGAAACGAGGTGAAGTCGTTCAGGAAGATATGTTTAATCCCATTACCAAATATTTGAAAAATATTGAAAACAAATTAGATAGTTCTCAAAAAAACAATCAAACGTCTACTGATGCAAATACTATGTCGCAAGTTATGCCAGAAGAAGAAGAAAACGACTATAATGATACAAGTGACTTGAAAAAAGCCATAATTGAAAATATTCACTTGGACGATATAAATCAACAAGTTCAAAATGATGATGAGAATAACCAACAACAACAACAAATTGATTTACCTACAGCAAGTGGTGATCGATTTACTGACATTGCAAGACAATCAGTTCTAGACTATTTAGAACAATATGATACGCTACCGAGAAAATACATCAGTACTATGATAAGTGACAATCAAAATAAGGAATTTGACCACAAATATGGAATAAGGTTTGATGATACTAATGAAAAATTTTTTATTGGTGATTCTGAAATCAATATAGATGGTGCTGACATAATCTTGGGAAATAAAAGATACAAGGGAACTCCTGGTTTGTATGAATTATTGTTCAAGAAATATCCTGATAATTTCACAGCCGAAGATGAAAATAATTACAAAAAAATTGTTGTGAAAACAAATGCTCATAGAAGACATTATAAACCCGATAAACAAATCGATGGTAGTAAACTCGAAAAATATAAAAAAATTATTGCACCTATCACTGAAGGAAAAGGTCTTTTGATGGAAGTAAATAGTAATAATATGGATTACATTCATTGGAATGACATTAATGAACTAGTGGACAGATTGCGACTATTGGTTGCATCACAAGCTGCTGGACATACTGGTCATGTCAATGAAATAAATTCAATCATTGAAGAATTGCGAGAAGAGCATATAATAAAATAAAGTGTATGTAGACTATTTTATTGAAATCATTCTATTTTTTTTTTGGAATAATTAAATAATTGTAAAAGTTAATAAAATGCTTTTTAAAATGTCAAAGTTTTTTAATATTGAGGCTAGGCGAGGCTCGTCTCACGGGTAGACAACAAACACGTTTTCGCTTCTTGCATTGCATATCTTAGACTTGTCATATAAGTTGCTTTGGTAGCACAGTGGTATGTATGCAGGACTTGGAAATAGAAGTCCCGGGTTCAATACACACAGATGCCAAATAAAAAAAATTTTTTTTAAATGGTAAATTTCTATGGATGTGTTAGACGGTCTTCTGGTTCGACCTTCTGGTCATTGTCGACTTCTTCTTCGGATGATACTTTCGATACTCCTTGTATATTTGTTAAACTTATCGGTTATCTCTTGATCTCTTCTTCTGACCTTCTGGTCATTGTCGACTTCTTCGGATGATACTTTAGATACTCCTTGTCTTCTTCTCAACCCTCTGGTCATTGTCGTCGGCACTTCTTGTACACACTTTCAATATTCCCCTGTATAATTGTAAAACTTATCGTTTATCTCTTGATCTCTTCTTCTTTCAACGTCTTCTTGTACACCCTCTGGTCATTGTCGATACTTCTTCGGGCTTGTTCTTCGGCTATAGCTGAGACCCTGATGGACAGGTTACCAACTGTCCCAGAATCCGTACAGCTATACTACTAATATAATATCCAACGGCAGCTGGAACATGATGCTGCTTTCTTTGAGGCTTATTAGGATCTTCAACAGGCTTGAGCACGCTCTCCAGATCTGCATAAACAATAAATGGTGCTTTTTCCTTATTCATATAATTTTTAAATTTCAAGATATTTTTTCCGGGCTCAGGCATCTTGAAGGCAGTCTCATTAATTTTTACACATTCCTTGGTATGCTTATCAAGCTTCTCCTGCGACCTATAGTAGTGGAGGCATCTATCACAGAAGTATTTTTGTCCATGCTCTTTGCTTAGTTGTTTGGAGAGTAGACGAGAAAGGTTTTTTATCCACACACAATATTGGTATCCAACAGCCGCTTCAGTATCACCATATTTATCTTGGATTAGAAGGAGGTTAACATGGCGTTCTTTCTTATTCTTTGTCAGGTATGTAGGAAGGGTCTCGAACGACCCCTTATTTTTTGTAGGATATAAACATTAACTGACACTTCATTCTGTCGCTCAAAGTTAGGAATTTGGCGAGACGTTATCGGAAACTGAATTCCCTTCAACTTCAACACAGTTGAGTAGTGGGGGTATGCTGATATTCGATCAGAATTTTTATTATTACAAGGATACAGCGCAGAAGTGACAGCCCATGCAAATCATGCGTCATCATTATTTTTAACGTTGATGCAAGCATGTTTCTTCATAATTTGTGGAGGTAGTTCAACGTATGAGGATCCTAGTTGAGGGACATATTTATTGATGTTAAACTTACTTAAAAATAAAAATCTTCTCAAATTAATATCAGCTGGAGACAATTCTGTACGCTTCAAAGTACTGAAACAAAAAATGATTTGTTAGGTATAAAGTATTCTTTTAGACGGACGGGAAACTGAACGGTTGATTATTTTACATAACCTCAAATATTATGTTAGATATTAGAGTTTCAAAAATTAAGCTTAAATCAATTTAGAAAAAATATTACAGGTTAATATAAAACTAATGTGAAAAATGAGTGTGAAAACCATTTAAACCGCCCTCAAAAATGCTGTTTTTTAAAAAAAATTGAACACGAGTCAGAGTAGTCAATAAAAAACAAGAGTCATACAATTGATAATCAACTTTTTAAAAAATTAGTCAGAATATTTAAAACTTATTGTTAAGACTCACATAAATCATTCTACATCTAACCATCCCACAGTCATGAGAAAAATTTGTAAGCGCTGTTCTATAGAGCACCCTTTTACTATTCATGAACTCTGCGATAAATGTTATATTATAGGCGGAGAAAATAGTGGAGAATTGATTCCATTTAATGTGTATTCATGGTCGAGTTATGAAGATTTCAAAAAGTGGCAATTTTATTATGATCGGAGACAGCTACTTTGTGAGAAATGCGCAAAGTTTATGAATAGAACTGATATATATCGCCATATGAAAAACAGACATGATGTTGAAAACTTTTCAGTTAAGTTTACGTAGAACTTTCCGCTAAAAAATTGTTTGAAATATATTTGTTATTAAAGTAGCTCTGTGTGCAGTCATGGTTGTAGCTCTGCACATTCAACCTAATGAAGCATTAGAATTTATTCGGGAGAACTATTATGGCATTTGTCTTGCAGGAAGTTTCAAAGTAGCTAATATGGTCTGTTTGGGTTTGCTCGAATGAAATTTACACTTCATTTTTTGCACTACCTACCACATGATTTTTAATATTTCACATAGAAAAGGCGAATTTGAATGTAAAACCCTTGAAGATATGAAAATGATTGGAGTTTTCCAGGAATTTATGAAGAATGAGTCTACGGTTGAACACTTTTCTGAAACTTCGGAAAATGAAATGTGTGAAAATATTCTTCAAAATGTAGTCACAATATTTGAAAAATGAAATTTTAATTAACAATTGTATTTCTAATAATTCAAAGATACCTATTTGCAGATGCCATAATGATAGTAACATTTTCTTAGTTACCATAGTTATAGGAATACCTGGTATATTTTTTTACTTTTAAACATAAGAACAATGAAAATCACACCACTCTCAACAAGTCAATTAAACAGCTATACTATTGAAGTAGAAATTAAAAGTTTTTTCTTGATTTTTTATTGAATTAAACCATAATATTTTTATTTCAACGTTCCAGCTACCGTTATCAAGAATAATTAGCTTTTTAAATTATGGTCCCAACCCGACACTATGAAAAATTGACAACTAGACAATGAATAATATTTTGAAGTTTAAAGAATTAGAATTATAAATTCATGTATAGTAACATTGATATTGAAAAGGACTTAAAACGAGCTTTCAAATAAAGTATCTATCTATCCTAAATTATCATACAAAATGAATTTTTACATCATAGAATACCATTAATATCTAAAATATTTCTTAATCAGAATTCAGTTAAGTTTTAAATTGAAATATATGAGGAACTAACATAGGAAATAGACAACAATTTATTTTTAGAAATCGAATAATATTTACGTTTTACAAAGAAAATATTTTCAAAAACGTGACCTTTAAATCTGCTTTATTCAAAGAAGTTATTAAATTAATTAAAACTATTTCACAAAAACATTCTAATTTTATTAACAACACTAAGCGATGTTTTTCATTAATTATTTTTTTTTTCACTCTATAAAAATCTAAAAGTGAAAAAATCGGTGGATTTTACGGATTGGAATTAAAAAATACTCACCCACTATAGAATCTCTTAACACAAAATTCTTGGTTGACACTTAAAATCACAAACATTAATAGCGCGAATTTGAGTATAAACTGGAGAATGAAAAATACTTCCAGTTTATAAATACACTTGATTCAGTACAAAACAACTTTCAATAAGGTCAGATGAAAAATTCCCAGATGAACTGCCGAATAAACTTGTTTATGTAGGTGAACCTCTTTTAAAGAGGAACTTGATGCCGAAAAGTCGCTAACAGTAATTTACCATTTTTATTGCAAAGTCAAATTTACATTTTACATCGTGACTGCACTTATGTGAGAAAGTTGTCTCGCAAATAGATGTCTCGAGGTCGTCAGTTAATAATTACACTTTGATAAATCAAGAAATTGATAAACTTTTAATTTTCCATCTTTTTACGTAATCTATGCGATAAAATACACTATTATAACTAATTGTGGCTTATTTTTTTATTTTACAGTGAAAGTAAGAAAATAAAGTTAGAAATAATAGAAAATAACGCCTAAAAACTGTTTCAATAACAAATAGAAGAAGCGTGAAACGAGTTTCTTTTATCGTTTCGAGGTCATCATTTCGTAAGTTATGAAAGCAAATGGTTAAACAGACTTTTAGGTAATGTAGGAGTGAGAATGAAAGATTTTTTAAATTATTTATTAAACCCAAAGTGTAGTTAACATAAACACTAATGGATATGTGACTTATTGTTTTTATGAAAATAGATAATAAAACATTAAATTTCAGTTGTATTAATAATAAAAAATAATAATCAACGAAAGTGATATGATTAATTACAGTTGAAGAAAATTGTAACGTCTAATTCACCTACCCTTTGGATTTTACCAACAGGTTACGTCACTTTGGTCACCCTCGATGCAAAATCTTATCAACGAATGCTCGGGCGCCAGATTTTTTACGTGGTTTGCTCCACGGCCCCTTGACCCTTCGCGTCAAGAGTTCCAGATAGCCTCAGATGGAGGTTACGGAAAATTCCAGGGGTCTGTTCTTCTTGACCTCGACGTAACACGTAGTGGGAAACGGGCTTTACTTGTTTACCACTATCGGGAAAGGAAACTACCAGTTGCTTAAGAAATTATAAACACTCTTGCAATTTGTTCAAACGAAGTAAGTACTGTTCTGAAACTTCATTCTCGGTATTTTCTGCATCTTTGGGTTGTTCGGGTCCTGCAGTCACATGATTTTTTTCGACTTCTCGGCGTAGTGTGTTCGGGATGTCGGGATCTCTTCCAAAATTGAGAAAAGCAGGAGAGAAACCGGTAGAGTCGTGCTTAGAGTTATTAATTGCAAATTTCAGATCGGATATTCTCAGATCCCAATCTCGGTGGTCTTGTTCGCAAAATTGAGCTATCATGGTTTTTAAAGTTCGGTTAGCTCGTTCAACGGGATTAGCCTGTGGTGTATATGGAGGGGTGAATCGATGGCGGATTCCTAACTCCTTCAAGATGCCCTTGAAGAACTTACTGTTATATTGCGTTCCATTGTCGGATAACACGGTGCGGGGGCATCCAAAAGTGGTCAGAACTTCTTCGTAAAAAACGGTACTTATAGACCTCGCTGTCGCTTTTCTGATCGGTTTACACTGTACCCATTTTGTGAAACGGTCTTGGAACATTACGATGTAGCAGTTTCCATTTTTACTGAGGGTCAGCGGTCCAACAATATCGGTACTGACAGTTTCCCATGGCCGTCGATTAGGGGACGGTTGCATTTTCCCGGGAAGCTTTTGTTGCGAAGGCTTATACTTCTGACATTGGAGACATCTCCTGACGTACTTAGTGATATCACGGAACATACCCGGCCAATAGTACAATTTTGCAATACGAGTAATGGTTTTAGCAATTCCCAGATGTCCTGCATTAGGAGCATCATGGTTTTCTTGCAGGACTCGGGTTCGGTCGGACTTCGTTATGCATAGTTTCCAGGGATCGGACATTTCTGGCTCTCTGAAATCATTGATATCCCAGAAATGACGGTACAGTCAGTCTTCTTTAATGCAGTAGTCCGGAAACTTCTCTGGATCCTTCAGGACCTCTTCCTTTTTGTTCCGATACCATGAACATTCGGCGGGTACATCGGCCAGACAGAGTACAGATGGTGGGTCGGCCTCGGCGGTCATTGGTAGCGGATTTCTGGACAGGGCGTCGGCCACACGGCTTAGAGCACCTTTACGGTACTGTATCTCGAAGTCATATTGCTGCAGAAAAATACTCCATCTAGCTAAACGTCCGGATGGACTAGCTATTGAATGCAGCCATCTAAGAGATTGATGATCGGTAACAACCGTGAAATGGTAGCCCTCTAAATAAGGACGCATCTTTTCAATCCCCCAAACAATAGCAAGGCATTCTTTTTCCGTGACGGAGTAGCTCTTCTCGGCAGGACTCAGCGTGCGACTTGCATATGCTACCACATGCTCATGACCATCCTTCTGTTGGGTAAGGGCTATTCCCAACCCGTATTCGGAGGCATCGGTCTGTAGGGTGAACGGTACGGAAAAATCAGGACAGCTTAAAACAGGTGCTCCCGACAGACAGGTTTTAATGTTTGCAAAAGCGGCTTCTTGTTCTTCAGTCCACTTCCATCGCTGAGATTTGCGGAGTAATTTCGTTAACGGGGCCACCTTTTGCGAAAACGATGGCACAAACCTCCTATACCAGGATGCAACTCCCAAAAACCTTCTTAGTTCTCGGATATTTCTCAGGGCTGCAAATTTAATTATACTCTCGACCTTTTCTGGATCGGTACGGATTCCATCTCCAGTGACTACATGGCCCAAGTATTTCATAGAAGGCAAACAAAAGTGACATTTCTCCGGATTTAGTTTCAGCCGTGCTCCTCGTAATCGACGAAACACCTCAGATAGATTTTGTACATGCTGTTCAAACGTTTTCCCCAGAACGATGATGTCATCCAGATAAGCAAATGCATATGGGTCTAAGTCTGGACCTATTAATTGATCCACCAATCTCTGAAACGTGGCGGGTGCAGAGTGTAAACCAAATGGTAGAACCGTGAATTGGAATAATCCACATCCTTCAACTTCAACAACAGATTTTCCTTCATTAACCCCTAACAGCACCGGGGAAAGAAGTTTTAATAACAGATTGCTCCTTGTCAACCTATAACTCCAGGGAAGACGCAGAGACTTCAGAAGCAGGTTGTTCCATGTCAACCCCTAACAACACCGGGGAAAACTCGGATACGTCAGAAACAGAGTGCTCCTTGTCAACCCCTAAACTTCCCAGGGCGGACGCAGAGACTTCGAAAACAGACAAATTTCGTAAACAATTTCTTTCACCAACCCCAGGGTTGGTATCTTCCTTACAGATGATTGGGACAGCCGCATTGGATTCTTTCGGGTGTGTGTTCCCTACCTCCACTATTCCAACCGGACTGGGTAATTGTGAACTTCTTACTAGTTTACCATTTATGTATATATTTCCAGTTCCTAACTCCAACCGGAAATTATATTTTCGGAGGACATCGTGTCCTAACACAATATCGGTTATCAAACCAGGGAAATGCTCTAACGAACCCTCCATCGTGACGTCATTGATCTTCCATTTGAGCGCATAAATATCGGTGATAGAGACTAAATTTCCATTAGCTAAACGGGCCTTCGTATCCTGACGGCCGGTAGTTTGCTTTCTTTGGGAAAATGTCTTGATCACTTGATCACTAATATATGATTTCGCGGCTCCGGTATCTAACAATGCTTTGAACTTGTGATTTCCAATTTCGACGTCTATGTGCGGTCGGTGGTCGTTCATTTCTTCTGGCGGATCGGTATGAGAGGCAAATATTTGCGGAAGCTGTGTCGGCCTCTCCTCGGGACAGCTTCGGATTAGTTTTCCTGCCTCCTGCAGGAACAGTCTCTAGAAAATACTCCTTCCTTACGACAACGAGAACAGAATATCTTCGGAGGGTTTTGGCAGTGATTTCTAAAGTGGCCAGTCCCACCACAGCGGAAACAGATTGGTTACCGGGAAGATGAGCCAGACGGGAGCTGAGTAGTACTAGGAGGCGGACGGCGAGGGGTATCGGATGATGTCGGTTGGCTGGTACCAGCGATGGGCTCTCTGAATGGAGCAGGAGTCGAATTGGGAGATGGTCCATACCTTGGTGTACTTATCGGCGGTGGACGGGTTGGTCCACGGTTCGATCCACTGTGGCTGGGTACATTCTGGAGTTCCTTCCTGAGGAGCTCATATTCCCTTACTACTTGACAGAATGTGGAAAAATCATCAAAGTCCCCTTTTCTGATCTGCAGCCGGTATTCAGGTAACAGGTTACGGTACAACAAAGCTAACTGTTGCTCGGTGTTGAGCTTTCCATGTCGTCGCATCAGAGTTTGGAGTTCGGTCATGTACGTAGCAGCGGACTCGTTTCTTCTTTGTAGACGTCTACCTATCTCGGCTTCTAAGTCTACTTCATAGTTGACAGGATAAAAGAAGATTCGGAAATCTGCCTCAAATTCGTCCCAAGTAGTGTACCTGCTGCGATGGTTACGGTACCAAAATGCGGGTTCACCTGAAAGTAATTCCGGTAACACAGGAAGCAGATTATCTTTCTGGACATTCCTTGCGGTACAGATTTCATCAATTCTTTCTATGAATGCAGCAGGATCTCCCCGGTTTCCAAAAGACACTTTCCAATCGTGTACGTTTATCGGAGGAGTTGCCATAGCGGTCGGATATTCCTCTTGGTCTCTGGCGGATCGCGGAGCAATATTTCTTCGTCTCAAAAAGTTGACGAGTCTTTTCCGTTTGAGAGGAACGGTTCCAGCAACCGATAAATTCCTCTTTACTAGCTCTGTATTTAGACCCTCGTTCTTCAGTAAGTATACCCAACTTACTCGATTGTCGGTTATTTCTCCAACGGGAGTTACGGTCGGTACTGGAGGAACGGATTCGGTTTCTACAGCTTCTTCTTGATCAAATAGGGAAGAAATGTCCAATTCCTCAGAATTTCTTCTAGACATCTACCTTTTATGAAACGGTGCCCTGTACTAACCAACAGTGCGGAAAACAACCAAAATCGAAATGAAACGGTCCCTGTTCAAATCGACAATAAACAGAAAAAACCAGTAAAACAATATAAACGGTCCAGCAACAATAGGCAGGAAAAAAAAAATTAACAGCGGTATAGAACAGTTCCTGCTATCAGGTGCATTCAACAATACGGTAAAAGAACCAAAACGGAATAACGGTTCCTGCTCTAATCAATAATAAGGAACAAAATCGAAAACAAAATGAACGGTTCCTGTTTTAACAATCAGGTCCCTGCTCGGGCGCCATTTTGTAACGTCTAATTCACCTACCCTTTGGATTTTACCAACAGGTTACGTCACTTTGGTCACCCTCGATGCAAAATCTTATCAACGAATGCTCGGGCGCTAGATTTTTTACGTGGTTTGCTCCACGGCCCCTTGACCCTTCGCGTCAAGAGTTCCAGATAGCCTCAGATGGAGGTTACGGAAAATTCCAGGGGTCTGTTGTTCTTGACCTCGACGTAACAGGTAGTGGGGAACGGGCTTTACTTGTTTACCACTATCGGGAAAGGAAACTACCAGTTGCTTAAGAAATTATAAATTTTATTTCAACCCCGAAATAATTGACAGTTTAGGGATGAACCCAGAAGCAAAATATTTAAATAAATAAAGGTGTGTTAAAGTCAAACAGTATCTGCAAATAACTAACTACGTTATTCCTCAAACCAAAAGCAATACACCAAGCAATAAATAGTTTAATTTCTATTTACAAAATACGCAAAAGCTAAAGTGCAAGACTTTACTAGTATGTATAGATGCGGGTGAAAATGGTGAAACTTAACTAGCGGGCAGATGAAAAATACACAGAGAAAGCGTTATTAAGGCACTAGTAGATTTTAATCAAACAGTTCTTTATATTTGTGTACCGGTTTAAACAAAATAAAGGTAATTTACAGATTACCCTCGGTTACTGATACTCTTGTGTACTGAACACACAAGAAAGAAAAAACGGAAACTTTATCAATTCGCCTGGAAACCTCCCAAATTTTGTACCTGCCTTGGCAGCGACCATGTACGAGATTATTCCAGGTTATTACGGTGATCGTAACCCCTTTTAGATCGACGTTGCCACGGCCGTTGGTGCTAAATCAATTACTTCAATAAAAGTTAGATGACAGAATCCGAAAACCTCTCCTTTGTGATCCTGCTAAATGCAGCGAACACGCGTGAGAATATTTCGCTCCACGCCTTGGAAAACCCTCGAACTTTTGCACCTGCTATGGCAGCGTACACGTGCGAGACTATTCCAAGTTGTCTTTTTTTCAAATATCCTTGTACATTAGAATGAATTATTTCCTACGGCCGGGTTTCTCTTCGCTATTTTCAGAGCCACTCAAGAATTCACCTGCTAAATGCAGCGATCAGTCTTTGAGATTCCTGAAAATATTTTTCCCGTGAGATAAACGGCTGCAGTCGGGTTTGAACGAAATAGTTTGAGAAATTCTCAAGAATATACCTGCTAAATGCAGCGACAATGATTGAAATTTCTCAAAGATATCTCTTTTCCCGAAAAGTAAAGCCAGCAAATAAAACAAAACAATTTACTTCGGAATCGTACACAAATACGCAGAAAGTTTTCCTAAAATTTTAAACAAGCAATATGCAAAAATAAATTCTATTAATTCTAAATCAAAAGAAATCAGTCACCAGTGAATGTATAACGGAAAAAAATTATTTACAACAACATTCTTAAATTCGCTTACCTCGTGCGCGAAAAGGATTCAACATTTGTGTAAGCTCTTCATGGACTTGCTTTTGAAGCGGTGGTGATAAGGGATAATATCGCTGTTTCAGCGGTGGCGATAAAGTCCTGATCTCGTGCTCGACCAAGTTCGTGCATCCTAGTTTATTTCCCATTGTCTTGAATATGTCATCGACGAGTTTATCCAACCGGGCCTTTTGATCGATGCTCAAAAACTCAGCTGAGATTAAGGCGACTCTAGCACAATCATCCCTTTGCGAGGATCCTTGGAAGGACCACTCTCCTGAAAACATATCTGGAATGATTTTCATTTCCTTCCAAAAATCAATTCCCAATATAAGAGAAAGGGGTAGGCTTGGAACAATCAAAACTTTGATAATTTTGACTTTTCCGCACAATGCCATCGGAACCGTGACCATACCGAGAATATCACAAGATTGACCTGATGCAACCACACATGATTTCTGTTTACAGTCTTCTATTTTGCAGAAGGATTTTAGAATATTCCATCCCGGTCCACCTATAATAGTACCGGTAGCTCCCGAGTCCAACAACCCTATATAGAAACCTGCAGATATGGCCTTGTGTCTCCTTTAGCATGTGACAAAACATAGTCAAGTAAAACGCGTTGTCTTTCTTCGGCCAGAGCTAGACTTCGGTCAGACAGTTGGCCTACTGTCGACCTCCTCTCAAGTTTTTTTTTACAATTTGGGCAATTGTACAATGAGAAATTATTTTCTCCGCATTTAAAACAGAACTTTTTCCGACGAGATTCAGAGCATTTTTTGAACCGATGACCGGGTTGACCACAGTTCCAACAGGTTAATGGGGCTGGCGAAGTAGTAACTGACTTCTGTGGTATGGAGGAACTGTTGTCTTCGGCATTAGGAGAGTTTTGCCTTTGGTTCCGAGATGCTGTAGGTTGACTTCTAACCGCCGCCACTGAAGGTTGGTTCGGTCTCTTATAAGCCAATTCTGGCTCCAACAGAGCTCTACCAGCCGTAGGATGAGGAACAAACTTCTGAATTCTAGCTTCAGTTTCTTCCACTGCTCTTCCTAGTCGAACCAATTCATTAATGGTAGTAATATTCTGTAGAGCTAGTTGAGACTGAATATTGGGTAATAAGTTACGCCTTATTAATGCAACACGAACCTCTTCAATTGGAGATTGCTTCAATCTTCGAAAGAGATTCTCCATGACGGTAACGAAAGCCAACACCTTCTCATGAGATCCCTGGGTACGTCTCCGAATTTTCTCCATTAAGCTGACCTCGTAATCATACGGCAAGTAAGCTTCACGTACCTGTGTAACGAAGTCCGACCACGAGAAAAAGTGTTTAGTTCTATACCAGAGTAAAGCGTCCTGTGTCAAGAGTTCAGGAAGACAACGAACCAACTGGATATGAGACACGCCTCGTGACATTCTGAGTTCTTCAACCCTTTCCAAAAACTCATTAACACTGGTTCTACCATTAAATTTCACGTTCCATCTCGAAACATCCGGTAATCGAAAATCACAGGCCCAATTTAAGTGAGGCGGCGGAGGCATGGAAAGAAAACTTAGATCTTCCATCCTTGGGAGTAGATCATCCACTGTCGCTCTTCTTGACTATGTATTCCCAACATAATTAGAAAAAGGCTCTTGAAAGCTCACATGTGGTCTAAACCTCGGTGCAAAATGTTGCTCTCGGTTATAGCCATGCCCAACGTTTTGTGAGGAAAATGCTTCTTTTACTTGTGGATCTTCAATAGGACTACCTTCACCCATATCTATGAAGTCTCCAACTATAGGCAAACTTCTCGAGCAAATTGGTTGAGCGTCACCTATTGGTACAACCAATAAGGATTGGTTAACAGCATTGCTAGCATTCTCAGCCAATCCATGTGCTGTAGGAAGCTCATAAGAATGATTAACAGCTGTCCTTGAATCCCGGATATTTTTTACTGGTGGATTTGAGCTACCTCTAGAGTTGACAGCAGTGCTATAAATTGCACTAAGCTCCTTTTTTAGCTGCCTGCAATTTTCCCATGCTTGTATTTTTCCCTGTTGATCTCCTTCGTTTCCTCCTAGCCTGCCTATCCTATCAAATAGATGTTGAAGTCTGGTATTGATTCTTTTAAAATCGTTTTCCGCATTTTCCGGATCGAAATTTTCTACAGCTCGTTCTAAATCCTCAATTTTCCCCTCACATATTTCTAATTCCTCTTCAAAATTCAACCCTAAATCACTTTTTATAAAAGACTTCTTCAAGTCTCGCTCTTCCCTTAATATTTCCCTTAACTCCGATACAGTTTTTCCCTTTACTTGTGATACTCCGCGAATGAATAGCTCATAAATTAATTCATCCTTAAGTAGCCTGTTAACTTCCATCGTTACCAACTAAATTCTAGATAGACGCAAGGAAAGAAAGTATATAACTATATAAGTTATTTTGAAATTAATCACACAAAAAATACTAATATTAAAACACTAAAATTAACCGTTAGTGCAAAATATAATCAAAACTATTTACAGCTATGCACAATAATCCAAACTTACTTAACTATACTAATACTTCGGTTTGGTGAATCGTCAGTGGTTTTAGTAGCGGAAACCTCCTACCAGGCTAAAACCACTCGAAACCAAAATCATAATTTCCAAAACGCAAAACCAATTTTGGTAATGAAATACCCGAAATTATTAATCGGCAAGTACGACACTGCGTGACTAGTTCGCTTTGAATAACTAAGATGTACAAAGTGCAAATTGGGCTAACATCACTTCCACAACTACCCCACTATAAACTATTTTCATCAGTTTTACAAAAAAAAACAAAATAAATCAACCCCGACTACAACCTAAGTACTATCTATAGTAATATACCAGAAAATTATTAATTTATTTTAAGTTTAAATAATTAATTGCGCAAGATCAATCACCTTGTAATCGTTACCTTCGATATACCAATGTTTAAAATTAACGTCAACGCACCCTTGGCCATAACTGTGTAGCCTCTAATGTCGCAGACCACAAACCAAACAAGAAGAAGAATGGACGTGTCAGTTTGTTCCGTCACTTCCAAAATGCATTAAGTCACTTACGACAATAACAAATAAATATTTGAAGAAATATTTCCTAATTTACAGAAATAAAGCCAACATTTTCTACTAGACGAATCACCACTAACCTGTGCTGTTTCTGCTACTAACAGTTGTGTGTTTTTATTTGTGTCGTCCTGATTTGTTTATATACCTCAAAAGAAATTGTCAAGTTCCATGAACTATTGCAAAAACCAAGAGATATTATTAAGAAACTAACTGAAATCAACCGAAAATCAATTATTTGTGTCAGTTTCGTCTCGTAAAGGATACAAAATGAACTATTGCAATACAAAATAAAATTGAAAACAGAAAAAATTAGTTAAATAACAACTATTTTTACTCCTATTATTAAAACCAGATGAACACGTTAGGGCGCCATTTGTAACGAGGGCAATTATTTAAAGTACCTCGCCTCTATTAATAAGAAAACATTCCCTTTCATCTGCTACTTGTGTCATTAACACAATTCATTCCGTTTCTAGTCTCACCTTTTCTGAAAAAGATGAACTAGACAAGGTCATCAATTTGTTTGCTACACTTGCTCCTTCTGACCGAATTGGTCGAACTAATTTCATAGAGCACAATATCGATACTGGTAATGCAAAGCCAATTGTGCAGCGTCAATATCCCTTGTCTCCGGCTATGCAAAAACTTCTTGTGAAAGAAGTGGAAGATATGCTAGATCTCAAAGTCATTCAAAACGTGATACGTCAAACGTAATGTGATACAAGAGAAAATTCTACTATTCTTGTGATATAAATGTTGGGAAATATACAAGGTGTTTCAATGAAAACCAATTACCCCAAAATAAATTTTTATTAAATCTACATAGGTAATATGGTATTAATACGAGCATTCAGATGTTGAATAGAACGTACTATCAATTATGGTTGCTGAATTTCCTTGATTGTGAAAAGATTTTGTCTATTTCCACACCACCATGAAGACTTATTCAAAAGACTTATGAGGCAAGACATGGGCGCGTAGCCTTTTTTAAAATTTATGTTTGTGGAAAGGCAACCCCATTAGGCCTACGAAAAACCACTTCACTGAGTTTTACTGAGTTCATCTAATAGGATATTATCAGCAAATTGATGTGAAGTTAGCTGCATCAACGATGAAAGAAGACAAAATAAATAGTAATAATATATCTTTTTAAAATAGTTCATATGCGCGAATATATTGAGGAGTGAACACAAGTAAATAGGCAGCAAGAGTTCTGCCTCATGGCGGAGGCGCTAACGTGGTAATCTCCATAAGAAAATCGTCGAAAAAGCTAAGGTACAAAAACTCCGAAATTGGATTCTAAGGTGGGTTCACACCGGCAACCGGATTGGGGGCGTGGTTAGATGGAACTATTGCGCATGCGTCATTGAACAGGTTATGTCATAAGATCAACGAAAAAAAATTATAAAAAAATTCCAGCTACCCCCGTTCATCCCCCACGCAGCACCCCTCTTACTAAAAGTTAACCAATCATAGCAAACGACATCTCGTTTAAAAGGCCTTATCATCTAGTAAATAAAATAATTAAAAAATTATAGCTACCCCTCGTAGTTAACCACGACGTCTCGAAAGGCCTTAACGTCTAGTATATACTTTGAATTTTATCCCACTCCCCAATACCCACCTGTTTAGCATTCCCAAATTCCAATGGACCCCAAATTCTAATACCCTTCTGTTTGGACCACCCAAATATTTGCCCAATGTTTAGGACCCTCAAATTCTAATACCTAAGAAACCACTCTCCACACTTGAAAAATCATCATTATTTAAAAACTTTCGCCGGTCGCGAACCATCAACCTCCGCGTCTGTAACAATTTGTCTAACGAACATGGCTATTCGCTCTCATAAGTGTTAGATGCAAGGAGAGGTATAAAAAAAGGAGTGTCCAGCTTAAATTTAAAAATTAAAACAGTATAAACACATCATTACAAGTGGAATATCGTTGACCTTACTCTCTATAGTATACGATTCTTTTAACATATACAGAGTGTTGTAAAATTATAGTTCACAAAGTAAAACGTATCGGTGAAAAGACCGTCCAGGACAAGTGACATATCGTTGAAAAACACCTCATCCTTTCAACATGGAGTACAAAGACAAGTGATATATATCGTTGAAACGGGTATCTATCTTTCATATACATATTGACTGTTTCATAAGAGTATAAAGACCATCTAGTTTTCTCATGACATGTGTAATATTAATATCTCACTTTGTTTTAATTTGAATCTCCATGTAAAAGTTGATGAATATACAGAATGTTCAAAACGACGTATCGTTTGAAAAGCCTTAACGTTCAGTATATGAAACATTCTTTTATCAAAGCGTAAAAAAACGTGATAAAATTCCACTAATGTTGAAGGGTATATACAAGGTGTTTTAATAAAAACCAATTACATAATATTTTTTAAATAAATCTATATTAATATGTTAAATAAAAAATACAATTAATAATGGTTGATGTCCTTCTTCAACACTCAGTGGTGAATCACCATATTTTGATATAACCAAGGCTATAATGTATTAATTATATACTAATATATTTTCAATAGGATAGTGTATGATATTTTGCAATAACCATCCTGTTAAATCCACCATAGTCAATCGATGCAGTCGAAAGTCTTACGCAATATTATGTATGCAATTATTATTGAGGTCATTAGATAGTTTATTAATAAATCAGGTGACATTGTCAATCTAGTTTTTGCATGACATGTTTAATATTAGTATCTCTCTTTGTTTTAATTTAAAAATTGTGAAACAAAAATTTAAATCTTCATGTAAAACTTGATGAATATGTAGAATGTTCAAAACGTCGTATCGTTTGAAAAGCATTTACATTCAGTATATGAAACATTCTTTTATCAGAGCGAAAAAAAACGTGATAAAATTCCACTATTGTTGTAGGGTATATACAAGGTGTTTTAAAAAAAACCAATTACATAATATTTTTTAATAAATCTTAATTAATACAGTATTAATATGTTGAATAAAAAATATAATTAATAGTGGTTGATGTCCTTCTTCAACACTCAGTGGTGAATCCCCATATTTTGGTATAACCACCCTATAGAAATATAATGCATTGTGTATAAGAAACAAGCCCGCCCAAGGCTATTATACATTCATTATATACCAAATGAATATATTTTCAATGGGATAGTCTATAATACTTTGCTATGGTGTAATATTAGTATCTGTCTTTGTTTTAATTTTTTAAATTTGAATCTTCATGTTTTATGAATTTCCTTGATTGTGAAAAGATTTAGTCTATTTACACACCACCTTGAAGACTTGAAGGGTAAGATATCAGCGCGTTATCTTTTCTATTTTTTGTGGTAATCCACAATCTAAAAACCATTTTCATCTATTAGGTTAATTAAATAAAATAACAAATAGTTTTTAAAATTTATTAAATTGATATAATACGGTTCATTTCCACACCATCTTATATATCACAATAAAATAATTGATATAAGGAGATAGAACCATGGCGCGTTGTATTTAATATTTAAAGTGGCAAATACATTCCCTATAGGCCTACTACACCACTTAGAGGAGAGTATGGATGTTGTATTTAATATTTGAAGTGGCAAATACATCCCCTATAGGCCTACTAAACTACTTAGAGGAGAGTATGGGAGGGTAAAAAATAAAAATTAGAATTCAAATGAATTGTAAAGTCAGTGGTGCACCATGGACCGTACTAATGCCACTATCAAACCTCATAGTAGTGGGTTAAGCCACTTTGAAAAGAAGTGATAAAGTAATATTTTAAATTAACGTTTTAACGTTTGCTAACACAACGGTTCATTTCCACACCATCTTATATATCACAATAAAATAATTAATATAAGGAGATAGAACCATGGTGCGTTGTATTTAATATTTAAAGTGGCAAATACATCTCCTATAGGCCTACGGAAAACCACTTTGTAAAGAAGTAATTAGGTAATATTTTTTGGCTCTTTTTCCAAACAGCACGAACACTAGTCTCTAAGCTAATAGAAACCGTTCATTAATTCGTTTGGTTTCACCTCTTTCATGGGACTTTTATATGGCTCTTTTGATTGTTAATTACCTAACCAATCCTTTAAAGTTTTACTTTTGCTAACCCTATGATAGTATAAATTAAATTCTTACGTTAGCAATATAAAGATTGAAAAAATATCTAATATGCTGTCTCATCCTCCTCCATAGGTGTAGATGAAGTTGATGGAATGGAATAATGTCCCCATGGTAACGTTTCATCCTCCATAGGTGTTGATGGAATCGAATAATGTCCCCATGGTAACGTTTCATCCGACCCAGAAATCAGGTAGCGTTTATCATCATCAGGGCTGAGAGCGATCTTTTGTTGTGTTATTGAATGTACCACATGGTTTTCAGATTGAATTAAGTTCTGAGATACTATTTTCTGTTTCCAGCTATCTAAGCACTCAGCATAATCCTCGAATGTGATATCATTCTTAACAACCGACGACTTAACCCCCTTTGCCTTCTTTCCAATACCAAAGTTTTTAATTTCTTTATCTATTTCATCCTCATCATACCCCTCATCAATCATCTTACCACGCTTCTTCGCTTTATCACTCTCAGTTCTAATCACTCTGGTGGTATATAGTTTAGATCTTAAGCCTACATAATCAGTCATCGGCACCCCATTATTTTCATCCTTCATCATCCCGAGAACTTATTTATTTACTTGAGGAATGTTGAAGATGTTATCTTTGGGATAATCAGAGGTATCGAAGCGCGAGTGACAATCATGTCTTATGACTTCATAAGGATCCTGATGAAGCTCGTAAATCAAAGAATCAGTGTCGGTATACAAGACTGAACAATCGGGAAAAGCGTTGACCATATACCCATAGTGAAAGTCGTAGATGGTCGTCTTTGCTAAATCGAGGATAGTTTGTCCAACGTATATGGGTTTATTTAACCATACGTGCACTTTGCTAAGTTCTACAGCTACCAAATCAGGTTTTTCGCTAAAAATGGTGCTTTTTTAAACTCTGGCTTGGCGATGTAAGCCTCCGCTCCATACCGCCCATTCCACTCTGTAAGAAGGCGGATGAAACAGATAAATAAAATTATTGAGGTATTTGAAAACTTAGCTAACTACTAACCAAATACTGCGTTGTTCATTAGTTTGAACAAGTTCTTCTCAAACTCATTTGACGCATTTGTCCGCAGCTCAGTGTTGAGGTCAATATAGCTTTTCAACCATGGTGATTGTTTAAACTTGAGGACTATGAATTTTTTTAAGCACCAATCCCGGAGCTAAAACTTGCTTCAATGCTCGATAATGAATTATATACTTTTTCTTATGGTGAAGGGTTGCCATCAATTTAGTGAGTTCTCCTACTTTTTTCGGAGGCTTCATAGTCTTTGGGTTGATGTGTTGGGGGCAGAATGGAATATCCTTGTGCAAATCATGGTGGTGTTGTGGATATTCAAGATCTACCTCCAAAATATATCCCTCATTAGCATTATCGGGGATAGTTAAAACGTCAGTATTAGTATCTGACCATTCGAAGCCGCCACATGGAAGATATTGACTCATGGCCCACCCGTATTGAAACGGAAACAAAAAATTAGTGTCTTACTATTTTAAAGAGAAGTATACCTAACCTGATTGTTGATATCAAAATACATCATAAAAGTCCTCGGCTTGTGAGGGTCGTAGTTGCTGATATATTGGTTGTTAGCTTTAGCTCTCCTTTTACTACAAACTTGACTTAGTCCACCACGAATACTCCGTTCAACGTAAAGAAACATATCCAAGTCTGTTAGAAGCTCCAGCTTATCCTCCGTATATTTAAGCATTGCATCCCACGTGAATCCGGGTAACGTATAGTAATAGGCAGGATCAAGAGCATATGTTTTAAGACAACTAGTCCTGAACGTCTCAAATACGTCTGCCAAAAGTAGAATGTCCGTCTTCATGTATAGATCAACGTAGTCTCTTGGGCTCTCTGATAATGTCTTCGGGGGCATGGTTTATCATCCAATTTATTATAAAAGGCATCCTGTGGAGGTAGAGTTGCTTCACTGAATCGCTCGAAGGAATAAATGTAATCATAAGGCATTACACCCTTTTTTGTTAATATATTAAAGCGATCTTCAGGTAACTCTGAGAACTGAGACTTGAGGTTAGGATAGTCAGTCAAATATGACGCCAACTTATCTAAGGAAGAATTCAAGAAACGAAAGCTATCGATGAATCTAAACTGGATGGGTGCATCATCCACGTGCTTAGTGATGGAAATATTTTTTTTTCCTTTGTGATGGGGAGCAAGTCTACGGTTCCCTTCATCCTAGTAGCTACGTCCTTAACGATATGATGCGCATCGTACCCCGATAAATTATGGAATACCACCGGTACCAAGTGACTGTCTTTATAGTTAATATTGCATGTTCCATGAGCTGCTCCACGATAGTTGTTGGCGGAGATAAGGTGATTATGATCCCTCACCTTCTTATCTTCTGGCGTGAAGGGTTGCTCAGCTTCTGGCGTGAAGGGTTGCTCACAGATGTGGCAGTGTGTAGCTCTTCTATGCTCAACTTCCTGCAACCATGTCATATGAATATCATACGGGCACCAAAACACTGTAGCTTTATCTTCAGAAAGACTGCTCATCTCATCTGCAAACCATGTCATGCAGTCCTGCCCACGATAACTTTTACAATAGGAAAGAGTATCGTCATAGCTACATTTAACATAATATCCAACGGCAGCTGGAACATGATGCTGCTTTCTTTGAGGCTTATTAGGATCTTCAACAGGCTTGAGCACGCTCTCCAGATCTGCATAAACAATAAATGGTGCTTTTTCCTTATTCATATAATTTTTAAATTTCAAGATATTTTTTCCGGGCTCAGGCATCTTGAAGGCAGTCTCATTAATTTTTACACATTCCTTGGTATGCTTATCAAGCTTCTCCTGCGACCTATAGTAGTGGAGGCATCTATCACAGAAGTATTTTTCAGTCAAGAAAACAGTGTATTCTGTGTAAAATAATTTAATTTTTAAAAAATTGCAAAGCGCTTTCGGCAGCTAAGCCATCATCAGTGCGATACCTGCAAGTAAGTAAAAAAATAATTGAAATTTTATCAATAAGGAACTTAGTAAAGTATTACTTACTCGTCAAGTATGTACAAGAAACCAAATTAAAAAGTCGACAACACATTGATTAAGCAATCATAAAGAATTTGAAATTTACATTAAATTTAAAATTTAAATTGTTTCCCTGTTTTGGGGTACACTATTGTTAACTTTTAAACATTTTCAAAAATTAAAGTTTCTAGCTACACGTGTTTGTAGAAACGGAAAATGAAGTGACATTACATTAATTTGAAGTTGACAAACCAATCTAAATTAAATTAAATTATGACAAATGACACTGAGTTTAGCTTTAATTTTAGTCATTTTCATGATTTAAAAAATTTGATTTTTCTAGGATTTTAATCTAATTTTAAAATTCAGTTAGGGGTAGCTGAGTTTTGCTTTAATTTTAGTCATTTTAAAATTCAGTTAGGGGTAGCTGAGTTTTGCTTTAATTTTAGTCATTTTAAAATTCAGTCAGGGGTAGCTGAGTTTAGTTTTAATTTCAATCTAATTTTAAAATTCAGTTAGGGGTAGCTGAGTTTTGCTTTAATTTTAGTCATTTTAAAATTTAGTTAGGGGTAGCTGAGTTTTGCTTTAATTTTAGTCATTTTAAAATTCAGTTAGGGGTAGCTGAGTTTTGCTTTAATTTTAGTCATTTTAAAATTCAGTTAGGGGTAGCTGAGTTTTGCTTTAATTTTAGTCATTTTAAAATTTAGTTAGGGGTAGCTGAGTTTTGCTTTAATTTTAGTCATTTTAAAATTCAGTTAGGGGTAGCTGAGTTTTGCTTTAATTTTAGTCATTTTAAAATTCAGTTAGGGGTAGCTGAGTTTAGCTTTAATTTTAGTCATTTTAAAATTCAGTTAGGGGTAGCTGAGTTTTGCTTTAATTTTAGTCATTTTAAAATTCAGTTAGGGGTAGCTGAGTTTAGTTTTAATTTTAGTCATTTTAAAATTCAGTTAGGGGTAGCTGAGTTTAGCTTTAATTTTAGTCATTTTAAAATTCAGTTAGGGGTAGCTGAGTTTTGCTTTAATTTTAGTCATTTTAAAATTCAGTTAGGGGTAGCTGAGTTTTGCTTTAATTTTAGTCATTTTAAAATTCAGTTAGGGGTAGCTGAGTTTTGCTTTAATTTTAGTCATTTTAAAATTTAGTTAGGGGTAGCTGAGTTTTGCTTTAATTTTAGTCATTTTAAAATTCAGTTAGGGGTAGCTGAGTTTTGCTTTAATTTTAGTCATTTTAAAATTCAGTTAGGGGTAGCTGAGTTTAGCTTTAATTTTAGTCATTTTAAAATTCAGTTAGGGGTAGCTGAGTTTTGCTTTAATTTTAGTCATTTTAAAATTCAGTTAGGGGTAGCTGAGTTTTGCTTTAATTTTAGTCATTTTAAAATTCAGTCAGGGGTAGCTGAGTTTAGCTTTAATTTCAATCTAATTTTAAAATTCAGTTAGGGGTAGCTGAGTTTTGCTTTAATTTTAGTCATTTTAAAATTCAGTTAGGGGTAGCTGAGTTTAGTTTTAATTTTAGTCATTTTAAAATTCAGTTAGGGGTAGCTGAGTTTAGCTTTAATTTTAGTCATTTTAAACATAGAACTAAAAGTATCAAAAGTGGGCTTAGAACTAACCTTCCGACAAGTAAATATCACGGAAAAAACCAAACAATAAATCGTGTATTCTGGTAAATTCTCAAAACTAAAATGAAAGTCATCTAAACTGAGAAAAAGATATGAATTAGAGTTTAATGAGAACTCATTATTCAAATCTTATTCCAAAAAGAAAAAGATGTAGGGTCTAATGAGAACCCGTCAAAAATCTCATTCAAAACAGATAACTAACATAACAGTAAAAAGAAACACCAAAACCCAATAATTATTCATAAATGAAAATAAAACTAAGAAATAAAAAATGAAAAGAAATTTTGACAATAAAGACTATTTAAATATCAAGAAAATTATTTCAAGATGTAAAAGTTGAACTAAGTACTCTAAAAATATCCCAAAACTATTATGAAAGTCATTCTCAATGAGAAAGATTTGATTTAGGGTCTGATGAGAACCCATTACTCAAATCTCAATCAAAAAATTATATTAAGGGTCTAATGAGAACCCGTTAAGAAAAATAATTTAAAACTAAATAACTCACACAAGAGTCGAGAAATATTACAAATAAACAATTAATTAAACATGTCTCTAGTAAATTTGAAACAAAAGGACAGTTATTCAAGGAATATCCCAAAACAATATGCAAGTCATTCTCAATAAGGCAGATTAGAATTAGGGTCTAATGAGAACCCAATACTCAAAAATCATTAAAGCCAAAAAATTAAATTACGGGTCTAATGAGATAACTAATGACATAACTAGTGTCATAATCACAGAAGAGAATTGGTGATTTGCCGAAAGTTCCTAGAATTACTGGCCACCGATGCATTGAGAATTCAGCTAAAACGTCATTTTGAATTTTAAGATTTATGCTTCCGGGGTGTATTCCTTGTTTTAATAAAGCAATATAGATGTTCGTAATGATGAAAAACCTGTAAAAATCTTATGTTTTGAATGGTAGACATTAACTGTCATCCTTGTCATAAAAACCACTTTTTGTTGGTCACACTGACCTTAGACTGAACTCCTCTATTTAGATTGGTTTGTCAACTTCAAATTAATGTAATGTCACTTCATTTTCCGTTTCTACAAACACGTGTAGCTAGAAACTTTAATTTTTGAAAATGTTTAAAAGTTAACAATAGTGTACCCCAAAACAGGGGAACAATTTAAATTTTAAATTTAATGTAAATTTTAAATTCTTTATGATTGCTTAATCAATGTGTTGTCGACTTTTTAATTTGGTTTCTTGTACATACTTGACGAGTAAGAAATACTTGAAATATTTTTGTCCATGCTCTTTGCTTAGTTGTTTGGAGAGTAGACGAGAAAGGTTTTTCATCCATACATAATGGTATCCAACAGCCGCTTCAGTATCACCATATTTATCTTGGATTAGAAGGAGGTTAACATGGCGTTCTTTCTTATTCTTTGTCAGGTATGTAGGAAGGGTCTCGAACGACCCCTTATTTTTTTGTAGGATATAAACATTAACTGACACTTCATTCTGTCGCTCAAAGTTAGGAATTTGGCGAGACGTTATCGGAAACTGAATTCCCTTCAACTTCAACACAGTTGAGTAGTGGGGGTATGATGATATTCGATCAGAATTTTTATTATTACAAGGATACAGCGCAGAAGTGACAGCCCATGCAAAGCATGTATCATCATTATTTTTAACGTTGATGCAAGCATGTTTCTTCATAATTTGTGGAGGTAGTTCAACGTATGAGGATCCTAGTTGAGGGACATATTTATTGATTAATCACTTTTTTCAACGCCCATCCTGAGTCACGCTCCTGAAACTCTTCAAGTTCCTTGAGGATGGGCGCTGTAACTTGTAGTCAGTCTGTACACTATCTCCCTTTACTACTATAAACTCTCCACAAAATATGGTATTAACCTTAACTGCAGCATCCTACTTGAGAGCTTCCTGAATCTTATTTTTAAATGTTGATTTAGCGTCAATGAGAAATGATTTCGGATCCTTATGTTTCAAGTTTGAAATTACCCCCGTTCTCATTCGCGAGTTGAACGTAGACTCGCTATCTTCCCATCTTACTCGATCCGAAGGAAACGCTTTTCTCGGGGAAAGCCCTGCCCCCTTCTTCTGAGCCGCTTTAAATTGATGTCTCATTGTTTTGATGTTTCTCAAGCAGGCCTCCAAATGCTGTTTCTCACCCATCGTCTTCGCATTCTTCATTTCATTTTGAATTTTTTTAATCCCTTTTCGACATTCAACTAGTCCCTCACGTATCTTTCTATCATTATTTGGGGCCACCATTGGCATTGTTATAAAGAATACTTCAAGACGGACGGAAAACTGAACAGTTGATTATTTTACATAACCTCAAATATCGTGTAAATGGAAACTTACTTTTAAATAAAAATCTTCTAAAATTGGGTGCTGGAGACAATTGTGTACGCTTCAAAGTACTGAAACAAAAAAAAATGATTTGTTAGGTATAAAGTATTATTCTAGACGGACGGAACGGTTGATTATTTTACATAACCTCAAATATCATGTAAATGAAAACTTACTTAAAAATAAAAATCTTCTCAAATTAATATCAGCTGGAGACAATTCTGTACGCTTCAAAGTACTGAAACAAAAAATGATTTGTTAGGAATAAAGTA
Source organism: Lochmaea crataegi (assembly GCA_947563755.1). Classification (NCBI taxonomy): domain Eukaryota; kingdom Metazoa; phylum Arthropoda; class Insecta; order Coleoptera; family Chrysomelidae; genus Lochmaea; species Lochmaea crataegi. Next base: position 41,698,764 of record OX387429.1, read on the forward strand.
TTCTTTTAGACGGACGGGAAACTGAACGGTTGATTATTTTACATAACCTCAAATATTATGTTAGATATTAGAGTTTCAAAAATTAAGCTTACAATCAATTTAGAAAAAATATTACAGGTTAATATAAAACTAATGTGAAAAATGAGAGTGAAAACCATTTAAATCGCCCTCAAAAATGCTGTTTTTTAAAAAAAATTGAACACGAGTCAGAGTAGTCAATAAAAAACAAGAGTCATACAATTGATAATCAACTTTTTAAAAAATTAGTCAGAATATTTAAAACTTATTGTTAAGACTCACATAATTCATTCTACATCTAACCATCCCACAGTCATGAAAAAAACCGTAAGCGCTGTTCTATAGAGCACCCTTTTACTATTCATGAAGTCTGCGATAAATGTTATATTATAGGCGGAGAAAATAGTGGAGAATGGATTCCATTTAATGTGTATTCATGGTCGAGTTATGAAGATTTCAAAAAGTGACAATTTTATTATGATCGGAGACAGCTACTTTGTGAGAAATGCGGAAAGTTTATGAATAGAACTGATATATATCGCCATATGAAAAACAGACATGATGTTGAAAACTTTTCAGTTGAGTTTACGTAGAACTTTCCGCTAAAAATTGTTTGAAATATGTTTGTTATTAAAGTAGCTCTGTGTGCAGTCATGGTTGTAGCTATGCACATTCAACCTAAAGAAGCATTAGAATTTATTCGGGAGAACTATTATGGCATTTGTCTTGCAGGAAGTTTATGAAGTAGCTAATATGGTCTGTTTGGGTTTGCTCGAATGAAAATTACACTTCATTTTTTGCACTACCTACCACATGATTTTTAATATTTCACATAGAAAAGGCGAATTTGAATGTAAAACCCTTGAAGATATGAAAATGATTGGAGTTTTTCAGGAATTTATGAAGAATGAGTCTACGGTTGAACACTTTTCTGAAACTTCGGAAAATGAAATGTGTGAAAATATTCTTCAAAATGTAGCTACAATATTTGAAAAATAAAATTTTAATTAACAATTGTATTTCTGTCAAAGATACCTATTTGCAGATGCCATAATGATAGTAACATTTTCTTAGTTACCATAGTTATAGGAATACCTGGTATATTTTTTTACTTTTAAACATAAGAACAATGAAAATCACACCACTCTCAACAAGTCAATTAAACAGCTATACTATTGAAGTAGAAATTAAAAGTTTTTTCTTGATTTTTTATTGAATTAAACCATAATATTTTTATTTCAACGTTCCAGCTAACGTTATCAAGAATAATGCTTTTTAAATTATGGTCCCAACCTGACACTATGAAAAATTGACAACTAGACAATGAATAATATTTTGAAGTTTAAAGAATTAGACTTATAAATTCATGTATAGTAACAGTTTAATTGATATTGAAAAGGACTTGAAACGAGCTTTCAAATAAAGTATCTATCTATCCTAAATTATCATACAAAATGAATTTTTACATCATAGAATACCATTAATATCTAAAATATTTCTTAATCAGAATTCAGTTAAGTTTTAAATTGAAATATATGAGGAACTAACATAGGAAATAGACAACAATTTATTTTTAGAAATCGAATAATATTTACGTTTTACAAAGAAAATATTTTCAAAAACGTGACCTTTAAATCTGCTTTATTCAAAGAAGTTATTAAATTAATTTAAACTATTTCACAAAAACATTCTAATTTTATTAACAACACTAAGCGATGTTTTTCATTAATTATTTTTTTTTCGCTCTATAAAAATCTAAAAGTGAAAAAATCGGTGGATTTTACGGATTGGAATTAAAAAATACTCACCCACCATAGAATATCTCAACCCAAAATTATTATTTGACACTTAAAATCACAAACATTAATAGCGCGAATTTGAGTATAAACTGGAGAATGAAAAATACTTCCAGTTTATAAATCCACTTAATTCAGTACAAAACAACTTTCAATAAGGTCAGATGAACAATTCCCAGATGAACTGCCTAATAAACTTGTTTATGTAGGTGAACCTCTTTTAAAGAGAAACTTGATGCCGAAAAGTCGCTAACAGTAATTTACAATTTTTATTGCAAAGTAAAATTTATATTTTACATCGTGACTGCACTTATGTGAGAAAGTGTTACATGCTCATTATATTTTTTTACTGAATAGGAAATTAATAACATAATACTCACAATTGATTATAGATTTTAACAAATATCAGCTAATTATTTATTGAAGTAACCTGTAGTCATTGTTTACATTGTTTAATTTTGATTGACCTTGAACTAAAATTCTTCTTGAATACAAAACATAAACCTTACTCTAGTACTATGAGTACTATGGGGTTGAAGGTCACCAAAAATTGCCTAGCTATGGAAATTATCAGGTTGTCTATCTCTCTTCCTTCTGGCTTTTGGTTTTTTCTTTTTTTTCTGGGCCAAATCAGACCTTGTGGTTTAAATAATATCGAATTTTATTTCGGATCTAAAGAGCCCTACCTACAAAGAAAGTAACATCAAAGAGAGAGTACGATTGACATCAGTTGATGCACACATTCTGTGGATTTACGTACTTTTCTTTTTACGGCCGCTGCCCATATCCGGTAAGATACCATGATTTCCGAAGTTGCTCATCTAATCATAAATATTCGCAATTTTAGGCCAATACTGGAATAACTAACTAGTTAAATAATTAGCTGCCAACTATTCACTAGCACGCTGCCAACTATTCACCAGCCAACTACATTAGTTCAGGTCATCTAATACCATTACGAATTGTACCACCATACATCATACCACCTGCTGTAAAGGTAGAGTCACTCCACCTGGAGTAGAAACTAAGAGTTCTCCATTTATTTTGTCTGCATCCAACATATAGCATTTGGAATCTCCTTGTATTTTTGTTTGCTTTCAACAGATCATTTAGATTCACCTTGTATATTTGGTTTGCTTTCAACATATCTGTATATTTAATTTAGTCATTTAATGTCATTTAGAATCACCTTATATCTATAGCACTCTGTACACCTTGTAGTACTACATGGGGCCCTATTATCTGTAAATATGCAACTAGATAAGTTTGGTAAATAAGCTATTCAGTGTGAGGAATATAAAGAACCCTGCAAATCATTTATTTCTTTTATTTCTGGCTCTCCCCCACGACCCACTCTACCGGTCTGAACAACCCCACAATTTCGAGCTAGTCAAAACCCATTAATGTTTCTTATTAATAGAGGCGAGGTACTTTAAATAATTGCCCTCGTTACAAAAGTTGTCTCGCAAATAGATGTCTCGAGGTCGTCAGTTAATAATTACACTTTGATAAATCAAGAAATTGATAAACTTTTAATTTTCCATCTTTTTACGTATTCTATGCGATAAAATAAACTATTATAACTAATTGTGGCTTATTTTTTTCTATACAGTGAAAGTAAGAAAATAAAGTTAGAAATAAAAGAAAAAAACGCCTAAAAACTGTTTCAATAACAAATAGAAGAAGCGTGAAACGAGTTTCTTTTATCGTTTCGAGGTCATCATTTTAGTAAGTTATGAAAGCAAATGGTTAAACAGACTTTTAGTTAATGTAGGAGTGAAAATAAAAGATTTTTTAAATTATTTATTAAACCCAAAGTGTAGTTAACATAAACACTAATGGATATGTGACTTATTGTTTTTATAAAAATAGATAATAAAACATTAAATTTCAGTTGTATTAATAATAAAAAATAATAATCAACGAAAGTGATATGATTAATTACACTTGAAGAAAATTCATACTATACAGGACTAAAAATTCATAAATTTTATGATGAAAAAAGAAAACTTAAAACTATATATAAAAACTTAAAACTATGAAGGTACCTTTTTTAAAAAACAATAGTTAACATAAACACTAATGGATATGTGACTTATTGTTTTTATAAAAATAGATAATAAAACATTAAATTTCAGTTGTACTAATAATAAAAAATAATAATCAACGAAAGTGATATGATTAATTACAGTTGAAGAAAATTCATACTATACAGGAGTAAAAATTCATAAATTTTATGATAAAAAAAAGAAAACTTGAATCTATCTATGAAAATTTAAAACTATGTAGGTACCTATTTTCTAAAAACAAATAACAAACGAAAACTAATTTAAGACTATTAAAAATAAAAAATTAAAATGACACCTATCTGTAAATAATTAAAAAATCACAAATAGAAGATTGAGAAGAAAGATAAAAAATCCTTAAACAACTATAATTTGATTCATTAGAAAAATAATCACTAAACAACTCTAATTGACTTTCCAATTTTTTTATCTTTCTTCTCAATCTTCTATTTGTGATTTTTAATTTATCTTTTTCCTGAATTACATCAGTATTATCCGCTTCTAGAAGATTAAGATCGGAATCTTTCGATTTAACCTTTTTTTCTAGAAGGGATATGTTTCCTAAGCAATTAGTAAAATTTATCCAGATCAGGTCAATATTATCTTCTAGTAGAGAAATATTTTTTCCCTGATCTGAAATTATTTCTCTATACATTTCACGCTGCTTCAATTTTTCTATAGCACAGTTTTCATTTAAGATGGACAGCCTGTGAAGAAATGAAACCTTCATTAGCAAAAATATTAAATTTAAGTTGGACAGCCTGTGAAGAAATAAAACCTTCATTAGCAATAATATTAAATTAAATTAAATTCACAACGTTAGAGAATTAAAAAAAAAACGTACCTGGTAATATTATTATTATTATTATTATTATTATTACAATAAATTATGAGCTGAGAACCGAAGTTCTATAAAGCTCATATAACAAAAATGAGATAAAAAACAAAAACAAAAAAAAATAAAAGTAAAAATAAAGATACATGTACAAAATTAAGCATTAAGAATGCTGAACAAATTGGTCTAACTGGTTTTTAAAATCATTAACAGACGGTGCACAGACCACACTGCTAGGTAAATTATTCCAGTATGGAAATATTCTGTTGGAGAGAAAATTCTGTCTATTTCTAGTTCTAAACATTTCCTTCTTCAACTTATATCCTTGTTGGTTTCATTTTTCTTCTCTTTGAGCAGATCATTCGTTAATTGAATCTGCTCAGTTAAGTTTTTGTTTAATTTATATTGGTAAGCTAATTCCCGATCACACATTGCAAGTTTGTCTTCACAAAATAAATTAAACTTTCCCGCCATCGTTAAATTAAAATTAGAGAATAAAATAAATATAGATAATAAATACATTGAAAAAAAAGGAATAAAGATAATAAAGACATTTTGGTCAATTTAGATTTACAGTTGAAGTTAAACTAGTAGCAGAGAGCGAATAGATATCTTTTTATACCAATCTTTTTATACTAAAAGGGGATTTATGCAACTAGACAAAATTCAAAAATATCAATAGATTTATGCAACTACATCAAAATTTCTAGATTTTAGTTATCATTAATTCAAAAACATCATACGTTTTAGATAATAAAATTCCATTCTGAAATCATTAAATTACATTTGAAAAAGTAATGAAAATAAACTTATTAAAACAATGGAGTAGGTAAAAAAAATGGAACTCACAAGTTAGTAGGTTGGAGAAACGTGAAAATTATGCTTATTCTAAATATAAAAGCATTTCGAGTTTTTTTCAATTATGAAAAATTAATGCTGTTTAATTAATTACTATATAAAGGTATGTAAAGGTATACCTATTAATATTTTCTTCATCTTTTTTAAAAAAAATATTTTATGGATATGTTATAGTATAATATAAAGTTTCTAAAAATGTTAGACATATGGTTCTTAAATTACCATGACGTAATCTCTTAAAAAATATGTTATTTTTTGTTAAACATTAGATAAAATCACTTTAACGAAAAAATTATATGTTGAAGTTTCAATCTAATAAATTATGTTTTTAGGGAGGAATTTATTAAAAAGTTGGAAACTTCAGCTTTACCAGCTAGCTCCTGTGGGGACGCGATGGGTCTTTTGGCCCAAAATAATTATTAAAAATATGTGTAAGTGTCAGTATCTAATTGTTGGTAATTGAAAATATTTATAATATATTTTTAGGGTGCCCTGTTCATCCAAGTGCGTAAGTAGGTAAGAGAAAAAAAAAACTAGGTTATTAATCTTTAAATTTTCAGTGAACCGACTGAATTGAAAGTATCTGGTAACATTTAAAATATAAAATGAAAATATTCTTTTTCTAGTATATTAATAGATTATGGGATGGTAGTCGTTAATGATCCGTAAGTATTATTGAAATTATTCTCCAAGCTTGTCTCGACCTGTTCCTCGACCGGTCTTGTAACGTAAAAGTATCTGGGAAAGATTGAAAATATAAAATGAAAAAAAATTCTTTTTCTAGTATATCATCATATGCGGGGGTGATGTTCATCAATGATCCGTAAGTATTAATGAATGTTATTCTAAATTTTTTTACTAATAAATAATGCATTTTCTGTGATATGTGTTTTTTGAGGAAAAGTAGAAAATTTATCACTCAAAAAAATTAATATATTTTAATTTTTGTGTGTTACAGCCCGAATGAAAATTGAGGAAAAATATTTTTTTCTTTACAAAGTGGTTTTCCGTAGGCCTATAGGGGATGTATTTGCCACTTTAAATATTAAATACAACGCACCATGGTTCTATCTCCTTATATTAATTATTTTATTGTGATGTATAAGATGGTGTGGAAATGAACCGTATTATATCAATTTAATAAATTTTAAAAACTATTTGTTATTTTATTTAACTAACCTAATAGATGAAAATGGTTTTTAGATTGTGGATTACCACAAAAAATAGAAAAGATAACGCGCTGATATCTTACCCTTTAAGTCTTCAAGGTGGTGTGTAAATAGACTAAATCTTTTCACAATCAAGGAAATTCATAAAACATGAAGATTCAAATTTAAAAAATTAAAACAAAGACAGATACTAATATTACACCATAGCAAAGTATTATAGACTATCCCATTGAAAATATATTCATTTGGTATATAATTAATGTATAATAGCCTTGGGCGGGCTTGTTTCTTATACACAATGCATTATATTTCTATAGGGTGGTTATACCAAAATATGGGGATTCACCACTGAGTGTTGAAGAAAGACATCAACCATTATTAATTATATTTTTTATTCAACATATTAATACTGTATTAATTGAGATTTATTAAAAAATATTATGTAATTGGTTTTTTTTAAAACACCTTGTATATACCCTACAACAATAGTGGACTTTTATCACGTTTTTTTTTCGCTCTGATAAAAGAATGTTTCATGTACTGAATGTAAATGCTTTTCAAACGATACGACGTTTTGAACATTCTACATATTCATCAAGTTTTACATGAAGATTTAAATTTTTGTTTCACAATTTTTAAATTAAAACAAAGAGAGATACTAATATTATACATGTCATGCAAAAACTAGATGGACAATGTCACCTGATTTATTAATAAACTATCTAATGACCTCAATAATAATTGCATACATAATATTGCGTAAGACTTTCGACTGCATCGATTGACTCTGGTAGGTGGATTTAACAGGATGGTTATAGCAAAATATCATACACTATCCTATTAAAAATATATTAGTATATAATTAATACATTATAGCCTTGGTTATATCAAAATGTGGTGATTCACCACTGAGTGTTGAAGAAGGACATCAACCATTATTAATTGTATTTTTTATTTAACATATTAAGATAGATTTATTTAAAAAATATTATGTAATTGGTTTTTATTAAAACACCCTTATATACCCTTCAACATTAGTGGCATTTTATCACGTTTTTTTACGCTTTGATAAAAGAATGTTTCATATACTGAACGTTAAGGCTTTTCAAACGATACGTCGTTTTGAACATTCTGTATATTCATAAACTTTTACATGGAGATTCAAATTAAAACAAAGTGAGATATTAATATTACACATGTCATGAGAAAACTAGATGGCCTTTATACTCTTATGAAACAGTCAATATGTATATGAAAGATAGATACCCGTTTCAACGATATATATCACTTGTCTTTGTACTCCATGTTGAAAGAATGAGGTGTTTTTCAACGATATGTCACTTGTCCTGGACGGTCTTTTCACCGATACGTTTTACTTTGTGAACTATAATTTTACAACACTCTGTATATGTTAAAAGAATCGTATACTATAGAGAGTAAGGTCAACGATATTCCACTTGTAATGATGTGTTTATACTTTGTTTTAATTTTTAAATTTAAGCTGGGCACTCCTTTTTTTTTACCTCTCCTTGCTTCTAACACTTATGAGTGCGAATAGCCATGTTCGTTAGACAAATTGTTACAGACGCGAAGGTTGATGGTTCGCGCCCGGCGAAAAATTTTAAATAATGATGATTTTTCAAGTGTGGAGAATGGTTTGTTAGGTATTAGAATTTGAGGGTCCTAAAAATTGGGCAAATATTTGGGTGGTCCGAACAGGGGTCCATTGGAATTTGGGAATGCTAAACAGGTGGGTATTGGGGAGTGGTATAAAATTCAAAGTATATACTAGACGTTAAGGCCTTTCGGGACGTCGTGGTTAACTACGAGGGGTAGCTAAAATTTTTGAATTATTTTATTTACTAGATGATAAGGCCTTTTAAACGAGATGTCGTTTGCTATGATTGGTTAACTTTTAGTAAGAGGGGTGCTGCGTGGGGGATGAAAGGGGGTAGCTGGAATTTTTTCATTATTTTTTTCGTTGATCTTATGACATAACCTGTTCAATGACGCATGCGCAATAGTTCCATCTAACTACGCCCCCAGTCCGGTTGCTGGTGTGAACCCACCTTAGAATCCAATTTCGGAGTTTTTGAACCTTAGCTTTTTCGACGATTTTCTTATAGAGATTACCATGTTAGCGCCTCCGCCATGAGGCAGAACTCTTGCTGCCTATTTACTCATGAGTAATTAGATTTGGGAAATTATCTGGACTTCTAGTAATGGTACTGTATGAAAAGTTTGTTTCAGGAGAGTATTACAGTTCAGTTCTATTAACTCAAGTTGAAATTTTGCATCAACTTCTTCGTAATTAACATTGAATGGGATCGCAAAAATACTAAACTCTGGTTCCATTTTTCTAAAGTCCTGAAATCTCCTTTCAAATTCTGAAGATAGTTTCCTCAAATTATTTTCGTATTTTTTAATCTTATTGTTTGATATAGTGAATTTTAAAGATTGTATTCTTGGAAAATGGGAAAAATCAGATTTGGAGATCTGATTAGCAAATAATAATATCTGTATTTTGAAACTTTTCAGGTATTGCCAAATATCGTGGAGAACCTGATTTTTCCCTTGCAATTTGAGATTAAGTTTATCCATGTGTACGAGGAGGTCTGTGAAAAAAGCGAAATCAGAAAGCCGGCTCCGGTACAAAAGAGCGATCTACATAATGGCGAGACCCATAACAGCGACCCCATTTGAGCGATTTATAAAACAGCGACAATTTAAAAACGCGACATAATAAAATAGCGATATACAAATGAGCGACATGATAAAACAGCGACTGTACAAAAACGCGATATTTAAAAATGGCGACCTACAAAAAAAATTAATAAAGTAATATTTAGAAAACAATTTTTCCTACGACCATATACGAAAATTAGATAAAATACATACACAGGAAAAATAGTGTACAAAAGTCGGGTTGAATATGAATGTCAGACTCGGTCATTGTAATATTCGGCTGCCCCTTGTACTACAATTTTCGAACTTTTGCTGGAAATATCACTTGTAACACTTGTCATGTAACATACTGTTTATGACCAAACGGAAAGCATATTTAAAAAAATATAAATAAACTCATTTATTAATTGAGAGAAAACAAAAAAACAATACCATTAAACAAATCTAAAGTACTAAAATTAAAGCAATTGCCTGAAGATATTCTTTAACATTTCTAAATGTGTATTCTTCAAACGGTCTTTTTGTATAGTATATTTTTTTCTTGCCTCAACTTCTCTAATGCCTGATCGATATCTCGTGACAAATACTTCTGTTTTCTTTTGCTCGCTTTGAATGTGATCTAACAGTTTATGCACCGTTGGGTGCTGACAATCTAGGGCATTTCGGAATGCATTATGCCAAGTCTCAATAGAATTGTTTGTTTTTGGAAGATTCCCTAACACCCTCTCGTATACATTCCATATTGTAATTTGAAATTTTGGTTTGACCTGATGAAGCCTCCTTCCGACACAATTTTCTTCCCAGTATGCTACAATGGGGTCCAGCTCACGGGGAAAATCTTCTTGGATAATTTCCATAGCAAAGTGCACACCTTTTGGGGGTACGAAACTTAGTGCTAAGCGCATTTTGTAAAAAATTCTTACATCTTCTCGTTCTTTGTAGAGAGCAGTCATACCTTTTTTTGGATGTTCCTCCAGAGACTTTGAGAAAGATGAAGATGACATCCCATAAGGTCGACATTCGGGAAAACGGCTTTTAAAGAATTAATTGATGCCAACTCAAAATCTGTCACAATACTGTCAGGACTGACTGCTGATTCCAACTCTTTGATTTTACAAAAAACTTGGCTATAACTGTCGAACTTCTTGTCTTCCAGTAATGCATACAACATTGGAAGCGCTTTATTATCTATGAGCGTGTGAATGGTGTATAATTGCAAAAAGCATTGTGGCGCAGCTTTAAAGGTACCGTCAACCGCCCAATTTTTGAATTCTGCTAATAATTTTAGGTTGGAGTGTGTATCAAACAACAAAATTCTGAAATTTAAATCTTCTCCAGAGTCATATAAAAGAAATAGGTCTCCATTGCTCGTTATTTTGTGTTTCCCCAAAATACTAACCTCAGATGCAGATATAAAATTTGTTGATGTTCCTTCACCGTATGCCCTTTGTCTATTAATAATCTTTTTGGATGCATTATAAGAAGGTAATAGCACCATTTCTTCTGCGCTTAAGTTGCTCAAAATAGAGTTGATGATGCTTCTCGGCCGAATCTCTAATGCTTCCTTCTCTTTTGTTCTTATTTTGCTTTTAATCTTTTAAATTGATCAATTTTGTGTTGCGCCGTTTTTCTTGTTTTTCCAGCTATAGTTTCACACATCAACCTTCCTTTGCAACCCGTTTTGGAGCATCTCCAATTAGTAGTTTCAATAAACGATTTATCTTTTCGGTAACGATAACCCTCGTGGAATAGAACAGGCTCATTTTTTTGCGACAGACTTTCCATATTTTCAATTTGACATTGACGATGACAATCGCTGTTTTTACTGCATATCGCTCTTTTTTATATCGCTATTTTGTACTATCGCTTTTTTGTAATGTCGCTAATTGTCTATCGCTGTTTTTTAATATCGCGATTTTATAGTCGCTATATCGAACATCGCTCTTTTGTACCGGAGCCCAGAAAGCCACGTTTCGTTTTCTAAGACGTCAAATTGATTATAAATGTCTTTATCAAGAAGAAAATTCACGATATCGTCTTTTAAATCCCAAATTCCAACCCAACCCAACCAACGAACTTTTGAATAATACAGGATATCGGAATGCTCAGCATGTGCGGACTCCAAAAACTGTTGAAACTGGCGATGTAATAATCTTCTGGAACGAATCATATTTACTAGTTTTACAACAATATTAAGTATATGGTCAATATCTGAAGCCGATTTACAGAGAGCATCCTGATGTATAAGGCAATGCAAAAAAACAACATCATTTTCCGGATACTTAGAATTAAATTTCCCAACAAATCCTTGATTGATTCCAACCATATTAGGAGCACCATCTGTAGTTACATTACATAACTTATCAATAGGTAAACGAAGTTTATCGATGCAATTTTCAAATTCACAAAATATATCGGCACCAGTCGCTGTTCCTTTTATTGACTGCAGCCCTGCAAGTTCTTCTGTAATTTCAAAGTGGGCTTTGATTCCTCTTACAAATATGAGTAACTGATATATCTGATATATCGCTGATATCTGTACTTTCATCCATGGTAATTGAATAAAAAATGAATTTTTGAGTTTTTGTAGTCAGTTGTGAAATTAGAGTTTTATCAATATTTTCAATTCTTTCGGTGATTGTTCTTCTTGAGAGAGACAGTGACTGAAAATCATTTTTCTTTTCAGGGCACATAATATCGCACACATCTATCATGCACTGCTTTATAAATTCACCATCTGAAAATGTTTTATTAGATTTAGCAATATTATGAGCCATCTAGCGCATCTTTGAGAATGATTAGCTCTCTGAAATAATTGTTGTTGACTTGATAAATTTTTTATTAAATCTTTCGATTTAATTTTTTTCACCTCTTCACTTAACGATGAGTAGGAGTGGTTTTCATGTTTGCTCATGAAATGGCGTTGAATGTTATATTCTCTTAAAACTGCAACAGTTGTATTGCAAAGTAAGCACACAGGTTTTTCTTTAAATAAAGTAAAGAAATATTTCCACGTCCATTCTTCTTTAAAAACTCGACATTCTGAATCCACTTTTCTTTTTTTAACATCCATTTTAGACGTTACCTACTACGGAGAACAACACACAGAAGCGCAATTGACGAAAGCTTACTGCTAACTAATGCTCTTGCGCGGGTGTTTGTTGAGGCAGTGGGAGTTTCGAGAATTACACAAACAATTACTCGAGTCACAGCGGGTCGTTGCAGATGACTGACGGCCTCGCTTGTATTTATACCTACCTGCAAGGATTGTTCGGGAATTGGATTTTTCCGGTTCTTTCGAGAAAACAGAACAATGAATCGAATATGCGAGAGTGTCTGGAAGTTTCGAGCGAAGATGAGTCATCTGTTTAGGTCGGATGGATTTGTCCAGAACACTATTGTGTTTTGAATATCGCCGCAGGTACTTATTATGCGGGTCGTCACATTACGAAGTAAGAACGCGTTCAAACATTCTCACGACGGCATTCTTAAACGGGCCGGATTAAACCTTTCCGCGGGCCGTAGTTTCCCCATCACTGGGCTATACTTCCACAAGAACGATTAGCTGTAACATTGTGCTTTCTGGCAATCCCATAATCCTGTATACCCCCTTTTTACATCACCGACATCCATATCACACTACGTACATCCATCATTATATATTAAACCCATTCCATTAGCGCTTGCACAGCTGCATAATGACATTAACTTACTGCAAACAACTCATCTCCCACTTCCCCAGACTCCTCCTTGGGTCATTACCATTCCTCAGCTCAACACATCACTTACACGATACGACAAACACATATCACCAAGGGAACTCATAATGAAAGCTTTTAATAACATCATACTAACAAATAAATTCGATCTAGTTCTATATACTGATGCCTCAAAAAATGAAACAGGAGTAGGCTGCTCTGTTACTACGACCCATTCTCATATTAACTCCTCCCTTATCCCTCTTTTATGCAGCGTTCATACTGGCGAATTATTTAGCATACGTCAAGCCCTCAAACATATCACTTCAACAAATAAGCATGTAGCTATATGCACAGACTCACTAGCCTCAATCCAGACTATCCAAAATATATTTACCCAACACCCAATTGCCCAAAATATCCAAGATACTTACCACCAGCTTAACACTTCCCAAAATATATCAGTTACTATAATTTGGCTACCATCACACATTGGTATAGCTGGCAATGAACTCGCAGATCATTACGCCAAAATTGCCTCAACATCCACTGAAATTACTGACAATATCCAAATATGTAACGACTTGAAGGCACACATCAAAAAACGAACGAAAATTATATGGCAACAGCACTGGGACCCAAACCGTTCATTTTTACACGAAATACAACCGCCAATCAATAGCCATCTTCCTGCTCCTACAGTACTTTCAAGGCGAGATCTAGTCATAATAAGGAGACTACGCATCGGACATTCTAAGTTAACGCATGGATACCTAATGACATCCAGCAACCGAACCTATTGTCAAGTCTGTAAAACGCATTTGACAATAAAACACATTTTGACTGAATGTCACCAATTCTCAGCCAGGAGACAACATCATCACCTCTCATCAAGCCTACGATATATGCTAAATAATCCTGGGCAAATCAACAACCTACTACAATTTCTCAAAGATGTGCAGCTTTACAGCAAAATTTAATCAAACCTTCATATATATATATATATGTATATAATCTTATTGTTCTTTATATAGCAATGTAATCGTTTTTGTGTAAGTGGCCATACTAGCCGAGCACGTTAATTTTTAATAAAAAAAAATATATATATATATATTACTTATAAGATGTTCTAAAATATTTTGTGCGCAGGTGGTATTCAAATCCCTAAATTTACAAGCCATATGTTCTCCAAATACATCGAATTTGTCTCGCTGTCGTTTATTTTGTATGTCTTGAATTATTTTATATGCCTCTTCTTTTCGAGCGTTATCATCGATTTTTCTTTTAAGTGTTTGTGTGACACGTCTAGTTTTATTAGGGTGTTTAAATTCATCAAGATTTGTGCTGTTCGGATTTTCCACGGTTTCCTTACGAGGCTCATGAGAGGCTTTGTTAGATACCGAAGGCTCCTGACAAGCAGCGTTAGATGTTGATGGCTTTTGAGAACCATCGTGAGACAAGTCTTCCATGCCTTGGTTGCCATTTGCTACATCTTGAAATTCTTGGGTCTCATTTCCACATTCATCACAGTCTGTTACTTGTGAATAATCTAAGTCAGTTTCGGAGGAAGAGTCATTAAGGTCATCTTGAAAAGAAAAATACATTGTATAAAATGTAATTACAGTGATCTACATTTTTAGCATAAGTAATGGATATCTTTGTATTTCAGATGCCTAAAACTTCTCAAGAATGGGAAACAATTGCTAATGGTTTCAGTGTTCTTTGGAATTTTCCAAAATGTGTAGGCGTCATGGATGGCAAGCATATTGCAATACAAGCACCAAAAAACAGTGGAAGTGATTTCTTCAATTACAAATCGTTTTTAGCATCGTTCTGTTCGGCGTAATGGATGCTAATTACCGATTTTTGTATTTTCATGTAGGCTCCCAAGGGAGAATATCTGATGGAGGATTTTTCGAAAATACATTATTCAAAAAACTATTATCTCGCTGCAAACTCAACCTTCCAGAATATAGCGCTTTACCAGGACGTGAGAAATTAGTCCCTCACGTATTTTTAGGGGATGAAGCCTTCCCATTATCACCAAATATACTGAAACCCTACCCTAGGGCTCAGGACAAAGGGTCTCCCAAAAGGATATCTAATTACCGTCTCAGTAGAGCGAGAAGAATATCAGAAAATGTTTTTGGATTGTTATCTTTGATTTTTAGAATATTTAGAAAACCATTACTTTTAGAACCAGAAACTGCAGAAGTTGTTGTTATGGCCTGCATTTACTTGCATAATTTTTCACGGAATAGTTCAGGATCTAAACATTCCTACAATCCCCCAGGTACATATGACGGTGAAGATAAAGATACAGGACGTGTTTTAGAAGGATCGTGGAGAAGAGAAACTCAGAGTAATACGTTTACTCCATACAAAAAAGTTGCACGAAATGCAGCAACTGAAGCAAAAGATATTAGGCAAGAGTTTGCTGATTTTTTCGCTACACCTTTGGGGATGGTGCCGTGGCAGAATAATTTTTGAATTATAATTCATGTATAACTGGAAATTGCCCATTTATTTGTTTGAATAATTAATAATAGAAAAGTTAATATCTAAAAACATTGTGTGTTTACTTACCACGTTCTCGGCTTCACTTTCCTTGCATGGGCTGACTTTGTTTTTGTCTCGAAGAAATACTAATGCATCGTAGGCAAACCACTTGGAATGTAAGTGAGCGCCTGCTCCAGATTTTTTCATGCTGCGATATTTTTTTCGCTCTCTATAAAACTGAGCCACCAAGTTACGGATTTTTCTTTTTGCCTCTTCCTGAGATAAGCACCCTACAGCTGAACAAACTGCATTCCATGCATCATTTTTTGATTCTCTGCATTTATATTTAACATTTTTAGGATTCCAAATACATGGATGTTGTCTATAATTGTCAATTAAATTTAAACAATTCTCCGAAGTCCACTTAAACGCCATCACGAAAACCTAAAAATTCACGCACATGCACTTTTTATAATAAAATACTAAACAGAACACTGAGACGCGGCGGTCTGTCTACTGTCTAGTCACTCAATTTGCAACAGGTCTCAACTCGCAACAATCCGTCAACATCGAAGCAATGTTTCACTTTGTGTTATATCATCCTTTGATCTTTACCGCTAAAAACGGATTTATGCAACATACTACAACTTATGTTGAATCGCAACACCAACTTTATGCAACGCAACACAACATAGTCCAACAGGTATAAACATTTTATGTTGTAACAAGTTTTTGTTGTATTATGTTGGAAAATGTTGCTCCAGTGTGGACGCGCCTTTACATACCTTGATTGAGAACAAGCTTCGGAACAGCTTTCCACTTTAAGCCTCTACGGCAGGGATGCACAGACTTATAGGGAACAGGGGCCACTCGGGAAAAATATAAGCCAAGGACGGGCCACTACAAATTATTAACACAAAAATAAAACAACCTTCAAAAATGTTTGTTGTAATAATTATGTAATCATTACAATGTAATATTTCATGTTTTATTATTTTGATGCATGACATTGCATTGAACTAACAAGTTTTTTCATATTTGGCTCTACATTACTTGTAGCCACACGTATAATTGCTTCCAAATTTTCATTTGCCAGACGGTTTTTCGTTTTGTCAAGTTTCATCACTGATAACGTTTGTTCACAAGTATACGTCGATCCAAATAAACTTGCGCATTTCAATGCATTTATTCGCAACTCTTTATAAGCGTTTTTATCAACGCAACGGTAGAAGTTGAGTAAATTACCTTCATTAAATTTGCTTCTTAAATTATCATCATTTTGCATGTCTATTAATTCCAGCTGCATTGATTCCGGCGCATTTTCGGGTGAAATGTTGAAAGGATTGCTGAAAATGTCCAATAGCGGTTAAACTTTTTTGAAGTCTACAAAACGATTTTCAAAAGCTTGTATCAAAATTTCAATTTTTTCAACATAAGCAAAATTGACGTCAGTTTTATTGAACTTCTCCATATTTTTTTGTAGTTCGGAAAATGGCCGTAATTGGCTGAATTGATTTGTGTCCTGAAAAGACTCAATTTGCATTGAATGGACGAAACATGAGATTATATCTGCGAAATCAATTTATCTTTGCCTTGGAGTCGCGTATTTAAGACATTCAAGTGATTTGTGATGTCTACAAGAATCGCTAAGTCACACATCCAATCAGGGTTGTCGAGTTCGGGGACGTCGTTTTTCTTCTCCGCCAGAAATAGTTGGATTTCTTCAATCAAGTTAAGAAATCGCTGTAGTGTCAACCCACGACTTAGCCACCTTACTTCAGTGTAAAATAGGAGATCACCAAATTCGCTTTCAATATCCTCGAGAAATTGTTTGAATTGTCGGTGATTGAAACCTCGTGATTTTATACCACAACTTTCATAACATTTTCAAATCCCAATAATTTTGATGTATAATACAATGAAACTGCATTAATTCCTTGGTATTTATGTTTTTAGTTTGTAAATATGTTTTTAACAGAGTTACTATCCCAGATGTACTTCCAACCATTGAAGGTGCTCCGTCAGTTGTAATTCCAGATATTTTCGTTGAATCCGAATCCATTATAGAACATTTTTCTAGAAGAGCTTTGAGCATGTCACTTCCTCTGGTTTGTCTTGTCAAAGAACTCATACCAATCCGTTCTTCACTCACTTCAAAATTTTGGGTAACACCCCGTAAAAATATTAATAGTTGAGCAGTTGAACTTATATCTGTAGATTCGTCGAGCGCTACAGAAAAATACTCAAAAATTCTCGATTTCGTATCTAATTGCTCTTCTATATTATCTGCTAATGCGGTAATTCTTTTTTGAACAGTCATCCGATTTAACTGAATTTTTTCAAACTTCTTCACATTTTCCGGACAATTTTTTTTGCGGCGATATCCAAACATTGCTTAACTCACCATCTTTAAAAGGCCGACAAGTTTTCGCTATTATTCGAGATATTTCAAAGCTAACTTCAGTGGCTGTTTCAGCATCTTGAATTGGTTTTGTAAACATAGCTTGCTGGCCTATTGGTTCCCGTTGTAAAGTGGAAATTCTTTGCGTTCGATTTTCGCAGGTTAATTTGGTAAAAGTAAGATGCTGGGTTTCATAGTGCCTTTTCACATTATATTCCTTCGGAATAGAAAAACTACTCTTGCATATTAAACAGGCAATTTTGTTACGCAATTAAATGAAAAAGTATTGTTCGGTCCAAATATCACGAAACTGTCGATTTTCATCTTCAACCTTACGACTACGTTTCTTACTGGGTCCTGGTTTATCCATATCAAAATTAATATTATATTGTTACAGTCGGTAAAAGCCAAGTTCAAACGACGAAATATTTACTCGTCACAGATTACAGTTCTCAAACAGTATAACGTTCGCTTAAGCCTTGGTTTTTAAGAACGTTCCGTCGCGAAATTTGCCGACGGAATGCGTTCGCGAATTCCGTTCGCGAAGTTCGTAGACACCGTGTTTTTTTAAGACAGATTGACCGTTCAATTTGACGGAAATGATCAATGTCAGTACGCAAATCAGTAGTTTACAATCTTTGCTATGGAGGGTTTTCTATAGCTTTTATTAGAGGAAAAATTTGCTGATGAAGAAGACGAGTTGCTGCTGGAGCTATTGAAAAATGAAAAATCGGATAACATTTTTAAAACAAGAAAATCAGAAGAAGCCTATGAAGTACTAATTAAGCGACATTTATTAAAAAATGAAGAAAAATTTCGAGAATATTTTCGATTGACGCCAGTTTTATTTGATGAAGTTATAAGTTATATTAGAAATGATAGAGGAAACGAAACCTTGCAATAGGCACACAAAACCAATTACACCAGAAGAAAAACTAAGTATAACTTTAAGGTAAGTTAGTTTAATAATGACTATAGAATAAGTAAAATTAACCAAAAATATTTTTCAATTAACAACAAGATTAACACAACACGCAAAATAGAAAATGAAATAAATCTTTGTCAAAAAAGGTTCCGTAATAACTACTTTAATATGGCGAATTCTGCTAATGTAATTGTATCTTCGATTGTATCACCTATTGGAGGTTGTGCCTTCACTGGAAAATTGCCGTATGTTTGATCATGGTAGGGTGTATTACTGCTGTCGTCGATCGCGATGGAACTGGGTGAATGTGGTATGGTCCCAGTCGGTGATGTAATTGTGCTACCAGAAGAATGTATGGAGTACGTTGGTGAAGATGACTGTAGAAAGCTGATCTCTGTTGGTGCTGTCCATACATTAGAGACTTAAGAAGCGGCATTTTTTCCCTCTTGTTCTGTCACTAATTGCAACTCTAATTCTCCAACAAGGTTACAAATATTATTTCTTGCATGTAACATTAGCCTTGGTGGAAATTTTTTAACAATAGCAGCCATGCTTTGAAAAAACAGGTTCATAGGATGCGAAGACTCTGATTGAGAACTATAATCTTTTTTCATGTTGCGAAGTAGGTCTAATCTCTCCTTTCTCCCTTTCTGAATTTCTTTCAGTATCTCTCGTTTAGGAGTTAACTTCTCAATCTGATCTTGATAATCAGAATCATCTTCGTCTTGAGACTCCAGATTCTGCTGCTTTTGTTGACAGTCAACTTGAAAATCTAGTGGCATCTGTTCATCGTGATCCATTATTTCTTCAATACTATCATCGCGTTCAGTTAAGGGATTCTCAATGCCTTGTGATTCTTGTTCTCTTTCATCATCCGTTGTTTTTTGTTTCTTTGTCGGCACATTCGTTTTGGTTCTGAAACAATAAGAGCAAATTATTATAAACCTGACAAAATTACAAAATTTGAATGACCTACCGTCCACAAATTAACCTTCCAGAAATTGCAAACTATCATATCTATTTCCACTTCCAGATCCAGCAGCTGATCCTGTTCCTTTTTTTCCTTCCCTCCTCTGTCGTTGATAATAGTCGCGTATGTGTTTCCACTTAATCTTACAATCTGAAACTGAAATAAAATCTTTATTTTCTTTTCAGATTCCTTGCTACTGGAGAATCATATAGATCTCTGGCTTTTCAGTTCAGAAGTAACCATAGCTGGATAAGTGTGATTGTTAAGGAAGTTCTTCAGAGTATTTGCCGTAATATGAAAAATGTTTATTTACCTCGACCTACAGAAGAACGCTTTAAAGACATTGCAAAAGGATTCTACATTCGCTGGAATTACCCCAACTGCTGTGGGGCTATCGACGGCAAACATATTCGCATAAAGTGTCCAAGTAATACAGGGTCTCTTTTTCTTAATTATAAGACATTTTATTCAATTGTACTTTTGGCCGTTGTTGATGCTAATTACAAATATGTCGCTGTTGATATTGGTTCATATGGTCGAGAAGGAGACGCTGGGATTTTTAGCAAATCTAACCTAGGTCAACAAATCACTAATTCTGAATTTCACATACCTCCCGAATCTTCCATACTTCATACTAATGTTATCCAGCCTCATGTTATTGTAGGAGATGAAGCATTTGCTCTTACTCAAACTATCATGAAGCCCTATCCCAAAAATCAGTCTAATACTGATTCCGCAAAAGCCATATATAATTATCGGCATAGCAGAGCCAGACGAACAACTGAAAATACATTCGGAATAATGTGTCAATATTTCCGAATATTTTTTAATCCAATTGCCATTCACCCTGAAACAACCGATCTGTTAATATTATCAGCATGCATTTTACATAATATGTTGAGAAATTCCAAAACACCTTATCCAGGTGAAAACAATGATGAATGGTAATCCTGTACTGCCAACAAACAACTTAGTTCCATTAACCCTGCAGTACTCGCGCGGTATACACACGTATCCCATTAGAACCTAATATGCGCCTGCTCGGTAGTGGGGACACTGACGCTCGCCTCCTTCTAGGTAATCCTACTCAGTAGTATGTTCCTATAGGTTCTTTTTAGAGGGATACGAGTGTATCCCACTCGACCGCCTAACTTAGGATTTTGTTGGTTGTATTTTGTAAGTTATTTGTTGATTTTTCCTATTTATTTCTTTTATCATTCAGTGTATTTTAGCTCCTTGATCATAACAAGCAAGGATCCTAAAAAATGGATGGAATGGCTTAGAGAAATCGAAGAGGAAGAAGAGGTATTAGGAAAAATTGATCCTGACAAAGATGAAAGTGACCACTGTGAAAGAAGTGATCATAACTCGGAGTCTGAAGAAGATGCTAATGTAGAAGACGAAACTGATGAACATACTCCAAATTATGATGATGGAAATCCATATTATTTAGGAAAAGATAAGGTAACCCAATGGAAAAAAATATGTCCACCTAAAACCAGAACGAAAGTACATAATATGTTTGACAGGAAACCAGGCCCAGTAAATAATGCTGCAAATGCGAAGACCATTTTAGAATGTTCCGAAATATTTTTTACTGAGAATATTATTCAAGCCGTGACTCAGTCAACAAATATTTATATAGATAGCATAAAAGAAAAATATCAACGCGATAGAGATGCAAAATCGAATGATATCTGTGAAATCAGGGCACTGTTAGGAATGTTATACATGTTAGGAATTTGTAAGTCCGGTAGGCAGAATGTAGCGGATTTCTGGAGAACAGATGGTACTGGCATGGATGTTATTTATTGCACAATGTCTTATAACCGATTTAGATTTCTATTACGTGGTCTGAGATTTGAGGATAAAACTACTCGCGAAGAAAGAAGACGAACTGACAAACTATCTGTTATAAGACATGTTTTCGAAATGTTTGTAGAAAACTGTAAGAAGTCTGTGGTTCCTGGACCTGAATTAACTGTTGATAAACAGCTTCTTGCGTTTAGAGGTCGATGCCCTTTTAGGCAATATATACCTTCAAAACCTGCCAAGTATGGCATTCAAGTATTTGCCTTGGTTGATTCAAGTAGCATGTACACGCTGAACCTTGAAATTTATGCTGGAACGCAACCAGAGGGTCCATTTCGTATGTCAAATAGTCTAGGTGACGTCGTAAAACGTCTTGTAGAATTTCTTAGGGACACATATCGTAACATAATTATGGACAATTGGTTTTCTAGTTTTCAGCTGGCAATTGATCTGAAGTATGATCTAAAACTCACTATGTTGGGAATTCTAAGAAAAAATAAGAGAGAAATACCAATCGAACTAGTAAATGTAGCAAATAGACCAAAAGTTGTCAATTTGCATTTCACAAGGACTGCACTTTAGTTTCCCACGTTCCTAAAAAGAAAAAGAACGTTTTACTTTTGTCCACAACCCACGCAGACGACAAAATTGACCCAGAAACAGAAAAACCAATAATGATAATAGATTACAATAATACCAAATATGGAGTTTGTAACGGTAAATGGCTGTAACCTGAAAGGGCACCAGCTCGAAGGGTTTCCGGCTAGAGACTCCTCTCAAGGGTGATTCGACCCCAAGTTTATGCTGCACAAGTGTTACAGGAAGGTTGTAAAAGTTGAGGGCGCCACTACCTTTTTGACGATAAAAAGGACTAAGAAAACTAAGGCGGAAAAGGTAGAAACGCCTTGTAAAATTTGAATAAAAGTTACTGAAAATTCCCCCTGGCGATATCTCCCTCAACTTTTATAGTTGAGGATTTATAATAAAATAAAAAAAGAATTAATAACAATTTTTTAATTTATTCTGCCACAGGAAATGAATAGAGGAATTTGTACTTTTATAGGTACTTAGCTTAGATGAAGTGGTTTCCTGAAGAAGATAGGTAGTCAGGTCTTGATCTGAACTGATGTGTCCTGGTCTAGGGCGGTATTTTGATCTAGGTCTTGGGGTTATATCCTTGGGTTATATCCTTGGGGTTATATCCTTGGGGTTATATCCTCGGGTTATATCCTTGGGGCTGTGCTTCCTAGAAGTACAGGTGGATCAGGGATTTATTTAACTTGAATGTAATGGCACATTATGTTGGTCAGCTTTTCAGGTTAAAGAAAAGGAAGGCAGTTATTTGAAAGTCAAAAAAATTGATTTAATTTACTGAATGCTTTCCAACATTATATGTCCCATGTTAAAACAGTAAAAATAGCAATTATCGGCTAAATTGAAAAAATATACTAATGATCCGAAAGAAACTAATCATAGCAAAAGTTATTGAGTTATATGAAAAAATATCGTGCTTAGGAAATATATGAAACCGGCACTGGCGTCACGAAAGAATATTTTATAGGTTAACAGATTATAAAAATGTTATTTTATTATTAAGAGAGTTATTTCGCAACTGAAAAAGCTTGAAAATGTTTGTATAAAAGTAAAACAGTGAATTATAAAAGAATATTTGGTTTAAAACTACTATATTAGTATAAAAGAACAGTTTATGACCACGTGTTGAATTTAATTTCGTCTATCTCTGTAAAAAAATAAAGAATGCATACAAAAACTATATCAGACAGTACTTTAGAAGAAGCTTATTAATTTTAAATTATGATTTTGAACATACCACAGCAAAATTCCTAAGATACTTAAAGATATGAAAGATAACGAAAGGTGGTCTTTCCCCTTAGGCAGTCGATAACGGAAAGGGGTGTCTCTCGTGGCGTTGGAAAAAATGGAAGCGTCCGTTGGCAGACGTCAATTGTTTTATGGTCAGGGTTGAAGAATTTGGGATCACAGAACTATAATTGGAAGTGGCTAGAAACGACGAGCGCTAATTAAAAGGATTTATTCTGTAAAATCGAAACAGGTCGATAGACATTTTACAAGTTGATGTCGTAGATCAGATGTGTGCTAGTTATAGCGTTGCAAGAAACAGCAGGAGATGGCCGCTTACTGTTTTTTTTAACATGTTGAATATATGTGGTATAAATGCACCAATACTGTATAAGATAAACAATGGTGATATTCCAATTGCACGTCGTGAATTTTTACGCACACTAGCACTAGATTTGCTCAAACCAAAAGTAAATAGAAGATATTGTCTGCAGTCAATTTCCAGGCAGCTCAAGCAAAAGTGCAGACTTATTCTTGGCACTGAAGAACCATCAACTTCGGCTGACAATGCCGATGAACCACATCAGAAAAAAACAAAAAGTGGAAATGGGCGATGCTATTTATGTCCACGGAAAAAGGATAAGCGTACCAGAAACTTCTGTTCTGTGTGTAACAAGTGGACTGATTTTTATTGTTCCTAAAATTCAAATTTTTTTTCTCTTAGATCCTATTCTATCTTCATTTTTGTGTTTACTAAGTTTTCGTTATATAGTTATGAGTATATTATTATGATTTCATAACTTTGTCTAACAAAATAATACTATGTTCCTTTAAATTTTATAGGGATACAAGTGTATCTCATGCGACCGTTTACGCAAGAAAACGTCGCGCGAGTACCGCAGGGTTAAACCCAACTGTTGAAAGACGACCAACATTTTTAGCCTATCAGGTACGAGAAACATTTAAAGATTATTTTAATAGCCGAAAGGGGTCTGTTTCCTGGCAAGAAAAACATATTAATCGCACGCAGTAACATGTAGGGATCTATTTTTCTTTGTATATTAAATAAATATAGTAAAATTTCCACTTCGCCGTCTTAACTTTTTTAAAGCAACTTAATGTATGCATGGTATTTCAAAAAACATTTGCCAACCTCATATGAAGTACTTGAATAATAGTAGATGAGCAACACGGGTTCTGGGCCATCAGGACCTGCATCAGGGGGCTATGAAAATTGAAAATAGTGTTGGGTAGTAGAATGAGCTGCGGGGTGTATGGGGGGGGAAGGGGTACGCTGGGAACGCTACTGCGTTGTGTGACGCATGAATCGTGCGCCGTGACGTACGAATCATGCGCCAAAAGGACATTAGCGGAGTATTTTTTGTAGAGTTATTGTTGTATTTGACTGCGCGGCGCCGGACCTGATTTTTGTTTTATTTAATAAATACTTAATATTCTGAAGTTGTTGTCCAGCCATCAAAGATAAAATTTGAGGCCTCATTAAGGATTCCATTAATAACGCCGACAAGATTGTAATACCGGCATAGATAATTTTAGAATGTGAGGTCAACTGACCTCTCTCTCTCATTCTCATTTGTTATTGACTGACAAGTTGTTGTTGGCAAATTGCGTGATAACCCTGATCATTAATGATCTCACCCGAGACGTTCAAGAATGTTCTTTGTTGGAAGTGACGCCGTTCAAACGCACCCCACTCACCTACGTGTGAAAACTATTTTATTTCAGAAGAACAAATCTGGAGTTTTCAAGAAATTTAAACAGTATACCTAATTCTATGAAACAGTGTGTTTCACACTATGAAGCTAACAACAACTAAATCGAAGCGACGACGGATTCCACCTACAAAATGACTCAATTAATGTCGTTTTATTATCTTGACAGCAATTGAAAACAATATCTTGTATGTGAACAATCCCAATAATGTAAAAAATATGGCTGTACGCTTAAATAATTTGAAAGCTGAGTGTAACCGAACAGAATGGACTTTGATGAACCATAAAGTAGTGAATGATGGAGGAGCTGTCAGTATTCTCCAAGACAATTCTTCCATTGGGCCAATATCCACCATTCAATGATAGTCTGATACTTTGAACATCATCATTGTCAAACAAAGTAGGATCGGTTTTGCTCGTTTATTTGTTTGAAAGAACACAATGACATAACGAGGTCTTTCGAATGATGTTGTTATTTTAACAGCCAAAACCTCTCGTCTTGCACCTGTAGTGATTGCAGGTAATTCATGTAGCTCCCACTTTCCTAATGGGATAACTATTGGCTGATCTTTTTGAATATATTTCATAAGTTCCAATTTAATGTCGTCATTAGGATATATATGCTTTATTTTCAGCTCAACGCTAGTAATTGTAATTGTAGCAGTTGTATTAGTTAATGTGCCGCCAACAGTTTTTTCAAATATATTTAGGCAATCATTGTCATTTCGAGCTCGTACCAGTTGTATTGTTTGACGTCCACATGTTATCATCGGATAATCATTAAAAATGTTGAAAATATGTTTGAGTGGAATTTGTAGGCTAAATGACTTATCAATGTCATTTAAAATAGGATCTTTGGGATAATTCCAGCCAGCCCCTAGTAGAAATTGATCTTGGCGCAATATTGGAC
This sequence comes from Lochmaea crataegi, assembly GCA_947563755.1. Taxonomy (NCBI): domain Eukaryota; kingdom Metazoa; phylum Arthropoda; class Insecta; order Coleoptera; family Chrysomelidae; genus Lochmaea; species Lochmaea crataegi. The sequence goes on from OX387429.1 coordinate 41,724,960, forward strand.
AGATGTTGGAACCAATATTCGACAATATTGGAAATAGAAAAAAATGTTAACATTTTCCAATATACGACCAATATTGGCGCAATATTGCACAATATTGCGCCAATATATAGCCAACTATAGGTTACTTTGGAAAGCAATATTGCCCCAATATTGCTTTTCCAATGTAACCTAAAGTTGGCATGCAATATTTGGCCAATATTGGCGCAATATTGGTTGCCACGATGGGTTACAATGGCGTGCCAATATTGGGGCTATATAGCACCAATATTAGTAGTCAATTTAGGGTTACCACTGTCACACATTGGAAGCGAATATTGCGCCAATGTATGGGAAATAATGTAACGCTTTTGGCGAGTACTTAACCCTTTACTGCGCAATTTTTTTAATAATCATGAAAAAAATATATATTATAGAAAATTTAGTACATAATTCGGAAAAAATGGTAAAAAAATCTATTTTTGTAATTCTATTTATTTTTAAATTTTTTTTATAATGATGCACTTATGCACCATTTTACTTAAGAAGTCTATGTTCAGTTACCGTCAAAATACAAAATGTTGCATAAATGCTACATGATACCATTCATCGATTATCTTTAGAATAATACATTTATTGATGAAATTCTTTAAAACAATTCTTTTTTGCATTAAAACATAGAGATGCATTTCATTTCTTGCACGTAACACAAGTATAGCCTTTACATTTTGGCAGTTTACACCGTAGACGTTTGGAATTCCAAATTGGCCAATGTCCAAACTGGTCTTGGCGTACACCTTGAGGAGGAATATAGGAAGCTGGATATCGTCGTTTTCTATTTTGTAAGTCCTGTTCAAGATTAAACTTTCGTCCTCGTTTCTTGGTAACTGCTAAGCCTGCCAACCCTAGGTCCATAGCAACTTCTACACGAAAATTTGCTAAAGTTCGCAACTTTGATGTCCTTTTTTGTTGAACATGTACGCGCTTGTAAAGTAACCAAGCATTTACTACTGACACATCTATAAGGTGGTAAAACATTCGAAAATACCACTTCTTTGATTTTATCGTAATTTTATGTCTGCCAATCAGACTGTCGGTAAGGTCTACCCCACCCATGTGACGATTGTATTCCTTTACCAATTTCGGACAATCTACTGTGATCTTTTTCTGTTGCGTTTTATCAAATCGTTGGACCTGTTGTCCTGGTAATACTCCACAATAGTTTGACAGAAGAGTGCCGACTTTGTTATCTTTCCAGACGACAGATGTTGTATCAATAGTGTCCATTGTAGTTATGTACTCACTCATAGTCCCTCTTGGTGATTTTTCAATTTCTGGTAATTTACAATTTGGAAGTCGGTTTCTACGAACTGTGCCTAAAGCTTGATTACTTTTTTGACCCAGATGTACCATAAGAGGAAGTGTGGTGTAATAATTGTCGAAGTAGACTCTATGGTTAACTTTTTCAGGTAAATTTCGAAGCAACCTTGTAACAACATTAGCGCTGGCACCCAAAATTAATTGTGTACCTGCCTTATTCTCATCGGTATTGTTTTGGCCAGTATAAACTTCAAAATTATACGTATAACCTGAGACTCCCGACAGTACAAAAAACTTATAGCCCCATTTATGGGGTTTAGCAGGCATATATTGCTTCAAATAACTTCTTGCTTTAGTTGAACAGATTTGTTCATCCACTGATAAGTCACGTTCATATGGCACAGTTTGGAATCGCTCCAATAAGTGGTTGATAACTGGACGCAATTTATACAACCGATCATGATTTGCATCATTGCGAGTTGTCATGTTTGTATTGTCATTGAAATGTAATACTTAACGTATTTTTTCGAAATGTTTTTGAGACATCATTTGCTTGATACTTTCTATACCAATTGACTTCGACCAATAGCTCCGAATACTTGGAAGATGTATGACGGACATCAATATGCAAACACCTATGTATTTCTTTATGTCCGTTGAAGTCAAATTATCTGGATGGCCTGGTGAGATTTGAGCCGAGAATAAATTGGACTGTTCTGTTATGTGAGCATACAACTTATCTGTAAAGAAATGTTTGAAGAAGTCAGATGGTGTAAGCATTTCCAAGAAGGCATCTGGGAGTCGTGAATCACCTCGAAATTCTATAACATTTTCCGGTATTTGTAAATTGACTTTTCTCCACTTTACATTCGCGTATTTTTCTTTTAATATTTGAAGGTCGTTTTTGAATTTCATCTTTTTCTTGGAAGGCTGAGGTTCCTCTACTAAATTTGTGTCCTTCATTTGGTTTCTGCCTCTCCGTAGTCGTTTCTGTTTAGTTGGTGGAATAATTTTATCAGCCTTTGTTTTATTTAGCCCTGCATAATGATTCTCATTTTGAACAGGATCATGTTCTTCAATACTTTTTGTTGCTGGATTTTCTTGACGAATTTGAAGAAAATTTTCTTCTTGAAATGAAGTCGATGGTGCATTAGTTGTGTCCATCAAAATTTCGAATTCATTTTGAATTTGGGAGTCAATGCCTGATGTAGATGGTAAATTATCTCCATCTTTTGGTGTCATAATTTCGACTTCTTCGTTGGCGAAGTATATAGGAATATTGTCAATATCAAACAGTTCGTTAGAGTCATCGAGCAGTTCATTATCAGACATAGTTTCAATATCGAGGGGAACATTGTTACCTTCTAAAAGGGCATCTTCTTCATCTGAACCTAGCTGAAAGTCATCCTCACTTTCCGATAAATTGGCAATTGCATCCTCTAATTCGTGCTGAGTCAGTGGCCTATGTTTCCCCGACTTTTTCGAAGAAGACATTGTACCTGAAAAATAATAATTATTGTTTACTTCCATGTTGCATATGTGCATCATTCTGTTTGTTATGTCTATTTGTGTATATAGTCAATCGGCAAAATGGTGTATATGTGCACCATAAATAAAAAACAATTTTACAGATTTATTACAGTTCGGTAATTAGAAATTAATTGCAAATGAAATAAATAAATATATTCCTTACCTGATAATAAATTTTTCCACTCAAAATATTATAAATTTCAATGGTTTCACTGCAATTCAAACCATGATTTAACACGTGTTTACGCAGAACCTCTCTTGCTGGTGACTGAGAGAGAATGGCGGCTAAAAATAATTTGCATTGCTGACACCGCTTGAAATAATGTATACGATATGTTGCAAGTATGCTCCAAAGCATCTATCGTTATTTTAAACTCTCAATAGATTTTTAAATGCGAAATTTATTTGATGTTGCAATTATTCATCAAAATGCAGTAAAGGGTTGAAAGTTCATAATGAAGAGCACAAATTTTCAGGGGATTCTATTTTGGACATTTCCAACATGATTTTGAGTCGGGAGCAAAAATAAAAAAGTAACTTTCTAAGAAAAGCACCCTAATATACATAATATATGTACTATCAATGAATGGGCAGAATCTGCATATAATTCACATAAAGGGAAAAATAACTAACTAAATAACACTTATTTAGAGTAATGAAAACATCGTAAATTATACAAAAAAAGAGAAACTCAGAAATCCGTAGCAATAAACATAATTGCACAATACGAATTTGACAAGTGAAAATATGTTTAAAGTATTGCTTGTTTGACAAGTGAAAATATGTTTAAAATATAGCTTGTATGATTGGAATAATAAATATCCATACAAAAAATGAAAAATCCGTTTGCAAAAACCTACTACGCAAGTAACACATACATGATGATCCTACAACGCGATAAGAATATTAATAAAAGATATACTTTACATATTATATCCTAATGCACATTACCATACTGCTCAAGTCCCATATTGTGTCACAATTACAAATCTGTATCGTCGCCTTCCATTAGAGTCGACGGTAGCGGTGTATTACTAGTATCTAAAACAATAATTAAAAAACTCATTAGATAATTTGCATAAAATCATGAGAAATTAATTGTTTTAACCGTTACTACGTGAAATATTTTCATAAATATTAAATAAAGTCAATATTTATTGATTTTATTTAATAATTATGAGAATAGTATTCATGGCAGAGACAATGTTGAAGAAAATTGGAAGGTGTAGAGTTCAGAAAAAAAGAGGAAGGGACAATAACAATCATATTGGAATAATAGCTCTCATGCATGTTAAATAGCATATGTTTGGGAATATTTTAAACTGATTGTCGACCCTTTCTCCATTTGCGTGAACTTTATAGGGACTAAACAATATCAAGTAATTTTAAACTTACCACGTTCTTTCGTTGATCTTGTTTTTCTGCCCCCATCACGATCACCAGATGTTGCCAGTACTAACGAAATTCTTTTTAGTATAACAATATCATCTATGTCGTTGTAACGTGTTTTAACAGCTGCCAATATAACCTTGTAGAGCTGTAATTTCGAGAAATTCTTCTTTCCTTTTCTACCGACACCGCCATATTCGAGGCTGAGTTCCTTAGACAACGTTTTTCGTAATATATTGGAAATTAGGTTGTTCATATCTTTTCCTCCAACAAGTGAGACAGAAGCAAGCTAAAACACAACAAAGAAAGAATTCATAATTATTGAAGTAACATCATAATCGAATTCACTTGTATGTATACTCCACAAAATATACTCACCACTTTTTGGAAAAATCCATTATTTTGAAGCTTCAATTCAACATCCTGAAGCTTTTCTTCAGACTGAATGGGTAACATTGAAGCTATTTCAACATCTTCTTGTGAAATATTACTTTTCGCTATAGCTATGTTCGAAGTCGAAAATTGTTCACGCAGACCCCTTAGTTCATATTGAATGCCACCAAGTATTTTTCCCAAGTTATTTAAGGTTATGGCCTGTCTTTCCATTACATTGGATACCTTCTCCACAAAATCTGAAAATAAAATCATTGTTAGCTATTTGTATACCTACAATAACAGTAAAAGTTACTGTTATATTTGTTGTCCGAATTGAGCATTACCATTGAAACAATCAGCTGTTAAACATATATTGCCAGTAGCAAAGGACCCAAATTTCTTCGGAATGTCATCTGCATTTGGTGATAATATGGTGTCGGTAAGTGTTTCGTCCGATTCAATTGACATATCTTCTTCTTGCACATCAGTTACATTGAAAATAATTAGAGTGGCTATAAAAAGAAGTTAGAAATATCAAATCAATTTTTTATTAATTTTTTGTTACTTTTCATTTTGCCGAAAGGAAGAAAAAAGTTGATATGATACTTACATATTGATATATGTGATTGTCTGCAAGTATCCGAGACATTATCTGTAACAGTTAGTGGTTCTAATGGTGTCGGTGTTATCGAAGCTGTTGATTTACTCGACTCTGAGCAGGAACTTATATTATCTACATAATATGATACACAGTCCTTAGCCTCTCTAATGGAAGTGACTGTCCTTTTAAATATTGCTTGATATTCAGTAAAAGAAATGTGAGGTGGCAGTGCTCTGCATTTTTTTTTCAATTCAAAAAGATTAGACTCCGTTTTTAATGCAGGCCAAACATATGAAGTTTTATTACTGTTGTTTGCCCAACAACTTGGTACAAAGTCCACACTGATATCTTTGGTGAAAATAATTACATCCCAACTGTTTCCTTCATCACCCGAGTCATATGATGAATTAAGGTCCAATGATTTCCTTTTGTAAGAATGCCTTGAAAAACAAGAAACCATTAGTTACATAACTAAGACGTACAATTCAATCTGTATACTATTAACAAACAATGCATTATAATATTCACGAACCTGATTATGTAATAAACCCACAGCAAATATGTCATCATCAACAGAAAAAAGTAGGCATTTGGTGAAAACGTCTTGTAAGGTAACAGTGAATTGAAAGGCACTCAAACCATCAACCTTAAATATGTGTATCAAAGAAGATGGTATGGGATGTTCAAAAGCATTTACATTTTTCTGATAAACAGATCCAGACAAAGACACTGAATTATCATTATAACATATTATTTTCCAATCTTCATGACTTTTATAATTCTCAGTATTATGTAAGAATTGTTTACATCCACAGAAGACAAATAAAAATTCTGGAACTGAATTTGTGTTGTGATACCTTTAACAGTATTAATGATTTGAAATGCACTATTGCTATGATGGGTACTGCATTACGGTAAATAATCTTTTTTTTCATAAATTATCTTGCAAGCTTGTTCGAATGGTTTATAGTACCCTCTTATGGATCTCTTAAATTTTCCTAGATAATTTTCAAAAGAAAAGCAGCTTACATCATCCAACCTCATATTAGTATTTATTAATTGTTCAATTAGATGCGTTAGTGAATGTGTGTTGTAAACGGGCTCATGAGATGGGTAGGATGGGTAGCGTTCATGCGACTGTCGTACAAATTTTCTCATCATTTCACTGGCTTTCTTAGCAAGTTGGTCATTATAAGCATTTGCGACTATTCTGCAAGAGCAAAATAAGAGCAAAAAATGTTGATACATCTCTCTGGGCAGCATCCCTTTGAAAATAGCAAAACCAATATAAAGTACAATGGTGCGAAATTCGCTGGCTTTAAATCTATCCAATTCCAATGTCGTTCTTGGACGACGATTAGATTCCTTTGGAAAATATTTTCCTACCTCAACCATTCGACTACTTCTACGTATGAAAGTTTTTTAACGGTTTTTAAAGCAGTCTTACTGCAGTTTGGTAGATCTGGATGGCCATGCTTCTTTAACACCTGAAGAATTCCTGTTAGCTGTTCATGATTAGCTTTTTTGTCATGAAACCAAGTAATCAAATCGCTAAGTAATGAAGGTCGTGCGTTTTCATCTGCAACATTTTCCTCGATAATGTTGCAAAATGTATTTGTTGCGCTTTCATCTAACTTTTCCTCAGAAACTTCGTTGCTAAAGGAATTTGTATCAGTATTTAAAATGTCAGATAAATCATTGTTATTTTCTAGACTGTTATCAGAAACATGCAAAGATTCATTAGAAATAGCCGATGAATTGCTGTTACTGTCAGATTGCAAATATTCTGATCTAACATTATTGTTATCAGATGAGCTAACGGTATGCGCAGCTATATCTAAAACATGAAATATTCGAATTGAATGTAAACAGCTGCAAGTACTGGTGGGCAAATAAGAATGGTTCTCAGTTACCATATCTGGTTATTAGGAAACATTATTATATTCAAAAGTTGTAAGAAGCTTAAATCTACACATTTCAAATTTATTTTTATATTTACAATCATCATCATTATTATCTTCAAGTTGTAAAATTGAAGTCATCTTTTTACTTACATCATCAGTCTGCTGTTGATTATTATTATGAGTCTTTGAATATAGAACACACAGGAAGGAGCATAGCGATAAATCATATGCGACCAGAATGGTTGTTGCATATGGCGGACCAATGTTTCCGGTTTTACAGTGGCGTAGGGTTATAAGAAACAAAAAATGTATTTTAATTTATATTAGTTAAAAAACATATAAGCAATATGTAAAGTATAGAATTGCAAAATTGTAAACATTCATATATTTTTAATTAATTACAAAATAAAATGTTAATAGGTTGATCGGACGGGAATAAGGTAAATAATAAACAAAAGCCCAGAAAAACATTTATTGCCCTTTAAATAAAATTAATTTTGTATACATATTTCTAATGCTTTCTTCTTTTATAAAATTTTTACAAATATAATTTATTCTCGTTGTAAGGTAACAGTTGCAAATACATTTAATTATTAATACCTTATGATTTTCTAGAGGAGTTACGTCATGGGCTGCCATACTTTTAAAAACACTTCTACCAATAAAATATTTCAGAACTTTCAATGATACAGCTTCTCTGTTAATTTTTTGTTTACAGTTTTGTTCATTTCTTAAAAATTTTTCGGTTTTTCCACAAATTGACAGAACATCATTACTAGGATAACTAAGACCTCCCCTAGATTTTTGTGTAATCAATGAATTTATGAAGTTGTCCTTATCTCCCCATAACTGAGATACACAGTGCTCACATTGCAATTTTCGCCCCAGTTTAAATGAAACAAAACCTGCAATGTAAGTTATCACTTCCAGGAGTCATAATTAAATAAATAATCATGATCATGTAAAAAATTATTTGCAATCACATCATCCACATCCACTGACCTGTTAACTATCGACTCATTAATTATTTGTTCAGGAGGTTTAGTTTTCGAGCTAACATTCTATATATTGATGTCCTCAAGAGGAATACAATTCCCAGCGCCACCTTCTCTCACTTCGGAATGGATTAAGATTTTTTTATAAGCAGCAATAAATTGTCTGCAGGTGTGGTTGTTATTGTATCCACCTTGAGATCGAATAGTCCCAAAAAATAACTCAGTATGATCTTGATTTAACTTATATGTAGGAATAAATTTTAATTTTCCTTTTACTACATATTCATCATAAATGCCTAATAAAGCTTTGAAGCCCATTAATAAGCCACAAAATCCAGACTTTCTTTGAGAATCCAAAACAAACATACCAGTAGAAAATTTTAAATTATTAATATAAATAGAAAGTTGCCTGAAAAATGATTTAATATTTTCAATATTTTTAGAACAGGCTGCTTGTTTGAAATCAAAATCAGATATTTTGTGTGAATTTAAAATATCAAAATCATTATTCACTATTAATATAAATTCTGCCGTTGGACCACAGTTTCTAAATTCAGGTAATTGTAGTTTATCTTTACAATAAAATAATGCTTCCGATACAGATCCGCTTAACAACTGGGTTGCCAGTTTAACTTTCATTTTCTGCTTTAAAAAGTTGATATGTTGCTTTCTTAGTTTATTTCCAAGATGAAGGCCCTCTTTTTCTTGTAAATTATTTAATTTTTCAAGAAAATTAAAATTAATTATCCCCCATTAGCATCTACAAAATTTTTTTTTCCCCAAAACAATTTCTTATCATTTTTATCATATGAACAGGATCCGGCAATAAAAAGTATTTATCATTTTCAAACAAAAAATCTGCCTTTACATCTAGCTTATTAAATTTACAATTTAATATATTACACATACTAAAATTTGTAGCACACCCATCAAAAGTAATGTCACTGGCAGTAACTCCTGTGTCTTTTATTGATGTTAAAGCCTGTTGGACTAGCGAAGCTTTCTGCTGACTATTTATTCCTGCAATAAAAAAATAACCTATTGGGAGTTTCCATGGTTCATTAATACATACTAGCATGAATACCAGAGCCTCCGTAGCTATTTCCATACAGTCCCCTTGTAATGCACTACCACAATCTACATAACCATAATAATCACTACCAGTATACTCCAAATGTTTTCTTATAGCGACCTCATCAAACACCAGAGAACATATCAACTTTTTATTCGAATTTTCAACTTTTGATTTTAAAAAACTGAAAGCTTCTGCAGTAAAACCAGGCTTTGCATCTACTGAGGAATACCATTTCGCTAAAGTTTTTGGATGAGGTAAGCTATTTTGAAATTTTTGTCGAACATAGTTATATGCTTTAGGTGAAAAAAAGTGTAAGGTAACAGCAAACGATCTAACAGAATGTTCAAATGTTTTCCTCACCCCTTTCTTTTGTGTTTTTTGGAAAAGTCTTTGAATGATATCCTTATTTGCCCCTAAATGTTCTAACATCATATGCTCATGTTCTTCCAACATTAAGTTATTCTTTTTCATCACTGATGTCATTACTCGAAGTGAAGATATGTTTTTTTTCTGTCTGCAAATAATCTTTTGCAACCTACGTATTTCATGGCTTTTCAAAATATCCCTTTTTTCTAACTGACTGATCCTCCTCTTCAACATTTTTTTTCGGGGGGTATTTGGTTCTTTTAAACTTGAATGAGGTAATTCAGAAGGAGGTGAAGGAGTCTGGCGTACAACAGAGGGCCCAGGTGTAATTAATAAATTATTGCCTGGCAAGGTAGGTTCCATACCATGTATGGGTCTTGCAACCAATGGGTTAAACGTCCTCACCTGCAATATAAAGATATTTTAAAGCTTCCTAAATAAAAATGGAAAAAAAGTTGTTTTTTTATGATAATACCTACCAAGATCACTTGAATTCCAGATATAGAAATTACTTACATATTTCAATCGATCCACTTCAATTGTTGGAAGGGCAGTTGGTAATAGCCTCACATTTAGCTTAGATGTTCGATCAAAACAATCTTCAGTGAAATGATGAGAACATAAGACACTGGTACGTTTTGGAACAAATTCTTTTTTCTTCAAAAAATTTATCCACGGCATTCTTCTGTTTGGATTTTTGGGAAAGCTGAAATAATACCTACATATTATGCTCTGCATACTAATATTTATGGTTTCCTCCTATTGATATATTGTAAGTTTACAAATTTCATAAAAATACCAGAAAACCGTAAACTGCAGTTAAATTTCTTATTTGGATGTGTATCATATAAAATCTAAAATAAACTAAGGTCCTCAATGCTACCCTATTCTACGTCAATGGACACGCTGATTGTTATTGTTTAACCTCTAAATATTTTAGATGTCAATGAAAAAGAATGCATTTTTTATTTAGAGCTATTAATGTTATAATCCAAAATTTCTTCATTAAAAAAACTTACCTATGAAAAGTAACACCAGAATTTTTATTTTTGGGTGTCAGGGAACAGCCACAGCATGCACAACTAACCATTTTCTTTAGTCTCTCAAATTTTACCTATATACACAAAAGGTATTGTCAATATTATTTTAAATTAATAACTACACGCACAAAACTACAAAAATTACAAAGCTACACTAATTTAACGTTTTATTTGCATTCAAAACTGCGAAACATCCACGTCGAATACAACAATCACAAAGAACAACCACAATAATGAGTCATAGTTGGTTGATCAAGATGGCCGCTTCCGTCTCATATTCGGTTTCGTGCAGACAGCGCAATGCTCCTTCCTGTGTGTTCTATATTCAAAGTTATGAGTACTATCCAATTTGTATTCGATATTTTTCAAATATTTGGTGATGGGAGTAAACATATCTTCCTGAATGACTTCCCCTTGTTTTAATTGTCTTAGTTTATTTTTTTATTATATTACGTTTAATTATAAGACGTTTTTTCAAATCTTTATTAATCATTATTTATGAACAGTGTAACATGTCTATCGACCTGTTTCGATTTTACAGAATAAATCCTTTTAATTAGCGCTCGTCGTCACTAGCCACATTCAATTATAGTTCTGTGATCCCCCGATCTTCTACCCCGAACGTAAGACAATTGACGCCTGCCAACGGACAACGCCTCGTTAAACACCCCTTTTGTTATCGTATGTCTAAGGAAGCACATCGTCTTTCGCTATCTTTCATATCTTAAGTATCTATCTTATGAATTTTGCTGTGGTAAGTTCAAAATCATAATCTATAATTAATAAGCTTCTTCTAAAGTACTGTCTGATATAATTTTCGTATGCATTCTTTATTTTTTTACAGAGATAGACGAAATTAAATTCAACACGTGGTCATAAACTGTTCTTTTGTACTAATATGGTAGTTTTAAGCCAAATATTCTTTTATAATTCAGTTTTACTTTTATACAAACATTTTCAAGCTTTTTCAGTTGCGAAATAACTCTTTTAATTATAAAATAACATTTTTTATAAATTACCGTTAACCTATAAAATATTCTTTCGCAACGCCAGTGCCGGTCTCATATATTTCCTAAGCACGATATTTTTTCATATAACTAAATAAATAACTTTTTGCTATCATAAGTTTCTTTCGGATCATTAGTATATTTTTTTATTTAGCCGATAATTGCTATTTTTACTGTTTTAACATGGGACATATAATGTTGGAAAGCTTTCAGTAAATTAAATCAATTTTTTGACTTTCAAATAACTGCCTTCCTTTTCTTTAACCTGAAAAGCTGACCAACATAATGTGCCATAACATTCAAGTTCCTACATATCCCTGATCCACTTGTACTTCTAGGTAAGCACAGCCCCTAGGCGAGAATATAAGCCAAGAATATAACCCTAGGAGGATATAGCCGAATATAAACCGGAGAATATAACCCCAAGAATATAGCCAAGGATACCGCCCTAGCTCAAACTACCGCCCTAGAACAGAACTCATCAGTCCGGATCAAGACCTGACTTCTTCTCCAGGAAACCACTTCATCTAAGCTAAGTACCTATAAAAGTACAAATTCCTTTAGTAAATTCCGTTGTTCATTTCCTGTGGCAGAATAAATTGTAAATTTGTTTTTAATTCTTTTTTTATTAAAATCCTCAACTATAAAAGTTGAGGGAGATACCGCCCGGGGTCACTTTTCTTTATTAACTTTTATCTAAATTCTACAAGGCGTTTCTACCTTTTCCGCCTTAGTTTTCTTAGTATTTTTATCGTTAAAAAGGTAGTGGCGCCCTCAATTTTTACAACCCTTCTGTTATCCCTGTGTGACATAAACTTGGGGTCGAATCACCCTTGAGAGGAGTCTCTAGCCGGAGCCCTTCGAGCTGGTGCCCTGTGAGGTACTACTTTTACCGTTACAAATTGGCGCCCATTGTTTTTGTTGCACAGTGTAACAGTTGGGTTGGAAGGATTTTAGTTTTTTTATTTTTGCATATTCTCTTTAAAATTTTTTCTTATCGTTCAATTTAGAATTTTTGCTTCCAACTAACTTTTTTAAAAAAAATTTCACTTTTTCAAGTAACCATCTTGTACCGACCCTGGACGTTTTTTTTAATTTTATCGTAACTACCTGCCTTATTTACAATATATATTTTGGTCTACGATAACGAATATTCTCTGGGTTTATTTTTTTTAAGAGATAACGTAGTGTAGCACAATCTTTTGTTGTTCCGAAACGGAATTTTGTTATTGATTTTTTTAGGAAAGGTGAATTACATCTGATTTGTTTGCAATGTTGCCACGTTTTAAGTAAATTCTTAAGGTGTCTGTTTTCTGATAAGTTGATATATTTTATGTAGCTGCATAGTAAAATTATCTTTTTCAGTTGAATTGTGTCTGGTTACACAAACTGAAATATCTTGCCGTTTGTATCTTGTTCAGTTGAATTGTGTCGAGTTACACAAACTGAAATATCTTATCTTACCTATTGTTAATCAAGTGCAGTGTTGCCAAAGTAACAATTTATCTTTAAACTCTCTTACTTTTTCTTGTCTAATCTTGTTAATATAAAGTGCAGTGTTGCCAAATTAACAATTTACCGTTAACTATAAATATTTTGCAGTTCAGTTTTTTTGACGACAGAGAGATTGTGATGTGCTACAAAAATTTTAATATCAATTTATGATACATTTTTGATCTTGATTAGCTATACATTTATATACTGATAATTTTTATGCAACATTTTCATTACTACGTATGACTTGTTGAAAATATAGTATGGTTTTGTTTATTTTAATTGACATCTATCGGCAATAAATATTTGTTTTTTTCATATCTACAGTCATTCACGTACATACAGTTTCCATATCTATATCTCGTTGCCAGGCATTTATGTTCATTCGGATTTTAGATCCTTTGCTTCCGCTAGTGCTATTTGATTAGTACTGTTGATTTAGATACCGTCTTTTATTCTTTTTCTCTCCTTTTAAATATTTTCAAGATGCAGGCCAATCATTTGAAGTCTTTTGAACTCTCATATGAAATTCAAATTAGAAATATTCCTGTCCCGGATACTGTCGAACAGAAACGTAAAGTTTTAACAGGTCTTCTTGCTAGGGAAAATGCTAATAGAAGTTTTTCGTCCCCAGTCAATTCATATTCTTTTGAGGACGATATAGTGGAAGTTACAGAAACAATCAATGACTTAACAGACATTATCAATCAATTTAGTGGAAATAAACATGAACCAGTATTTTCCAGAATCAATTCAAGACTGACACATTTGACAAGTAGAATTGATAGATTAAATGCCGAAAGTAATGAACAATTACTTACACAACAAGCCTTGACAAATACGCTGATACTTTTAGAAGCTGACCTTGCGACAAAAACAACTCCCACCAACAATAGAACAGAAGACACTTTACCTTCAAACACATTTCCTTCCCCCACTCTTTCTGAAATCCCCCATCAAAAACACGATCCAGTTTACAAATGGAATGTTTCCTTCACTGGTAAAAATGAATCACTTCATTTATTTTTGGAAAAAGTTGAAGTCCTTAGACTTTCTAGAGGAGTTACAGAAAATGAGCTCTTTTTGCAGTCATGTGAACTTTTTAAAGACAATGCCTTCACATGGTATCTTAATAATCGTAGTAAATTTCAATCCTGGAAAGACATTGTTGCCAAATTAAAAGCTGATTTTTTGCCATATAGTTATGAGACTGATTTAGAGTTAGAGATTTCTAATCGCACTATGGGTGCTAACGAACCGGTTGCTGTATACATATCTTCAATGATAGGATTATTCAATCGCTTGTCTAGTGTTGTTGACGAACGTACTCGTGTTGCAAAGATTCGTAGAAACCTTTTACCTTCCTTTATATCGTCATTAGCACTTCATGACCCCCAAACAGTTGACGAACTAACCGAGTTGTGCAAAAGAATTGAGGAATCCCGTGTTTGGTCAGACAGATATAGATCACCATCTTATAATAATCCTAGACTGCTCGAACCAGATTTATCGTGCCTTTATGTTTCCTCCTCGTCGAATCAAAGACAAAGAACTCCCGCAAACGTTTCAGTATTAACTTCATTGGTTTGTTGGAATTGTGACAAAACTGGTCACTCATACTCTCAATGTTTCTCGCCCAAATCTATCTTTTGCTACGGATGTGGTGCAAAAAACACTACAAAACCAAAATGTCGTAAATGCATTCAAAAAAACTCAAGGCAGACTGGTCCACGGAATCTGGCCACTGTGTCCAGTCAAGCACAATCAACTACATCCCAGCCAGAAAACCCCAGAAGACAGAACAGACCTCAAAACAGATCTTCAAACAATCACAACCCCCCAACAAACCAAAACTAACTTTTTCAACTTCTGCTGCTGAATGGCAAAATTATCTTACCTTTGTTAAAGGTTTCCTAGCGTCCAATCATTCTAAAAATACAGACAAACCATTACCTTTACCTATCGAACGAATTACAAATACCGTACCGAACACTAGCAACATCCAGAAAACTGAAGATAATGACAAAAACTTCTCGATTACTGACAATACAACTCCCGTACCTGTCTGTGACATGCCAGTTGCCTTACCTTCAATACAGCCAAGTACTGTTTCAATCTCCAGTAATACTTGTCCCTTATTTGCAAAAAAACCTAATGATAACAGACCTTACCTTACCGTGAAAATTTTAGACCTACCCGTTTTAGCTATGGTCGACACAGGCAGTAACTCTACTGTTCTTGGAAATCAGGGTTTCTCTTTGTTGCATTCCTTACATTTACCTATACAATATGATTCTTATTTAAATATTACCACCGCTGACGGTGTACCTCAACAATATATGGGCTATATTTCCGCACCAATGACAGTGAATGACATTACCAAGACAATCAAAATCTTGATAATACCGTCAATAACTCATAACCTTATCTTAGGAATGGACTTTTTGAGCTTATTCAAAATAGACATGAGTTTTCATGATTTGTCATACTCCTTATTATCTTCCACTTGTGTTATTAACACAATACGATCTGCTTCTACTCTCTCTATTGAAGAAAAAAACAAACTTGAGCAAACTGTAAGCTTATTCTCTTCTCTTGCCCCTTCTGACCGAATTGGTCGAACGAATTTTGTCGAACACGATATCGACACTGGTGATGCAAAACCGATTGCACAACGCCAATATCCTCTATCCCCAGTCATGCAAGGACTTTTAGTAAAAGAAGTCGACGAGATGCTACGATTAAATGTCATACAACCTTCGAACTCCCCTTGGTGTTCACCCCTTTGGGTAGTCCCAAAAAAGTCTGGAGAATGCCGCGTCTGCTTCGATGGCCGAAAGCTAAATAAAGTAACCACTCCTGATTCCTATCCCATGGCTCAAGTAGACGTCATTCTTAGCAAACTCCGAGACGCTAAATTTCTTACCTCCATTGATTTGAAAAAGGCCTTTCTGCAAATACCCCTTACTGAATCTTCTCGTCCCAAAACTGCTTTCGCTGTCTATGGCTTAGGTTTATTTGAATTTACGACCACTCCTTATGGTCTAATTAACGCCCCCAAAACTATGGCACGTCTAATGGACATTGTTATAGACCCTTCTTTAAGGCCCTACTGTTTTTGTTATTTGGATGACATCATTATTGCTACTCTTACCTTCGAACTTCATTTAGAAATACTTAATAAGTTATATCTTCGTCTTAAAGAGGCAAACCTTACCGTAAATTTTCAAAAATGTGAATTCTGTCGAGATTCCCTTAAATTTCTTGGTTTTGTAGTAGACAAAGCTGGTCTTCGAACAGATGAAGACAAAGTTTCCGCTATCCTCAACTACCCTGCTCCCAAAAACACTACCGAAGTCAAAAGACTCATTGGCTTAATTGGCTGGTACCGCCGATTCATCAAAGATTTCTCTACCGTTTGCTCCCCAATAACTGACCTTCTTCATGGCAGAAAAAAAGGACAACCAATTTCTTGGACCCCTGAGGCTGAAAATGCTTTTATCGAAGTCAAAAAACGACTTACTTCTAGCCCCATTCTTGCAAGCCCTGACTTTTCTAAAGAATTCATTATACAGACTGACGCTAGTGACACCGGACTTGGTGCAATCTTATATCAACAATGTGATGGCATCGAACACCCTATCGCATATGCAAGCCGTACATTGAACAAAACCGAAAGAAAGTACAGTACCACTGAAAAAGAACTTTTAGGTGTAATTTTTGGTGTAGAAAAATTTAGAGGTTATGTGGAAGGAACTCATTTCACACTCGAAACTGACCATTCATCCTTACAGTATCTATCAAAACTTTCTAACCCCTCTGGACGTTTAGCTCGTCTTTCACTCAGACTATCGCAGTCTGATTTTGAAATCAAACATAGAAAAGGAACCACTATGGTTGTCGGTGATGCACTTTCCCGTTCATTTCCAGATATTTCAGTGATTGATGTCACTACCTTCAAGCCAGATACTTGGTATACCGCTATGATTGATAAAGTCAATAATAACCCCGAGTCATTCCCCACTTTTAAAGTAGAAAATAATGTCCTCTACAAACATGTCTTCTCCCCAAACCCTATATCTAGTAATTTATCCAATTGGAAAATTGTAGTCCCTACCCCAAACAGGATTGATGTCCTAAGACTTTTCATGACGATCAAACTAGCGCACATCTCGGAATTTCCAAAACCATCGCTCGAATTTCTGAAATCTACTATTGGCCAAAACTTAGAAGCACTGTATCTCGTTATATCAATAAATGTTCCGTTTGCTCTTCCTGCAAAACCCAAAATTTACCTAAAGCCGGTATAATGGGCCAGTATAAAGACATTAATTTCCCTTGGCAATGGATCTCAGCTGACTTAATAGGTCCATACCCCAGATCCAAAAATGGCAATAGATTTGTTCTCGTTATAACAGACTGGTTTACTAAATTTTGTCTCGTCCATCCCATGCAAAATGCCACAGCTGCTGGTATTGTTAAATTTATCGAAAATCAAGTTTTTCTTATTTTTGGAGTCCCACAAATATTTTCCGTCGACAATGGCACAGTCTTTACCTCTTCCCTCTTTAAAAATTTGATGGATCAATATAAAGTACAAAAATTTTCTACAACGCACGCTATCACCCACAAGCTAACCATACCGAACGGACCAATAAAGTTATAGTCACTGCCTTACGTTGTTACATTCATGACAATTCCTCTCACAAAAATTGGGATGCATCTTTGCATAAAGTTGCGCAAGCAATAAGAACCGCAAAACATGACGTTACAGGTTACTCTCCCGCTTTCTTGAATTTTGCCAGAAACGTACCGTTAAGTGGAGATTTTTATGGTGCAATTTCCGAAAATGCTAACAATTTAATCAACAATGCAGACAAATTACAACTCATTGACGACCTACAAACCCTCCCGAAACTTTTTATTGATGTACGCAAAAAACTCAAGCAAGCCCATGACAGAAATACAAAGTATTATAATCTACGAAAAAGAGATGTAGAATATCATGTCGGTGACCGCCTATGGAAAAAGAATTATGTACTTTCATCCAAAAATGATAACTTTGCAGCAAAATTTGCCCCTAAATTTATTCCATGTATTGTCCATAAAGTAATTTCTAGACTAGTTTATAATCTGAGAGACCTTTCAGGTAATGATCTTGGAAATTGGCATGTTTCAGATCTAAAAAACCAATTTATTGACGTTGACGAAAACCTTCCAGATGACTTAGACAATGAACAAGACAATAATATTGACACAGTCAATCTAGCATAACCCCATTGCCCACCAATTCCTTTTCCTATCCCGCATTTCATTCATTCTGTTCGAAATGGATTTTACGTCATTCAAATTTTTGGCTCCTGTTGTCAAGTACCTAACTTTTTGCTACCTGAGTTTTTTACCGTTTCACAAACAAATGGTAATTTTGCTTTTTATAACTAACGTAGAGTCACTTACTTCAGAAACCGTTCCATTCTCTTGGAGTTTCGCTATCGTTCTCCTAAAAAAAAACGGTACAATTGTGTTTTTAGTTCATTATCGTTTTCGTTTTCTTCCTTACTTTAGGCAACCGCGCCATTCTCTTGGAGTTTCGCTATCGTTCTCCTAAAAAACGGTACAATTGAGTTTTAGTTGACCATTATTTTTATTATTTCCGTTTTCGTTTTCTTCCTTACTCTAGGCAACCGTGCCATTCTCTTGGAGTTTCGCTATCGTTCTCCTACAAAAACGATACACTAGAGTTGTTTTTGCTCTCCTTTTTCCGTTTTCTTTCTTTTAGGCAACCGTGTTACTTACCGTCCCGATTACTCAACCCATACTCAACTTGGTTCCCAACCATTTTTACCCTCCGCGTAGAAAAGGAAGTAGACCAAGCTACATTGGAGTTTATACCGTTCTCCGAACAAAACGGATCCTTTTCTTATCCCGCATTTCATTCATTCTGTTACAAAACATAAAAATACCGGCTAGACACCTTGAGAGCTCTCCATTGCGGAAATGGATTTTACGTCATTCAAATTTTTGGTCCCCCTTTTTGTTATATGTCTTTTTGTTGCCCCGAGTTTTCCTACCGTTTCTCAAACAAATAAACGGTCAATTTTGCTTTTTATAACTAACGTAGAGTCTCGATTGACGTACCGTAAGACGTTAGGCCCCAATTGAACTGGGTTGGCCTTTGCTGAGTGGCGGATTGCGCTCGGTTTACAAACATAATAGGTTTGAAAAATGACTGCTTAGTCGCTCTTTCTCTTCACCCTGGCTTCTATAGCAACCTCTTCCTTTTCTTTGCCTTCAATGGCAGTACTTCCGTAGCTTTTAGTGTTTTTTCCTTATTTTACCAGATTGGCCACACTCTTGTAGAGTTCTGGACCGATATACCGTATTCCCTGACAGAGTCATGGGTGTAATTTTAGTCATAATACCTTTTGTTCGATTTAACAAAGAGAGCATATCAACGGACCGAATGCATGTAGCTGGAATGACTTTCGGATCGATGACCAATGGCTACTGTGGACGCTAACTGGCAACCTCACCGAATGTCGATCGCGCTGCTGTTTTTGCCCTCTTCCTGTGCTCTCGGCGTATAAACCAGAATACCTTTTTGTCTGATCACGTGATAAGAATCTATCGTCTTTCTTTTTATAATGTCGCCACAAACTATTCCTAACCACACATACCATTATTTCGACCACGATTTACCTTTCAGAATCACCCTATTTATCTTCAATTCTCTTTTACCGTAAAGCATTCAAAGTAAGTATCTATGTATTTCTTTCTCTCCCTTAACATACCTTTTGCGTTGCCGTATTGTGATACTTGTGAACTACCTACCGTTATCGTATATTTTAGAACCGTTCCTTGTGGAACACTATAAGTGTTGTCGCCCTGCCAATAATCTTTGCTAAGTCAAGTAGTATTTCACCCCTGGTGACGTCATTATGACAAATCTTTACTCTTTGCTCGGTGAAAATTAGGCTGATTTATGAATTAATTAGAATTCCGACGGAATTGCATTCTAAATCAATTTTAGGCTGATATCACTCACCGTGTTCATTTTTGTGTCTCTCCCGGAGACATTGGTTTGGTATTTCCTGGAATTTTTCGCTCTGCGTATCTGAGATCCCAGCGTTTTATCAAAACACACCCTACCGTACCTTATCTTATCGTTTCGCCTGCACTGAGAAATTATCGCACCCTATCGTTACCTTTCGTTCTCAGTGTATGCTTTGTCTTATACGATGACTTAACTACATGATAATCACAAGATGACAAAACTGCATTACCGTTACCTTTGACAACCGCCTTACCTTACCTTTGACAATTGCCTTACCTTTACCTTTGACAATTGCCTTACCTTACCTAAGATACATAGATTTTGCAATGATACTTCACCCCTCCTTTTATCTTATTAAGCACATTTTTCACCAAAAAAAATAATTCTTCGAATCATTTTTTTCCCGGAGGAGAGGGGGTGTAACATGTCTATCGACCTGTTTCGATTTTACAGAATAAATCCTTTTAATTAGCGCTCGTCGTCACTAGCCACATTCAATTATAGTTCTGTGATCCCCCGATCTTCTACCCCGAACGTAAGACAATTGACGCCTGCCAACGGACAACGCCTCGTTAAACACCCCTTTTGTTATCGTATGTCTAAGGAAGCACATCGTCTTTCGCTATCTTTCATATCTTAAGTATCTATCTTATGAATTTTGCTGTGGTAAGTTCAAAATCATAATCTATAATTAATAAGCTTCTTCTAAAGTACTGTCTGATATAATTTTCGTATGCATTCTTTATTTTTTTACAGAGATAGACGAAATTAAATTCAACACGTGGTCATAAACTGTTCTTTTGTACTAATATGGTAGTTTTAAGCCAAATATTCTTTTATAATTCAGTTTTACTTTTATACAAACATTTTCAAGCTTTTTCAGTTGCGAAATAACTCTTTTAATTATAAAATAACATTTTTTATAAATTACCGTTAACCTATAAAATATTCTTTCGCAACGCCAGTGCCGGTCTCATATATTTCCTAAGCACGATATTTTTTCATATAACTAAATAAATAACTTTTTGCTATCATAAGTTTCTTTCGGATCATTAGTATATTTTTTTATTTAGCCGATAATTGCTATTTTTACTGTTTTAACATGGGACATATAATGTTGGAAAGCTTTCAGTAAATTAAATCAATTTTTTGACTTTCAAATAACTGCCTTCCTTTTCTTTAACCTGAAAAGCTGACCAACATAATGTGCCATAACATTCAAGTTCCTACATATCCCTGATCCACTTGTACTTCTAGGTAAGCACAGCCCCTAGGCGAGAATATAAGCCAAGAATATAACCCTAGGAGGATATAGCCGAATATAAACCGGAGAATATAACCCCAAGAATATAGCCAAGGATACCGCCCTAGCTCAAACTACCGCCCTAGAACAGAACTCATCAGTCCGGATCAAGACCTGACTTCTTCTCCAGGAAACCACTTCATCTAAGCTAAGTACCTATAAAAGTACAAATTCCTTTAGTAAATTCCGTTGTTCATTTCCTGTGGCAGAATAAATTGTAAATTTGTTTTTAATTCTTTTTTTATTAAAATCCTCAACTATAAAAGTTGAGGGAGATACCGCCCGGGGTCACTTTTCTTTATTAACTTTTATCTAAATTCTACAAGGCGTTTCTACCTTTTCCGCCTTAGTTTTCTTAGTATTTTTATCGTTAAAAAGGTAGTGGCGCCCTCAATTTTTACAACCCTTCTGTTATCCCTGTGTGACATAAACTTGGGGTCGAATCACCCTTGAGAGGAGTCTCTAGCCGGAGCCCTTCGAGCTGGTGCCCTGTGAGGTACTACTTTTACCGTTACAACAGGTATTGATCAGGTCTAGAACAGGTATTGATCAGGTCTGAACAGGTTTTAAGTAAGTTAGAACTGACTGGAATAAAAATACAAAATTTCTTTTATACATTTTATTGAAACAAAAAAAAAACAAAAAATCTTATACAAGTGAATATAATTTTAAGGTTCTGGAACGTATTCTACCAATTCCGTATTCACTGTGTTGTTGGTTGTATGGAATATAAGTTGAATTTATTTGATGTTGTGATTCAATGGTTCCATTTTTATAAAGGTATTCAACTCCATTGATGTCATCATAACTAGGTTCATAACCCAATTTATCCATCTAATATTTATTCATTACTGAATTATAATTATTATTGTCAAGTAATCCTAGAAAATGTCCTATCTGATGAACAATAACCAATAACCAATTTTAGATTATAATCATTTCAGGTAAAGTTTTTTATATTCATATCCCATACGATATTTTTCATTATGTGTATTTCACCATATTGTATATGATTCAATATTCTTGATCTAGGTACTATTGTATGCGCAACTTCATTGATATCACTTTGAATATCGAAAAAGAGTTTACATTCATAATCAGGTAAACACGTACCACTTAAACGATGTGCATGTGTGTCAAAAACAAAGGTGAGCAACGGTGTCTTCGTATAACAATCAATTTCACAAAACTCGATACCAGTACTATTGCTCCAAGAATCAGTAGCGGCATGAATTACTTCCATTTTAGCTGGACTAGCATTCATTGCACACCAAGTTATCACTTGTTTTCTAAATGGTTTTCTATATACATTGTAAAAAAGACCTTCACTCACCAACAACACAAGAAAATAAATTGAGTGTAACATATACATGTTTATGATGAATATCGTGCTCATCAGCAGCTTATATATGATAAAATATGCATATTCAGCAATATTTGAAAGTTAAAACATTTTCACTACATTTGTTAAAGGATTATAATTCACTATACGATCATGTATAATGACACAATAAGCACAAGTATTTGCTGGTATATTCTTACTTGTTTCAAATTCTAATCTGATATCCACACTACCAGATTTTAATGATTCATTTTGTCTGCTACAATCAATATTTAAGTTCCTTAAATTTCACCTTATTAAGACACGGATCACCAACATACTTGTTATAATATGATTCTCGATATTGTGCATACATTTCATACAATACAGCGTAGTAGTTTTTATCAAAATTTAAATTCAAATTATCGTAGGGATACATTTCTGAATTTAGGTATAATTTCATGTTTGTAACATTACAATGATCAAATCGACTTAAATTTTTTAAAATATCATTCTTTTTGTTACATTGAAATCCAACTAAAACGTAACGGGGACAGACTGGTCGTTTTAATATTCCAATTATATCTCATTGTTTTTGGAATCAAAGGTAACTCATGGAATTCCCAACTGCGAAACGCAAGTTCCAAGTTTTTTCCATTTTCAATAAACTTTAATAAACGTAATTTCTCACTGTCGCATACTTGAATGTGTGGTATTTTCCAAACAATTTTTGTTAAACTAACTTTAACTTTTTCTCCTGCCTTTGTAGAAACTATAGCATTAACATCACTTGACGATCTAATTAGAGCAAGTTCTTGACGTATATTAATGATAATTTTTGTAAAATCTGCAAAAAATCCCAATAAAAGTTTTAAGGGCAAACAAACATTGAAATTTTCATCACTATCAATAATCTGTGGTGATGTAGTAGGACTCCAACCCACACTATTGTATCTATTGCAATCCCTATCTGATAATGAAACATAGCCTTTCATAGTACTTGTTACACCTGGATTGCGAATTCTGTCAATAACACATCCTCCAATTTCATAGCAAATTTCATCAAACAAATGGGAAATTCCATTATTGATAAAATTTAAAGTTGCACTTGCTTTTCCATCTCCGTCAGTTACATGACCTCCAATGAATAAAAAACTTTCTGATGGTAAAGTGTAAAGATCTTGAGTTTGAATAGGTATACGTATTTCATCGGAATTGTTGAATGTTGTATTTGCATATGGAATATGACTATGCATTTCACGATTTATAACTGAATTGTCTTCCAGAACCTGATCTCCAATATTTAAAATATTAAAACTCATCTTCAGTAGTATGTTTGCTACCACAATTTAAAAAAAAATTCACTCCTGTTCTAAAAACAACTTTTATATTACACCAACTTATTCTAATGGCGACACAATGTCGTCGTCGTTGTCGTTTCGAAATGATTATAGTAATTTAAATCCTAGAGATATTAAAAATAATTTGTTATCCTGTGTTAACTCTTGCAAATCTGTCTTTGCACTAAAAGATGTGTTTGAATGTTTAGTAAACTAATATTTTCTCAAATGTAATCTTACCGTAACAACTTCTTTGTTAAAATTAACTGGATTTCCATCTTGATGTAGTATTTTAAGGTAAATCTCATCGATATATTTACTGATTACTGGTAGATAGATAACATTTTTTGGGATTTCAACAATTTTGTAGCCTGGTGGTACATTTGGATAAAACATGTGTATAATGTGTACCTGATTGTTGTTACTGTATGAATTTGTCACCAAGTTACATTCAATGCAAATTGAATTTACTTCCGTAATGTTTACAGGATCTCTTATATGCTTTCAATCTTTGTTTTTTGAAACTCAATAACTGACCTATCGTATTAGGCATTTCAAAATTTATTGTTCTATTGCTCTTAACCTCACCCTTGATTGTATTGTTATTTACTTCTATTATTAAAACAGAAGGATCATCAGATTTCTTAACGTTCCTTTTTTGTATGGTGGTACTACTTTCTTCCCTAAATTCACGTCGATCACTAGTTGTTGTTGTTGTGTCTTTATTTATAACATTTTGCTCTCCACTTTCTTGTATATGTTTATCACCGCCGCCGCCGTCAGATTTCATTTCAAGTTCAACAATTCTTGAATTAATATATCGGTTAATGTCGTTAACTTCGTATGAACCGCTGGGTATTCCGATCTTGTAGCCATTTATGTGAAAATTATTATTGGTTTCATCTACATTAGGAATTGTATTGTATGTCATAAAATCTATTAAACCTATAACATACTGTTCATTTTCATCCAATATAAGTGGAGGATAGATTTTAGTTGATAATAAAGAATTTCTACCAGATAATACAAATGTATACGACATTATCACTATGGAAAGGTTATAAATTGAATGAAAGAATACATCTTTAAACAATTTTATTTATTTAAAAAATTTAAACACAAGTGTCCACAATTATAACTATTATTATTTTGATAAATTTCATGATTGTATAATATATGACATGATCCACTTGAATGAGAGTATGATGAAGCTTCCAGTAGAGGTCTTAAATTACCATAACTATCAAAGTAAACTGGTTGTGATCCAGTTTTCTTATAAGCTGTCCAGTGCGTTCCCGAACCATTCTTATCATCCAAATTAATGATTCCACTTCCATTAATTCTTATTTTTTTGGGTAGAGCATTTCTCATGAAAACTCCACGAAAATATGGAATTTTTTAATGTTTTGCATACTTAACTAATTCTATATTTGTTAGTGCACGTTGTGGTAATTTGAGGTAATTCATAAAAAAAGACCCAAACCATTTTTGTAAGGTTTTAAATATAATCCTCTACCCATTGCTTTTGTTTCCATTTGATTGTTGTGTCGCTGTTTTTCAAACAATTGATCTTTTGCTGATTTTGCATCATTGACAGCTTTTGCAATAGCTGCTGCTCCTCCTCCCAGTGTACCAAGAGTACTTAGAGCAGCAAAAATTGGTATCAAAGGTTTTGGAACTGGAATAATACGAGGTTTGGAAACTACCTTACTCTTTTTACTAGACTTTGACACTTTTACTGCCATACTGATTGCTTCTCCTAATGTTTTTGGTTTATTTTGTAGGAGATATTTTTTTACTTCTTGAATTATATTTTGAAAACTCATGGGGGTTTTCTTCTTATTGACTTTTCCTTTTGTTCTCCTCTTTCTCTGATGCTTGCGTTTCGTTGTTGTTGATGCCATTGTGTTGATCTCTAACAACTAAAAATACTAATTTGAACACACACCCTATATACTAAAATATTTTTTGTTTCTTAACATCATCATCATTACTGTCATCATTAAATCTACGTTTTTTACTGAATTCATTTGAAGTATTTACTAAAAGTTGTTCTTCAATATTACGTTTTCTTTTTGTATTTAACAAACCGTCATCAATATCAAGTTTTCTTTTGGTTCGTTTTTTTGGTTTAACCTCCGAAGTATTATGTTGTTGTTGTTGTTGTTGTTCTTCGCGTTTTCTTTTTGTATTTGACAAATCGTCATCAATATCCAGTAGTTTTCGTTTGAGTCGTTTTATCTCTAATTCATTCGTGGAAGTTTTGTTCATTGGATAATCGTCTGCAATATCAACATCCATGTTTTTAATTTTTTTATAGTTTTTTGTAATGACTTTTTGATGGTTTCTTCTGTGATTTTTTATTGGAATGGTTCCTTTAAGAATCATTGTACATTTATTTATACCATCTGTAACTTTTTCTAAAGACTTACTGATCTTGTTTATTTCTTTGACACAGTTTTTTATTGTCAACTTGTAATTATCAAATTTTAAACCCATACCCAATTTTACTTTTGTCTTTATAGCACCAGCGACACCAAGAGCAGCCAGCTTCTCGGAAAATGTACTGTTTTTTGATCGAAATTGATTTAACGCTTTTTCAGCTAAAATCTTGTCTGCTGCGTGTCGTTGTTGTAGGCTGCTATTTTGTGAATAAGCAATATCATGTTCCCGACATGCTTCATCTAATCCATTGATTCCTCTATCACCTCTTGATAATCGTTTATGCAACTTTGTTCCCGGACCACAAAATTTATAACCCGGTATATGCATTTCAAATGGTAATCTATTGATTGCACTATTCAACATAATGACCCTCCTTAAAAGGTCAACAACTAAAAAATGAATAACAAACTCAAAAGTAACAAACATTTATTGATACATTTTTTTTTCAATCATTTGTCATAAATCTCAAATGTCTTATCCTCGGATTACACTGGTGAACAGCAATGTCTCCACCTCTTTGTGTTTTTTTTATAGAACTTGGGCACATTATCCAAATTTTACTGCGGTTTGGTTCCTCTACTTTTCGTAAAAAAACATAAGTGACATATAAGTTTGATGTAACCCATTTTTTTCCTACGGAGTACTTGTCTTATTGACTTTAACAGCAAAATGATAACTTGAAATGTTTTTATCACCCCCTTCGTTTCTGTAAACTTCTTTTAGTTCACAATTCAAACACTTTGAATTAGGTTCTTCATTATCCCCACCACATATTATACATTTGTATTGAACTGGTACTGGTATAGCAGCAGCAATGTGACTTGACAGGTTCACTCTTTTAAATGCCGAAAAGATCACACGATAACCCTTTATAACAATGTTAATTGGTTGTTTATCAACACTTTTATGTTGATACTAAATATGAAAATAGTTAAACAAAAAACAACTTTTGATGTTGAAAATAATATATTTGAAGAATTGAAAAACATGGTGACTTATTTCCATCATCTCTCATATGTTTAATTATTGGACCATCAAATTGTGATAAAACCAATGTTATGATTAATTTATTAGAACATCCTAATGGCCTTAAATTTGAAAATATCTACATCTATTCTAAATCTCTTTATCAACCTAAATACAGGTACCTTGAAACTCTGTTTAAACCTCTTAAAGAAATTGGTTATTATACGTTTAGTGGAAGTACAAATATTATGCGACCTTCTGAAGCTAAACCAAATTCTTTATTCATTTTTGATGATGTTGCTTGTGATAATCAAGATATTATTCGTGAATACTTTAGTATGTCTCGACACGCTAAAGTGGATCCATTTTATTTAAGTCAAAGCTATGCAAAAATACCCAAGCATTTAATTAGAGACAACGCAAACGTTTTAATTGTTTTTAAACAGAACGAGTTACACTTGAAACATATTTATAACGATCACGTCGGTACTGATATGACGTTTGATCAATTTAAAAATATATGTTCTACATGCTGGGAAAATAAATATGGTTTTCTATCTATTTTTAAGGACTGTGAATTAGCCAAAGGACGTTACAGAAACCAACTAGATGAATTTGTATTGTTATAATATTGTATAAATATTTGTTACACAAGTTTAATAAATTCTTTTGTATAAATATTTGTTTTATTTCCACCTGTCGAGGCTAGTCTAGGCTCGTCTCACCGTTTGGGTAGACAACACAACACACACACACACACATGTTTCTTGTCTTACATATCTTAGTCGTGTCATAAAAGATGCTTTGGTAGCATAGTGGAATGTATACCGGACTTGGAAACAAAAGTCCCGGGTTCGAATACCCACAGATTCAAAAAAAAATTTTTTTTCTGGTAAATTTCTGGTCTTCTGGTCATTGTCTTCGGACCTTCTGGCTTCTTCGGATATTTCTTGTATATTTCTCTGGTCATTGTCGACTTCTTCGGCTTCTTCGGATGATACTCTGGTCATTGATGATCCCTTCTTCGGATGATACTTTCAATACTCCCCTGTATAATTTTAAAACTTATCGCTTATCTCTTGATCTCTTCTTCTTTCTCAATTCTTGTACCCCCTTTGGTCATTGTCGACCACTTCTTGTACACCCTCTGGTCATTGTTGATGCTTTTTCGACACCTCTTGTACTCCCTCTGGTCATTGTTGATACTTCTTCGGCACTTCTTGTACACCCTCTGGTCATTGTTGATACTTCTTCGGCAACCCTCTAGACACTTCTTTGTCTGATGGTTCGTCTATGACCATCCACTTTAGAGACCCTGATGGACAGGTTACCAAAGTGGTCCAGAACCCCGCGTGTATACCTTCTTACAGTCTTGTGAGCTATTCCGTGGCAGCGCTTTTACTTGGTATCTCAATAATCGTGGCAAATTTAGTTCTTGGTCAGATATTGTTGCAAAACTGAAATCATATTTCCTTCCGTACAGCTACGAAACAGATTTAGAGTTGGAGATTTTAAATCGAACTATGGGTGCAAATGAGCCCGTTACTGTTTATATTTTTTCTATGGTAGGTCTTTTTAACCGTTTAACGAGTGTTGTGGATGAGCAGTCCCGTGTTGCAAAGATTCGTAGGAATCTTTTACCTTTTTTTGTTTCTGCATTAGCATCGCATACTCCCAATACTGTTGATTGATTAACTGAGCTTTGTAAAAGAATTGAAGAATCTAGAGTTTGGTCTGAGCGTTATCGACCACCATCTTCAAATAATTCTCGTTTACTCGAACCTGATCTCGTCTTTATGTTTCACATACATCGTCAAAGAGAAAATCTTTTGATAACGTCTCTGTTTTAACTTCTTCCGTGTGTTGGAATTGTGGCAGATCTGGTCATAGTTTTACAAAGTGTCGTTCTCTTAAGTTAATCTTTAGTTATGGTTGTGGTGCTAAAAACACCACCAAATGTCGTTCTTGTATTCCAAAAAACGAGATTCGGACTGGTCCTGTAAATCTGACAACAGATTCCAGTCATGTGCAAATTACTTCAGAAGTAAAGTCAGAAAATCCAAACCACAAACCTTCAACAAGTCGAAGTTAATTTCATGTTTTTCACCTTCTGCTACCGAATGGCAAGCTTATCTTAGTTTTGTCGAGGATTTTTTATCTTCCGTTACCTCTTATCGTTCTGAAAATCTTGACAAACAATTATGTTCTCGTACCGTTTCACTTGTCAATTCTGTACAGGATGTTGAAATATCGAAGGAAACACAAAATATTTCCAATTTGGATGTACCTGTTTTATCTGTCTTATAGTTTATTTCTTAATGTCTGACATCACAGTAGCCTCATTAAATATTCAAATAGAAAATTATCTCTTACAGAGTGATCCTAAGAATTTTACAAGTAAATACTAAAATTCTAATGCAAAACAAGTAGGTGTCTGTATTGGTTATCTGTACATCCCTGTTTCAGCTCAAAATACAATATGGTAATAAAACTGAACAATGCCAGCTAAACGATAAACATTGCGGCAGTGGCGGAGATTACGATATTAGTTCATTTTGCTTATTTAATTAGATTCGGTCAACATTACAGTTGAAATAAAATTCATTCGTTTAGGCCTATTAACAAGTTACATTTTCATATTTATTAAATTAAATTAATTAAAGAAAATATAGTTTAATTTTCATAATTCAAATTTATTGACAATGAATTAATGTATATTAAGTAAAGTAAACATACCATTTATAGGAAATATAAAATTCAATCTATAGTATCATCATCTTCGCTGGCCATACAAGAATCATCCGAAGACTCGTCGAGAGAGATCACTATCGGTTCTATAGTTTGTTCTATGAGGTTATCTAAAACCCACATTTTCTCTTCTTCTTTAATTACATGATTCACAGCATCTTTCCAGTTCTCTTCAGTTATTGTTGTCAATGAGTACTTCATGAGTTCACGAACATCTTTCATTTTAAATGTTTTATTATGTCTAGCTACATAACCTTTCATTTGGGCCCATATTAACTCTATCGCATTTAATTTACAATGGTATGGAAGCACTGTTATCCCACGATTATTGGCTATTTCATCAATAACAAACTTTTTAAATTGAAGCAATCTTTAAAAGTTCTTTTTTCAACATATCATCTTCAAATGGTATATCTTTTACGATTAACCAGTTTCTAATATCAGCTTGTCTCCAGGAGGTAGATGGAAGATTTTCTGTTAATAGCGAATGATAAATGGCATTGTCCATAACGATTACAGCATTATTTGGAATTAATTCGACCATTTGTGTAAAATACTCCAGTAAACCACCTTCAACGAACCCTTGATTGCATCCAATATGCGTTATTATTAGTCGGCGACCTTTACCGATAGGAGTTTTCAGTCCAGTAGATAAACCTTCTATGAAAGCTTGACGACTGGTTTGAATACTTTTGTCCTGCCATATTTTTTTTACCGAATGTCCTTCATTGAGCCATGTCTCATCGAGATAATAGATTTGTCTTCCCTCCTGATTGTATTTTCGGATATCTCGTAAATACTGGCGTCTCCAACATATTATTTCTTCGTTGTCGATTAGCACTGATTTGCGACTTTGCTTCTACCAAGTAAAATTTAATTTGTGTAATATTTTCCACAAAGTTTTTCGCCCTATGTCAGGCAAATTCTCGTCCTCCTTCACCATTCTTAGAATTATGTCAAGGGTTGGGATCTCTTTTTTAAAATATAATTCATGTACTTTTCGTCTTATTCTATTTTGCATATGTTCATCAAGGTCAAGTGGTTTTCTTCCAGTTGACTTTTTAGGTGGAGATATATTTCCATTTTTCCTCTCCCTTAGAAGCCTGTAAATAGTAGATTCACTAACCCCTATCATATTGGAACATGTCGAAACTATATTTCTAACAGTAGCAGCCGGCATTTGATGTACAACAGCATCATGCACATTTAACACTACAGTCTTCGTTTATAAGCTAAGCACGCTCTTACACTTTACTGGGGTAAAACTTGAAGACATTTTCACAACACAGTCAACACTTATGGAACGTAAGCGACTCTAAGCAAAACAAATTATACAAATTTGGGCGAGACCAAGTTTCACCGTATATACCTGCAAAATTTCTAAGTAGTCATTAGGTCTCTTCGTAGAGCAGTCACAAACGGTTGGAAACTGGACGACTCATGCGCAGTGAATAAAAACCGTTCACATAAAGACTCTGCGCATGAGTCGTGTTAATACGTCTCCCAAGAATTGACCTGCGCCAAATTCTCAAGATAATTAATGAAATATTCAGTCAGAATAGTTGCGTTACAAGATTATTTCAAAAATAATTTATTGTTTTAACTGTATGTACTCTACAAATGTATGAAGGTCGTTTAGTTGTTTTAACTAACCGAATTTACATTTATATTACCTTTATATATCAGATCGGGTATAAAATTAAATAGTAAATAAATTCCTTAGATGAACGGTGACGCTTATGGTTTACTACCTGACTAGCATCTGTGACCTTTTCGCGTGCTGTCAGACAATAAGAAACAGACTATACATACTTTACCGACGCCTACGGTAAATGTAGTTTTATGTGAAAATAATGTCAATTCTATTTATACCGATGTTTGTCCTTTGTTTGTTAAGAAATCAAATGATAATCGTCCTTATATGATTGTCAAAATTTTAGATACTGATGTTGTAGCTATGGTTGATACTGGAAGCAATTCTAGTGGAAACCAAGGGTTTCCACTTATTAATTCTCTTCATGTACCTATCGAATATGATGCTTCAATAAGTATCACTACTGCTGATGGTGTTCCGCAGCAATTTATGGGTTTTATTACTGTTCCCGTTACCGTGAATGATGTCACTAAAAGAATTAAAATTTTAATTATACCTTCTATTAATCATTCTCTTATTTTAGGTATGGATTTTTTGAGTCTATATAAGATAGACATTGATTGTCATAATTTGTCGTATTTCCTTTCATCCTCTACTTGTGTCATTAACACAATTCATTCCGTTTCTAGTCTCACCTTTTCTGAAAAAGATGAACTAGACAAGGTCATCAATTTGTTTGCTACACTTGCTCCTTCTGACCGAATTGGTCGAACTAATTTCATAGAGCACAATATCGATACTGGTAATGCAAAGCCAATTTTGCAGCGTCAATATCCCTTGTCTCCGGCTATGCAAAAACTTCTTGTAAAAGAAGTGGAAGATATGC
This sequence comes from Lochmaea crataegi, assembly GCA_947563755.1. Lineage (NCBI taxonomy): Eukaryota > Metazoa > Arthropoda > Insecta > Coleoptera > Chrysomelidae > Lochmaea > Lochmaea crataegi. The sequence continues at coordinate 41,757,689 of OX387429.1, forward strand.
TAGATCTCAAAGTCATTCAACCTTCGAACTCCCCTTGGTGTTCACCTCTCTGGATTGTCCCTAAGAAGTCCGGAGAATGTCGTGTATATTTTGATGGACGGAAATTGAATAAGGTTACTGTTTCAGATTCATATCCTATGGCGCAAGTCGATATTATTCTTAGTAAACTCCGAGACGCGAAATTTCTGACGTCTATCGATTTAAAAAAGGCTTTTCTACGAATACCTTTGTCTGAATAGTAAATGTGCTAGGAGACTTCCGTCCGGTAGGGTATATACAAGGTGTTTTGAAAAAAACCAATTACATAATATTTTTTAATAAATCTTAATTAATACAGTATTAATATGTTAAATAAAAAATATAATTAATAATGGTTGATGTCCTTCTTCAACACTCAGTGGTGAATCCCCATATTTTGGTATAACCACCCTATAGAAATATAATGCATTGTGTATAAGAAACAAGCCCGCCCAAGGCTATTATACATTAATTATATACCAAATGAATATATTTTCAATGGGATAGTCTATAATACTTTGCTATGGTGTAATATTAGTATCTGTCTTTGTTTTAATTTTTTAAATTTGAATCTTCATGTTTTATGAATTTCCTTGATTGTGAAAAGATTTAGTCTATTTACACACCACCTTGAAGACTCAAAGGGTAAGATATCAGCGCGTTATCTTTTCTATTTTTTGTGGTAATCCACAATCTAAAAACCATTTTCATCTATTAGGTTAGTTAAATAAAATAACAAATAGTTTTTAAAATTTATTAAATTGATATAATACGGTTCATTTCCACACCATCTTATATATCACAATAAAATAATTGATATAAGGAGATAGAACCATGGCGCGTTGTATTTAATATTTAAAGTGGCAAATACATTCCCTATAGGCCTACTAAACCACTTAGAGGAGAGTATGGATGTTGTATTTAATATTTAAAGTGGCAAATACATCCCCTATAGGCCTACTAAACTACTTAGAGGAGAGTATGGGAGGGTAAAAAATAAAAATTACAATTCTAATGAATTGTAAAGTCGGTGGTGCACCATGGACCGTACTAATGCCACTATCAAACCTCATAGTAGTGGGTTAAGCCACTTTGAAAAGAAGTGATAAAGTAATATTTTGTATTAACGTTTTAACGTTTGCTAACACAACGGTTTATTTCCACACCATCTTATATATAACAATAAAATAATTAATAAAAGGAGATAGAATCATGGTGCGTTGTATTTAATATTTAAAGTGGCAAATACATCCCCTATAGGCCTACGGTAAACCACTTTGTAAAGAAGTAATTAGGTAATATTTTTTGGTTCTTTTTCCAAACGGCACGAACACTAGTCTCTAAGCTAATAGAAACGGTTCATTAATTCGTTTGGTTTTACCTCTTTCATGGGACTTTTATATGGCTCTTTTGATTGTTAATTACCTAACCAATCCTTTAAATGTTTACTTTTGCTAACCCTATGATAGTATAAATTAAATTGTTACGTTAGCAATATAAAGTTTGAAAACATATCTAATATGCTGGCTCATCCTCCTCCATAGGTGTAGATGAAGTTGATGGAATGGAATAATGTCCCCATGGTAACGTTTCATCCGACCCAGAAATCAGGTAGCGTTTATCATCATCAGGGCTGAGAGCGATCTTTTGTTGTGTTATTGAATGTACCACATGGTTTTCAGATTGAATTAAATTCTGAGATACTATTTTCTGTTTCCAGCTATCTAAGCACTCAACATAATCCTCGAATGTGATATCATTCTTAACAACCGACGAATTAACCCCCCCCCCCCCTTTGCCTTCTTTCCAATACCAAAGTTTTTAATTTCTTCATCTATTTCATCCTCATCATACCCCTCATCATACCCCTCATCAATCATCTTACCACGCTTCTTCGCTTTATCACTCTTAGTTCTAATCACTCTGGTGGTATATAGTTTAGATCTTAAGCCTACATAATCAGTCATCGGCACCCCATTATTTTCATCCTCCATCATCCTGAGAACTTTTTTATTTACTTGAGGAATGTTGAAGATGTTATCTTTGGGATAATCAGAGGTATCGAAGCGCGAGTGACAATCATGTCTTATGACTTCATAAGGATCCTGATAAAGCTCGTAAATCAAAGAATCAGTGTCGGTATACAAGACTGAACAATCGGGAAAAGCGTTGACCATATACCCATAGTGAAAGTCGTAGATGGTCGTCTTTGCTAAATCGAGGATAGTTTGTCCAACGTATATGGGTTTATTTAACCATACGTGCACTTTGCTAAGTTCTACAGCTACCAAATCAGGTTATACGCTAAAAATGGTGCTTTTTTAAACTCTGGCTTGGCGATGTAAGCCTCCGCTCCATACCGCCCATTCCACTCTGTAAGAAGGCGGATGAAACAGATAAATAAAATTATTGAGGTATTTGAAAACTTAGCTAACTACTAACCAAATACTGCGTTGTTCATTAGTTTGAACAAGTTCTTCTCAAACTCATTTGACGCATTTGTCCGCAGCTCAGTGTTGAGGTCAATATAGCTTTTCAACCATGGTGATTGTTTAAACTTGAGGACTATGAATTTTTTTAAGCACCAATCCCTGAGCTAAAACTTGCTTCAATGCTCGATAATGAATTATATACTTTTTCTTATGGTGAAGGGTTGCCATCAATTTAGTGAGTTTTCCTACTTTTTTCGGATGCTTCATAGTCTTTGGGTTGATGTGTTGGGGGCAGAATGGAATATCCTTGTGCAAATCATGGTGGTGTTGTGGATATTCAAGATCTACCTCCAAAATATATCCCTCATTAGCATTATCGGGGATAGTTAAAACGTCAATATTAGTATCTGACCATTCAAAGCCGCCATATGGAAGATATTGACTCATGGTCCACCCGTACTGAAACGGAAACAAAAAATTAGTGTCTTACTATTTTAAAGAGAAGTATAACTAACCTGATTGTTGATATCAAAATACATCATAAAAGTCCTCGGCTTGTGAGGGTCGTAGTTGCTGATATATTGGTTGTTAGCTGTAGCTCTCCTTTTACTACAAACTTGACTTATTGCACCACGAATACCCCGTTCAACGTAAAGAAACATATCCAAGTCTGTTAGAAGCTCCAGCTTAACCTCCGTATATTTAAGCATTGCATCTCACGTGAATCCGGGTAACGTATAGTAATGGGCACGATCAAGAGCATATGTTTTAAGACAGCTAGTCCTGAACGTCTCAAATACGTCTGCCAGAAGTAGAATGTCCGTCTTCATGTATAGATCAACGTAGTCTCCTAAATTTCTGCAGTGAAAGTTGTTCCATACATCTTGGGCTCTCTGATAATGTCTTCGGGGGCATGGTTTATCATCCAATTTATTATAAAAGGCATCTTGTGGAGGTAGAGTTGCTTCACTGAATCGCTCGAAGGAAGAAATGTAAGCATAAGGCGTTACACCATTTTTTGTTAACATATTAAAGCGATCTTCAGGTAACTCTGAGAACTGAGACTTGAGGTTGGGATAGTCAGTCAAATATGACGCCAACTTATCTAAGGAAGAATTCAAGAAACGAAAGCTATCGATGAATCTAAACTGGATGGGTGCATCATCCACGTGCTTAGTGATGGAAATATATTTTTCCTTTGTGATAGGGAGCAAGTCTACGGTTCCCTTCATCCTAGTAGCTACGTCCTTAACGATATGATGCGCATCGTACCCCGATAAATTATGGAATACCACCGGTACCACGTGACTGTCTTCATAGTTAATATTGCATGATCCATGAGCTGCTCCACGATAGTTGTTGGCGGAGATAAGGTGATGATGATCCCTCACCTTCTTATCTTCTGGCGTGAAAAGTTGCTCACAGATGTGGCAGTGTGTAGCTCTTCTATGCTCAACTTCCTGCAACCATGTCATATGAATATCATACGGGCACCAAAACACTGTAGCCATATCTTCAGAAAGACTGCTCATCTCATCTGCAAACCATGTCATGCAGTCCTGCCCACGATAACTTTTATAATGCTGGAACATGATGCTGCTTTCTTTGAGGCTTATTAGGATCTTCAACAGGCTTGAGCACGCTCTCCAGATCTGCATAAACAATAAATTGTGCTTTTTCCTTATTCATATAATTTTTAAATTTCAAGATATTTTTCCGGGCTCAGGCATCTTGATGGCAGTCTCATTAATTTTTACACATTCCTTGGTATGCTTATCAAGCTTCTCCTGCGACCTATAGTAGTGGAGGCATCTATCACAGAAGTATTTTTGTCCATGCTCTTTGCTTAGTTGTTTGGAGAGTAGACGAGATAGGTTTTTTATCCACACACAATTTTTGGTATCCAACAGCCGCTTCAGTATCACCATATTTATCTTGGATTAGAAGGAGGTTAACATGGCGTTCTTTCTTATTCTTTGTCAGGTATGTAGGAAGGGTCTCGAACGACCCCTTATTTTTTTGTAGGATATAAACATTAACTGACACTTCATTCTGTCGCTCAAAGTTAGGAATTTGGCGAGACGTTATCGGAAACTGAATTCCCTTCAACTTCAACACAGTTGAGTAGTGGGGGTATGATGATATTCGATCAGAATTTTTATTATTACAAGGATACAGCGCTGAAGTGACAGCCCATGCAAAGCATGCGTCATCATTATTTTTAACGTTGATGCAAGCATGTTTCTTCATAATTTGTGGAGGTAGTTCAACGTATGAGGATCCTAGTTGAGGGACATATTTATTGATGTTAACACCGAGATTAATCACTTTTTTCAACGCCCATCCTGAGTCACGCTCCTGAAACTCTTCAAGTTCCTTGAGGATGGGCGCTGTAATTTTAGAGTCAAATCATTCGACTACGTCAGTGTCGCGGTATATGGGAGAATTTGATGTAGTAAAGTACTTGTACTCAGTCTGTACACTATCTCCCTTTACTACTATAAACTCTCCACAAAATATGGTATTAACCTTAACTGCAGCATCCTGCTTGAGAGCTTCCTGAATCTTATTTTTAAATGTTGATTTAGCGTCAATGAGAAATGCTTTCGGATCCTTATGTTTCAAGTTTGAAATTACCCCCGTTCTCAATCGCGAGTTGAACGTAGACTCGCTATCTTCCCATCTTACTCGATCGGAAGGAAACGCTTTTCTCGGGGAAAGCCCTGCCCCCTTCTTCTGAGCCGCTTTAAATTGATGTCTCATTGTTTTGATGTTTCTCAAGCAGGCCTCCAAATGCTGTTTCTCACCCATCGTCTTCGCATTCTTCATTTCATTTTGAATTCTTTTAATCCCTTTTCGAGATTCAACTAGTCCCTCACGTATCTTTCTATCATTATTTGGGGCCACCATTCCCAACAATGCATCAATGAATTTTACTAAATCAGTAAACTGAGCCATTCTGAAAAAATGAAAAAATTATTGTTAAAACTGAACAGTTGATTATTTTACATAACCTCAAATATCATGTAAATGGAAACTTACTTTCAAAATAATAAACTTTTCAAACAAATAGGAAGAGCTGACGGATGATTGCTTCTCAAAGTTCTGAAACAAAAAAATAATTATTGTTATAAGTATACTTTTAGACGGACGGGAAACTGAACGGTTGATTATTTTACATAACCTTTTTTTTTTCGGGCCAAGATGGGAAACTCATGTTCGAATGGGTCCAGGACCCAAACAGTGTTGGACTCATCCCCAAGGAGATGCCTACCAACCAAACCCACCTCAAACTCGCCATTACCCCCGCCTCGGAATCACTACCCTAGCATACTTCGAGACAGGCGGCGGTCCCTCGCACACTCTCTGCTCACACCGTCATCTTCTCCCTCCTATCACTCCTGCCTCTCATGCCATATCGAGTCCTTCTCTCCCCCTTACCATGCTCTCTACTACTCCACTCACCTCCATCCATGTTGATCTACCAGTGGAAATAACGGTATGGTAACAGTAATTAGCACAATCGAACTCCAAAATGGCTTTATTAATATATATCTATATAGTACAACCTGTACGATCTACAACAACTTGGCGCCATTAAGAAGACCCAAAAAAACAATAATAACACCTTAATAACTAACCTCAATTTTATCAATATACTATAAACAAAATTAGGCATATCATGTTGCATATGTTAAACTCTAACTACTTTCTATCAGTTGGGCCTGGACTAGGTTGCCTTGGTGGTGCTGCTTTACCCTTGGTTGGTGGAGGTGTTATTGGAGCAGATGGTGCAGGTGCCGTAGACTTCTGCGGTGCTTGTGAGCTCATAGCTCCTGAGAGTCCTAGAACAGTAACTACTGACTGCATGATGGTTTGAGAGCTGGCTTTGGCTGCAGCCAATGGACTCACCTTCTGTATACTCTCAAATAAATCTATCAATCTTTGCGGAGATATTTCACTCGGTACTCCACCGTGACCGTATTTAGCATACACTTCACATCTGCCTATTAGCCATGGCTTCTTCATATTTAAGTACTGTTTTAAGGTTTTACCTATTATTCCATCTCTCATTTTTGTATCTTTTATGTTCCTAGTTGCAACTATGCTTGCAACTGCTGCAACATGCATTGCAGATGATTCAAGGTATTGGCCACCTGATTGGCAGCTAGCATTTATAGTATGTAGAACTACTGCATGATTAGGGATGTTTAAATCATTTGCTATGTTTGGGATATCCTCTCTTGAGAATATTGCACCAGCAAGAGGAGTCAGTAAGTACACAGGTGGAGTCACTGTGACTGCATAATTGTTCAGTGCCTCTAATGTGCACAATGCCAACAAGCTTGCATTCTTAACCTATAAACTTATTTTATTTGGTGTTGCAATTGGATTGTAGTCATTACCATCAGCCTTGAAAGTGCTGACAAAGGCAACCTTGACCACTAACTTATTTTTTACATTGTACATGAACTCAAACTTCCATGTCTTGTCCCCATCCTTCTTCCTCACTTGTCTTGCTTGTGGACCAACCTCATATAGCATTTTTGAGCAAATTTCCACTGACTTATTTGGGACCATTGGGTCAATTGGCTGCAAGAAATCAAGGCAGATCTTCCTAAAATCTGCCTTGAGTGCCTGGAAATCCATTGTTGTTGAGCCATGCTGTTTTAAAAAATCAGGTGCAATAAGACCAAGCACTATAAATTTTTTATCAATGGAGTGCTGTGCTAACTCTGCAAGCATTATTCCAGCTGTTTTATATGTCTCTGCAGCTGTGGCATCATCCTCTAGCTTCAACTTAGCTATTGCATCTTGGTATGTAACTGATGACATTTTGACCAATATTGTTATGTAACTTAATGGCCCTTTCAAAGATGTGTATGACTTCCTCGTTAGAACCTAGCTCTAGCACTAAAAGATCCAATAGGAAACCGTGCACCTCAGTTTGGTTTGACCTATTAATTTGCAGGAAGGATTGTCGAGTGGTGTGTCACCGGCGATTACTGAAATTTTAAAAAGCTGTAATTAAGTACAAAATCTTACTTAAAGATGTATCGTCTACCCAGTACCGTGCGTTCTTTGGCCCTCCGCAAAGCCCAACAATATAATCAAATTCAACGATGGTATGCCAAAGATGTCAGATTTGGATCAGAGGTCAGAGCTCTCATGCTCCAGGGAGTTGATGTCCTAGCTGATGCAGTGGCTGTGACCATGGGGCCAAAGGGACGTAATGTAATTATTGAACAATCGTGGGGCTCACCAAAAATTACTAAGGATGGAGTTACAGTTGCCAAAGGAATAGAACTTAAAGATAAATTCCAAAACATTGGTGCCAGGTTGGTACAAGATGTTGCCAACAATACCAATGAAGAAGCCGGTGATGGTACTACAACAGCTACGGTTTTGGCTCGTTCTATTGCCAAAGAAGGATTTGAAAATCTGGGAAAAGGTGCCAATCCAGTTGAAATTCGTAAAGGTATTATTATGGCCGTTGAGGTAATCACGAAGGCTTTGAAAAATCTTTCCAAACCTGTTACTACTCCTGAAGAGATCTGTCAAGTTGCCGTTATTTCCACTGGTAGATCAACAATCCATTCCTCCTCCCCCCTCAACATTATCTCCGCCATGTTTTCCCAGTACACCGCCTCCCCTAGTTTCCTCTCCAACTTCTTCAGCACTTCCTCGTTCCTCCAGCATCTAAACACATGCCCCACATCATCCTCCACTTCACACCTCTCGCACACACCAGTCTCTCGTTTCCCAATCTTGTGGAGGTACCCTACTCTCGACCCATGTCCAGTGAGCACTTGTGTCAAGAAGTAGTTCACCTCCCCGAATTTCCGGTCCATCCAATCTCTCCTATTCCCAATCGCTCCTTTTAGCGCGCCCTCATACTCCTCCCACCTTCTCTCCATTTCCTCCTCCATCCATTCCCGTACCTCTTCTTTGGTCGCAGACTCGCTATCTTCCCATCTTACTCGATCGGAAGGAAACGCTTTTCTCGGGGAAAGCCCTGCCCCCTTCTTCTGAGCCGCTTTAAATTGATGTCTCATTGTTTTGATGTTTCTCAAGCAGGCCTCCAAATGCTGTTTCTCACCCATCGTCTTCGCATTCTTCATTTCATTTTGAATTCTTTTAATCCCTTTTCGACATTCAACTAGTCCCTCACGTATCTTTCTATCATTATTTGGGGCCACCATTCCCAACAATGCATCAATGAATTTTACTAAATCAGTAAACTGAGCCATTCTGAAAAAATGAAAAAAATTATTGTTATAAAGAATACTTCAAGACGGACGGAAAACTGAACAGTTGATTATTTTACATAACCTCAAATATCATGTAAATGGAAAATTACTTTTAAAATAATAAACTTTTCAAACAAATAGGAAGAGCTGACGGATGATTGCTTCTCAAAGTTCTGAAACAAAAAAATAATTATTGTTATAAGTATACTTTTAGACGGACGGGAAACTGAACGGTTGATTATTTTACATAACCTAGTAAATGAAAATGAGATTGCCAAATTTTAGATAGTCTAAAAAATACAATTACCATGGTGCATAAGCGGTACATGAAGAGGAAACAAAAAATACCTTACATAGGGAAAAACCTCAAGAAAAAAGGCAATATCGAATAATAATAATAATAATAATAATAATAATAATAATAATAATAAGCTGCCCATGGGGTACCCCCCGTGGGGGTACTGGTTCCCTATCGGGCGCTTCCCCAGGTGGTGGATCGGGGAATGCCTTTTAGATATAGAGGGTATCGAGGAAATTAAATACCTCGGAGCGAACCAAAACCAGTTAGTTTCAGGACACGACGGTCTCCATGTAAGGAGCGGTACTCCGACAGCGTCTGTTCTCCATGTAAGGAGCGGCTGAATCAGCACCTGGCAGTAGGTCTAAAATGCGACAATCACGATGTCGAATTGTAAAACAAGATTACCCCAGGTGGGTAGAGCTAAATGCTCAGAATCCCACACTGCTTGTGTACCTAGTACATCGGCTGTCTGCTCCACGGATTCTGGGGGGAGCAATAATTCGAGTGTAAATTCCGGGACCCTAAATCTCAGGAATCGTCAGGTGAATCGACATTGCAACACCTTAAACTCTTGTCGCGTTCAAGTTGGTGCTAGAAGGGCTTGTTCGAAAAATGATTTACCTTCTTCCTCGGTTAGCGGTAGGCGCAGCGTGACACCGAGTAGGGCTACTGCGAACCACACTCAGGGGGAAAACAGCATCGATCCTCCGCCACCGGCTTCTGATGTTTCTGGAGTGACGCAAGTCGGCACATCTACGACCACAAAAGCCGGAAAGCCCAGGAAGCGCATGAAGTGGACTATCGAGCTAAACTCATTCATTATGCGCTCCTACTTTAAAATCACGAATATGGAAACTGATATGACGACATACAGATACGCCCTCCACCGTGCATTCGTTGAACATTTTCCAGAATTTCACCATCTCACGGAACAGCGTATTGCTGACCAACGTCGAAGTATTGTGAAAAACAATCTACTACCCGGTCCGACGTTGCGACAAATTCGAGGTGAAGTCCTTCTTGACCTTCAAGATGGAGAGAATGACTTAATTACCGATCAGGATACACATAAATCGGAGAATGCACAAGGAGACCACAATGGCGTTGAGGAAATAAACAATGATTGCGACAAAACCACCGATAATGACTATAATACCGAACTTTGTAAAGCACTAGCGGAATTTAATGGCACCAACCCAATACACCGGCCAAAATTACCAAAGCTGCGAACCAATAAGAGCACTAACAGCATACTAGCAGCTGTGAACTTACTACTGCAGAACTATGCCAAAGACTGCGAAGCGCTGGAACAACTTCACACTCTCATCTATTGTGGAGCGGTAGCAGTGATTAGAAGTCACAATCAACAGATCCAATCCCCTAAGAACAATCGGGGTAAATACTACAAACAGCTCAAGCCTTGGTGGCAACGCCGGCTGGAAAAGTCCATTGATGACATCAGAAGGGAATTGGGGCAGCTTACAGAATTTAAAAACAACTTGAAACCGTCTAGGCGCTTAACAAACAGAGTGAGGAAGATCTATCGAAGAATCAACACTTATACAGGTCACCCACAACATAAACAACATGTATGTGAATATATCGATTCACTCAGGCAAAAGTTAAAGGCAAAATCAAAACGTTTGTCACGATATGTCAAGTGCACGAAAAGGAAACAACAGAACTACTTATTCAATAACAATCAGAAGTTATTTTACAGGCAACTAAGCGGTACTGTAAACAATTACAACCAAAGTCTCCCAGATAAAGATGAGCTAACGGAGTACTGGTCTTCTTTATGGTCGAACCCTATCGAACATGAATCCAACGCTCACTGGATAAGAACTGAGGAGGAAAAAATTAACATTGAACCAATGCCTTTCGTTAACTTGACAACAAGCGAGGTAACCGAAGCTATAAAGAGCACCAGTAATTGGAAGACACCAGGAGTTGACCATGTCCAAAACTTCTGGTATAAGAAGTTTGACAGTCTGCATGAAGCAATGGCAAGATCATTTACACATATTCTGCAGCATCCAGAAGATACACCACCATTTCTGACACTGGGTTCGACCCACTTGCTTCCCAAAACGCATCAAACTCACGATCCTACGCAGTATAGACCTATAACATGCCTTCCAACTATATAGTATAAAATATTAACGTCTTGCATTACTAACCGTATTTACAGACATGCCGATCAAAACAACATCTTGTCGGAAGAACAAAAAGGGTGCAGACGAGATCACCAAGGCTGCAAAGAGCAACTCATCATCGATTCGGTAATACTAAAACAGGCGCAGAAGGAACAGCGCAACATCTACACGGCTTTCGTTGATTATAGGAAAGCATTTGATAGCGTTCCACATTCCTGGCTTGTTAAAGTTTTGCAAATTTACAAAGTACACCCCACTCTTGTTACTTTTCTTGAATCATCGATGAAGCACTGGCGAACGAACCTTCATTTACAAATAAATGGTCAATACCTCGAAACTGATGAAATTTCTATCCGTAGGGGGATCTTCCAAGGCGACTCCCTGAGTCCACTTTGGTTTTGTTTGGCAATGAATCCACTCTCCAATCTACTTAACGATACGGATTACGGCTTTAAAATCAAGGCCAACAGAAACACTAGCTGCACTGTTTCCCACCTCTTATACATGGATGACATCAAAATATACGCATCAAACCAGCGTCAAATTCAACATTTACTTAATATTACTGAAAAATTTTCCAGCGATATACAAATGGGATTTGGATTAGACAAGTGCAAAACCTTAAATATCGAGAAGGGTAAAATCGTTAACGGAGATGTATTACTACCTAATGGGAACATTATAAATGCCATGCAAAATGGTGAAACCTACAAATATCTAGGATTTCAGCAAGCTAAGCTACTTGACCAGAAGCAAGCAAAAACCAAAATTCGAGGACAGTTCACTCAAAGGATATCTGCTTTATTGAAATCCCAGTTGAACGCAGGAAATCTTGCCAAAGCAATTAACACCTACGCCATACCGATCCTGACATACTCATTTGGAATTCTGAAGTGGACAAAAACAGAACTGGAAGATATTCAAAGAACAACGCGAACCATTATGACCAAACACAAATGTCACCACCCGACATCATCAGTTATTAGGACCACATTACCAAGAAAAGAGGGAGGGAGAGCTCTAACGGACATAGTTAATTTACATTATAATCAAATATCTAAACTCCAAAAGTTCTTCATTGGCAAGGCTCAAACATCTAAATTGCATGAGCTGGTCGCGAAAGCAGATAAAAACTATTCCCCCTTAGATCTTGTAAACCCTGATAAAAAACTTGAAATCGTTACAGACTCTGACAAACAGGCGGAGTGGGCCCAGAAAGCGCTTCATGGTCGACATCATCACGACCTCAATCAACCTTATATCGACAAGGAAGCATCAAATAAGTGGCTCTCTGATGGAACATTGTTTCCAGAAACAAAAGGATTTATGATGGCGATCCAAGACCAAGTTATTAATACCAACAATTACAAGAAATTTGTTATAAGAGATCCAAACATCGTGTCGGACAAGTGCAGAAGGTGTCAACAAACAACAGAGACGATACAACACATTACGTCGGGATGTTCAGCCATAGCTAACATTGATTACCTACGCAGACACAATCAACTTTGCAACATCATCCATCAGAAGTTGGCCAACAAATTTGGATTAGTTAACACCTACACGCCTTATTACAAGTACCATCCTCATGCAGTTCTAGAGAATGCTGATTTTAGACTATACTACGATAGGTCAATTATCACCGATAGACGGGTGACGAATAACCGGCCTGATATTGTGGTTGTGGATAAAAAAGCTAACTCGGTTCTCCTGGTGGATGTTGCTGTACCCAATAACAACAATATGTTAGACAAATTCAACGAGAAAATTGCAAAATACACCGATCTTGCAATTGAGGTAGGACAGATGTGGCATGCAGAGAAAGTAGAGGTGGTGCCGGTCATCGTTTCATCTACGGGACTAATCCCCAAAACTCTACAAGACAGCCTCACCAAACTAGGTCTTCACAAAAACACATACATCGATCTGCAGAAGGCTGCAATTTTGAATACTTGTCACACTGTCCGTAAATTTCTAAATATGTAACTGCTGTGCCTAATCCCATTTGCGTTTACACACGCTCGGGATAGGTGAACATTACCAGCAAGAGCTGAGCAAGAGTACACTTGAGTTGGAAATAATAATAATAATAATTACTTTTAAATAAAAATCTTCTAAAATTGGGTGCTGGAGACAATTGTGTACGCTTCAAAGTACTGAAACAAAAAATGATTTGTTAGGTATAAAGTATTATTCTAGACGGACGGAACGGTTGATTATTTTACATAACCTCAAATATCATGTAAATGAAAACTTACTTAAAAATAAAAATGTTCTCAAATTAATATCAGCTGGAGACAATTCTGTACGCTTCAAAGTACAAAAACAAAAAATGATTTGTAGGTATAAAGTATTCTTTTAGACGGACGGGAAACTGAACGGTTGATTATTTTACATAACCTCAAATATCATGTAAATGAAAACTTACTTAAGAATTAATAAAAATCTTCTCAAATTAGCAGCTGAAGACAATTGTGTACGCTTTCAAAGTACTGAAACAAAAAAATGATTTGTTAGGTATAAAGTATTCTTTTAGACGGACGGGAAACTGAACGGTTGATTATTTTACATAACCTCAAATATTATGTTAGATATTAGAGTATCAAAAATTAAGCTTACAATAAATTTAGAAAAAATATTACAGGTTAATATAAAACTAATGTGAAAAATGAGTGTGAAAACCATTTAAACCGCCCTCAAAAATGCTGTTTTTTAAAAAATTGAACACGAGTCAGAGTAGTCAATAAAAAACAAGAGTGGTCATACAATTGATAATCAACATTTTAAAAAATTAGTCAGATTATTTGAAACTTATTGTTAAGACTCACATAAATCATTCTACATCTAACCATCCCACAGTCATGAAAAAAATTTGTAAGCGCTGTTCTATAGAGCACCCTTTTACTATTCATGAACTCTGCGATAAATGTTATATTATAGGCGGAGAAAATAGTGGAGAATGGATTCCATTTAATGTGTATTCATGGTCGAGTTATGAAGATTTCAAAAAGTGACAATTTTATTATGATCGGAGACAGCTACTTTGTGAGAAATGCGGAAAGTTTATGAATAGAACTGATATATATCGCCATATGAAAAACAGACATGATGTTGAAAACTTTTCAGTTAAGTTTACGTAGAACTTTCCGCTAAAAAATTGTTTGAAATATGTTTGTTATTAAAGTAGCTCTGTGTGCAGTCATGGTTGTAGCTATGCACATTCAACCTAATGAAGCATTAGAATTTATTCGGGAGAACTATTAGTTTATGAAGTAGATAATATGGTCTGTTTGGGTTTGCTCGAATGAAAATTACACTTCATTTTTTGCACTACCTACCACATGATTTTTAATATTTCACATAGAAAAGGCGAATTTGAATGTAAAACCCTTGAAGATATGAAAATGATTGTTTTTCAGGAATTTATGAAGAATGAGTCTACGGTTGAACACTTTTCTGAAACTTCGGAAAATGAAATGTGTGAAAATATTCTTCAAAATGTAGCTACAATATTTGAAAAATAAAATTTTAATTAACAATTGTATTTCTAATAATTCAAAGATACCTATTTGCAGATGCCATAATGATAGTAACATTTTCTTAGTTACCATAGTTATAGGAATGCCTGGTATATTTTTTTACTTTTAAACATAAGAACAATGAAAATCACACCACTCTCAACAAGTCAATTAAACAGCTATACTATTGAAGTAGAAATTAAAAGTTTTTTATTGAGTTTTTATTGAATTAAACCATAATATTTTTATTTCAACGTTCCAGCTACCGTTATCAAGAATAATTAGCTTTTTAAATTATGGTCCCAACCTGACACTATGAAAAATTGACAACTAGACAATGAATAATATTTTGAAGTTTAAAGAATTAGACTTATAAATTCATGTATAGTAACAGTTTAATTGATATTGAAAAGGACTTAAAACGAGCTTTCAAATAAAGTATCTATCTATCCTAAATTATCATACAAAATGAATTTTTACATCATAGAATACCATTAATATCTAAAATATTTCTTAATTAGAATTCAGTTAAGTTTTAAATTGAAATATATGAGGAACTAACATAGGAAATAGACAACAATTTATTTTTAGAAATCGAATAATATTTACGTTTTACAAAGAAAATATTTTCAAAAACGTGACCTTTAAATCTGCTTTATTCAAAGAAGTTATTAAATTAATTAAAACTATTTCACAAAAACATTCTAATTTTATTAACAACAAACACTAAGCGATGTTTTTGATTAATTTTTTTTTTCACTCTATAAAAAATCTAAAAGTGAAAAAATCGGTGGATTTTACGGATTGGAATTAAAAAATACTCACCCACTATAGAATCTCTAAACACAAAATTCTTAATGGTATAAATGAAACTAACTAACATTAATATGAGTAGATTCCACAAAGTAAGGGTCCAAACAGTAAATTCACAAAATTCTTGGTTGACACTTAAAATCACAAACATTAATAGCGCGAATTTGAGTATAAACTGGAGAATGAAAAATACTTCCAGTTTATAAATACACTTAATTCAGTACAAAACAACTTTCAATAAGGTCAGATGAAAAATTCCCAGATGAACTGCCGAATAAACTTGTTTATGTAGGTGAACCTCTTTTAAAGAGAAACTTGATGCCGAAAAGTCGCTAACAGTAATTTACAATTTTTATTGCAAAGTAAAATTTATATTTTACATCGTGACTGCACTTATGTGAGAAAGTTGTCTCGCAAATAGATGTCTCGAGGTCGTCAGTTAATAATTACACTTTGATAAATCAAGAAATTGATAAACTTTCAATTTTCCATCTTTTTACGTAATCTATGCGATAAAATAAACTATTATAACTAATTGTGGCTTATTTTTCTCTATACAGTGAAAGTAAGAAAATAAAGTTAGAAATAAAAGAAAATAACGCCTAAAAACTGTTTCAATAACAAATAGAAGAAGCGTGAAACGAGTTTCTTTTATCGTTTCGAGGTCATCATTTTAGTAAGTCATGAAAGCAAATGGTTAAACAGACTTTTAGGTAATGTATGAGTGAAAATGAAAGATTTTTTAAATTATTTAATAAACCCAAAGTGTAGTTAACATAAACACTAATGGATATGTGACTTATTGTTTTTATAAAAATAGATAATAAAACATTAAATTTCAGTTGTATTAATAATAAAAAATAATAATCAACGAAAGTGATATGATTAATTACGGTTGAAGAAAATTCATACTATACAGGACTAAAAATTCATAAATTTTATGATGAAAAAAGAAAACTTAAAACGATATATAAAAACTTGAAACTATGAAGGTACCTTTTTTAAAAAACAATAGTTAACATAAACACTAATGGATATGTGACTTATTGTTTTTATAAAAATAGATAATAAAACATTAAATTTCAGTTGTACTAATAATAAAAAATAATAATCAACGAAAGTGATATGATTAATTGCAGTTGAAGAAAATTCATACTATACAGGAGTAAAAATTCATAAATTTTATGATAAAAAAAGAAAACTTAAAACTATCTATGAAAATTTAAAACTATGTAGGTACCTATTTTCTAAAAACAAATAACAAACGAAAACTAATTTAAGACTATTAAAAATAAAAAATTAAAATGATTAGACTAACACCTATCTATAAATAATTAAAAAATCACAAATAGAAGATTGAGAAGAAAGATAAAAATTCCTTAACCTTTTCGCTGCGGCGAGATCGAACCGGCTTTGATTCCCTCAGTGCTGCGCTAATAGACGTCATCCGCAGTGAAGCATCAAAATTTGTCATTTAAGCTATTATTTATTTATTAATCATCACAACTAAATTAATTTTGGTATTTTATGGTTAATTTAATATCAAACAATAAAATAAAAAATAAATAAAAAAATTTATCAAGAAAACTTTTATTACCTACAAGAAAAATAACAAGACTTATTCTAAAAAAAAAACAGACTGTAAAAGCATAACCAAAACGAAAGTACGAATCAAAATGTTTATGAACTTATCTATTTTAGGTTACGTAACGTGTGCTACTTTTCGAAACAAGGTGTCACACATAAGCCGACATCACATTGTTCGCACATATGAACTGTCTCTTTCCGTACCTTATTCTGAGTACAAACAAAACATCTTTTTCCAGCGATCAAGTTATTTTGGTTTCTTGGCGGAATTTTTCTAGGAAAATGTCTAGCTGTCAATCGAAATGGAGCTGGATCATGCGCCCTTCGTGCGGTGTAAACGTAGTCATCTAAATTTAATTCTATCATTTGAGAAATCAAATTTAGCTGAAACTTAGCCAGTGGTATCTTCTTTTTTGTCGCATCTTGAAATAAGATATGACTGTTCAGCAAGCCCATGTCCAATATATGGAAGAAGACTTTTTTATACCACTTAGTTGTTCTCCGTACACTTTCGACAGAGCTCAGCAGCATCAGTCTCGTCTACTGCTCCCATTCTTTTGTTGTACTCAATAATACACTCTGGTTTCATAATTTGTCTGTTGGTCGTTCTATCAGCTTTACCTGTAGCTGCGACATTGTTGTCATGGGATGTACCAAGCATAAATACTTCACGCTTGTCACACCATTTTATGGCTATTAGTTTGTTTCCAGTAGTACGAAACGAAAACTCGCCCCTTTTTAATTTTTCTTCCATTTTAGGCATTTGCTTTCTGCTCTTGCGCACAGTACCACAAGCGTTAGTGCACCGGTCATATAACCACAAAAATAAATCAGGACTGCTATACCAATTGTCAACAAAGAGTGTATGACCTTCGTCCAAGAAGGGCTGAAGGAGTGTAACAACTACATCTCCAGATTTTCCGAAACGCGATTGCGCAGTTTCTGTGGTTGCCCCAGTATATATGATAAAATCTAATATGTACCCGGTAACTGCGTCACACAAGACAAAAAATTTTACTCCAAATCGGTGTCGCTTTGAGGGTATATACTGTTTAAAAAATAGCCTTCCCTTGAAAAGCATTAGACTCTCGTCAATGCATAACTCTTTATATGGGGTAAAAGATTCTCTAAATGTCGCTCTTGCATGATTTACAATTTTACGAATTTTGCGTAATGTATCATCGCCTCTTGCCAAATTGTTGTCGGAAAAATGCATCATACTCAGGATCCCCAAAAATCGATCTCGTGACATTGTTTTCTTGAAGGCAGGTGTTTCTAAAAACGCATTTGAAGACCAGTACTCTTGTATCTGAAGCTTTCTTACTCGCGCCATAAGAAAATGTAGTGCAAAAAAACGATGCAATTCCTTTGCGTCAATGTCGTTCCATAGGTTCAATCTAGAATGTGGCCGAAGGCGCTCCTTGTGATCCACAACGTACTCATGAAATTTATTAGTTTCGCTAACTATAAAAACTGTGATCTCCTCCCCAAAAAAACTTGAAAACAATCGTACTCGGAACAGTTATCAAAAAGATCCGGAATATTATGTCCAGAATTACTAGCGTCAAAAGGAAATATATGCGGCACAATGTTCACCTGTTCCCAACTCAAGTTTTCGTTTATGTTCTTTGGTTCTTCCTCTGCCCGTTCTTCCGCCTCAGCGTCATCTGGTGAGGTTGATAGCTGTTCCAAAACTTGAGCTTCAATCTCGTCAGCGGAATTATCCGATACATCTCCGGCTATAAAATCATCTTCAGAGTCACTTTGTGTCAGGATTTCCTCTAATTCGGCAGTGGTATAATATGCCCCTCTTTTAGGCGGCAGGGGTATATTTGACATAGTTACTTACTGAAAAAATGAATAAATATTATAACGATTCCAGCTCTATCCAACCAAAATAATTACCTTTTATTCAATAATCACTGTACCGGTACAATTCGCCCACAATAACTACGTTTTATTTCAATAATATTACTTTATTATTACTAAACGTGCAAACGACTCGGCCACTGCTTCACTACCGGCCACTGACTAGCTCAAACACGTCAAAACTAGTAAATAAATAACTGACATTCGTTATACACAAATATGCGCCCACAGCAGCGCAACGGCAAGACCTTTCGCAAAAATGCGTTATCCGCAGAGGTGACACGAAAATGAAATGACGCATTTATGCGCCATCCGCAGCGAAAGGGTTAAACAACTATAATTAGATTAATTAGAAAAATAATCTCTAAACAACTCTAATTGACTTTCCAATTTTTTTATCTTTCTTCTCAATCTTCTATTTGTGATTTTTAATTTATCTTTTTCCTGAATTACATCAGCATTATCCGCTTCTAGAAGATTAAGATCGGAATCTTTCGATTTAACCTTTTTTTCTAGAAGGGATATGTTTCCTAAGCAATTAGTAAAATTTATCCAGATCAGGTCAATATTATCTTCTAGAAATATTTTTCCCTGATCTGAAATTATTTCTCTATACATTTCACGCTGCTTCAATTTTTCTATAGCACAGTTTTCATTTAAGATGGACAGCCTGTGAAGAAATAAAACCCCCATTAGCAATAATATTAAATAAAATTAAATTCACAACGTTAGAGAATTTAAAAAAAACGTACCTGGTAATATCCATGTTGGTTTCATTTTTCTTCTCTTTGAGCAGATCATTCGTTAATTGAATCTGCTCAGTTAAGTTTTTGTTTAATTTATATTGGTAAGCTAATTCCCGATCACACATTGCAAGTTTGTCTTCACAAAATAAATTAAACTTTCCCACCATCGTTGAATTAAAATTAGAGAATAAAAGAAATATAGATAATAAATACATTGAAAAAAAAAGAAATAAAGATAATAAAGACATTTTGGTCAATTTAAATTTACAGTTGAAGTTAAACTAGTAGCAGAGAGCAAATAGATATCTTTTTATACCATCCTAAAAGGGGATTTATGCAACTAGACAAAATTCAAAAATATCAATAGATTTATGCAACTACATCAACATTTCTAGATTTTAGTTATCATTAATTCAAAAACATCATACGTTTTAGATAATAAAATTCCATTCTGAAATCATTAAATTACATTTGAAAAAGTAATGAAAATAAACTTATTAAAACAATGGAGTAGGTAAAAAAAATGGAACTCACAAGTTAGTAGGTTGGAGAAACGTGAAAATTATGCTTATTCTAAATATAAAAGCATTTCGAGTTTTTTTCAATTATGAAAAATTAATGCTGTTTAATTAATTACTATATAAAGGTATATAAAGGTATACCTATTAATTCTCTTCATGTACCTATCAAATATGATGCTTCAATAAGTATCACTACTGCTGATGGTGTTCCGCAGCAATTTATGGGTTTTATTACTGTTCCCGTTACCGTGAATAATGTCACTAAAAGAATTAAAATTTTAATTATACCTTCTATTAATCATTCTCTTATTTTAGGTATGGATTTTTTGGGTCTATATAAGGTAGACATTGATTGTTATAATTTGTCGTATTCCCTTTCATCCTCTACTTGTGTCATTAACACAATTCATTTCGTTTCTAGTTTCACCATTTCTGAAAAAGATGAACTAGACAAGGTCATCAATTTGTTTGCTACACTTGCTCCTTCTGACCGAATTGGTCGAACTAATTTCATAGAGCACAATATCGATACTGGTAATGCAAAGCCAATTGTGCAGCGTCATTATCCCTTGTCTCCGGCTATGCAAAAACTTCTTGTAAAAGAAGTGGAAGATATGCTAGATCCCAAAGTCATTCAACCTTCGAACTCCCCTTAGTGTTCACCTCTCTGGATTGTCCCTAAGAAGTCCGGAGACTGTCGTGTATGTTTTGATGGACGGAAATTGAATAAGGTTACTGTTTCAGATTCATATCCTATGGCGCAAGTCGATATTATTCTTAGTAAACTCCGAGACGCAAAATTTCTGACGTCTATCGATTTAAAAAAGGCTTTTCTACAAATACCTTTGTCTGAATAGTAAATGTGCTAGGAGAGTTTCGTCTATTGGCGGAGGCGCTAACATGGGAATCTCCATAAGAAAATCGCGAAAAAAGCTAAGGTTCGTTCTGGCAAATTTGGATTCTGAGGTGGGCTCACACCGGCAACCGGACTGAAGGAGTGGTTAGATGGTAATATTGCGCATGCGTCATTGAACAGGCTATGTCATAAGATCAACGATAAAAATAATGAAAAAATTCTAGCTACCCCCTTTCATCCCCCACGCAGCACCCCTCATACTAGAGGTCAACCAATCATAGCAAACAACGTATCGTTTGAAAAGCCTTAACGTTCAGTATGCGAAACATTCTTTTAACATATACAGTAACTAAAAAAAAATAACGAAAAACGTGATACGTCAAACGTCATGTGATACAAGAGAAAATTCTACTATTCTTGTGATATAAATGTTGGGAAATATACAAGGTGTTTCAATGAAAACCAATTACCCCAAAATAAATTTTTATTAAATCTACATAGGTAATATGGTATTAATACGAGCATCCAGATGTTAAATAGAACGTACTATCAATTATGGTTGCTGAATTTCCTTGATTGTGAAAAGATTTTGTCTATTTCCACACCACCATGAAGACTTATTCAAAAGACTTATGGGGTAAGACATGGGCGCGTAGCCTTTTTTAAAATTTATATTTGTGGAAAGGCAACCCCATTAGGCCTACGAAAAACCACTTTACTGAGTTCATCTAATAGGATATTATCAGCAAATTGATGTGAAGTTAGCTGCATCAACGATGAAAGAAGACAAGATAAATAGTAATAATATTTCTTTTTAAAATAGTTCATATGCGCGAATATATTGAGGAGTGAATACAAGTAAATAGGCAGCAAGAGTTCTGCCTCATGGCGGAGGCGCTAACGTGGTAATCTCCATAAGAAAATCGTCGAAAAAGCTAAGGTTAAAAAACTCCGAAATTGGATTCTAAGGTGGGTTCACACCGGCAACCGGACTGGGGGCGTGGTTAGATGGAACTATTGCGCATGCGTCATTGAACAGGTTATGTCATAAGATCAACGAAAAAAATAATTAAAAAATTCCAGCTACCCCCGTTCATCCCCCACGCAGCACCCCTCTTACTAAAAGTTAACCAATCATAGCAAACGACATCTTGTTTAAAAGGCCTTATCATCTAGTAAATAAAATAATTAAAAATTTTTAGCTACCCCTCGTAGTTAACCACGACGTCTCGAAAGGCCTTAACGTCTAGTATATACTTTGAATTTTATCCCACTCCCCAATACCCACCTGTTTAGCATTCCCAAATTCCAATGGACCCCAAATTCTAATACCCTTCTGTTTGGACCACCCAAATATTTGCCCAATGTTTAGGACCCTCAAATTTTAATACCTAAGAAACCACTCTCCACACTTGAAAAATCATCATTATTTAAAAACTTTCGCCGGGCGCGAATCATCAACCTTCGCGTCTGTAACAATTTGTCTAACGAACATGGCTATTCGCACTCATAAGTGTTAGATGCAAGGAGAGGTATAAAAAAAAGGGTGTCCAGCTTAAATTTAAAAATTAAAACAAAGTATAAACACATCATTACAAGTGGAATATCGTTGACCTTACTCTCTAGAGTATACGATTCTTTCAACATACACAGAGTGTTGTAAAATTATAGTTCACAAAGTAAAACGTATCGGTGAAAAGACCGTCCAGGACAAGTGACATATCGTTGAAAAACACCTCATTCTTTCAACATGGAGTACAAAGGCAAGTGATATATATCGTTGAAACGGGTATCTATCTTTCATATACATATTGACTGTTTCATAAGAGTATAAAGCAAATTGATGTGAAGTTAGCTGCATCAACGATGAAAGAAGACAAGATAAATAGTAATAATATTTCTTTTTAAAATAATTCATATGCGCGAATATATTGAGGAGTGAATACACACACACTCCCAAGATTAGTTAGGATGTATCCTTCAAACCTTGCAGAGTTGTAAATAACATTTTTTTTAAATATCAAGGAGTGAATACACAGAATCCCAAGTTTAGTTAGGAGGTATCCTTCAAACCTTGCAGAGTTGTAAATAACATTTTTTTTAATATCAAGGAGTGAATACACAGAATCCCAAGTTTAGTTAGGAGGTATCCTTCAAACCTTGAAGAGTTTTAAATAACATTTTTTTGTATATCAAGGAGTGAATACACACACCTCAAGTTTAGTTATGAGGTATTCTTCAAACTTCATATATACGTTTGCATTGCATTTATCTAATAATTCTTATTTAATCATTCATGTGAGACTACCCCCACATCAATCAACAGTAATATCCATAACTAGATTATTATTAAAGCAATATTTTAAATTATGAGGTAAAACAAGATGAAAAAGATACACTACGGAGTGCTATCGATATCTATCACCTCTTTTGGTGGTATTGAATAGTGCCCCCACGGCAGCGTTTTATCAGCCCTAGGAATGAGATATCTTTTATCGTCCCCCGGGCTGAGTGCAATTTTTTGTTGGACAGTAGAATGTACCTGATGCTTTTCTGAGCGGATGAGATTTTGACAAACTGTTTTCTGCTGCCAGCTATCTAAACATTCAATGTAATCGTCAAAATGAATTTTCGTCTTTACAACGCTCGATTTTTCACCCTTAGCCTTTTTCGCGATACCCATATTGATAATCATATCCTGAATTTCATCATCATCATACCCATCCTCAATCATTCTTTTACGTTTCTTTTCAACGTCTGCTTTGGTTGTTTGAACTTTTGTCGCGTACAATTTCGATCTTAACCCCACATAATCTGTCATAGGTACGCCATTGTTCTCATCCTTCATTTTACCGAAAACTTTTTTTATTGACTAGAGGGATGCCATACATATTTTCCGGAGGATAGTCGGAGGTGTCGAAATAGGTATGACAATCTGTTCTAATGCGCTCATAGGGATCTTGATCTCTTATCTCATATATTAAACTATCCGTATCTGTGTATAATACGGTACAATTTTCATTAAAAACATTACACATATAACCATAGTGGAAATCGTAAATAGTTGTCTTTGCTAGATCCAAAATGGCCTGTCCAACATATATCGGCTTGTTGAGGAAGATTTCTAGTTTCCTGAGCTCCACCGCCACCAAGTTCTCATTAAATATTGTACAAGTCTTGAACTCAGGTTTTGCGATGTAAGCCTCAGCGCCGTACCTTCCAGCCCACTCCGTAAGAAGACGAATGTTAACTCTTTTGCGGATGTTCTCCATGGTCTTTCCAAATACCGTATTATTAATTAACTTAAATAAATTTTTTTCAAACTCATTCTGAGCATTTTTTCTCAACTCTGTGTTGAGATCTATGTATGACCTGAGCCAGGGAGATTGTCGGAATTTCAAAACCCGATGAACCTTCTTTAGGATCAAACCATGGGTTAGCGCCTGTTTTAGTGTGCGTTAATTTATAATATACTTCGTCTTATTGGTGAAGGTTGACATTAATTTCGTTAATTCTGATGCAGTTTTAGGAGGCAAGCTTGTCTTGGGGTTTATATGTTCAGGACAAAACGGTATATCCTTATGTAAATCATGTAGTTGCCGTGGGTATTCTAGGTCAACCTCAAGCATATATCCTACATCAGCATCATCAGGCACTGTTGTGACATCTATGTTGGGTTCGACCCATTCGAAACCTCCATAGGGGAGAAACTGCGACATACTCCAACCATATTGGTTATTTATATCGAAGAACATCATGTAAGTTTTGGGCTTTGAAGGATCATAATTATTTACATAGGCATTGTTTGCTTTAGCTCGTCTTTTCGAGCAAACTTGGCTGAGGCCCCCTCTAATACCTCGCTCAACAAACAGAAACATATCGAGGTCTGTCAAAAGCTCAAGCTCAATATTGGTATACTTTAACATTGCATCCCAAGTATATCCGGGTAATGTAAAATAGTGGGCCGGGTCCAAACCATAAGTTTTGCGACAGCTTGCACGGAATCGCTCAAACACGTCAGCGAGGAGAAGAATGTCTGTCTTCGTGTAAATATCAACATAATCACCCAAGGTCTGACAATTGAACGTGTTCCACACCAGCTGTGCACGTTGATGAAGACGGTGGGGGCAGGGCTTATCATCCAATTTGTCATAAAATTTATCGATAGCTGGCAGTTTAGTTTCATGAAATCGATCAAATGAGTCAATGTAATCGTATGGCATCACCCCCTTTTTAGTTAACAAATTAAATTTTTCTTCATCTAACTCGGGGAACTGAGACTTCAGATTGGTGAACTCTGGCATAAAAGATGCTAGTTTATCTAGAGAGGAAGCCATAAAACGGAAACTATCTATAAAACGGAATTGAATTGGGGTCTCGTCAACATGTTTAGTAAAACTGATATACTTTTCTTTTGTGATTGGTAGTAAATCTCTCGTTCCCTTAATTCTAGAAGCAATGTCTTGTAACGTGCCTACCTTCTTACACGTGGCTCCTGCCACAAGAACACGTTACTATGGACACCCTTGATGCAAAATTCGGGTTTTTAAATCTCGGGCGCCAGATTATTAATGTGGTTTGCTCCACGGCCCCTTGACCCATAGCGTCAAGAGTTCCAGATAGCCTCAGATGGAGGTTACGGAAAATTCCAGGGGTCTTGTTGAATTAACTTTATTTACCTAATTACAATCAAATATGGATTCTCCGATTTATAAATCACGGGTTAATGAAAGAAACAGGGGTTCAGCAGAATTGTATACTATCTACGGTTTAGGGTATACCTACCACCACACAATAGGTCGGTATATAACAAAATAATCAAAAAGAAACTTTTAGTGTATTAATACTCTGTGGTCTATTTTACGAATAGTGACAAGCAAAT
Organism: Lochmaea crataegi; assembly: GCA_947563755.1. Classification (NCBI taxonomy): domain Eukaryota; kingdom Metazoa; phylum Arthropoda; class Insecta; order Coleoptera; family Chrysomelidae; genus Lochmaea; species Lochmaea crataegi. Next base: position 41,783,639 of record OX387429.1, read on the forward strand.
TAACAGGGAAAAGAAAATAAGCTATCTTTACCATATACTTGGTACTTCGACGGACATAACGGTCAGGTTATCAAATACGGTTCAAATCTTCCGGATTTAACGGGGTCCCTAATGCACGATTTAGATCTGCCGGGTAATCAGACAAATTGTGGCTAAGCCTCTTCCAAGTCTGATTAACCCTTGAATCCAAATGAAACCGGCAACTATTATTCCGACAATTAGGAAAAAAAAAAAAAATAATGATTCTACGAAACGGGAATAGAACGATTTAGATCTGCTGGGAAATCAAACAAATTGTGGCTAAGCCTCTTCCAAGTCTGATTAACCCTTGAATCTAAAGGAAACCGGTAACTATTATTCCGAAAAAAAAATAAAATTCAAGAACGAATTAGATCTGCCGGGAAATCAAACAAATTGTGGCCAAGCCTCTTCCAAGTCTGATTAACCCTTGAATCTAAAGGAAACCGGTAGCTATTATTCCGAAAAAAAATAAAAATCAAGAACGAATTAGATCTGCCGGGAAATCAAACAAATTGTGGCTAAGCCTCTTCCAAGTCTGATTGACCCTTGAATCTAACTAAAGCCGGTAACTATTATTCCGGAAAAAAAAAATTTAAGAACTAATTAGATCTGCCGGGAAATCAAACAAATTGTGGCTAAGCCTCTTCCAAGTCTGATTAACCCTTGAATCTAAATAAAGCCGGTAACAATTATTCCGAAAAAAAATAAAATTTAAGAACTAATTAGATCTGCCGGGAAATCAAACAAATTGTAGCTAAGCCTCTTCCAAGTCTGATTAACCCTTGAATCTAAATAAAGCTGGTAACAATTATTCCGAAAAAAAATAAAATTTAAGAACTAATTAGATCTGCCGTGAAATCAAACAAATTGTGGCTAAGCCTCTTCCAAGTCTGATTGACCCTTGAATCTAAATGAAGCCGGTGACTATTATTCCCAAAAAAAAATTTTACCACGAGTTAAACGGTACCCAGCTACCGACACACATAGTAAAAATATTTGTACTAGCATAAAATTAAAATATTATAATCCACTTGGATATCAATTTAATATAAAACTACTGAGAACCAAAAGCATAGAATAATTCGAGAATCCACTAATAATTTATGAGTTAATTAATAAACGCTGTAAATAAAATTCGAAATCAAATTACAGTTGACAAATCTTTATTTCCAAATAAAAAACCCAATTTCAGTTCAACAACAAAAGAAAAAAAAAATAGCCGGTCGGAAAATTTTCAAAACCATACATTTAACAATTCAATATTAAGCGGCGATACGGAAAGTTTAGAATACACAGTTTATTTGTTAAAATGATTTACCTTATTAAATACAGCTTACACACAATCGGAATACACTAAATTTTCACACTACGGTTTTTCGGTTTTCGGAAGAAAATTGAACGGAGAATCACGAAAGACTAATTTAGAGCCGGAATAAATCAGAGCGCGAATGAATCAGCGACAATAATTGATTGCTAGCGAATTTATATCCAAAATACTAGTTACATTTTTCGGCCGTAGTTGTGGTGAGGGAATTAAACGTGAAATTTATCTACTTACAACAAAAAGCTGTACCTATACTGGACGGCTTCGGTTTTAATTAAAATGGTGTATATACCGGGCGTCCATTCAGTTGAAAAATTTAAATATTGGAAATGAATAAATTGTGTATGGTAGAATTTGGATTTGCGTAACTCGGACTTATACTAAAATATACAACGGTAATAACAAAAAAAATAAATCAATGCGGTAGTAGAAAGGGTTGTAAAATAACGAGTTATATACACCCCAGTGGTAAAATAAAATACATTACGGAACAAAATAAAAATTAAACTTAAAAAAAAATAACTCGTTACACACCCCCTTTACTCTGGTAAAAAAAAATGAATGAGCGAAAGTGCAACTTTCGGACATTACATTTTTTTTTAAACACCAACTTATACCTAACTATATAAAAAAAAGGTGAGAAAACAAAACCGTGATCCAGGGTGTAGCGTCTCACAGCCTGGAACGTCGGCGTACGGTCGCTTGGTGTGGATGGGGCGATCCTCTTCCACGGGACGCCTGTCTTCGGTATGACTTGGAGCAGCGTCCGGCTACTTCCAGAGCGGGACGGGGTCGTTCGGTGCCGATGCTACACTGGATGGAAGCATCCTGCATTCGTCGGGGTTCGTCGCTACGGGAGACCAGGTGGGCTTGTACTGCCACCGATCGGGTACGGGGGCCGCGTCGATCACACGGGCATTCTCGGGACATCCGTCCCACTTGTCCGCATCGGGAGCAAAACAAAATAGACGGCCTGTTGCAGTTCTCTCGGCGGTGTCCGTAGATTCCACATCTCCAACAGAGATCATCAGTCAGGGTGACGAACTTGCCGGCTACCATTCGTTCTCGTGGCAGATGGGTCTCTGGCGGTTTTTGCTGGGGGTAAGTTCCGTGATACACCATTGCTTCCGCTGTTCGGATCATCAGGGGGATGTTCCCCGAAGCCCAAATCTTCCATCTTTCGCTGGCGGTGGGGATATCCTGGACGTCGGAACGGCTAGTTCTGTCCAACTGGAGGCTGTCTGGGTCCGGGTATGGGAATGTTATTAGATGTGCTATCACTTTTGATGCACCCGGTAGGTAGAATAACTAGTAATACTAAAACTTTACATTTGGTGGGATCGGTAAAAAGAATACGAAAGGTTTTCTGGTTCGGAGATTATAAAAATGTCAAAGAAGCTTTATTCGGGAATACTACAGGATCCGGTCCTTGAATTAAAATATCAAAGGGCCCTGGCCAGATGCCTGGCACCTCTCAAGATTTCAATTAGAACGGGTTTACGAATTAAAAGATCAAAGAGCCCTGGCCAGACGCCTAGCACTCCTCAATATTTCAATCGGGACGGGATTGGAAATCGGGAATAACTATCAAAGGGGTTTGTTCTTAAACTAAAATATCGAAGGGCCCTGGCCAGACGTCTGGCACCCCTCAAGATTTCAATTTAGAACGGCTTTATGAATTAAAAGATCAAGAAGCCCTAGCCAGACGCCTAGCACTCCTCAATATTTCAATCGGTACGGGATTGGAAATCGGGAATAAATATCAAAGGGGTTTGTTCTTAAACTAAAATATCGAAGGGCCCTGGCCAGACGCCTGGCACCCCTCAAGATTTCAATTTAGAACGGCTTTATGAATTAAAAGATCAAGGAGCCCTGGCCAGACGCCTGGCACTCCTCAATATTTCAATCGGGACGGGATTGGAAATCGGGAATAAATATCAAAGGATTTTCAAGAGGAAATTATACTTGAGTTCGGAAATATTTACTATGAAACGGAAATACTGACTCTTACTGTAAAATATAATTTTAATACAATGGAATAAACTTTATTTATTAGGGATTGAAAAGACCACCTATTTTAAATGTAAATAGTTTCCAATTAATTCTTACCTTCGCAGCAACGGTTTCAACTTTTATCAAATAAAAGTAAATTACTAAAACAGAAAAATCAAAATGCAAACTGCAAAAAAAATTAGAATATCAAAACAACAAAATTCAAAAAAAAAAAAACGGCAGACGGAACGTTGAACGGTAGCTAGCTTGCTTCAGCCGTGGCCAGGTAGAACTTAACTCTCGACTCTCTGACTCTCAGGGCTTCGTCTCCCTATCCCCCTCTCTCGATCAGCTTGACCTGCGCGCTACCTACTCTCTATTTAGTAGCGGTGGGGAAACATGAACGGCGAACTTACAATTTTTATTTCACAAACCCGGAGAAAATATTTAATATTTAAATTATTTTACACATATTCGGAGGGTATAACGGGTTATAAACAATATTGAATGACTAATTATATTTGAAACAAAATAATCCTGAACGGACGAAAAAACCTCGTTACAACTCATTGGCGGGTTTCAAATCTTTTACATGTATACGATTATACCGCTTTCCTTTTCCATCTCGTAAGTCATATACAACTGGGGAAATAACAAGTACGACTTCGTACGGCCCGGAATATTTCGGAGCGTTTCGCGGCGACGTGATCAACGGCAGAGGATAGTGTATGATCCTTTTTCATAACTTTGTCTCCGATAGTGCACTTCCAGTCTCTACGGCGCAGATTATAGTTACGACTTTGACTGGTAAATGCTCGGGACAGGTGCAGACGGACTAGATCGAAGCATTCTTGCAGTTTCTCTACTCGCAAGAGATGCGGTTTCGGCTCTTCTTCGGTTGGGTTGTCCAATCCGGCGTCTTCTTCCAGACTTTTCTCGGTGTCGTTTTCAGCCTCTCTTCTGAAGGATTTCGGTGTCTCGGGTTCTCTCCCAAAATTTAGGAAGGCAGGTGTGAATCCAGTCGAGTCGTGTCTTGAATTATTCATTGCAAACTTCAAGTCCGGCAACCTTACATCCCAGTCTCGGTGATCCGCTTCGCAGTATTGCGCAATCATTGTCTTCAGGGTGCGGTTGGCTCGTTCTACTGGATTTGCTTGCGGTGTATACGGCGGAGTGAAACGGTGTCGGATTCCTAACCCGCTCAGCATATCCTTGAACACCTTGCTGGCATACTGAGTTCCATTGTCGGTCAGTACGGTACGGGGGCATCCAAATATCGTCAATATTTCCTCGTAAAAAGCAGTACTTATGCTACTGGCAGTAGCATTCCTTAACGGTTTACACTGTACCCATTTAGTGAATCGGTCTTGGAAAGTTCCCTTTCTTACTTCTGGGTAACGGTCCAATTATATCGGAACCAACGGTTTGTCATGGTTGTCGATTCGATGATGGTTGCATCTTCCCTGGGACCTTTCTTCCGACGGTTTGTACTTTTGACATTGCAGACATCTCCTCACGTATTTGGTGATATCCCTGAACATTCCTGGCCAATAGTACAATTTTGCAATCCGGGTGATGGTTTTAGCAATTCCTAGGTGTCCGGCGTTTGGAGCATCATGGTTTTCTTGCAACACCCGGGTTCGGTCGGGCTTTGCTATACACAGTTTCCAGAGATCGGATATTTCTGGCTCTCTGAAATCGTTTATGTCCCAGAAATGACGGTATAGACGGTCTTCTTTAATGCAGTAGTCCGGAAACTTCTCTGGATCCTTCAGGACCTCTTCCTTCCTGTTCCGGTACCACGAACATTCGGCGGTTACATCGGTCAAACAGATTGCGAACGGTGAATCGGTCTCGGCGGTCATTGGTAGCGGGTTTCTTGACAAAGCGTCGGCCACACGATTTAGAGCACCTTTACGGTACTGTATCTCGAAATCATACTGTTGTAGAAAAATACTCCACCTTTGTAAACCTCCGTACGGACTAGATATGGAATGCAGCCATCTAAGAGATTGATGATCGGTAACAACCGTGAAATGGTAGCCCTCTAAATAAGGACGCATCTTTTCAATCCCCCAAACAATGGCAAGACATTCTTTCTCGGTGACAGAGTAATTTTTCTCGGTAGGACTCAGGGTGCGACTTGCATACGCTACCACGTGTTCATGACCCTCCTTCTGCTGGGTAAGGGCTATTCCCAAACCATATTCGGAGGCATCGGTCTGTAGGGTGAACGGTACGGTAAAATCAGGACAGCTCAAATCGGGTGCTTCCGACAGACAGGTTTTGATTCTAGCGAACGCGGCTTCTTGTGCCTCGGCCCACTTCCATCGCAGAGATTTGCGGAGTAATTTCGTTAACGGAGCTACCTTTTCTGAAAACGATGGTACAAACCTCCTATACCAGGATGCTACTCCCAAGAATCTTCTCAGTTCTCGGATATTTCTCGGGGCTGCAAATTTTATTATACTTTCGACCTTTTCTGGATCGGTACGGATTCCATCTCCAGTGATTACATGGCCTAAGTATTTCATTGACGGTAAACAGAAATGACATTTCTCCGGGTTGAGTTTCAGCCGTGGTCCTCGTAATCGGCGGAACACTTCGGACAGATTTTCCAGATGTTGATCGAACGTTTCCCCCAGAACGATAATGTCATCCAGATAAGCGAATGCATATGGATCCAGCTCTGGGCCTATTAGTCGATCAACCAGTCTCTGGAATGTAGCGGGTGCGGAATGTAAACCAAATGGAAGAACCGTGAATTGAAACAATCCACGTTCCGGTGCGGTAAAGGCGGTAATGGGTTTACTTTCGGGAATTTAACGGAACTTGCCAGTACCCACTCTTCAAATCCAAACTGGAAATGTACTTGGCTTTTCGCAGTTTATCCAGTATAGCATTAATAAACGGAAGAGGGTAAGCATCCTTCATTGTTACCTCGTTGACTTTTCGGAAGTCGATACAGAAACGGTTTTTTCCATCTTTCTTCTTTACAATGACTATTGGAGAACTCCACGGACTTGCAGAGGGTTCGATCACTCCCTCTGCTAACATGGCGTCTATTTCAGCATTGCAAATTTCCTGCATTTTCGGATTCTGGGGTCGATATCTCTGTTTGATCGGACGTGGTTGCAGCAAACGGATTTCATGCTCAACTAGCGTAGTTGGAACTCGTAAGGATCCAAATTTCGGTAACTCTTGGTCTAGGAAGATGTTCAGTCTGTCTGTCTGTTCTTTCGATAAATTTCTTTCTGTAACCGGGGTTATGGTTTCCAACGGACATCCTATCCAATCATACTCCTCGTCATCCCCTGAATTATCCAGGGAGAACGCGGATATTACAGAAACGGTTTGCTCCTTGTCAACCCCTAACACCAGGGAAGACGCAGAGACTTCGGAAACAATTTGCTCCTTGTCGACCCCTAACTCCAGGGAGGACGCAGAGACTTCGGAAAAAATTTGCTCCTTGTCAACCCCTAACTCCAGGGAGGACGCAGAGACTTCGGAAACAATTTGCTCCTTGCAACCCCTAGCTCAAGGGAAGATTCAGAGACTTCGGACACAGGTTGCTCCGTGTCGACCCCTAACTCCAGGGAAGACGCAGAGACTTCGGAACAAGACAGATTTGTAGAACGGCGGTCTTTCCTAAGACGGTGGGTGGTTTCTTCTCTACATATTATCGGTACAGCGGAATTGACTTCTTTCATAGGCCGGTTCACGGCCTCCAATATTCCAACAGGACTGGCCAATTGTGAACGCCTTACTAACTCATCATTCACGTATATTTCTCCGGTTCCTAACTCCAACCGGAAATTATACTTTCGGAGGACATCATGTCCTAATACAATGTCGGTTATCAGACCAGGGAAATGCTCCAACGAACCCTCCATTGTGACGTCATCGATTTTCCATTTCAGCTCATATATGTCGGTGATGGAGACTAGATTTCCATCAGCTAAACGGGCCTTCGTAGCTTGACGAGAAGTAGTTTGCTTTCTTTGGGAAAAAGTCTTAGCTACTTGATCACCAATATACGACTTTGCTGCTCCGGTATCCAATAATGCTCTAAACATATGATTTTCTATTTTGACGTCTATGTGCGGTCGGGGGTCGTTTATTTCTGCTGGCGGTTCGGTGTGAGAGGCAAAGATTTGCGGAAGCTGAGTCGGCCTCTCTTCGGTACAACTTCGGTTTAGTTTTCCTGCCTCCTGCAGGAACAGTCTCGGGAAAATACTCCTTCCTTCTGGCAACGAGAACAGAATATTTTCGGCGGGTTTTGACAGTTGTTCCTATAATGTCCAGACTCACCACAACGGAAACAGATGGGTGACCGGGAAGATGATCCAGACGGTTGACGAGTAGCAGGCGCCGGACGGCAAGGAGTATCGGTCGGTGACGGTTGGCTGGGACCGGCGATGGGCTCTCTGGATGGCCCAGGAATCGTGTTGTGGGAAGGTCCATACCTCGGCGAATTCATTGGCTGCGGACGGGGATTTGGTCCCCGGTTCGGTCCATTGTGGTTGGGTACAGACTGGAGTTCCTTCCTGAGGAGCTCATATTCCCTGACCACCTGACAAAAGGAGGAAAAATCGTCAAAGTCCCCTTTTCGTATTTGCAGACGGTATTCGGGTAACAGGTTACGGTACAGCCATGCTAACTGCTGTTCGGAAGTTAGCTTTCCATGTCTCCGCATCAAAGTCTGGAGTTCGGTGATGTATGTGGCGGCGGACTCATTCCTTCTTTGTAGTCGACGACCTATCTCGGCTTCTAAGTCAAGCTTGTAGTTAACGGGATAGAAGAAAATTCGGAAGTCTGCCTCAAATTTATCCCAGGTCGTGTACCTACTCCGGTTGTTGCGGTACCAAAATGCCGGTTCACCTGACAGTAGTTCAGGTAACACAGGAAGCAGATTGTCTTTCTGGACATTCCTTGCGGTACAGATTTCTTCAATTCTTTCGATGAATGCAGCAGGATCTCCCCGGTTTCCAAAAGACCCCTTCCAATCGTGCACGTTTATCGGTGTAGTGGCCATAGCGGTCGGGTATTCCTCTTGGTCTATGGCGGATCTCGGAACAATATTTCTTCTTCTCAGAAAGTTGACGAGTCTTTTCCGTTTGATAGGGACGGTTCCAGCAACCGATAAATTCCTCTTTACTAGCTCGGTATTAAGTCCCTCGTTCTTTAGCAAGTATACCCAGCTTACTCGATTGTCGGTTATTTCTCCCACGGAACGTACAGTCGGTACTGGAGGAACGGATTCGGTTTCTTCAGCTTCTTCTTGCTCAAACAAAACAGATAAGTCAAGATCTTCGGAGTTTCTTCTGGACATTAGCCTTTTAACTCCAGCTCAGACGTCTTCTTCTTCTTCCAAAATAAAAAACAACAAAGGCGGAAAGAAGGAAAAACTAGCACCGGCAAAACGGTCATTATTGAAATTTGCAATACGGAAAAAAAATAGTATATTATACTGAAATAACGGTCCCTGAGCAAATCAACACTGGGCAAAAAAAAACCGTAAAACAGTATAAACGGTCCAGCAACAATACGAAAAAAAAATATCCACAGCGGTATTTCAGTTCCTGCTATAATCAGGTCTCTTTAACAATACGGTAAAATAACGGAAACGGAATAACGGTTCCTGCTCTAATCAATAATCAACTCTCTGCAATAATACGGTAAAAAACAGTCAACACAGATTTAACCGGTCCAAGCGAAAAAACGCTTCAAAAAAAAATTGAAAACGGTATAAAACTGATCCTATTGTAATCAACAATCGGGTCCCTGCTCGGGCGCCATTTTGTAACGCGCCTACCTTCTTACACGTGGCTCCTGCCACAAGAACACGTCACTATGGACACCCTTGATGCAAAATTCGGGTTTTTAAATCTCGGGCGCCAGATTATTAACGTGGTTTGCTCCACGGCCCCTTGACCCTTAGCGTCAAGAGTTCCAGATAGCCTCAGATGGAGGTTACGGAAAATTCCAGGGGTCTTGTTGAATTAACTTTATTTACCTAATTACAATCAAATATGGATTCTCCGATTTATAAATCACGGGTTAATGAAGGAAACAGTGGTTCAGCGGAATTGTATACTATCTACGGTTTAGGGTATACCTACCACCACACAATAGGTCGGTATATAACAAAATAATCAAAAATAAACTTTTAGTGTATTAATACTCTGTGGTCTATTTTACGAATAATTCTTTAGTGACAAGCAAATTAACAGGGAAAAGAAAATAAGCTATCTTTACCATATACTTGGTACTTTGACGGACATAACGGTCAGGTTATCAAATACGGTTCAAATCTACCGGATTTAACGGTTTAGATCTGCCGGGTAATCAGACAAATTGTGGCTAAGCCTCTTCCAAGTCTGATTAACCCTTGAATCCAAATGAAACCGGAAACTATTATTCCGACAATTAGAAAAAAAACAAAATATAAATAATGATTCTACGAAACGGGAAAAGAACGATTTAGATCTGCCGGGAAATCAAACAAATTGTGGCTAAGCCTCTTCCAAGTCTGATTAACCCTTGAATCTAAAGGAAACCGGTAACTATTATTCCGAAAAAAAATAAAATTCAAGAACGAATTAGATCTGCCGGGAAATCAAACAAATTGTGGCTAAGCCTCTTCCAAGTCTGATTGACCCTTGAATCTAACTAAAGCCGGTAACTATTATTCCGGAAAAAAAATAAAATTTAAGAACTAATTAGATCTGCCGGGAAATCAAACAAATTGTGGCTAAGCCTCTTCCAAGTCTGATTAACCCTTGAATCTAAATAAAGCCGGTAACAATTATTCCGAAAAAAAAAATTTAAGAACTAATTAGATCTGCCGGGAAATCAAACAAATTGTGGCTAAGCCTCTTCCAAGTCTGATTAACCCTTGAATCTAAATAAAGCCGGTGACTATTATTCCCAAAAAAAAAATTTCCCACGAGTTAAACGGTACCCAGTTATCGACACACAGAGTAAAAATATTTGTACTAGCATAAAATTAAAATATTATAATCCACTTGGATATCAATTTAATATAAAACTACTGAGAACCAAAAGCATAAAATAATTCGAGAATCCACTAATAATTTATCAGTTAATTAATAAACGCTGTAAATAAAATTCGAAATCAAATTACAGTTGACAAATCTTTATTTCCAAATAAAAAACCCAATTTCAGTTCAACAACAAAAGAAAAAAAAATAGCCGGTTTTCAAAACCATACATTTAACAATTCAATATTAAGCGGCGATACGGAAAGTTTAGAATACACAGTTTATTTGTTAAAATGATTTACCTTATTAAATACAGCTTACACACAATCGGAATACACTAAATTTTCTCACTACGGTTTTTCGGTTTTCGGAAGAAAATTGAACGGAGAATCACGAAAGACTAATTTAGAGCCGGAATAAATCAGAGCGCGAATGAATCAGCGACAATAATTGATTGCTAGCGAATTAATATCCAAAATTCAAGTTACATTTTTCGGCCGTAGTTGTGGTGAGGGAATTAAACGTGAAATTTATCTACTTACAACAAAAACCTGTACCTATACTGGACGGCTTCGGTTTTAATTAAAATGGTGTATATACCGGGCGTCCATTCAGTTGAAAAATTTAAATATTGGAAATGAATAAATTGTGTATGGTAGAATTTGGATTTGCGTAAACCGGACTTATACTAAAATATACAACGGTAATAACAAAAAAAATAAATCAATGCGGTAGTAGAAAGGTTTGTAAAATAACGAGTTATATACACCCCAGTGGTAAAATAAAATATATTACGGAACAAAATAAAAATTAAACTTAAAAAAAAATAACTCGTTACAGTCTTCTATAATGAAATGTGCATCATAGCCGCTCAAGTTGTGAAACACTATCGGAACTACGTGGGTGTCCTTGTAGTTAACGTTGCCCGACTGATGTGCTGCACCGCGATAGTTGTTCTCAGCTATCAAGTGGTTATGATCACGCACTTTTGGTTCTTCACTTGTGAATGGGTGCTCACAGATATGACATGACATTGCACGATGAAATGAAATTTCATCCATAGGAGTCATATCAATATCATATGAACACCAAAACACACATACCAAATCTTCAGCTAAACTCGACATTTCATCAGCGAACCACGCCATACTTACATACACTTAACATAGTATCCAACGGCAGCTGTAACGTGGCGCTGTGGCTTCTTAGGGTTATCTGTCCGTTCTAGCACGCTCTCTAGGTCTGCGTAAACTATGAATAGTGCCGTCCCTTTATTCCTATAATTTTTAAACTTCAATATGTTTTTCCCTGGCTCAGGCATTCTAATACATGTTTCGTTTAGTTTTACACAGTCAAAAGTATGTTTATCCAATTTTTCTTCTGATCGAAAATAATGAAGGCAACGATCACAGAAGAATTTTCGACCTTTATGTTTACTAAGTTGGTTGGATAAAAGTCTGGGCATGCTCTTTATCCATACAAAGTGGTACTTTATAGGCGCGCATCCCGCCTCATCCCCATCCTCATAATATTTATCCTGCACCATCAACAAATTTACATGTTTATCCTTCTTATCTCTAGTTAAATACGTTGGAAGAGTTTTGAGCGTCTTTTTTTCTTTTTGAAGGATATACACGTTTACAGAGATCTGGTTCTGCTTCTCAAAGTTTGGGATCTGCTTCATTGTCATAGGCCACTGTATCCCTTTCAATTTCAATACCGAGGAGTAGTGGGGGTATGACGTTATCAAATCCGAGTTTTTATTACCACAAGAGTACAATGCTGATGTTATGGCCCATGCAAAACATGCATCATCATAGTTCTTTACGTTAATGCATGCGTTCTTTTTCTTAATTTGATAGGGTAGTTCAATATATGAGGACCCCAATTGCGGGGTATGTTTGTTGATATTGACCCCTAGATTCACTACCCTTTTCAGTGCCCAGCCGCTATCTCTTTCCTAGAATTCGCTAAGTTCCTTCATAATGGGATCGGTCACTTTATCATCGAACCATCTATCGATATCCGTATCCCGATAAATGGCTGAATTCGAAGTGGTGAAGTACTTGTTCTCATTAAGTACACTTTCTCCCTTCAGCAGCGTTCACCTTGACTGCGGCATATTTCTTTAAAACATTTTGAATGCGGCGTGTAAATATCGACTTAGCATCAATCAGGAAAGATTGGGGATCTTTATGTTTCAAGTTGGATATTACGCCTGTACTGATTCGTGACTCAAATGCTGAGTCCGGATCCTCCCATCGAACACGTTCCCTAGCACCTTCAGGACGCATAGTAAGCACTGCCCCGCTTTGAATTGATGTCTCATGGTTTTAATGTTTCTCAAGCAGGCCTCCAAATGCTCTGTTTCTCACCCATCGTCTTCGCAGTCTTCATTGCATTTAGAATTCGACGTATCCCTTTCTGGCATCCCATCAGCCCTTCTCTAATCTTTCTATCATCATTTGGGGTCACCAATCCTAGCAAAGCAGCAATGTATCTCACCAAATCAGCGAACCGGGCCATTCTGAAAAAAAATGGAAATAATTGGAAGTATAACTTACTTTTAAATTAATAAAAAACTTTCCAAACAAATAGGAAGAGCAAAGTTTTGAAACAGAATGCGAAAAATAATTATTTATAGGTATAAGGTACACTTTTAGTCGGACGGAAAACTGAACGGTTGATTATTTTTTGAATACATAACCTCAAATATGTTAGTTTCCAATTGGCTCCGTCAGTGACGGACGTATTATCAGGATACATTGTTTACATATTTAATTTTTTTTGTCATAAAAAAAAAGCTTCAAAGTGATCAAAAAGTTCAAAGTGCTTAAAAAACGTCAAACCATCAGTGGTATCAAAGTTGAAATCCCCGACGACCCGGGTGATGGCAGTAAAGGTGAACCTACCGAATACACACTCAACTTAAAAAGAAAAATCCAAAATATCATACATCTGTCTCCGGTACACTTCCACCCCGAGAACCTCAGACACCTGTACCAGGTCCATGAGAAGGTAGTCGACCTAACAAAAAAGAAAAGAAAGAGCAACAAAATTAAAGGTAGGAAAACTTTCAATTCCAAAAAAGCCAATAAACCGAAATTCCCTGTGGTTTCCACTAAAATCAGGGAACGGTTTAAAAACCTCAAATGGCAAGGCTTTACTCCTAACACTAACGGAAAGTCAAATATCTCAATTTCTGGCGAAGCTACGCCCAATAATTCATCCAAAAAGGTGTATGGAAGGCTTTCCATACACTTTTTCTAACTCAGATTCCGTAAATTACCGCAAGCAAATAGATAGGATTAGGGAAAAAAGACCTCCCTACAAGCCGGTAGGAGAGAAAAAGAAGAGAACAGGAGTTTCTACCAAATAGCATACGTAGATATAAAGAACAAAAACGAGCTTAAACCAGGGGTCGACGCCAATCAAGAGGGGACCACGGTCATTTTCTCACACCACCAACCTACTAAAAAATGTGTACAGAACAGCAGTGAAATCAGTTCCGAATCAACAAATTCCTCAAACGACACATCGCCCGATACACAGCGATTTGTCAAGAAAACCAAAACAGGCTCGGCTAAAACCACAGAAAATTTTAAAAAGTGTATAGAAAAAGAAAAAAAGTGTATAGAAAGTCTGAAATACTGCATCGAAAGCTCGGAGATACCTACAAATTCAACCACGTTTACCCCGATAACCAGCAAAACTGTATCGACCAATGAAAAAGCACCTCTTCCAACATGAACGATGACAGTAGGGACACCCCATCGCCAGTAGGACCTGCCAACATCGTACAAGTGCAACATATCACCCAAGCACTGGTTCACAACGCCGACACCTCGCTAAACTGGAGTGTAGAAGTGGAAGAGAAAGAAACTTTAGAAAAGTGCAACGAAAAGGAGCCGAATCAACTAGCGCCGATAAAATTTAGACCATCGTCTCTCATTAATAAATATATTGAAGAAGACGAAGACCAGTTTGTTTCTCAGTACAACAAACTATCTAACACGAATAAAAAAATTATCGGCAAAGAGGAAGTTGAAGAAGTAGTCCAAAGGCCAGATGAAGACCAAAAAGTTAAAAAAAGGAAAACTTCCTTCTTTTCCAAAAATTAATACCACCAGAAACACCGAAACTACAACCAATCTCACCCAATCTACGGCCAATGAGAATAAAGGCAGTACGAACAATAAGACTACGAATACAAACAAGAAAACATGTCCACCGATTGTTATTGATGGGCACGTTACGGGCCACAAAAACATTGTCGAACTTCTCAAACAAGACATCCGGGGTAAGTTCGAAATGAAATATAACAATAAGTCGGTTGTTGTGTTTACCCACGAGGATGAAGACCACAAGAAACTACAAGACAAACTCATCGAAGAAAAGCTACCGTTCCACACTTATGCAAAAAAGGACGACAAATCTCACGCGTTCGTTCTTAGAGGCCTGGCATTGGACGTGGAACCGATCGATATCAAAGAGGACCTTGTCAACAACTACCAAATCTCTCCTAAAGAAGTGTACCGAATGAACACGAAAGGCAGACCACTTTTCCTGATCATAACCGCCCCATCTATCACCCTAGACTACCTTAACAGACATGTTAGGGTAATAGAAAACACGAGAATAATATGGGAACTTAGAAGGACGAAGAAATCCATCATCCAGTGCCATATCAGTCAGCAGTGGGGACATGCTACCACTAACTGTGGAAGAACGCCAAAATGCATGAAGTGTGCGGGCCAAACACAGATCTTCGGAATGCAGCAAAAGTATAAATGAACCGGCGAAGTGCTGTAATTGCCAAGGCAATCACCCTGCCAATTCGGACACGTGCCCGGTGTACATTCGCAGAAAAGAATACCTCGAGGAAAGGAGAGGTAAAACTCAAACTGCAAACCGCAAATTCATACCA
This sequence comes from Lochmaea crataegi, assembly GCA_947563755.1. Classification (NCBI taxonomy): domain Eukaryota; kingdom Metazoa; phylum Arthropoda; class Insecta; order Coleoptera; family Chrysomelidae; genus Lochmaea; species Lochmaea crataegi. Next base: position 41,798,907 of record OX387429.1, read on the forward strand.
GCCCCCATACCCAAGTCAAACCCCTGGGAGGAGAGGAGAGTTGCATCACCGACATCACTAGTACCAGACAACCGAGAATCAACAGCCAGGAAGATTTTCCCTCGCTGAGACCAAAACTACAACACGAGAGGCCCGATAATGTGAACTACATCAACACATCACGTCCTGCAAAACAGACTCCTTCAAACCAAAACGACGAATTGGACAAGATGCTACATCTGAACCAGATGTTTCAGAAGTTAAATGACGTCATCAACCTGGACGAAATGACTAGAGCCGTAACGGACCTGTATAATGAGCTGGTAAAGGCAAGTACAAAGCTAGACAAATTTATGATTTACAATAGATTCGTTCATAATATCGATAGATACAACTTCTAAGGCTATGTGGGGTACAGGTACACATATTGATGGCAATCTGAATATTATTTACGCAAATATTAGGGGGCTTAAGAATAAACAAAATGATGTTTCACATCTTCTTAAATCATATAAACCTGACATCTTATTTCTGTCGGAGACTTTCCTTAACTCAAACGATAACGTTAAGTTAAGGAATTCGTTATATTTCATACATAGGGAGGATCGTATCACATTAGGTGGGGGGATTCTACTCGCTATTAGGAAAAATATAAATTTCAAAATTTTAAAAAAAGTGAACTCATCAATAGAAAATATTTCGGTTATAATTGAAAACAAAATTGTTATTATTGGTGCATATAATACACCCAAAATTAACTAACCTATTTCTGCAGCATAGTAAGGTCCTATTAATCGGGGACTTGAACTGCAAACATCACGACTGGGACGCTAACTGCACTCGGTCAAATACGAATGGAAATGTTCTCCGTAAGTACTGCGAAAACACCGATTGCAATATTTTCTGTACTCCGAACCCAACCTTTTACCCTTTTTCAGGAGGTACTCCGAGTACACTTGATATTGCAATCGGGAAAAACGTTAACGTTAACAATTTACAAAGGATGAGAACTTTAAACAAGCTTTCATCTGACCACGACCCTATTCAACTAATAATCAAAATAAATCACAAAACAGACATTTGCAAAAGGACACACTTCGACTATAAAACTACGAATTGGTCACTCTTTAGACAATACTTTGTAACGTGCCTCCCTTCTTACACGTGGCTCCTGCCACAAGAACACGTCACTATGGACACCCTTGATGCAAAATTCGGGTTTTTAAATCTCGGGCGCCAGATTATTAACGTGGTTTGCTCCACGGCCCCTTGACCCTTAGCGTCAAGAGTTCCAGATAGCCTCAGATGGAGGTTACGGAAAATTCCAGGAGTCTTGTTGAATTAAATTTAACTAACTAGTGAAAATCCGGAAAGTTTAGATTACACAGTTTAATTGTAAAAAAATGATTTACCTTTTAAAATACAGCTGAACACACAAACGGAATACGGAATACACTCAATTTTCACACTACGGTTTTTCGGTTTTCGGAAGAAAGTTGAACGGAGAATATTTAGAACCGGAATCAATCAGAGCGCGAAATGAATTTCGAGAGCCGAAAAATGAACTGATTCTTGAGAGCCCTCAATGATGCGCGACAGCCAATTTATATCCAAAATTTTAGTTACATTCTTCGGCCGTAATTCTGGTGTGGGAATTAAAACGTGAAATCTATCTAGTTTCGACAAAAACTTGTATCTATACTAGACGGCTTTCGTTTAAATTAAAATGTTGTATATACCGGGCGTCCTTTCAGTTGAAAAATTTAAATATCGGAAATGAATAAATTGTGTATGGTAGAATTTGGATTTGCGTAACTCGGACTTATACTAAAATATACAACGGTAATAACAAAAAAATAAATCAATGCAGTAGTAGAAAGGGTTGTAAAGTAACGAGTTATATACACCCTAGTGGTAAAATAAAATATATTACGGAACAAAATAAAATAAAAATTAAACTTGCAAAAAGAAAAAAAATAACTCGTTACACACCCCCTTTACTTCGGTAAAAAAAAAATGAATAAGCGAAAGTGCAACTTTCGGACATTACATTTTTTTTTAAACAACAACTTACACCTAATAATAAAAAAGGTGAGAAAACAAAACGGTGATCCAGGGTGTAGCGTCTCACAGCCTGGAACGTCGGCGTAGGGTCGCTTGCTGTGGATGGGGCGGTCCTCTTCCACGGGACGCCTGTCTTCGGTATGACCTGGAACAGCGTCCGGCTGTTTCCAGAGCGGGGTGGGGTCGTTCGATGCTACACTGGCTGGAAGCATCCTGCATTCGTCGGGGTTCGTCGCTACGGGAGACCAGGTGTGCTTGTACTGCCACCGATCGGGTACGGGGGCCGCGTCGATCACACGGGCATTCTCGGGACATCCGTCCCACTTGTCCACATCGGGAACAGAACAGAATAGACGGCCTGCTGCAGTTCTCTCGGCGGTGTCCGGAGATTCCACATCTCCAACAGAGATCATCCGTCAGGGTGATGAACCTGCCGGCTACCATTCGTTGTCGTGGCAGATGGGTCTCTGCTGGTTTTTGCTGGGGGTGCGTTCCGTGATACATCATTGCTTCCGCCGTTCGGATCATCAGGGGGATGTTCCCCGAAGCCCAAATCTTCCATCTTTCGCTGGCGATGGGGATATCCGGGGTGTCGGAACGGCTAGTTCGGTCCAACTGGAGGCTGTCTGGGTCCGTCAACACAAGGACGTCCATTGGAGAGTCGGCATCCATCTATTAAGAAACAGAAGGATAGTGGCCCTTTCCCGATAATTGAGAATACGAACACAAACGGAAATTTTAAACATCTTACTATAAATTAAACGCACTTATCAAAGGTCGGACGGCGGTTAACAAGTCGGAGGAAGCATCACCGGGACCCTCCGTCCTCGTCGGTCGTAGATACGGACCCTATGCCATTTGGCGGGATCCGCATCCTTCGGGCGGAAATACTGGGCTTTCTCGGCCCAGTCTTTTGGCCATGGCTGTTTCCGGGGTGCTTTGGCGGCAAAATCTAGGATCTCCCAGCCTCGGATTTTCATGTCCAGAGCCGATGGTTCCGGGGAGGCGGAGTACTTCGGCGGCTCTAGCATCTCCCAAGGTACCTGTGCTGATGGGCGGGGAGGATCGTGATGTAAGGGGGTGAACGTGTTGTACATCCCGGTGTCGCATTGCGACACCACCTCCCTGACCTCAATCTGGTCGGTAGTCTCCCCGTCTTCCATCGGTACCGTTGTCGTACGCTCATACAGGGTGCATATGAGCATTTTCTCCGTATACACCCCTGGAGCTGGCGGAGTGGGCGACCTCGGGGGAGTGTTGCCGGGACGGTACGGCGTCATGCCGAAGTCCTCGTCGAAGGCATCCTCGAACGCCTGGGACGTGACATCCTCGTTCCACCGCCACCAATCTTCCCCTGCAAAGAAGTCCTCGGTTGGCAGCGGGGAGCCGGGAGGGGTAATATCGCCCGTCAGGTCGATTGTCTCCTGGCCGTCAGGGCCTAGGCGGATTAACGGCGGCGGTAGGTCTTGTCGGTGCATTCGATGGTAAATAACAAAAAAACAAAGCATTTTACTCATTGACGGGTTTCAAATATTTTACATGTATACGATTATACCGCTTTCCTTTTCCATCTCGTAAGTCATATACAACGGGGGAAATAACGCGTACGACTTCGTACGGCCCGGAATATTTCGGAGCGAGTTTCGCGGCGACGTGATCAACGGCAGAGGATAGTGTATGATCCTTCTTCATGACTTTGTCTCCGATAGTGCACTTCCAGTCTCTACGGCGTAGATTATAGTTACGGCTTTGACTGGTAAACGCTCGGGACAGGTGCAGACGGACAAGTTCGAAGCATTCTTGCAGGCTCTTCCTCGCTTGGGTTGTCCAATCCGGCGTCTTCTTCCGGACTTTTCTCGGTGTCGTTTTCAGCCTCTCTTCTGAAGGATTTCGGTGTCTCGGGTTCTCTCCCAAAATTTAGGAAGGCAGGTGTGAATCCAGTCGAGTCGTGTCTTGAATTATTCATTGCAAACTTCAAGTCCGGCAACCTTACATCCCAGTCTCGGTGATCCGCTTCGCAGTATTGCGCAATCATTGTCTTCAGGGTGCGGTTGGCTCGTTCTACTGGATTTGCTTGCGGTGTATACGGCGAAGTGAAACGGTGTCGGATTCCTAACCCACTCAGCATATCCTTGAACACCTTGCTGGCATACTGAGTTCCATTGTCGGTCAGTACGGTACGGGGGCATCCAAATATCGTCAATATTTCCTCGTAAAAAGCAGTACTTATGCTACTGGCAGTAGCATTCCTTAACGGTTTACATTGTACCCATTTAGTGAATCGGTCTTGGAACCTAATGATGTAACAGTTCCCTTTCTTACTTCTGGGTAACGGTCCAATTATATCGGAACTAACGGTTTGCCATGGCTGTCGATTCGATGATGGTTGCATCTTCCCTGGGAGCTTTTGTTGCGACGGTTTGTACTTTTGACATTGCAGACATCGCCTCACGTATTTGGTGATGTCCCTGAACATTCCTGGCCAATAGTACAATTTTGCAATCCGGGTGATGGTTTTAGCAATTCCTAGGTGTCCGGCGTTTGGAGCATCATGGTTTTCTTGCAACACCCGGGTTCGGTCTGGCTTTGCTATACACAGTTTCCAGGGATCGGACATTTATGGCTCTCTGAAATCGTTTATGTCCCAGAAATGACGGTATAGACGGTCTTCTTTAATGCAGTAGTCCGGAAACTTCTCTGGATCCTTCAGGACCTCTTCCTTCCTGTTCCGGTACCACGAACATTCGGCGGTTACATCGGTCAAACATAGTGCAGACGGTGGGTCGGTCTCAGCGGTCATGGGTAGCGGGTTTCTTGACAAAGCGTCGGCCACACGATTTAGAGCACCTTTACGGTACTGTATCTCGAAATCATACTGTTGTAGAAAAATACTCCACCTTGCTAAACGTCCACACGGACTAGATATGGAATGCAGCCATCTAAGAGATTTATGATCGGTAACAACCGTGAAATGGTAGCCCTCTAAATAAGGACGCATCTTTTCAATCCCCCAAACAATAGCAAGACATTCTTTTTCGGTTACGGAGTAATTTTTCTCGGTAGGACTCAGGGTGCGACTTGCATACGCTACCACGTGTTCGTGACCATCCTTCTGTTGGGTAAGGGATATTCCCAAACCATATTCGGAGGCATCGGTTTGTAAGGTAAACGGTACGGTAAAATCAGGACAACTTAGGACGGGTGCTTCTGACAGACAGGTTTTAATCTTAGTGAAAGCAGCTTCTTGTTCTTCAGCCCATTTCCATCGCTGAGATTTACGGAGTAACTTAGTTAACGGAGCTACCTTTTCTGAAAACGATGGTACAAACCTCCTATACCAGGAGGCAACTCCCAAAAACCTTCTCATCTCTCGGATATTTCTTGGGGCTGCGAATTGTATGATACTTTCGACCTTCTCTGGATCGGTACGGATTCCATCTCCAGTAATTACATGTCCTAAGTATTTCATGGACGGTAGACAGAAATGACATTTCTCCGGGTTGAGTTTCAGCCGTGCTCCTCGTAATCGGCGGAACACTTCGGACAGATTTTCCAGATGTTGATCGAACGTTTCCCCCAGAACGATAATGTCATCCAGATAAGCGAATGCATATGGTTCCAGCTCTGGGCCTATCAGTCGGTCAACCAGTCTCTGGAATGTAGCGGGTGCAGAATGTAAACCAACCGGAAGAACCGTGAATTGAAACAATCCACGTCCCGGTGAGTAGATATACTAGGAGGGTTCTGGACCACAGGTTTGTGCATTACCCCCACATAATTCGTAATCTGCATGGCGATTAACCTAACGTAATTCGAATGTTGCATGGCGCTAGTGGTGGGGGGTTTGCATGTTAACCTCTCGAAAAGTGGGCTAACCCCACGAAGATTGGCTGCTCGAAAAACGTATGCTAGATGGCAGGTGTGACCGCTCGAAAATCGTTCAACAGTAACGTATGATAGATGACGCTAGTAGTGATTTTGACCGCTCGAAAATCGTTCTGAAAAAAAAAACTTACGTGCGACGCGAACCATCGTCGCCACAACTGCCATGTACCATACCCTGACACTCTTAGCGCTAGGCCAGCAAGCCTTACGGAGAATGGATTCAGATATGGTATAGTTGCTACAGATTTGCTTAAAAGACGATTTGTACAGTAGGATCGTTGGCATGTGACGATTTGCGGATGTACGAGGTTATGTCACAAAGGTGTCAAAAGGACCGTTGACATGTGACGATTTGCAGATGTACGAGGTTATGTCACAAATATGTCAAAAGGGCCGTCGACATGTGATGATTTGTGGATGTACGAGGTTATGTCACAAAGGTGTCAAAAGGACCGTTGACATGTGACACACGATTTGAAGATGTACGAGGTTACGTCACAAAGTAGGACCGTAGACATGTGACACACGATTTGCGGATATACAGAGATATGTCACAAAGTAGAATGTCAAAAGGGCCGTTGTACATCACACGATTTGTGGATGGGTATCTCACAAAAATGTCAAAAGAACCGTGACGTTTTGCGGATGTACAGGGGTATGTCACAAATTAGGATGTTAAAAGGACCGTGACGATTTGTTGTACAGGGATATGTCACAAAGTCAAGAGAACATGTGACACATGATTTGCGGATGTACGAGGCTATGTCACAAAGGTGTCAAAAGGACCGTCGACATGTGACACATCAAACGATTTGCGGATGTACGAGGTTATGACACAAAGGTGTCAAAAGGACCGTTGACATGTGACGATTTGCGGATGTACGGGGTTATGTCACAAAGGTGTCAAAAGATCCGTTGACATATGACACACGATTTGTGTATGTACAGGGATCACAAAGTAAAGAGGCCTGACACTCTTAGCACCAGTTTAAAAAAAACAAAATCATGTTTGATATATTTATTCTGAAAGAAAAATGTTCTCTAATTTAAACTTTTAACAATCTCCGTCAGAGGGTAATATTCCATTATACAATCGTGAATTAAGATGCAATATACTTTTGTATTTTTCGGAAATCCTCGGTTTGCTTCAATATCGAGTTTAACGTCGACTGCTTTCATGCCTTCCTCCTGCTTACTACAATCAACAATAAACAAGGCATGATTCTTGAATGCGTCATAGTCCAGCAAAGGTTGCTTTTGCGAGCAATGCATGTAACTCGGATAAAATTCAGCATAATTGAAGTGAGCTTCATTGTAATCTGTTTTCCCGAAATTCAACTGCATGCGTTCATTTGGCCAATATTCACCATTTAAGGATAGTCTGATACTTTGAATATCGACATCATCAAATTGTGTAGGATCTGCATTGGTATTATTGCGTTTCCCAGTTTGAAAGCAAACAATAACATATCTAGGACGTTCGACTGATGTACTCGTTTTAACTGCCCACACTTCTCGCGTTGCACCCGTTGTAATTGCGGGCAATTCATGCATTTCCCACTTCCTGAAAGCCATTACGATCGGCTGATCTTTTTGAATTGATTTCATCAATTCCAATTTAATGTCATCATTGGGATAGATGTGTTTTATTTTCAACTCTATGCTCGTAATTCCAATGGTGGCAGTTGTAACAGTCGATGATCCATCGGCAAGTACATTTTCTCGAATAATTACACAATCATTATCGTTTCTGGCTCGTACAAGACGAATTGTTTGTCGACCGCAAGTTATCAAGGGATAGTCATTAAATATATTAAATATGTGCTTAAGCGGTATTTGCAAATTGAAAGATTTATCAGCAGCATTCATAATTGGACTGTTGGGATAATTCCAGCCTGCAATCGCCATATGGTTTGAATCTTGCACATTGTAACATGTCAATGCACGAACGGCACTAACAATACCAGGGTCTCGAACGGTTTCTATCTCTCTTGCACTTTCGCTGTAACTACATGAATCGAAAAGAAATGCTCCAACATTATTAACTAATTTAACATCTCCAGCTCCTTGTACGGTGATATTTCCTTTAATGCATAGCAATGTTTCATTCATAGCAAAAAATGAATCCACTTGATTTATGCTAAATTCTACAACGTCATTACAATTGAAAGACTTAATGAACGGTGCATAGGTACGATATTCTGCTCTTCGAATTGATTCGTCTATTACTGGTTTACGGTAAATATCAAACATTGGCAGCATGCTTGTTGCCGATTGCAAACGCTGTTTTTTCGCATAAGTAGTAGTCATTTTAGTGGTTGACAATACGAAATCCCAACGATCGTAGAAACAATTTGTTTGCAGGTGTAAGATGTTTTTGTCGCTGTTGACGTCTGGATGATAGATTGAATAATGATGACGAATGTATTGTTTGTATGTTTTTATTATCTATTACTAGTCCCATTTGCTTCTCGATCTCAATTCCAATACCAATGTACTGAGTTCTCCACGAAAATTGATTGCTCTTCCGTTTTGATCTAATGCCAATACTGATATGCAGCTGATTTCACGTTGCGGCGTAACTGGTAGATATAGTAAATTGTGTGGTATTTCGTCAATAGCGTACCCTGGATCAACTTGAATAACAAATTCATAAAAAGTATGTGAAGGTGTATCACCATCGAAGGCTCCTGTGGTAATGTTACATTCAAATCGAATACTAGATACTTTTATAATTTTTACAGGCAAATTTGAAGAATGTTTCTCATTAGCATCCAATATTTGCGGTGAAAATCCCAATATCTCACCCAAACTGTCTGATTCCATAAAAGAGATTCGATATTTGCTTAATATCTCACACTGTATAGTATTATTGTTTGATTTTAATGAAAATTCCGCTTCTGTGTTATGTCCCAATTTGCTGCGTATGAAACATTCAATGTCGGCTATTTCATAACATCCAGTAGGGATATCAAACGTGTGCAATTCATCATTAATGTAGTAGTAGAATTTTTTATTTTCAACATTGGGTATTGTGTGATAAGAGTGGAAAGATCTCAATGCCAATTCGTAATCCAAATTCGGATCCAATGCGATAGGCATAGCAGGTTGAAATGTAAACATATGATTTGTGCTGTTGACGCGTAACAACATCTTGTTATAAACTGATAGAATTTGTGGAATATGGATGCTTAAATAACACAAACTAATCCAAAAAAAAATTTATTACTAAAACATTATTTGCTTACATTTTTATTACAAATATAACAGTCAGCTTGAGAAGTGGGAGGACCATCCCAATGCGTGTCCCATTCGGGACGATTATAATGCACAAAACAAGGCATACGTATTTGTAAATCAAAATTTGTTTTGTAATTATAGGAAAGCTTATTCCAAATTTCAACAAGTTCTAATGGTTTTACAAATTTTATTAAATATTGAATAGGAACTTGCTCAAGTTCATCCTCTGTATAACTACACAGTGATTTCTTTTGATAAATATTTGACAATTGATCATTCATTGTTGCTGCTGTTGATAGAGAAACTTTAAACACAAATGGCCACAATTAACTTGATCATATGTTTGAAATTGTTTGTTATTGTAAAAAATTTTGATATTCTTTCCTCCACGTCTCCAATATTGAACAAGTTCGCGGCAAGGCCTCAGATTACCGAATGAATCGAAATATTCAACATTGTCATTGTTCTTACAATAAGCCACCCAGTGTGTACCGCTATTATTTGAAACATCTAAATTTACGACTGCACATTCTTTTTGCCGAGGAGAACTGTCTTTAGGTATTTCATCACGCATAAAAACATCTCGAAAATTTTTTAATTTTAGTAATTTCGCATACCGCTTAATTTCTATGTCATACAGTGCACGGTTCGGTAATTTTATCGGTAATTCTAGTCATTTTTGTTGACGCTGTTTTTTTAAAAACAAACCGAATCCCCCTCGCGCATTTTTTCTCATATACAAGCCCGATCCAATTTGTTGTTCCATTGCTTTATTGTGACGAACTTCTTCTTCAAATTTTTTTTGTGCAGTACGTGCGTCAACCACTGTTTTTGCTACGCCAGCCGCTCCACCCGCAAGCGCACTAACAGCCGACAATCCTGCGAACAGTGGTAAAAGTGGTAGGAAACCACCACTCTTTGGCATTGGAATTATTCGTGGTACATCAATTTTTTTTGCACCTCCAAGCTGTTTAACTATTGTTTTAGCTGTTCGCAAAGCAAATAGAGCCGTTTCAGGTAGTGAACTACCACCCTGCTTGTTGACAGTTTTGTTTAATTTTTGAATGACTGCACGATTAAAGGAATGTTTCTTTGCTTTTTTCTTTATTCTCCCAACTACACGACATCCCATTCCGAGTTTTCTTTTCATCTTCATGCCTCCAGTAACGAGTAAAGCCGCAGTTTTTTCTCCGAGAGATGAATCCTTTGACCTAACACGTGCCCAGGCTTTATTTTCCAAATCTTTGTCAGCTAAATGTCTCTGATCTAGTGAATTGGTCTTTGAATACGCGATATCGTGTTGTTTGCAGGCGCTGTCCAACGGATTAATGCCCCTATCACCGCGTGCAAGTCGTTTTTCTAGTTTTGTTCCAGCTAAAAACAAATTATTAGTAACACCAAAAAAATTTTTTTTCCAACTCACGTCCACAAAATTGGTATGTCGGGATATGAAATTCAAACGGCAGTTTATTTATTAGAGTGTTTAGTAGACCAGCTCCTTCAAACACCAACATTAAGACTGATGACAAGTGATATAGTGACTGATATATTTATAGAATGTTTGTCTGTAATTGACACAAGATGAATATCGTTCAACAGAAGAACATGCTACCCATTGAGAACTTGGACTTTGCAGTGAAGTCGACAATTTGTAAACATGGCATACTACTTCCAAACTCTTTTCGTGCCATAATATGTGGTCCTAGTGGCTGTGGCAAGACAAACGTGATGCTCTCACTGCTATTCAATTCAAATGGCGTAAAATTTGAAAATGTCTATGTCTATTCGAAATCGTTATTTCAGGAAAAGTACCAACTACTTGCCGAGGTATTGTCGAATGTCAAAGGTGTGAAATATTTTCCGTTTCGTGATAATGAGGAAATTATAAGTCCAGAAGAGGCGAGAACAAATTCCATTTTTGTATTTGATGACGTTGCATGTGATGGACAGCAGAAAATACGTGAATACTATTCAATGTGCCGACACAAGAATATTGATGCTCTCTATCTCTGTCAAACTTACTCTAAAATACCCAAACAATTGATTAGAGATAATTGTAATATCATTATACTTTTCAAACAGGATGAAATCAATCTCAAACACATATTCGATGAACACGTCTCGCCAGACATGACATTTGATATGTTTAAGCAAATGTGTGGGATGTGCTGGTCGGACAAGTACGGTGCTTTAGTTATTGTTAAAGATTTTCCTCTCATCAACGGACGTTATCGTAAAGGATTCGATCAATATATAAAAATATAAGTGGTCAACACCATGCAATCATTCATTGACAAAATGCCAGACAACAATCACATTCTTGCTACGGCTCTGCGTAAGAAAAAAGTAAATGAATTAGCTCGTACAATTCGCAAAAAATATCTCGCATTAAAGTTGGGAAAAACAGAATACGATGAGTCTCTAAATAAATTATTTAAACCGATTTCAAAACCACTCAAAAAAATTGTTGAATCGTCTTCTAAAGCAATGGAAGCTTCCATTAAGAATGATGAGCCGAAAACAGAACCAAAAGACGAACCTTTGATGACGTCGCCCACGATTCGGAAAAAACTGAGAACAGCAGCACATCAGAGGATGAATTATATGATAGTGCAGAAGAAGCAACAGTCTCAGACACGCTATGTGAAGAAGATTTATCGGATTATCCCCAAATTAGTCGAAAATATATTGAAGAATATATTCGCAAAGATAGTAAGATTGATCATAACTATGGACCTATTCACGTGGATGGCATCGGGTGGATGTTGGGTCGAAGGAGAATAGATTTTGACAACGAAAGTGGTGGAGATATTCACATACTTGCCGAAGCCAATCATGAAGAAAATCAAATAAAACGTAGTCTAGGTCTATATCAGCTGATTTTTTACGCTAACCCTTTTCGTTATACTGCAAAAGATTTGAAAAATTACAAAACTCTATTGACTTATACTGGCGTTCATCTCAACTCTCGAAATCGTTTAAAGTCTTCTTCTACCAACAAATATCATGCAATAATCAAACCACTTTTTAAAGATCTACGCACTCCTCTAGAAAAGACAATAACCACAAGATCGCAAGCATTCACAGGTAAAGGGCTCAACGTAGACCGTTTAACTTACACCGATAAACCAATGGAATATATTTATTGGGATGATGCTAATGAATTGATTGCCCGCTTAAAATTACTAATCGCATCAAAAGATGCTGGCAACACCTCAGCATTTATCAACAATGAAATTATAGCAATCATTAATGAGCTTAGAGAGGCTAATATAATTGAATAACAATTGTTTTATCGCATTAGTCGTACAATGACAATCGATAAATTCGGTCATAGACAGTCTTATAGAAATGCATACTATTCCTCTAACCCATATGTTAGAGCAGATTTTCCACACACTGATGAAGGAGACATTGATGCTAAAAATGTAAAAATTTCAAATTTGGATCCTCCCGTTAAAGATAAAGATGCCGTCAACAAAAAGTACTTGCACTCAACACTAGTTCAAACTGAAACCAACATATTACGTATTGTTCTTGACACTGTGAATGACTGTAAGAAATATGTGGATAATACATTACTTCAAATTGAGGAGGAAACAGTTAAAAAATTCCAAAACCATCTAATTGAAAACAAAAAACTCACAGATGCAGCATTATTGAAAGCAAAGGAGGATCTAGAAGCGATCATTGGAAACAATGTAACTGCACTTTATGAAGAAATGAATAAAAGGTTCATGTCATATAATCATATATCTATTCCTCCGCACGGAAATATACTTGGTAGAAAAGGTAATTAAAAGAAACAAGGAAAATAAATTCCTTCAGTTTATACGTTAGTATGGTACGCATATCGCTCAAATAAACTTTCACTTGCATACTGAGTACAACAATGTCCAAGGAAAAAATACAGCTCGTTAATGAACTTCATAAACCTCTGAGAAAAAAATTTCCTCGAAGGAGAACAATAATTAAGGGCCTTAATGAATCCTGGCAAGCAGATCTCGGAGAGTTCAGATTATTTTCCGACTCTAATCAAAGCTATAAATTAATTTTGGTGGTAATCGACACATTTTCAAAGTTTATGTGGACTCGACCGTTGAAAACAAAACCTAGTTTTGGGAGCATATATCCATAATGAAAATCATACATGCATAATTTAGAAAGGTCTAAAATTGCCATACCTACATATAGAGGTTTATTAAAAATGAGCTCACTTTTTCTTAGCTCAATCGCTACTACAGGTGATATAGGATCATCATCGAAAATTGTTCGACTGTGGAACCGAAAACTTGCTATCAAGTTTTTGGCGCCATAGCGACCACCCCATGAATTGACTAATTTAACTACCCTATGCTTACGAATGTTTTCCATTGTTTTACCAAATACAGCATTATTTGCCAATTTATACAGATTTTTCTCAAAATCATTCTTGGCTGCAGCTCTCAAACGAGTATTTAGCTCGATGTAGGACTTCAGCCAAGCTGCTTGTTTGAATTTTAAAATTTTATGTATTTTAGTTACAATTAGCCCGTAAAATAACATTTGCTTCAAGTTTCGATAATGTACAATGTATTCCTTTTTATCGTATAGTGTGGCAAGCAATTTTGGTAATTTTGATCCTGGAGGGATGCGATGTTCGGCAGCAAATGGAAAGTCTTTATGCTCATCATGTAATTTACGTGGATATTCTAAGTCAACTTGTAAAATATACCCTTCCGGAGAATCGTCTGGAATTTTCATAACATCGAAATTATCGATGTTTTCGATCCATTTGAATCCTCCGTAGGGTAAGGGTTCGCACATGCTCCATCCATATAAATTGTTCACATCTGTATAGAGCAGAAACTTTGAAGGTTTTGTAGAATCATAATCGACCATATACTTATTATTCGCTTCAGAAAATCTATTGCTACAAACAGAAATTCCTCCGCGAATACCTTTTTCGATGAACATAATCATGTCTACATCACGCAACAATTCCAAATTACATTTAGTATACTTAAGCATTGCATCCCAAGCATATCCAGGCATAGTGTAATACCATGCGGGATCTAGGCCATAGGTTGCTCTGCATTTATTTCTAAAATTTTCAAAAACATCTGCCAAAATTAAAATATCCGTTTTCAAGTATAGGTCGGAGTATGATCCTAAATTTTCAATTTTAAACTCGTTCCAGATCGTCTTAGCATGATCATACTTCCTTTCACTTAACTCCTCGCTATTTAATTTATTATAGAAAGATTGCATTGACGGTAATTTGGGATAATTTAATTTCTCCAAAGAATCAATGAAATCATATGGAAAAACCCCTTTTTTAATTAATAATTTGAATTTTTCATTGTCTAAATCAAAAAATTCCTTTTTAGATACTTTAAAATCCTTTTCATTCATAATGGAGGCCAGCTCATCCAAAGATGCTGCCATGAATCTAAATGAATCTATAAATCTAAATTTAATGTCCGTTTCCTGATCAAACAAAGTAAATGAAATATATTTTTCTTTATTGATTGGAAGTATGCTCATTTTACCTTTTTTACATAGATTGCTTATCATAAAATGGCTGTCATATCCTGTGAGGTTATGAAACACTATAGGAACGATAAACAGCTTGCGGAAGTTTAGATTGCATGCTTGGTGTGTGTAGCCGCGGAAGCTACCATCAAAATGATCGTGGTCGCGCACAATTATATCAGAAGAAGAAAAAGCTTTTTCGCAAATATGGCATGCTGCTGCCGCTCCTCTAGGTTTTTCTTGCATAGCCACAATAGTTTTAATTTTGGATTGAACCAGAGCTGCAACTTTGACCATTTCATCAGCAAACCAATCCATGCAATCTAGTCCTCGATAACTTTTAAAATACGATAACGAATCATCATATGAACATTTTAAGTAATATCCTGCACTATAAGCAATGTGTTTTTGATACTTTTTTGTTCTAGTTAAACTAATGTCATTAACATCTTCCAATAAGCATTCAAAATCAGCATATACAACAAAAGGCGTTGTCTGTTTATAAGTGAAATTTTTAAACTGAACTCGATCATATTTAGGAAAAGATATTTTATACTCATTTAAATCACTACACAATTTTGAATGTTCATTTAATTTATGCTCACTAGAAAAATAATTCATGCATCGGTCACATACGTATTTTTTATTTCTCTTTTTATTTGACTGCGAATAAATTAAGCCTGACAAATTTTTGATCCAGCAATAGTGGAATTTTACCTCAGAATTGTCTGTGTCAACTGTAGGTGCCTCATAATCATTTAGTGTTGGAAAGTAACGATCTTGAATTATTAATAAGTTTACATGAGAACATAATTTTTTATTAGTTAACCTAGCTGGAATTACTGTAAAAGATGACTTTTCATTCATTTCCAAAGCATATACATTAATGGAAATATTGTTAATTTTTTCAAATTTGGGAATTTGTTCAAGTTTCATAGGTTGATCTAGACCATTTGTATTTAAAACAGTTGCATAGTGCGGATAGCTTGAAACTCTATTAGAATGTGTTCGAGCTGGATGTAGAGCACTAACAACACTCCAAAAGAAGCAGGCTTCATCAAAGTTTTGCACATTGATGCAAGCATGCTTCCTTTCAATATGTACTGGAAGTTTAATAAATGATGATCCGTTACCTATTTCATATTTATTTATATTGATTTCTATGGAAACTATTTTATTCAAAGCCCACCCTGAGTCACGTTCCTGGAATTCCGATAGTTTATTAAAAATTACATCTCTTACGTTGTCCACAAACCAACTCTGTATGTCTGTTGACATGTCTATTACAGCATTCTTAGTGTGTAAATATTTTAATTCTAATATATCAACATCTCCTGATTTTTTAATAAATTCCCCACAAAAGTTTGTATTTACTTTGATGACATGATCTGATTTTAAAATTATATTAACTTTACTTTTAAATACTGTTAATGCGTCATCTAAAAACAGACTCAAATCTTTATGATATAAATTAATTATAACTCCAGTCTTAATTCTGCTTGAAAAACATGAAGCTACATTTTGCCATTTAACTTTATTTTTTAATTTTGTATTTAAACCTAATCCTATGTGTCTATTTACAATTAATTTTCTGAAATGTTTAAAGTGTCCTATGTTTGTCTGAAGTTTCCTTATTGCCCCAATTGATAAATTACCTCGGTTTTTCACAGCTTTACTGCATAAAATAATATGTTTATTTAATCTTTTCAACCAAATTTTTTCGTCTTTACTTGTGAATTTATCAAAAATAAGTTTCCTACTTTTATTAATAGCTAACAGAACAGCATCTGAAGCTTTAATGACTTGAAGAGGATCCATAGCAAAAACGTATACCTTTTAAAAAATATAATCACTCACCCTTTAATTTTCCACAATTTCGAAGGAAATGGCCGGCTGAGGTTTTCCTACTTCAATAGATCCCTTGTACACCACGGCGTATTTTCCTCCTTCGAAATGAGGGATGGCATCCAAATATTGAGCCGTCACACGATTTGGAAGAGATGTAATGGAATCTTCCAACTCTAGCATCACTGAATCTCCAAAACGTCCTTTCGTCAGTTTCGCTCTTACAATTTTTTTTGGTTCATTCAATTTAAGTTGGTTTAATTTCACCTTCTTTTTCTCTACAATAACAGAATGTTGATTCAACTTTTTCAGATCCATCTATAATAAATATATGTAATTGTAGAAAATATTAGGATATTTGAAGCAAACATATTTTGAATGTGAAGCTTTTCAAAAGAAACATGTAAAAGAACAATAACCAATATTACAAAACATTAAAATATCTGAAGCAAGCAGAACTTTTTAAAAAGAAGAAAAATGTAAAAAACAATTGTAGATATTACTAAACAATTAAATATTTCAAGCAAACACATTTTAAATACATAAAAGAAAAAAATGTAAAACAAAGAAGAACGTATATAAAAGAAACTTACTTTGCAAATTTTTCTTGGAAAATACAAAAACTGTTGTCGATATAACTGAAGCGGACTGCTGGTACTGATGTAACTAAAGCGACTGATACCGCTTCGATCACAGTTTTTATATATTTCTTGTAATGACTCTCGATATTACTAGTCATTAAATATCAATAATTAATAACTGACAAAATTTCCAAATTTCTAATATTTTAATACAAATGTTTTCTTGATATAATTTAACGTTTTTAATTTCAGTAGTTCCATTAGCGATTTTTGAAAAAATTCTCCTCTATTAAGATTGTATCCTCGATATTGCTGACCATTAAATATCAATAAATAGGCTAATCACTTTTTAATATTTTAAATGTTTTCTTAAATAAACTGAAAGTTGATTTCTTGTTAATTTATGCCATTTCGTTAATGATAAATAAAACACCTTGTTTAAAAACTAATGACTGTCATCTTCACTGTCATCAGCATCAACTTTAATGCTACTATTCGAAATAAATCTTGATTTTACAATTTTCAATATAACTTTCACAATAAAAATAAATATTGTTGCTAAGATAATACATAACATGGCAAATAAGCTATTTATATCATTTTCTATGTTTTCTACATTTCTATTGATGACATCAGAACTGCTGTTTTCGATACTGAACATAGCGAGTACGTCTTGTTGGTGTCGACATCCAATTTATTTTGAGATTCTTCCAAGTATGGTTAATTTGAGATTCTCCGTTCTCAATATTGTTAAGGCTTAGATTGCTCAACTGTACTATAAGTTTACTTTTGTCTTCATAAAACACAATATCTTTTTTTACTTGATTCAATTTTACGACAAATTCTTTTAATCTATGTCTATACTCCAATAAAGCCATTGTTCATCTGTCGTAAACTAATTGTTGCCAAAATATTTATCTCAATCTGTCTATGGTGCATTCAAGAAACATGCCTTGTTTATTGTTGATTGAAGTAAGCAGGAGGAAGGCATGAAAACAGTCGAAGTTAAACTCGATATTGAATGATGTGTCACATGTCTACGGTCCCTTTGACACCTTTGTGACATAACCTCGTACATCCGCAAATCGTCACATGACAACGGATCTTTTGACACCTTTGTGACATAACCCCGTACATCCGCAAATCGTCACATGTCAACGGTCCTTTTGACACCTTTGTGTCATAACCTCGTACATCCGCAAATCGTTTGATGTGTCACATGTCGACGGTCCTTTTGACACCTTTGTGACATAGCCTCGTACATCCGCAAATCATGTGTCACATGTTCTCTTGACTTTGTGACATATCCCTGTACAACAAATCGTCACGGTCCTTTTAACATCCTAATTTGTGACATACCCCTGTACATCCGCAAAACGTCACGGTTCTTTTGACATTTTTGTGAGATACCCATCCACAAATCGTGTGATGTACAACGGCCCTTTTGACATTCTACTTTGTGACATATCTCTGTATATCCGCAAATCGTGTGTCACATGTCTACGGTCCTACTTTGTGACGTAACCTCGTACATCTTCAAATCGTGTGTCACATGTCAACGGTCCTTTTGACACCTTTGTGACATAACCTCGTACATCCACAAATCATCACATGTCGACGGCCCTTTTGACATATTTGTGACATAACCTCGTACATCTGCAAATCGTCACATGTCAACGGTCCTTTTGACACCTTTGTGACATAACCTCGTACATCCGCAAATCGTCACATGCCAACGATCCTACTGTACAAATCGTCTTTTAAGCAAATCTGTAGCAACTATACCATATCTGAATCCATTCTCCGTAAGGCTTGCTGGCCTAGCGCTAAGAGTGTCAGGGTATGGTACATGGCAGTTGTGGCGACGATGGTTCGCGTCGCACGTAAGTTTTTTTTTCAGAACGATTTTCGAGCGGTCAAAATCACTACTAGCGTCATCTATCATACGTTACTGTTGAACGATTTTCGAGCGGTCACACCTGCCATCTAGCATACGTTTTTCGAGCAGCCAATCTTCGTGGGGTTAGCCCACTTTTCGAGAGGTTAACATGCAAACCCCCCACCACTAGCGCCATGCAACATTCGAATTACGTTAGGTTAATCGCCATGCAGATTACGAATTATGTGGGGGTAATGCACAAACCTGTGGTCCAGAACCCTCCTAGTATATCTACTCCGGTGCGGTAAAGGCGGTAATGGGTTTACTTTCAGAGGTTAACGGAACTTGCCAGTACCCACTCTTCAAATCCAAACTGGAAATGTACTTGGATTTTCGCAGTTTATCCAGTATAGCATTAATAAACGGAAGAGGGTAAGCATCCTTCATTGTTACCTCGTTGACTTTTCGGAAGTCGATACAGAAACGGTTCTTCCCATCTTTTTTCTTCACAATGACTATTGGAGAACTCCACGGACTTGTAGAGGGTTCGATCACTCCCTCTGCTAACATGGCGTCTATTTCAGCATTGCAAATTTCCTGCATTTTCGGATTCTGGGGTCGGTATCTCTGTTTGATCGGACGTGGTTGCAGCAAACGGATTTCATGCTCAACTAGCGTAGTTGGTCCTCGCAAGGATCCAAATTTCGGTAATTCTTGGTCCAGGAAAATGCTTAGTCTGTCTGTCTGTTCTTTCGATAAATTTCTTTCGGTAACCGGAATGATGGTTTCCAACGGACATCCTATCCAATAATACTCCTCATCATCCCCTAAATCATCCAGGGAAAACGCAGATATCACAGAACTGGTTTGCTCCTTGGCAACCCCTAACACCAGGGAGGGCGCAGAGACTTCGGAAATAGGTTGCTCCTTGTCGACCCCTAACTCCAGGGAAGACGCAGAGACTTCGGAAACGGTTTGCTCCTTGTCAACCCCTAACACCAGGGAAGATTCAGAGACTTCGGACACAGGTTGCTCCGTGTCGACCCCTAACTCCAGGGAAGACGCAGAGACTTCGGAACAAATTCGCTCCTTGTCGACCCCTAACTCCAGGGAGGACGCAGAGACTTCGGAAACAATTTGCTCCTCGCCAACCCCTAACACCAGGGAAGACGCAGAGACTTCGGAAACAGCTTGCTCCTTGTCAACCCCTAACACCAGGGAAGACGCAGAGACTTTGGCCATAGATTGCTCCTTGTCAATCCCTAACTCCAGGGAAGACGCAGAGACTTCGGTTTTTCCTAAGACGGTGGGGGGTTTCTTCTCTACAGATTATCGGTACAGCGGAATTGACTTCTTTCATAGGCCGGTTCACGGCCTCCAATATTCCAACAGGACTGGCCACTTGTGAACGCCTCACTAACTTATCCTTTACGTATATTTCTCCGGTTCCTAACTCCAGCCGGAAATTATACTTTCGGAGGACATCATGTCCTAATACAATGCTCCAACGAACCCTCCATTGTGACGTCATCGAGTTTCCATTTCAATTCATACGTATCGGTGATAGAGACCAAATTTCCATCAGCTAAACGGGCCTTCGTAGGTGGACGGGCGGTAGTTTGCTTTCTTTGGGAAAATTGTAACGTGCTTACTTCCTTACACGTGGCTCCTGCCACACGAACACGTCACTATGGACACCCTTGATGCAAAATTCGGTTTAAATCTCGGGCGCCAGATTATTAACGTGGTTTGCTCCACGGCCCCTTGACCCTTAGCGTCAAGAGTTCCAGATAGCCTCAGATGGAGGTTACGGAAAATTCCAGGGGTTTTGTTGAATTAACTTTATTTACTTAATTACAATCAAATATGGATCCTTCAATTTATAAATTACGGGTTAATGAAGGAAACAGGAATTCAGCAGAGTGGTATACTACCTACGGTTTAGTGTATACCTACGATCACACAATAGGGCGGTATATCACAAAATAATAATAAAGGAAACCTTTGGGTCTATTAATACTCTGTGGTCTATTTTATGAATAATTCTATAGTGACGATCAAAATAACAGGGAAAGAAAATGAGGTATGTATTACCTATACCTGGGATTTTAACGGACGTAACAGTCAAGGCTGGTCAGATTATTCAAATACCGCTCAAATCTGCCGGGTAACCGAACAAGTTGTGGCTAAGCCTCTTGCAAGTTCAAGAAACCCTTCGGATTCAATGGGGACACGGGAATTTACTATTTAGACAGGAAGAGAGTGTATTGATTCGTGAGCCGGTGAAAGAACGTCCTGAATCAGCCGGGTTCTCGAACGAGTTGTGGCTAAGCCTCTTCCAAGTTTAAGAAAGCCCTTAGGATTCAAAGGAAATACGGAAAACCAGTGTTTAAACAACAACAACAAAAATTATATATATATATTTTGCACACGAGACGGTGGAAAGAAAGAGGAAAAAAAAAATTAAATCGGCCGGGTAATCGAACAAGTTGTGGCTAAGCCTCTTGCAAGTTCGAGAAACCCTTCGGATTCCCCATAAATACAAAGATTATTATTTAGACAATAAAAGAATTGAATTGGTCCTCGGGACGACGTAATAAGGGTTTAAATCTGCCGGTTAATCGAACAAGTTGTAGCTAAGCCTCTTCCAAGTTCGAGAAACTCTTTGGATTTAAAAGAAATACAACAGGAGTATTATTTATAAAATAAAATAAATAAACTGGTTCACGGTACGATATAAGGACGGTTTAAATCTGCCGGTTAATCGAACAAGTTGTGGCTAAGCCTCTTCCAAGTTCGAGAAACTTTTTGGATTTAAAAGAAATACGAAAAATACTATTTAAAAAAAATAAAAGAAATAAACTGGTCCACGGTACGATATAAGAACGGTTTAAATCTGCCGGTTACTCGAACGAGTTGTAGCTAAGCCTCTTCCAAGTTCGAGAAACTTTTTGGATTTAAAAGAAATACGAAAAATACTATTTAAAAAAAAATAAAAGAAATAAACTGGTCCACGGTACGATATAAGAACGGTTTAAATCTGCCGGTTACTCGAACGAGTTGTAGCTAAGCCTCTTCCAAGTTCGAGAAACCCCTTGGATTTAAAAGAAATACGGAAGAAAAATATTATAAACTACTATTCCCGAAATAAATTTAACGAGTTTAAAAGGTACCTAGTTATCGACACACAGAGTAAAAATATCAAGACCGGAATAAAGTTAAAATTTCACAATCCACACGAGTTTTAATTAAATAGAAAGAACTTCAGCAACTGAAATCATAAAACCACTAGAGAACCGGATAATAATAATTCATATCGATTATGAATTATTATTTTAAACGATGTGATACAAAAAAAATTTAAGCCAACTATATTTCAACTACAACTTTTATTTTTGTGAAAGAAACAAACAACAAAAAACTTGACTTAATATCTAAAAGAAACTAGTCATGAAAATTTTCGTAGAAATACCTACAAAATTTTAATCTCAATCGGCGGTACGAAAAATTATCGAATATACAGTTATCGGAAACTTTATTTCATTCCAACTATAAATATTTTATTTTTGTAAAAGAAAGAATAAAAAAAAATATGTTTTAACTTAGTACATAAAAACTGGTCATGACTATTTTCAAAGAAATGTCTACAAAATTTTAATGTTAAACGGCGGTACGGAAAGTCTTCTAATATACTATTACTTTAAACTATTTACCTTCAAAACAAAACTGCCGGAGTCCGGATTTCACAAAAATATTTTTACTGGTTCACTGGTTTTTTTTTTAATCGAAGCGCAGAGAAGAGCAGAAAATGAGCGATTCTTTCAATTGACTTCCAATTTATATTTTAATTCCCACTCTACATTTCGGCATTAGTGGTCGTTAAATTTATCTCTCGCCAAAAAATTCACATGTATACTAGGTGTCTTTCGAAATTAATTAGTTTGTATATTTACTGAATGTCTCCTCGGTTGAAATATTTAAATCAAAAATTTTATATAGTATACTTCGACTTTACGTACTTCCGGACGGACGATAAAAATATAAGTATAAAGAAAAATAAATACCTGGATACGGTAACGGAAAAGGTTGGAGAGTATGTAACGAGTTATATTAAACCCAAAAAAAATGTTACGAAAGGAAAAAAAAAATAAATAAACCTCTGATCGGTGCCAAAAAAAAAAACTCGTTACACACCCCCCTTTCTCCGAGAAAAAAAAAATGAATGGACGAAAGCACAACTTTCGTTCATTCCATTTTTTTTTAAACCAAACAAAATACTTATCTTAAAATAAAAAAATTAAAAAAAACAGATCCCTCAATTCCGCGGTCTTATACCGGGGAACGTTGGCCTCGGGTGGAGGGCTCCGGAAGGTGAGATCCTCTTCCTCTGGATGACTGCCTACGATAGGCCCTGGCGCGGCGTCTGGATAGTTCCCAGGTGGGTGGGGGTCGCTCAGTGATAATGCTGCACTGAACGCCAGTGTCCTGCAGGCGTCGGGACGGGTTGCGATGGGCGGCCAAGTGCACTTGCACTGCTACGGATCAGGTTCGGGGTTGGAGCCGGTCACACGCGCATTCCCGTGACATCCGGCCAACTCTGCCACAGCGGGAGCAGAATATTATCGCCGGTCTTTGGCAACTGTCTCGGCGGTGTCCGGGGTTTCCACATCTCCAGCAAAGGTCATCGGTTAAGGTGATGTAAGTTACGGTTTCTCTCCCCTGGGGCGGCATGTCGGTCGCGGGTGACGGTTGTTGAGGACACGATCGGCGATACAACAGCGCTTCCGCTGTCTGGATCATCGCTGGGATGTTGCCGGAACTCCAGATCTTCCGTCTGTGAATGGCGTGGTCGATATTCGGGACGTCGATACGGTAGGGGGTTTCCAGTTGGAGACTCTCCGGATCAGTTAACACCAATACGTCCATCTGGGATTCGGCATACATCTATTAAAACAGAAAGGTAGTTGCCATTATCAGGGAACCTTTTTTTCGGTACTGAAAATACAAAAACAAACGGAAATTTAAATCGGCAATCTTACTTTTGGAGGTCAAAACAATTTCTCAATAGACGGATGACGGTGTTTTTTTTCCCTCTCAAGGAGCTGGAGGAATCATCACTGTAGTTCTCCGTCCTTGTCGGTCATACAGCCGAGCCCGAAACCACTTATTGGCTTTAATCCCCTTCGGGCGGAGATATTGGGCTCTTTCCGCCCAGACCTTTGGCCATGGTGTGTGTCGCGGTGTTTTGGCGACAAAATCCAAGATTTCCCAGCCTCTGGTTTTCGCATCCAGGGCGGAGGGCCTAGGTTCTGAAGAGATGGAGGCAGTCGGCGGCTCTACAGCTCTCCTCGGCAGCGGTGGTGACGAGCGACCGGAAGAGTCCGGCTGCAAAGGAGTAAAAAAACGGCACACCCCCGAGTCGTACTGCGACACCTGTTCCCTGACCTCGGTCTGGTCTCCAGTTTCCTCATCTTTCCCCGAAACCCTGGTCGTGCGCTCGTAGAGAGTGCATACCAAGACTTTCTCGGTATACACCCCTGGGGCAGGCGGAGTGGGTGATCTCGGTGGCGTGTTGCCGGGCTTGTAAGGGGACATGCCAAAGCCTTTATCAAAGGCCTCTTGGAAATCCTGGGGCGTGGCATCCTCATTCCACTGCCACCATTCCCCTTCTCCGACGAAGTGATCCCCTGGCGATGGTGATTCCGGAGGGGTAATGTCCTTCGTCGGGTCAATTATCTCCTGGCCGTCAGGGCCTAGGTGGATTAACGGCGGCGGTAAGTCTTGGCGGTTCA
Source organism: Lochmaea crataegi (assembly GCA_947563755.1). Classification (NCBI taxonomy): domain Eukaryota; kingdom Metazoa; phylum Arthropoda; class Insecta; order Coleoptera; family Chrysomelidae; genus Lochmaea; species Lochmaea crataegi. The sequence goes on from OX387429.1 coordinate 41,823,686, forward strand.
TTCTAAGAAAACAAAAAAACAAAGCATTTTACTCATTGGCGGGTTTCAAATCTTTTACATGTATACGATTATACCGTTTTCCTTTTTCGTCGCGTAAGTCATATATAACTGGAGAAACGACACGTACGACTTCGTACGGCCCGGAAGACTTCGGAGCGAGTTTCGCGGCGACGTGATCAACGGCAGAGGATAGTGTATGATCCTTTTTCATAACTTTGTCTCCGATAGTGCATTTCCAGTCTCTACGGCGCAGATTATAGTTGCGGCTTTGACTGGTAAATGCTTTCGACAAATTCAAACGGACCAGATCAAAACAGTCTTGCAACTTTTCCATTCGCAAGAGATGCGGTTTCGAATCCTCTTCGCCAGGGTCGTCCTCTCCAGTATCTTCTTTCGGATTTTCCTCGGACGCATCTTCAGCTTCTCTCCGGAAAGATTTCGGTATTTCGGGATCTCTTCCAAAATTTAGAAAGGCCGGTGAGAATCCAGTCGAGTCGTGTCTAGAATTATTCATTGCAAATTTTAGGTCGGGCAACCTTATATCCCAGTCTCGGTGATCCTCTTCGCAATATTGTGCAATCATTGTTTTCAAGGTGCGGTTTGCTCGTTCTACTGGATTTGCTTGCGGTGTATACGGCGGAGTAAAACGATGTCGGATTCCCAATCCTCTCAGCATCCCCTTGAAAAGCTTACTGTCGTACTGAGTTCCATTGTCGGTCAGTACGGTACGGGGGCATCCAAATATTGTCAATATTTCTTCATAAAAGGCCGAACTTATGCTACTGGCAGTAGCATTCCTTAACGGTTTACACTGTACCCATTTAGTGAATCGGTCTTGAAACATTATGATATAGCAGTTCCCTTTCTTACTCCTTGGTAACGGTCCAATAATATCGGAACTAACGGTTTGCCATGGTTGCTTATTCGATGATGGTTGCATCTTCCCTGGGAGCTTTTGTTGCGACGGCTTGTACTTTTGACATTGCAGACATCTCCTCACATATTTGGTGATGTCCCTAAACATTCCTGGCCAATAGTACAGTCTTGCAATACGGGTGATGGTTTTCGCGATTCCCATATGACCAGCGCTCGGAGCATCATGGTTTTCTTGAAGTATTCGATTTCGGTCAGGCTTAGCTACACATAACTTCCAGGGATCACTCATCTCGGGCTCCCTAAAATCGTTTATGTCCCAGAAGTGACGATACAGACGGTCTTCTCGAATGCAGTAGTCCGGAAATTTACCTTGGTCCTTCAGAACCCCTTCCTTCTTGTTCCGGTACCATGAACATTCGGTGGTTACATCGGTCAAACAGAGAGCAGACGGTGGATTGGTCTCGGTGGTCATTGGTAGCGGATTTCTGGACAAGGCATCGGCTACACGGTTTAGCGCACCTTTACGGTATTGTATTTCGAAATCATACTGCTGCAGAAAAATACTCCACCTAGCTAAACGTCCGGACGGACTAGATATGGAATGCAGCCATCTAAGAGATTGATGATCGGTAACAACCGTGAAATGGTAGCCCTCTAAATAAGGACGCATCTTTTCAATCCCCCAAACAATGGCAAGACACTCTTTTTCAGTGACGGAATAATTCTTCTCGGCAGGACTCAGGGTGCGACTTGCATATGCCACCACATGCTCATGACCATCCTTCTGTTGGGTGAGGGCTATTCCCAAACCATATTCGGAGGCATCGGTCTGTAGAGTGAACGGTACGGTGAAATCGGGACAGCTCAAAACGGGTGCTTCTGACAAACATGATTTTATCTTAGCGAAAGCAGCTTCTTGTTCTTCATCCCACTTTTATCGCTGAGACTTGCGGAGTAATTTCGTTAACGGAGCCACCTTTTGTGAAAACGATGGCACAAACCTCCTATACCAGGATGCAACTTCCAAAAACCTTCTTAGTTCTCGGATATTTCTCGGGGCTGCAAATCTTATTATACTTTCGACCTTTTCTGGATCGGTACGGATTCCATCTCCAGTGACTACATGGCCTAAGTATTTCATGGACGGTAAACAGAAGTGACATTTCTCCGGGTTGAGCTTCAGCCGTGCTCCTCGTAATCGACGGAACACCTCGGATAGTTTTTCCAAATGCTGTTCGAAGGTTTCTCCCAGAACGATGATGTCGTCCAGGTAAGCAAAGGCGTAAGGATCTAAATCTGGACCAATTAACTGATCAACCAGTCTCTGGAACGGGGCAGGTGCGGAGTGCAAGCCAAATGGAAGAACCGTGAATTGAAACAATCCACGTCCCGGAGCGGTGAAGGCGGTAATGGGTTTGCTTTCAGCTGTTAACGGAACTTGCCAGTACCCACTCTTCAAATCTAAACTGGAAATATACTTGGCCTTTCGCAGTTTGTCCAGTATAGCATTGATAAATGGAAGAGGGTAGGCATCCTTCATTGTTACCTCATTGACCTTTCGAAAGTCGATACAGAAACGGTTCTTTCCATCTTTTTTCTTTACAATCACAATCGGAGAGCTCCACGGGCTCGTAGAGGGTTCTATCACACCTTCTTTCAGCATGGCGTCTATTTCAGCATTGCAAATTTCCTGCATTTTCGGATTCTGGGGTCGGTATCTCTGTTTTATCGGACGTGATTGCAGCAAACGGATTTCATGCTCAACTAGCGTGGTTGGACCTCGTAAGGATCCAAATTTCGGTAACTCTTGGTCTAGGAAGATGTTCAGCCTGTCTGTCTGTTCTTTCGATAAATTGCTTTCTGTAAGCGGAGTTATGGTTTCCAACGGACATCCTATCCAATCATACTCCTCGTCATCTCCTAGATCTTCCAGGGAGAGCGCAGATATTACAGAAACGGTTTGCTCCTTGTCAACCCCTACCAACTCCAGGGAGGACTCAGAGACTTCAAAACCAGATTGTTCCTTATCAACCCCTAACAACACCGGGGAAAACTCAGAACCTTCAACAACGGATTGCTCCTTGTCAACCCCTAACTCCAGGGAAGACGCAGAGACTTCAAAAACAAATTGTTCCTCGTCGACCCCTAACAACACCGGGGAAAACTCAGAACCTTCAACAACGGATTGCTCCTTGTCAACCCCTAACTCCAGGGAAGACGCAGAGACTTCAAAAACAAATTGTTCCTCGTCAACCCCTAACAACACCGGGGAAAACTCAGAACCTTCAACGACTGATTGCTCCTTGTCAACCCCTAACTCCAGGGAAGACGCAGAGACTTCAAAACCAAATTGTTCCTCGTCAACCCCTAACAACACCGGGGAAAACTCAAAACCTTCAACAACGGGTTGCTCCTTGTCAACCCTTAACTCCAGGGAAGACGCAGAGACTTCGGTAACAGACAGATTTCCAGAACATTTGTCTTTAGCTGGACGATGGTTGATTTCTTCCTTAAAGATGCACGGAGCAACATCGACCTTTTCCATGGACGTACTTACCAACCCTAATATTTCAACAGGATTGGCTAATGACGGACGTCCTACTATTTCATTATTGATATATATTTTCCCCGTTCCTAACTCCAAACGGAAATTATATTTCCGGAGGACATCGTGACCTAACACAATATCGGTTATCAGACCAGGTAGATGTTCCAACGAACCCTCCATAGTGACGTCATCGATTTTCCATTCCAGCTCATAAATGTCGGTGATGGAGACCAAATTTCCATTAGCTAAACGGGCCTTCGTATCTTGACGGGCGGTAGTTTGCTTTCTTTGGGAAAATGTCTTAGCTACTTGATCACCAATATATGATTTTGCTGCTCCGGTATCTAACAATGCTCTAAACTTGTGCTTTCCAATTTCGCCGTCTATGTGAGGTCGGGGGTCGTTTATTTCTTCTGGCGGTTCGGTATGAGAGGCAAAAATCTGCGGAAGCTGTGTCGGCCTCTCCTCGGGACAACTTCGGATTAGTTTTCCTGCCTCCTGCAGGAACAATCTCTGGAAAATACTCCTTCCTCATGACAACGAGAACAGAATATCTTCGGAGGGTTTTGGCAGTGATTTCTGAAGTGGCCAGACTCACCACAGCGGAAACAGATTGGTTGCCGGGAAGATGATCCAGACGGATGCTGAGTTGTACCCAGAGGCGGACGGCGAGGGGTATCGGATGATGTCGGTTGGCTGGGACCGGCGATGGGCTCTCTGGATTGCCCAGGCATCGTGTTGTGAGAAGGTCCATATCTCGGCGAACTCATTGACTGCGGACGGGGATTTGGTCCCCGGTTCGGTCCAGTGTGGTTGGGTATATTCTGGAGTTCCTTCCTGAGGAGCTCATATTCCCTTACCACTTGACAAAATGTGGAAAAATCATCAAAGTCCCCTTTTCGGATTTGCAGACGGTATTCGGGCAACAGGTTACGGTACAGCCATGCTAACTGTTGTTCGGGAGTTAGCTTTCCATGTCTACGCATTAAAGTCTGTAGTTCGGTGATGTAGGTAGCGGCGGACTCATTCCTTCTTTGCTAACGTCGGCCTATCTCGGCTTCTAAGTCAACCTCGTAGTTAACGGGGTAGAAGAAAATTCGGAAGTCTGCCTCAAATTCATCCCAGGTCGTGTACCTACTCCGGTTGTTGCGGTACCAAAATGACGGTTCACCTGACAGTAATTCAGGTAACACAGGAAGCAGATTGTCTTTCTGGACATTCCTTGCGGTACAGATTTCTTCAATTCTTTCGATGAACGCAGCAGGATCTCCCCGATTTCCAAAAGACACCTTCCAATCGTGCACGTTTATCGGGGTAGTTGCCATAGCGGTCGGATATTCCTCTTGGTCTATGGCGGATCTCGGAGAAATATTTCTTTTTCTCAAAAAGTTGACGAGTCTTTTCCGTTTGAAAGGAACGGTTCCAGCAACCGATAAATTCCTCTTTACCAGCTCGGTATTAAGTCCCTCGTTCTTCAGTAAGAATACCCAGCTTACTCGATTGTCGGTTATTTCTCCTACGGAACTTACGGTCGGTACTGGAGGAACGGATTCGGTTTCTTCAGCTTCTTCTTGATTAAACAAAACGGATAAATCAAGATTTTCAGAGTTTCTTCTGGACATTAGCCTTTTAACTCCAGCTCAGACGTCTTCTTCTTCTTCCAAAATGAAAAAGCAACAAAGGCGGAAAGAAGAAAAAAAAACTAGCACCGGCAAAACGGTCACTTTTGAAATATACAATACGGAAAGAAAAAAAATAGTATATTATAATGAAATAATGGTCCCTGTTCAAATCAACAATGGGCAAAAAAAACAGTTAAACAGTATAACGGTCCAGCAACAATACGCTAAAAAAAATATATATATCAACAGCGGTATAGAACAGTTCCTACTTCAACAATCAGGTCCCTGCTCAATCAACAATACGAAAAAAAAATTTAAACGGAAAAACGGTCCCTGCTCGGGCGCCATTTTGTAACGTGCTTACTTCCTTACACGTGGCTCCTGCCACACGAACACGTCACTATGGACACCCTTGATGCAAAATTCGGTTTAAATCTCGGGCGCCAGATTATTAACGTGGTTTGCTCCACGGCCCCTTGACCCTTAGCGTCAAGAGTTCCAGATAGCCTCAGATGGAGGTTACGGAAAATTCCAGGGGTCTTGTTGAATTAACTTTATTTACTTAATTACAATCAAATATGGATCCTTCAATTTATAAATTACGGGTTAATGAAGGAAACAGGAATTCAGCAGAGTGGTATACTACCTACGGTTTAGTGTATACCTACGATCACACAATAGGGCGGTATATCACAAAATAATAATAAAGGAAACCTTTGGGTCTATTAATACTCTGTGGTCTATTTTATGAATAATTCTATAGTGACGATCAAAATAACAGGGAAAGAAAATGAGGTATGTATTACCTATACCTGGGATTTTAACGGACGTAACAGTCAAGGCTGGTCAGATTATTCAAATACCGCTCAAATCTGCCGGGTAACCGAACAAGTTGTGGCTAAGCCTCTTGCAAGTTCAAGAAACCCTTCGGATTCAATGGGGACACGGGAATTTACTATTTAGACAGGAAGAGAGTGTATTGATTCGTGAGCCGGTGAAGGAACGTCCTAAATCAGCCGGGTTCTCGAACGAGTTGTGGCTAAGCCTCTTCCAAGTTCAAGAAAGCCCTTAGGATTCAAAGGAAATACGGAAAACCAGTGTTTAAACAACAACAAAAAAAATTATATATATATATTTTGCACACGAGACGGTGGAAAGAAAGAGGAAAAAAAAATTAAATCGGCCGGGTAATCGAACAAGTTGTGGCTAAGCCTCTTGCAAGTTCGAGAAACCCTTCGGATTCCCCATAAATACAAAGATTATTATTTAGACAATAAAATAATTGAATTGGTCCTCGGGACGACGTAATAAGGGTTTAAATCTGCCGGTTAATCGAACAAGTTGTAGCTAAGCCTCTTCCAAGTTCGAGAAACTCTTTGGATTTAAAAGAAATACAACAGGAGTATTATTTATAAAATAAAATAAATAAACTGGTTCACGGTACGATATAAGGACGGTTTAAATCTGCCGGTTAATCGAACAAGTTGAGGCTAAGCCTCTTCCAAGTTCGAGAAACTTTTTGGATTTAAAAGAAATACGAAAAATACTATTTAAAAAAAATAAAAGAAATAAACTGGTCCACGGTACGATATAAGAACGGTTTAAATCTGCCGGTTACTCGAACGAGTTGTAGCTAAGCCTCTTCCAAGTTCGAGAAACTTTTTGGATTTAAAAGAAATACGAAAAATACTATTTAAAAAAAATAAAAGAAATAAACTGGTCCACGGTACGATATAAGAACGGTTTAAATCTGCCGGTTACTCGAACGAGTTGTAGCTAAGCCTCTTCCAAGTTCGAGAAACCCCTTGGATTTAAAAGAAATACGGAAGAAAAATATTATAAACTACTATTCCCGAAATAAATTTAACGAGTTTAAAAGGTACCTAGTTATCGACACACAGAGTAAAAATATCAAGACCGGAATAAAGTTAAAATTTCACAATCCACACGAGTTTTAATTAAATAGAAAGAACTTCAGCAACTGAAATCATAAAACCACTAGAGAACCGGATAATAATAATTCATATCGATTATGAATTATTATTTTAAACGATGTGATACAAAAAAAATTTAAGCCAACTATATTTCAACTACAACTTTTATTTTTGTGAAAGAAACAAACAACAAAAAACTTGACTTAATATCTAAAAGAAACTAGTCATGAAAATTTTCGTAGAAATACCTACAAAATTTTAATCTCAATCGGCGGTACGAAAAATTATCGAATATACAGTTATCGGAAACTTTATTTCATTCCAACTATAAATATTTTATTTTTGTAAAAGAAAGATTAAAAAAAAATATGTTTTAACTTAGTACATAAAAACTGGTCATGACTATTTTCAAAGAAATGTCTACAAAATTTTAATGTTAAACGGCGGTACGGAAAGTCTTCTAATATACTATTACTTTAAACTATTTACCTTCAAAACAAAACTGCCGGAGTCCGGATTTCACAAAAATATTTTTACTGGTTCACTGGTTTTTTTTTTTAAATCGAAGCGCAGAGAAGAGCAGAAAATGAGCGATTCTTTCAATTGACTTCCAATTTATATTTTAATTCCCACTCTACATTTCGGCATTAGTGGTCGTTAAATTTATCTCTAGCCAAAAAATTCACATGTATACTAGGTGTCTTTCGAAATTAATTAGTTTGTATATTTACTGAATGTCTCCTCGGTTGAAATATTTAAATCAAAAATTTTATATAGTATACTTCGACTTTACGTACTTTCGGACGGACGATAAAAATATAAGTATAAAGAAAAATAAATACCTGGATACGGTAACGGAAAAGGTTGGAGAGTATGTAACGAGTTATATTAAACCCAAAAAAAATTTTACGAAAGGAAAAAAATAAATAAATAAACCTCTGATCGGTGCCCAAAAAAAAAACTCGTTACAAACTGTCTCAGCTACTTGATCACCAATATACGACTTTGCTGCCCCGGTATCCAATAATGCTCTAAACCTATGATTTTCTATTTTGACGTCTATGTGCGGTCGGGGGTCGTTCATTTCTGCTGGCGGTTCGGTATGAGAGACAAAGATTTGCGGAAGCTGCGTCGGCCTCTCCTCGGTACAGCTTCGTTTTAGTTTTCCTGCCTCCTGCAGGAACAGTCTCGGGAAAATACTCCTTCCTTCTGGCAACGAGAACAGAATATTTTTGGCGGGTTTTGACAGTTATTCCTATAATGTCCAGACTCACCACAACGGAAACAGATGAGTTGACGGGAGTATTGTCCTGACGGTTGACGAGTAGTATCAGGCGGCGGCGGAGTATCGGTCGGTGTCGGTTGGCTGGGACCGGCGATGGGCTCTCTGGATGGCCCAGGCATCGTGTTGTGAGAAGGTCCATATCTCGGCGAACTCATTGACTGCGGACGGGGATTTGGTCCCCGGTTCGGTCCAGTGTGGTTGGGTATAGACTGGAGTTCCTTCCTGAGGAGCTCATATTCCCTGACCACCTGACAAAAGGAGGAAAAATCGTCAAAGTCCCCTTTTCGGACTTGCAGACGATATTCCGGCAACAGGTTACGGTACAGCCATGCTAACTGCTGTTCGGGAGTTAGCTTTCCATGTCTTCGCATCAAAGTCTGGAGTTCGGTGATGTATGTGGCGGCGGACTCATTCCTTCTTTGCAGACGACGGCCTATCTCAGCTTCTAAGTCAACTTCGTAGTTAACGGGATAGAAGAAAATTCGGAAGTCTGCCTCAAATTCATCCCAGGTCGTGTACCTACTCCGGTTGTTGCGGTACCAAAATGCCGGTTCACCTGACAGTAATTCAGGTAGCAAAGGAAGCAAATTATCTTTTTGAACATTCCTTGCGGTACATATTTCTTCAATTCTTTCGATGAATCCGACCGGATCTCCTCGACTTCCGAAGCACACCTTCCAGTCATGCACATTCGGCGGAGGGTTGGCCATAACGGTTGGAACGGGTCCGGTATCGGATCGGTCAAAAACCGGTCGTGGAGAAATATGTCTTCTCGAAATTGGCCTTTTGGCCCTAGGCTCAGCAATCCCTTCTGACAAGCTTTTAAACTCAAGCGGGAAGAAAAATCTTCGTAAATACCAAAGGAACAAGATCAGGGACAGGCAAAACGGTCCATTCAAACAGCATGTCCACAGGTTACTCTCAATCATCGAGTCGGTGGTCTTCTTTTACAATCCGGAACAATAAAAGAAAAATCGAAAACGGAATACGGTCCCTGTTCAAATCAACAATGGGCAAAAAAAACCCGTAAAACCGTATAAACGGTCCAGCAACAATACGCTAAAAAAAATATCCACAGCGGTATTTCAGTTCCTGCTATAATCAGGTCTCTTTAACAATACGGTAAAATAACGGAAACGGAATAACGGTTCCAGCTCTAACAAATAATCAACTCTCTGCAATAATACGGTAAACAAACAGTCAACACAGACTTAACCGGTCCAAGCGAAAAAAACGCTTCAAAAAAAATAAAAATTTAAAACGGTATTAAACTGATCCTATTGTAATCAACAATCAGGTCCCTGCTTTAACAAAAAAAAAAAAAAATACGGCAGAAAATAGTCAAAACAGACTTAAACGGTCCAAGCACAAATAAACGCTAAAAAAAATGGAAAACGGTATTAAACTGATCCTACAGTAATCAACAATTGGGTCCCTGCTCGGGCGCCATTTTGTAACGTGCCTCCCTTCTTACACGTGGCTCCTGCCACAAGAACACGTCACTATGGACACCCTTGATGCAAAATTCGGGTTTTTAAATCTCGGGCGCCAGATTATTAACGTGGTTTGCTCCACGGCCCCTTGACCCTTAGCGTCAAGAGTTCCAGATAGCCTCAGATGGAGGTTACGGAAAATTCCAGGGGTCTTGTTGAATTAAATTTAACTAACTAGTGAAAATCCGGAAAAGCCAAATCTTGGTTCTCCAATCAATAAATTGCGGTTAAAAATGAAAATAATAGAAATTCAAAACTGATCTAATAATACTCTGTGGTCTATTTTACGAATAATTCTTTTTAGTGACAAACAAATTAACCGGGAAAAGAAAATGAGGTATGTATTACCTATATCTGGGATTTTAATGGACTTAACGGTCAGGTTATCAAATACGGTTCAAATCTACCGGGTTTAACGGGGTCCCTAATGCACGATTTAGATCTGCCGGGTAATCAGACAAATTGTGGCTAAGCCTCTTCCAAGTCTGATTAACCCTTGAATCCAAATGAAACCGGCAACTATTATTCCGACGAGGAAAAAAAAATATATAAATAATGATTCTACGAAACGGGAAAAGAACGATTTAGATCTGCCGGGAAATCAAACAAATTGTGGCTAAGCCTCTTCCAAGTCTGATTAACCCTTGAATCCAAATGAAACCGGCAACTATTATTCCGACGGGGGAAAAAAAATATAAATAATGATTCTACGAAACGGGAAAAGAACGATTTAGATCTGCCGGGAAATCAAACAAATTGTGGCTAAGCCTCTTCCAAGTCTGATTAACCCTTGAATCTACTAAAGCCGGTAACTATTATTCCAAAAAAAATAAAATTTAAGAACGAGTTAGATCTGCCGGGAAATCAAACAAATTGTGGCTAAGCCTCTTCCAAGTCTGATTAACCCTTGAATCTAACTAAAGCCGGTAACAATTATTCCAAAAAAAATATTTTCCCACGAGTTAAACGGTACCCAACTATCGACACACAGAGTAAAAATATTCGTACTAGCATAAACTTTAAAATATTATACCTAATCCACTTGGATATCAATTTAATTTAAAACTACTGACAACCAAAAGCATAAAATAATTCGAGAATCCACTAATAATTCATATCAGTTAATTAATATATAATAAACGCAGTAAATAAAAATTCGAAATCAAATTACGGTTGACAAATCTTTATTTCCAGATAAGAGAAACAAAATAAAAAAAACAAATTTCAGTTCAACAACAAAAGAAAAAAAAATTTTCAAAACCATACATTTAACAATTTAATACTAAGCGGCGATACGGAAAGTTTAGGTTACACAGTTTAATTGTAAAAAAATGATTTACCTTTTAAAATACAGCTGAACACACAAACGGAATACGGAATACACTCAATTTTCACACTACGGTTTTTCGGTTTTCGGAAGAAAGTTGAACGGAGAATATTTAGAACCGGAATCAATCAGAGCGCGAAATGAATTTCGAGAGCCGAAAAATGAACTGATTCTTGAGAGCCCTCAATGATGCGCGACAGCCAATTTATATCCAAAATTTTAGTTACATTCTTCGGCCGTAATTCTGGTGTGGGAATTAAAACGTGAAATCTATCTAGTTTCGACAAAAACTTGTATCTATACTAGACGGCTTTCGTTTAAATTAAAATGTTGTATATACCGGGCGTCCTTTCAGTTGAAAAATTTAAATATCGGAAATGAATAAATTGTGTATGGTAGAATTTGGATTTGCGTAACTCAGACTTATACTAAAATATACAACGGTAATAACAAAAAAATAAATCAATGCGGTAGTAGAAAGGGTTGTAAAGTAACGAGTTATATACACCTTAGTGGTAAAATAAAATATATTACGGAACAAAATAAAATAAAAATTAAACTTGCAAAAAGAAAAAAAATAACTCGTTACAACTTAAACAAAAACGTACAATTAATTGACAAAATAACATCTAAGGACGAGCTTAATTCAATAATAATCAGACTTCAAAACCAAATAATCTCTGCAAGGAACGAAACTACGAAAAAAATAATCCATCACAATAAAAAAGACAGTTTACCTACCGAAATCCTGAATAAAATAAAAGGAAAAAATAAGGCAAGGAAAGACTGGCAAAGAACAAGGGAACCAGGGTACAGAGACCAAATGATGGAATTACAAAAGCAAATGAACAACGAAACTAACGCACTACGTAACAATAATTGGAACAAGTATTTAGAAAATTTGAAACAGGGAGACAACAACCTCTGGGGAATTATGAATAGAACTAAAAAAAACAGAACCGGAGTGACCAAAATAGACAATAATGGTACTACTATCACAGACCAAAAAGAAATAGCGAGAGCTTTCGGAGAGCATTTCCAATCTAATTTCACTAACAACGCAGCAAACAATCCAGAACATGTTGAAATATCAAATGAATATAACAAACTTACTAGGATTAAACATAGCCTTCCGAGTAAGTCAACCACGTCGCACAAAGAATTATACATAATAATCAACAAACTCAGGATTAAAACGGCACCTGGGAGGGACGGTATTCATAATATCTTAATCAAAAATCTGCCACCAAAGGTAATCTCCCTTCTAGTGAAAATAATTAATTTTATTCTGGAAACAGGCTACTACCCAGAACCCTTTAAAACGGCCAATATGATTCCGGTGCCCAAAACACCTCATGGCAGGAGCTGCATTGAGAACTACAGACCAATCTCTCTTCTAAATAACCTATCAAAAATTATCGATAAAGTAATACTAAATAGGCTGGAAAAGACGGCTTCTGACCTGAAAATTATTCCGGATGAGCAATTCGGATTCAGGGCGGAACACGGCTGCCCTTCCCAACTGATAAGAGTGATCAACTACGCGAGGGAAGGCTTTCGCTATAAGCACCCTTCTATACTAGTCTCACTCGACATCAGGAAAGCCTTCGACTCTGTCTGGCTCCCTGGACTAATTTTCAAGCAAACGCAGCTCGGCATTCCGGGCTATTTAGTATTACTCTTGAACTCATATTTAACAAACCGAAACTTTCATATGAAAATTGGTAATGCCGAAATAGGACCATATACTACGGAGGCAGGAGTGCCGCAAGGCTCGGTAATTTCTCCTACCCTGTACTCGCTGTTCACGGCAGACTTCCCCCTATGCAGTCCTAATCTAACGGCTCTGTATGCGGATGATGTTTGCTTAGTACAAACAGCGAGAACAGCGGATCTTGCGTTGAAAAGAATAGAATGGCACTTAAACTTTAGAATCATCCCGTACCTGATTAGGAACAAGCTGCAGCTCAACACTTCTAAAACCAAGTATATGGTCCTAAGAGGACAATTTCGCAAAAATACCAGCTTAAAGAGAAAGCTAGTTATTTCAAATGAACAAATTGAACCGCAAACCTCAATTAAATATCTCGAATATATAATCCAGACAAACATTCTGCACAATTTGCATATAAATGATAGATTTCAGAAGGTCAAATTAAGTATGAAAACTTTATACCCACTAATTTGTCGCAATAGCCGTCTGTCGGTGAGCAATAAGTTATTACTATACAGACAGGTTACTCGACCAATATTAACATACGGATACCCAATCTTTTGTTCGACCACTGAAGTTCTATTCAATCGTATGCAAGTTGTGCAGAATAAATGCCTTAGGATGGCAGTATACAAAGGAACCAGAGTTAATTATTTTCCAAAAAACTCTTGGCTACACGAAAAATCAGGAATGGAGTATCTGAAACCCTACCTTACTAAGTTAGCAGTAAGATACTACAACTACTGTCTACCAGATTCCTTAAGAAACAGTATAAAAAAACAACGCGCAGGAAGACATATGGGATATAGTCTCCTGCATGCAAGCATCTCAATGCAGCTCCATTCTTTATAAACGACTGTATATCGTTCATCTTTCTTTTCTCCTGTTCATATTTGTACATTTGCATATAGTTAAAATAATCAGGGAAATTAGATAGTAGTGTAAATGAACGTGGCTGAGAGAGAGTGAATGGGATTGCACATAAGACTGAATTAGGCATGAATGAGTGTACATAGATTTTAATAAACTAATATTAGGATTTTAAATTAGATTAGTTCATTAGGATTTTAAATTAGATTAGTTCGGATTCCATAAATATGTGACCCTGTTTTTCAATAGCTTTTCAGGGGTAAAACAACCAAACTTCTGAGGGAATGTTAACTGTTATGTTCGATCGGATCTATTGTAGGTCATAAAACACCACAACAAGAAAGAAAATCTTTGTTTGCCTGATAAGAAAAAGGAAGAAGAAGTAAAGCATACGCGGGCGAGCAGTGTTCGTATTAACTGGATACCTGAAGAGGTAGATCAAACACTAGCTTTGGATGACGTCTTTAGACAATTACTACAAGTAACGTATCCATTGAGACGTATTCAACCCACACAGATATCACCATGTCCAACAGAACAGAAGAGAGCATGAAAAATGAAGTTGATAATGTTTTTGCAATGACATGTATAATATTGGCATCTATTTTTGTTTTAATTTTAAAAATTATCTTAAAAATTGTAAAACGGAAATTTAAATCTACATGCAATATAAGAGTCGATGAATATACAGAGTGTTTTAATTGAAAAAAAATCCATTTTCCTTAAACATTTATTTAAAATAATTATAATGGTAATACAACATTAGAAAACCAGTGACGGAGACGTTGCACATTTCGTTCGGTGCACGAATATGGTCCAGAGGCGTTGCAGGGGTTTGGATCCTGACCAAAGTTTTCAGTTTCACAGGGTGTGCCGTCAAATTTGCAAACATCAACAATGTGAGGAAAAACATTAAAGATATGGCATTTCTTTAATATAAACTCCGCTTTTTGTTATCCGCGAACGTAAATGTAGTCTGCAGCATACAACAGCTTGCTTTCTAATATTTCATTTACTTTGGAATATTCTACATCTCCCGAAGAGTATCGAATGCCATGCACATTCCTTTCCAAGTAGGATGTTGTCTTTTTGTCCTCGTTACTCAATGTAGAAAACGGTTGCGGCGGTAAAAATATGTAATGTGAACTTTTGAAACCAATTTCTATGGTGAGTTCATTGGCAACGAAAAGCCCATCTACGACAAAGCCTTGAATGTCTACAAATGCTACTCTCATGGTGACGTCTGCTCGAATACTAACTCTGATCATCAACTAGTTCAGACTTTCAACAATTTCGGTGAGGGGGAAGTATTCCATTACGCAGTCGTGAATTATGATGCAATAGACTTTGGTATTTTCGGGGAAGCCTATGTTTGCTTCAATGTTAAGTTTCACATCGACTGTGGACTGCTTCATGCTTTCCTCCTGTTTCGAACAATCGATAACAAACAATGCACGACGTTTGAAAGAAGAATAATCCAGCAGGGGGCGCTTCTGTGTGGAGTTCGCGTAGTTGGGATAGAATTCAGTATAGTTAATGTATGCCTCATTGTAGTCGGTTTTACCAAAATCCAATTGCATTCTTTCATTAGGCCAATAATCACCATTAAGTGACAGTCTCATACTTTGTACGTCGGCATTGTCAAATAAAGTCGGGTCAGCTGTACTCACGTTACGTTTGTCGGTTTGAAAGAAAACAATAACAAAACGAGGTCCTTCAACTGAAGTGGATGTTTTAACAGCCCAAACTTCGCGTCTTGCGCCTTTAGTAATGGCAGGTAATTCGTGTCACTCCTACTTCCTAAATGGAATATAGGCTGATCTTTTTGAATGGATTTCATGAGATTCAATTTTATATCGTCATTGGGAAAGATTAACTTTTAGTTCAACGCTTGTAATGGTAATCTTAGCAGTTGTACTAGGGAGCAAATTATGAGGAATTTCGTCAATGGAATATCCAGGATCTACTTGTATGACGAATTCGTAGATAGTATGAGCAGGTCTGTTTGCATCGAATGCCCCAGTGGTAATGTTGCAATCGAAGCGAATACTGGATACTTTAATGATTTTGACGGGGAGATCTGAAGAGTGCATTTTGTTAGCGTCGAGTATTTTCGACGAAAATCCTAATATTCTTCCAAGACTATTATCTTCCATGAATGAAATTTTGTGTTTGCTGAAAATTTCACATTTCAACGTATTGTGATTGGGTTTTAGTGAAAATATATCCTCCGGTCTAGTTGAATTGCTCGCACCCAACTTATCACTGATAAACGCTTCCAAATCAGCAATTTCATAACATCCAGTGGGAAAATCCAAACTTTGCAGCTTGCTATTGTTATCGTAGTAGTAAAAAATACAATTTTCAATGTTTCGTATACTGTGATAAGAATGAAAAGATCTTAGGGCTATTTCGTAATCATTCTTCGGACTGAGCACAATAGGCGTAGGAGGTTGAAAGGTAAATTCATGATTGGTGCTGTTTACTCTCAGCAACTGCGACATGATGACTAATGAAATTGGATAGATGTTTGAATTTAAATAAAGCACAAATTGTTCAATTATTTATTGTTACAAAGAAAACAAGTG
Source organism: Lochmaea crataegi (assembly GCA_947563755.1). Lineage (NCBI taxonomy): Eukaryota > Metazoa > Arthropoda > Insecta > Coleoptera > Chrysomelidae > Lochmaea > Lochmaea crataegi. The sequence continues at coordinate 41,839,943 of OX387429.1, forward strand.
GCTTGAGAACTCGGAGGACCGTCACAATGCGTCGTCCAATCAGGTCGGTTGTAATAGATGAAACAAGGCAGGCATATTTGTAGTTCAAAATTTCCTCGATATTTATCAGGAAGTTTATGCCATATATCCAACAACTCTGAAGGTCTTACACTCTTTATTAGATATTCGATGGAAAAGTGTTCCAATTCTTCTGCAATAAAACTCCTTAACGATTTTTCGTGGTACATATGTGCTAATGATAGCTGCGTCATTGTTGTAAAAATTTCAAGCACAAATGTCCGCAATTTATTTGATTGTAGTTTTGATATTGGGTATTGTTGTCGAAAATTCTCGCACTCTTTCCGAGATATTCAACAACTTCTTTCGGCGGCTTCAAGTTACCAAATAAATCAAAATACTCTATAGTGTTGTTTATCTTTCTGTAAGCCACCCAATGACTTCCACTATTCTTAGAGACATCTAAATTAACCACTGCACATTCTTGTCTTCGAGGACCGTCTTTGGGCAGAGTGTCTCGCATGAAAACTCCTCGAAAATGTGGTATTTTGAGTAATTTTGCGTGATGCGTTATGTCAAAGTCAGATAGTGCGTGATTGGGTAGCTTTGTTAGTTTTTTTGCTTTTTTAAATACAATCCAAATCCGCCTTTTGAATACTTTTTCAAGTATAGGCCAGATCCTACACGTTCTATAGCCTTATTATGACGTACATCTTCTTCCAATTTCTTTTGCGCATGCTTAGCATCAATGACGATTTTTGCAATCCCAGCAGCACTACCTGACAAAGCTCCAAGTGCCGATAGACCAGCAAACAAAGGAATAAGTGGTAGGAAACCTCCAGATTTCGCTACAGGTATGACTCGAGGAACCTCAACTTCTTTTTTGCCACCAAATTCTTTAATAAGTGCTTTGGCTGCTCGTAAGGCAAACGTTGCAGTGTCTTTTAAAGATGTTCCTCTCTTCATGGACTTTCCCACTTTCAGAACAACATATCGATGAAAAGAACGACGTTTGCGACGACAACCCATTCCCAGCTTTCTTTTCACTTTCATTCCGCCTGTCACCAGTAATGCAGCTAATTTCTTCCCCAAAGAAGCGTCTTTTGATTTAACGCGTGCCCAAGCTTTATCTTCAAGTATTCGATCGGCTTTGTGTCGTTCCTCGAGAGACTTATTCTTCCAGTAAGAAATATCGTGTTGTTTACAAGCAGCGTCCAAGGGGTTAATGCCTGGATCTCCACGATCAAGACGTTTTTCCAATTTTGTACTAGCTAACAAAAAAACAATTATTTTTTCGCAAAAAAGGGGTGGGGGTTTATTTACGTCCACAGTACTGATAGCTAGGTAAGTGAAGTTCAATAGGTAGTTTATTGATGAGAGAATTCAAAATACCTTCTCCTTCAAACACCAACATTAAGACTGATACGCGTAAGTGGCGACACCTATATTTATAGAGTAGCTCTTGGAAAAATCGACGCACACGATGAAGATAATTCAACAAGAGCAGACCATACCTATTGAAAATCTAGATTTTACCTCAACGCCAACTGTTGGAAAACATGGCAATTTGTTACCAAATTCTTTCCGTGCTATTATATGCGGTCATAGCGGGTGTGGAAAGAAGAATGCCGTGCTGGCGCTCCTATTCAATCCGAATGGCGCGAAATTCAAAAATATTTATGTTTATTCAAATTCGTTATTCCAACCGAAGTATCAATTGCTGCAAGAAGTGATAGCACAAGTAAAGGGTGTTGGGTATTTCCCATTTAAAGACAATGAGGAAATAATTAGTCCAGATAAGGCTCGACCAAATTCCATCTTTTTATTCGATGACATAGCCTGTGACGGTCAACAAAAAATTCGTGAATACTACTCCATGTGTAGACATAAAGATATCGATGCTGCATATCTTTGTCAAACATACTCAAAAATACCGAAACAGCTCATACGTGACAATTGTAATGTAATTGTGTTATTTAAGCAGGATGAGGTAAACTTGAAACATATATTTGACGAACACGTATCTCCAGACATGACATTTGACACATTTAAAAATATGTGCTCAAAGTGCTGGTCTGACCGCTTTGGTACTTTAGTAATTGTGAAGGATTTCACCTTCAACGATGGTAGGTATCGCAAAGGATTCGATAAATATATAAAATTGTAAGCTGCATCTTTAGTCTACACCAATATGTCTGACGATAAGGTTGCTAATGCATTGCGTGAGAAAAAACTGTCTGAACTTGCTAGATCAATTCGCAAAAAATACTTGGCGTTGAAATTAGGCAAATCAGAGCAAGATGAGTCTCTTAATAAACTATTCAAGCCAATATCTAAACCACTTGAAGAAATCAATCCTCAAAAACATTACAAAAAACGATTACAAATTTAAATCCAATTAAAAAAGAGGAAATAAAGAAGGAAGAAGAACCTTTGACAGATGATGTGTTTACACCTTTTCTCGAAACGGAACCGGTGACCGAAACCGATGAATCCGGCAATATTACACGTTCTGAATCTCCAGAAGAGATGCGTCCCGAAATTTCTCAGGAAGCTTTCGCAGACTATTTGGATCAATATCCTGCCATCAGTCATCAGTTTATTGAAGATTACTTCCAAAAAGATGATAAAATTGATAAAATTTATGGTCCGATATACAATGATGAAATCGGTTGGTCATTAGGCAAACGTCGAATTGCGTTTGATGGAAAAACCGGTAATATAAACATACTACCTGAGAAAAACAAAGAAGGAAGATATGTAATTGGAACACCAGGCTTGTATGAACTTCTATTTTACCGAGACCCCAGTTACAATGATCAAGATTTACAGAACTATAAAAATCTTTTGGCAAAAACTGAAGTTCATTTAGACACGTTAGATCTTCTTAAGGGCTCAAGTACTGAAAAATATCACTACATCATAAAACCTTTATTCAAAACAAAATCTCTAACGACCACGAATAGATCGTCCCAGGTATTGAATCGTCTAAAATCGATTCCTTCAGCAAAAGGAAAAGGTATCGATCGTTTAACATAATGATAAACCTATGGAGTATATTTATTGGGACGATGCCAATGAATGGTGGATCGTTTGAAGTTGTTGATTGCTTCAAAAGAGGCAGGTAATACGTCACACGACAACGAAATAGTAGCAATTATCAATGAGCTCAAGGAGGCTTATATAATAGAATAATACAAGCTGAAACTTGTTCATTTCAATTATGCCTGTCGATAAATTCGGACATAGACATCAAACGCCTTATGCGCGTTTACCAGCGAAAATTACGTTTCCTCATACACCCGACGGTAATATTGATATTGAAAATGTGAAAATTTGTAATGTTAAGGAACCGACAACAAATAGTGACGCTACAACAAAAAAATATGTTGATGTGCAATTGAATTACTTGCGTACTATCAACTCACCATTAATTCAAACACATGGTGTGGTGCTGCAGCAACAAGACCATGATATAAAGGATTTAGCTGTAGGATTGAACGAAATAAGAAATGAGCTTCATAAGACGAAAATCCCCATATTACAGGCGCACATTACCAACTTACAAAATAAAACTAACGAAATTGATGCATTTATTTCGCGAAATCCCCCTGTAGCAGGTAGGGATATGGCTACGAAGAAATACGTTGACGATTCAATTGTCACAGCCAAAGTATTTATTCGAAAAGAATTCACTGCTTCTATTAACATGTGTGTTGAAAGCATACGTGAGTTACAAAAAGAAATTGCAGAAAATATCAAAACCGTCTCTGATATGAAAACTAACGTTTCAGGCATTGTAGACAATATTAAGGTTATGAATATGAATACCGCTAGCCGCATTAACAGTCTGGAGCTGAAGCTAGCTGGTAGTAAGTCATAATATGCATTCTAAAGAAAAAATTCAGCTTGTAAACGAGCTCCACAAACCGATACGGAAATCCCTCGAAGACGTACTAGGGTTAAGGGGTTGTTTGATATTTGGCAATTAGACTTGCTGGATGTACGTGCTCATGCAGCTCAAAATCGGAATCATAAATTGATTCTAGTCGTTACTGATTATTTTTCAAAGTTTGTGTGGACACGCCCACTAAAGACGAAGACCGGAGAGGAAATCACTCGAGTATTCTCGCTCATACTAAACAAATACCAAAAAATCTGCAATCTGATCAGGGGACGGAATTTTACAACAGCAAATTTCAAAATTTAATGAAAAAACATGGTATAAATCATTATAGCGTATTTAGTACAATGAAAGCTTCCATGGCTCAGCGTGTTATAAGAACGCTAAAATCAAAACTCTACAAGTATTTCAGTTTAAATGGCACCCACAAATGGATGGACATTCTACCTAAAATTACTCAAGACTACAACAATACAAAACATTCCACAACAAACTATAAGCCTTCTCAAGTCAACAAATCCAACGAAAAATCTATATTGAATAACACCTATAATCATTTAAAGATAGCTGGCCCGCGAAAATTCAAAGTTGGCGACATTGTGCGCATATCCAAGGCAAAACATGTCTTTGAAAAAGGTTATACACCCAATTGGACTACAGAACTATTCAAAATCACCAAAGTTAAAATTACCAATCCTGTTACGTATTTACTTGAAGACATGCAAGGTACACCAATCAATGATTGCAATCAGCGGCTGCTTCTATGATGAAGAACTACAGAAAACATCAAATCCCGACATTTACCTGGTTGAAAAAGTGCTCAGAAGAAAAGGAGACAAAATGTACTTGAAATGGCTTGGCTTAGACAAAAAACATAACAGTTGGATTGAAAACAGGGATGTTTTGCAACTACTTTTCACTTCGCCGCGTATGAATACATTTTTTGAAGCAAGAGCTGGCGCTAACCACAAACAGCTAGGACTATAAATTGAAGTGAGCTTTAGCACTTGAGCGTAGTTAGCAACATGACTTCTCAAGATAGTGATCACAGTAATGTTGAATTCGAATCAAGTGGCGTATCTGACTGTAGTACAGAGTTGGAAAGAATTTTGGAAAATTATGAGACTGCTGCAAAGTCTGAAAATGTATACCTACTTTCGACACAATATACAATTTCTGGTTATGAAGTAAAATGTGGAATAAGTCCTGCAAGATCGTTCACGCCTGCTGTTATTTTATCTCAACAGCTTAAGTTCAGTAAAATATCTTTCAGCACTTATGAATGGGATACCTTTATTTCAATGATGAAGCAACAAATGAATGATTTCTTTCATACCGCAGACGAGTTCCAACCTGATTCGTTGCCATGTGGAGAGTACTGCACAATTACTCCATTAAAGTATGATGAATGCAAGTTGATTTTTGTTAAGAAACATAGTGTTGAGTATTACATGGATGAAGAAGAAGTGTCCCAAATTTTAGAACTGAATAATTTAATTTTACAACGTATATCTATGTTAGAAAATTTTAATTTTTGTCAATATTATTATAATGTTTTGAATTTCTGTAAAAATACCTCCGAAAATTTAAGTCCTTTACAAATTTTTTATGCATTTTGTTCTATAGCCCCAAACAATATGTTAAATTATGCCCTCAGAGAATTTGTATTCTTTTGTAAACTTAAAGTTATTATTGATTTAAATAAATAGTTGTTAAGCATCATAGGTGTTTTTTACTGAAACAAAAAAAGTAGTAAAATGAACATTTATTGATAATAGTATATGATACAGAAGGGGTAGGTACATACGCAATAGTATGAGTTACAGTGACTTACTGAGAGTAAGTCGATATTTATTTGATACATTTTTGATAAAGTTATTGTAGTGTCATCGAGTCTACTAGCTAAATGAACTTGGTTTAAAACTAATTTACTATAAGAATTTTCTATTTCTTCTATACTTATACTTTATAATTGACTTTATATTTTGCCAATCCTAAATTATCTAAGATGTAACCTGGGGGTTCAATTGTTTTGACGTGAAGTGCCTGGTTGACCATCGTCATGGTTAACCTGGAAAGATTTAGTATTTTTAATCATATGTTTACTGACTTTTGTAGATTTTTAGAAATTAATTTATGATCTGATTTATTTGTATCTAATGATATTTTCTTATATTTTGGTTTTATTTTATTTCGTGGTTCCATATCTAAATAAACAACGTCTGTTCTTGGAATATTATATTTTCTTTCAAGATTAATTTTATTTAATTGTTCAGTTCTTTTCATTAATTGTTTTTGATAGAGATCGTTAAAAAATGGAATAATTTCTGTTTTTCGATATTCATTGTAATCTTGGTAAATTTGTTTATTAGGATCAATTTCGTGAAGGTTTAAGTTTTCGTATGGTCCATAAAGAAGTGAAAAGGGGGTAAAGTTTGTTATTGAATGTATTGATCGGTTATAGATAAGAACAGCGGTTGTGACTAAATCAGTAATATTTTCTTTTGATTTTTGTCTTAAAATTCTTAATTTTTCGATTAAGGTGGAATGAGCTCTTTCTATTGGAGAGTTTCCAGTATGTGATTGAGGGGTTGTATAATGAATTTTTATTTGAAATAACATGACATGTATTCTTTGAAGGTTTCGCTTGTAAATTCTCTTGCATTATCGCAAGTTATGGTGAGAGAAATAATGACGTAATTTATTAAGAATAGTGATAGAATTTGAATCGCTAATTTCGTAGGCTTGGAGGTATCTAGAAAATAAATCGAGTATTGTTAAATATTGTTTATTTTCTACAGAAAATACGTCGATATGAAGGTTTTCAAAAGGTTTTTTGGAAAATGGAATTTTACGAGGGTTTATATCATATTTTGTATCATAGTTCGCAATGATTAATGTGATTTGTTACTAATTCTTGAATTTTTGGAAAGTAATATAGAGATTGTAAATGTTTAACAGTTTCTGTAATACCATTATGGGTTTCTGAATGATAGTCTGAAATAATACGAATTTGTTCGTCTTTACAGATTATATCTTTAAGAAAATATTTGTTTTAATAATTTTTACATTTGGTTCTAAAATTTTAGAACATTCTCTCGAAGCCATATTAAGTAATGAATCGTCGGGACAATATATATAATATGTTTTCGTTGGGTTAATTATTTCTAAAAACATGTTACTTATTACATTATGGTCTGTACCTTTACGGAAAATTAAAGTATATCGATTTTTACTGAAGGGTTTTGAATAATCCATATCGTTTTTGTCTCCGTATCTTAGAATTATTTGAAAATGGGAAGAGTTTAAGTATTTTTCCGAAATTGGAAAGCCAAAAATTGGACTTTCTTGTGCAGAATGTCTAGTTTCGTCTGAAGCGATACTTTTCATATCATCGGGTATTGTACTCAGAATTAGCATCACTGAGTGCTAAATTTGGGTCGGAATTTGCTCTAGCTAAGATTGAAATAGAATCAATATCATCAGAGTTTTGTTCCAAATTTTTAGTCTTTATACTTTGTTTTCGGGGAGTAATAGTTATCATATCATATCATATCATATCACTAATTATATTAATTTTCTGTTTTGATTTAGCGGGTTTTTTATCAATTGCATTGATTTCAATTCTAGATAATGCGTCGGCGACATAATTTTCTTCACCTTTTTTATATTTAATTTCGAAATCAAACTCTTCGAGTTTTATTTTCCATCTTATTAAACGCTGATTGGGTTCTTTAAGAGAGTGTAGCCAGACGAGTGGCCTGTGATCAGTTTCAATAATGAATTTCTTACAATATAAATATGGTCGGAAATGTTTGCAGCTATCGATTATAGCTAATAACTCTTTTTCTATAGTGCCATAATTTCTTTCGGCTGAATTTAGAGTTCTAGAATAAAAGGCTATGGGATGAGAATCTTGAGAAAGTACGCTTGCTATAGCAATATTTGAAGCGTCGGTTGTTAAGGTAAAAGTTTTTGTAAATTCGGGGTTCGCTAAAACTGGAGAGTTACAAAGAAGCTGTTTACATTTCTCAAATGCATCCAGGTATTCTGGGTCATTTAAATCTAGTTTGGTTCCTTTTTTAAGGTATTTATTTATTGGGTAGGTAGTTTTGGCAAAGTTTTGAATGAATTTACGATAATATGAGAGCATGCCTAAAAATGATTTAATTTGTTTTTCATTTTTTGGTTAGGGGAAATTTTGGATTGATTTTATTTTATCTGGATTCGGTTTGATACCGTTAGGGGTTATTACGTGACCTAAGAAGGCGACTTCTTTTCTGAGAAATTCAGATTTGTCTAATTGTACTTTTAAATTATATTTTTCTGATTCATTGAATATTTGTTTAATATGGATAATATGATCTTGAAGGGATTTTCAGAAAATGACTATGTCTTCCATGTATACATGATTTATAAAGAAAAGGACGAAGAATTGTGTCCATGACACGTTGAAAAGTTGCTGGGGCATTTTTCAAACCAAATGGCATACGTAGTGGCCATTGTCTACTGTAAATGCAGTTTTTTCTGCATAATTTGGGTCTTTTTCGATTTGGTGGAAACCTTGTGCCAAATCTAATGTGGAAAAATAAGTGCTTCGACCAAGATTGTCGAGAATTTCGTCGATACGAGGAAGGGGGTATTTAATGGTTTTTTCATTGAGTTTTCTATAGTCTATAACTAAACGAAATTTCTTTTTTCCGCTATCGTCCATTCGCTTAGGGACAAGAAAAGTAGAAACGCTGTATGGGGATATACTGGGCTTTATTATTTTATTATTTAAAAGTTTTTTAATTTGCTCTTGGATTTCTTGTTTTAAATGATAGGGATATCTATACGATTTTTGATAAATCGGTATATCATATATTATGCTCAACTGCATGAGTAAAAGTTAAGTCTGAGTTTTCATTATAAAATATATTTTTAAACTTTTTACAAAGAAAAAATATTGCATCTATTTCTTCGGGATTCAGATGATTTGTTCGAAGAAGTTTGGTGATGTCAATATTGTTATAATACGACTTAGGGTTCCTTTCGTGAAATTTTGAAAGGGGTTGAACTTGAAGAGGTTCATGAAAATTTATAGAAATATTATTTAATGAAACTTCTTGTTCTATTGGTATTTTGCAATAACCGTTTTGTGCTACAGCTATACATTCTGGTATAATTATATCGTTTAATTTTATTTCTGGGAGAACTATTGGTCCATTATCGATATTTACTGGGATATTTAAAGTTCTTTTATCTAAAAGTTCAGAATAAGGGGTAAATAAACGAGGGTTAATTTCAAAATGAAAAGGTATTTTAATAGAATTGATTTGTAAAATATGATTTTCATAGTCAATGAGAGCTTTTAATTTATCGAAATCTTGACTACCTATTAATGCATCGAATCTATCGTGCCAAGGTATCATAAACATATCAAATGTGTATTTAATACCAAATTCTTTTAAAAGAGGGTATTTACAGTTGAAATTACCATTATAAGTAGTTTTAATGGCTTTAACGGAAAATTTGGACTTATAAATAGAATTAGAAAATAATCTGTAAGCCGGTTCTGGATTTATTATAGAATTACTTGCGCCGGGATCAAACAATATTTTTAAATCTAAATTTGAGAGATATATAAATGGAAGTTTTGGGTATGAATTTATATTATTTATATCAATTCCGAGGCTCTTAATAAAAAATTTTGAGTTTCATCAAAATTTTCGTTTTGAGGGTCGTCGTATTGTAAATCATTAGGATTATGATCTACGTCTTCGACATTGAATAATTCTTCGACAGCTACTTTAGGGGGTCCCATTTGTTTAAAAAAATTTTGTGGGGGCCTATAAGTATTTGCTCGTGGAAGGTTGTGGATGACGATTGAGGTTTTGATTGTTAGGGGATTGGATTTGTCTATTAATTGATTGATTATTCGGTCTTTGGTAGCTATTTTGATATTGGGGTCTTTGATATTTATTAATTTGTTTATTAATGGAATGCTGGGGTACTTGAGGTACTTGTGAAAAATTATGGAATGATTAATTCCTTGGTGGTTGATTACCTGAATTATTGTATTTTGGAGAGGGTCGATTTCTTTGAAATTTTTGGGATCTGAGGAAATTTGCAAAGTCAATTTGAGATCTTTCAAGGCGGGCGGCCACTGCGAGCGAAACGAAACTAAGCTAAGCGAAACGAAGAGAACGCGAACTAAACGGAACTACGTTGGGTGCGGCCACTGCGACCGAATTTCGGTTAGTTGTCAGCTGAGGTTTTGTGTGGAAGGATGAGTTCTGTAGCAAACGTGCTGTTATTAGATCTAAGTTCGGAATCAGATGAATCTGATGGTTTTGATGATATCACTGCAGTGGTTATAAAGAAGAAAAGAAAAAAAAATGGATAAGCAATTACATGCAGATACGAGAAGAATTCGGAGAATTTCACAAATTGATAAATGACCTAGACGATGTTGAGTTCAAGAACTATTTCAGAGTCAGTCGAGAACAATTTTGGGAATTACACGAAATGATAGCGAGTGATATTCAAAAGCAAAACACAAATTTTCGGCAAGCAATAAGTACTCAAGAGAGACTAGCAATCTGCCTGCGGTAAGTACATACATAAATACGTATTATAAACTCTTTATTGACAAATAGTATTGTACATCTGGTTCCATAAGACGTTTAAATATTTGTAACATATCACGTTACCTAGATAAATGTGGGTCCAGACACATTCTGCACGACGTCTACAATATTATAATCGTCATTATTACTCATCACATAATTTGCTTCATGTCCATAGGTAGCTTGTACGTTGGGTGCAAATGTCGCAGACGTACGAGTGTCGTCGGAATCTGGCAATGAAAATGCTGATGGAGTAGCGCTACCAACGGTTTGATTTTCAGCACTGGAAACTGCGTTATAAAGAGCTGTTCTCACTTGACGCTGTTGGGGTAACGGCAAAATCTTTGTAGCTTCATTCATAGAGTCAAAGAATAATTTTAGACTATCGTTCACTGGTTGCAGTAGTGCGTCCCTAGTACGTTGCCTGATTTCGGATCTCTCCTCACGTTTCCTTGCTTGCTCTTTGAGAAATTCCAATGTCTCATCTTTACTTCCGACCAGTTTCTTTTTCTTGGCAGGTATACCAAATGTTTTTATAATTTTTTCGTATGCTAATTGATTTAACGAATATTCCGTATCAATATTTAGTGAACGTGATTCCGAGTCTGCTACTGAATTATTTCTCGATTCTATATATGATGAAAAGATGAAAAGATGAAAATATTCTTATTTTCACACCTCTGCCATATGGAACGAGCTAAAGCGGCTAACTTTGGATATTTTATGCCACCCATCTTATTAATATAAAAAATAGCAGTAGTATTATCAATTCTTAAAATAATTGTGCAAGATTTTTCATGTTTGGGGAAGCTTTTAAGCCCCATAAAGGCTGCAAGTAATTCTAAATAATTTATGTTAAACATTTTTTTATCTTGTGACCAAAACCCATGAATTTTTTCTCCATTACAACAAGCACCCCATCCGGATAAGAAAGCGTCAGAATAAATTACTAATTTATATGTAGGTTGCAGCAAAGAACTTTTAGCTTTCAGTATGGCTTCTATCCACCGTTTCAATTCTGTTTTGATTTCGTCATCTTTTAATAAATGTCTATTATAGTTCCCCCCTCCCTTTTTTAACGCTAAATATTTTTTCCTTTCAAGGATTTTGGTATAGAGATAACCGTATTTAACCGCAGGACAAATGTATATTAGAGATCCAATAATTCTAGCAAATCGACGAATTTTACAAATTTCAGATCCTAAAATTGAACTAATTTTCGCAATAATACTATCAACTTTTGCCTGAGGTAGAGATAAAGACATATCAATGCTGCTGAAGGTAAATCCCAAAAACGTTATTTGTTGAGTTGGAAGAAGAGTACTTTTTCATAATTAATTATAAAGCCTAATTGAAGAAATAGTTCAATCGTGGTTTTTAGATTATTAATGCATTCTAATTCCGTACCTCCTATCAATAAACAATCATCTAAATAGTTAAGAATTAGGATATTTCTAACTTTCAAGTACTGAGTTACAGGCTTTAAAATTTTTGTGAATAAATATGGTGCTACTGATAAACCAAATGGTAAAACGTTAAATTGAAACATCTCTTTTTTATACAAAAATTTTAAATATTTTCGATGTTTTTCATTTATTGGGACGCCAAAGTATGCATCTTTTAGATCTAGAGAGACCATGTAGCAATCTGGAGTAATTAAATTCTTGACCGACCGGTAATCATCGGAGTTTGAAGTGAGGAGCTGTGATGAAGGAATTTAACTGTTTTAAATTTAGTACAAATCTACTTCCTCCGTTAGCCTTTGGCACCAGAAAAAATGAGGATATAAAGTCCTTCTTATTTGACTTACACGGTGATACAGCACCAATTCGGATTAATTTGTTAATAGCGATCGTCATTGCCTCGTTGTTAGGATGGCGGTAATGTTTGAAATACGGTTTCTGATTTTGGCAAGGTCTTAGATCAAACGGAATTTTGTAACCCTTAATAGCATCTAAAATGAACCGATTTTGAGTAATTTTGCTCCAGTTTGATACAAAGCTCTTAAGTCTTCTGTTGTAAAGCTTGTCTCCCTCGTCGACGAAGTACTGGCTTCTTTTCCCTTTTGATTGAATGCTACTCCAACAGCACTTAATCCTTTACCCAAACATTATTGAATATGCTCTAAGTATGAATCCTTCTTAATATCATCAGCCGAGGCTAATAATTTTACTTCTTCATATATTTTGGGAGGGGTGAGGCTTTTTATGTTGTCTGGGTATGTCCACTCATTAATTAACTTATCTCTTGTTTCTTTTGGCAACCCGGACGTAAGGTAGCTAGACCAACGCGAAACAAGTTTGTTGTCAATTGCTATTCCTTGAACACAAGCGACAGTTGGGTCCTCGCCTAAGGCAATATAGATTGGATCAGGTTGCCTACACGCATATATTTGCTCCTCTTCTGAATCCGATGAGGAATATGAAGCTAGAGGATTTACCCGAATCCTCTTAAAACGCTCCGGGGGGTCCGTGTCTGAGTCAGAGCTGGAAACAAGTTCTGAAATATCAACAAAATCGTCAGACTCTTATACCATAAAGCACCAAATTTGTTTGTGACATCAGGCCAATAATAGGTAAATCCCTTAGCACAATTTCTAATTAATTTTATGGATTTACTTGCAAATATCGGAAATATTGTTGTGTTGTAATGCCTATAAAAGGTAAATCCTTACACACCGTTACGTAACTACCTGCTATGCTATATAAAAATAATAATGCGTTGTAAGGCCTATAAAAGGTAAATCCTTACACACCGTTACGTAACTACCTGCTATGCTATATAAAAATAATAATGCGTTGTAAGGCCTATAAAAGGTAAATCCTTACAAACCGTTACGTAACTACTTCTTATAATAAGAGAAAATAATGTACTGTAAGGCCTATAAAAGGTAAATCCCTTAGCACAATTTCTAATTAATTTTATGAATTTACTTGCAAATATCGGAAATATTGTTGTGTTGTAAGGCCTATAAAAGGTAAATCCTTACACACCGTTACGTAACTACCTGCTATGCTATATAAAAATAATAATGCGTTGTAAGGCCTATAAAAGGTAAATCCTTACAAACCGTTACGTAACTACTTGTTATAATAAGAGAAAATAATGTGCTGTAAGGCCTATAAAAGGTAAATCCCTTAGCACAATTTCTAATTAATTTTATGAATTTACTTGCAAATATCGGAAATATTGTTGTGTTGTAAGGCCTATAAAAGGTAAATCCTTACACAGCGTTACGTAACTACCTGCTATGCTAAATAAAAATAATAATGCGTTGTAAGGCCTATAAAAGGTAAATCCTTACAAACCGTTACGTAACTACTTGTTATAATAAAAGAAAATAATGTGCTGTAAGGCCTGTAAAAGGTAAATCCCTTAGCACAATTTCTAATTAATTTTATGAATTTACTTGCAAATATCGGAAATATTGTTGTGTTGTAAGGCCTATAAAAGGTAAATCCTTACACACCGTTACGTAACTACCTGCTATGCTAAATAAAAATAATAATGCGTTGTAAGGCCTATAAAAGGTAAATCCTTACAAACCGTTACGTAACTACTTGTTATAATAAAAGAAAATAATGTGCTGTAAGGCCTGTAAAAGGTAAATCCCTTAGCACAATTTCTAATTAATTTTATGAATTTACTTGCAAATATCGGAAATATTGTTGTGTTGTAAGGCCTATAAAAGGCAAATCCTTACACACCGTTACGTAACTACCTGCTATGCTAAATAAAAATAATAATGCGTTGTAAGGCCTATAAAAGGTAAATCCTTACAAACCGTTACGTAACTACTTGTTATAATAAGAGAAAATAATGTGCTGTGAGGCATATAAAAGGTAAATCCCTTAGCACAATTTCTAATTAATTTTATGAATTTACTTGCAAATATCGGAAATATTGTTGTGTTGTAAGGCCTATAAAAGGTAAATCTGTTCGCTATCATATTTATTATATTTAAAAAAATAATAATAATTACAGTCTTGCGATAATACCACAAATTGAAAGAATACAAAAACTTTGTATTCCAAAAAACCTGCTCTCCGTTTTTAAGTGTAAACAAAGGAAATTTTCGATATCGATAACAAGACCCTTGGACAGAATAATTCTGTCGGGTCGGCCGGCGCAGGTAAAATAGTTTGACTGAGATGTATTGAAATTTGAAATTATTCCTATGATTATACTATAAATAATATATAAGGATTATTGGATAACTTACGTAGAGAATTTTTTGCTGATAGCTTCGTTATGGCAGTTTGAATATCTCTTAGTTGCCTTTCAATTTCGGTTACTGCTTTTCTTTTCGACATAATATTCACTAACACACCAAACACATATAACTATAACTTATGCGTTTCACACTAAAAGCAAGAATGAAGGGATTGTGAGGTTGGCGATCCAGATTCGTTCATTCTTTTAACTAGTGTGTATTTCACTACAAATGCAACGTTGCCACTTGTGTTCTAGACTGATGGAATGAAACGAAGTATAATTAAATATTTATAACAAAAGACTATTTTGCATGAACATAAACAATTTTTATCACCAACACTACCCATGTGGGATGAATTGTTTATTATAAAATATAATTTCAATGGTCACAATAATTTTAAAGATACATATTTTTCAATTAATACACATACTTACTAGAGTTTCTTTCAACACAAAACTTGGTTAACACTTTAGAAAAAATCAGAAACATTACATTAACCATGCGAATTTAAAAATAAACTGGAAATTTAAGAGAAACTACAATGGTTTAAATACTTTTAACAAGGTCAGACATAAAATTCCCAGACAAGCCACTAAATAAGTGAATAAACGTTTTCAATGTCATAGCGATTGTCTGTTATTGTTATTGTTGAAAAGTCTATATTTACAGGGTGTTTCATTAAGATTTGTCCATATAGTAACTGGAGAAACCTTAGCACGAAATATGAAGATTTGAGCCAAAACACTTAAATAAAATATTCCTCCTAACCAATATATAGGGTGTTTTTATTTTAAATATTCTAAATGATTTTAGCCCATAGTTTTGACACCTTCCAATATTTTTTTTGTTCATACTAAACAAAGACTTTACACACGATAGGTTATAGTGGTAAATTATAGTTTTTCCTATATCACTAGAGGCGTGCGGATGTTTTCTTTTATCCCCCTTTTATCCTGTCGTAATAATCGTTTCAGCATGTTTTGTGATAGAGTGAGTACTTTTCGAGTTAAATGCATTTAAAGGTAATGTTTAAAATATCCAATCTTGTTTTATTGCTTATGTCGCATGATGATAAAATTTGTTAACCTTTCAGTATCAAGTAAGTGTAGTTCAACATTTTGAATAATTAACCAAAGTTAGGATAGTAACAAATCGTTAGAATTATATATAAAACTACTTATATTCAAATTTATTGTAATTACCGCTTTAAATCTGGACTGCACTGATAGGTACACTTATTAATACAGTTTTAAAAATAACCTACCCGAAAAAAAAAACAGAACAAAATAAAGTTCATAATATTTTTCCAATATTAATACGCTTGATTCATCTTGATGCATGTGGGAATGTTAGCAAATAATCATAAGTAGGTGTTTAGATGTCGTTGGGTTATTGTACTTTGTAAAAACTAACCTACCTTTTTATCTCGTTTTAAATTAAAATAAAACAACGAAGAATATTCTTTAATATCTGTTATAATTGCTACCAGATTTAACAACTAAAAATTTGTTTAATTCACATTAGAGATTTTTATACAAAATATTAAATCTTATAGAGTTCAGAATATTTTATTGTATTCGCTATATATTGATAATGATGTAATCTAATCTAAAACTAGTTTCCACACACATTATGTTTAATATAAATAAATAGGAGCTTATTCAAAATGATATATTATTTTTTCCAATAACAATTTTAATCGCCCCAACAGATCTACATCAGGGCAGGATACTCCAAAGATACTCCAGTTGAAATTACCTGCTGAAACTATTTGCCTCGTAAACTCATTATATTTATAATAAGCTTTTTCTCTTAAGAAGTAAATATGGCCATCAATCCAGCGAAATGCAGAGGAAATATCTCCAGGAATACCTGGAAACTGATCTTTTATTAGCCCTCTCGATACTATTAGTGGTGGAAATCCTTGTATTTGAATGTAGTTGGTGTCATCATAAAAAATGTAAGCTTTTCCTGTGACTGTTTGGAACGCTGCATTAAAAAAGGAATTTCGTGGTAGGTTAACCGGAAATTGGATAAATTCTGATAATCCGGGCAATTTTACACTATAAAATTTGTTATCAACATCCAATACAATTAAGTTATCTCGTTCATCCTGATAAATCTGTTTTATTATCGTTCCTCTTAATTTGGTAGGTGTATAGTCATTAATATCCATAGACCTTGAAATTTTCATATTTTTCAAATCAAATTTCCATAAGTCTCTACCTCGACTTATATAAAGTCGATGGTTGGGAAATTCTGTTGATTTGGCTAGAAACATAAAATGTGGAAAAATATTACATAAATCTGTAGACGTTGAGATTTCGATTGTAGATTGTGTCGTTTTAGGTGATTGTAGTGTAGGACTAGGATTTGATTGATGTTGTGTTGGTGATGTTGCTGGTTTTTTTGTCGTGAGGGGTGGTAGATCAAGATTTTCTGTTGTATGATGTGGTATTGGTAAATATTTAATTTTTTTACCGTATAAAGCCTCAATACCAGCAATGTCATCATCATGTAAATTACGTATTTTATTTGAATACCATGAAAACATAATTGCATCTGGATTATTACTATGACGTAAGCCAAGATTATGACCAATTTCGTGTAATAAAACCATCAGCAGGTTTGTTTTATAATCTTCGACAATTCCATTGATGCTCTCACTTAAGTCCCATTTTTCATCTCCATCCAGGTGAAGTTCAATACAATCACCATTAGCGCTTGGAAAATAACCATGACCTAATACTCCTCCTATACCATCGAATTGGGTTGGACTTGGTCTTTACCCTGACAGTTAGTTCGAAAGTTATGCGACCCCTTACCAATAGATATAGTAATATCTGGGATAGTTTTGGAAGGATTTATCGCTCTATTAAACTGTAAGTTTGAAACCTCCTCCCACTTACTGAATGCTTTTTGCGTAATTCGAGTGTAATTTTCATTTGCTTGAGGAAAGTACCACTACAGTTTAGCTTTGTTCCATTTCGTAAAAACTTCATAATTAATGCTTTCATCTAAAATACATCTAGGACGTAGCATGAGCTCCACAGTTTCATTATTCAACAAACCATCAACATGTAAATTGTAGCGTTCTTGAAATTGTATCACTAATGTTTCCAATTCTGCAAGCGAGTTATTTGTAGCATTAGTATATCCATATTTCGTCATAAAAGTAAAAGCATCGTTCTCAGAAAAACTTAGTACGTTGTAGATAATGAAAATATATATTATAATTACTTCTTTCAACATTCTGATTGTTTCTTAGGAATCGAGTAAGTGATGTTTGCTGTAACAAAAATTTAGAATCTAATAAAACAATGTATTATTGAAATCAAATAATGTCGATGAAAATAATCAATTCAGATATATCCAAACTCATTAAAATTAGTGACAATTGTGAGAAAATTTATATTTGTAGAACTTTTGAAATTTTAAAACTAGAATTTCGGAGCATGAACTATTAAAATCAGATTCTAACTAAATCCTAACTTAAACCAGAAGCGTTTAGATAAATAAAAAGTAAATATTACGTTTTAAAATTAGAAAATGATTTATCATATTAATCTTCATGGTTGAGGAATAAGTCTTTGCCTGTTTAATTATCTAGATGTTGTAACGCGTTTAACCTCGTATACGTGGCTCCTGCCACACGAACACGTCACTATGGACACCCTTGACTCAAAATCTTTCGACGGAATGCTCGGGCGCCAGATTTTTAACGTGGTTTGCTCCACGGCCCCTTGACCCTTAGCGTCAAGAGTTCCGGATAGCCTCAGATGGAGGTTACGGAAAATTCCAGGGGTCTTGTTGAATTTACTTTAGCTAACTAATCTTAAATTTATAACCCAAGTGAATCAAATATCGGTTTAGTTTCAACTAATGATTTAATAACGGAATAAATAGAAATACTTCTTTTGTTATAGTAATACTCTGTGGTCTATTGTAGTTATAACTCTATAGGGACTGACAAACTTACGGGGAGAAGAAAGGGGCGGACTTAACAGTCTGAGCCGATCAGGTTTTCTAATACGGGGCGAATCTGCCGGGTAAACGAACAAGCGTAACTGAGCCACCTCCAAGTTCGAATATCCCTTTAGATTCAACGGAAACACGGGTAGTTACTATGAATCAATACAATTTTTCAAGGAGTATTAATGAAGTGAAAACGAAACGGATACGATCTGCCGGGTAAACGAACAAGCGTAACTGAGCCACCTCCAAGTTCGAATATCCCTTTGGATTCAACGGAAACACGGGTAGTTACTATGAATCAATACAATCTTCAAGGAGTATTAATGAAGTGAAAACGAAACGGATACGATCTGCCGGGTAAACGAACAAGCGTAATTGAGCCACCTCCAAGTTCGAATATCCCTTTGGATCCAAATGAATTCCGGAAAACTACCAAAAAAAATATATATCGGTTAAAGAGTATGAGGAATAAAGTTATAAATCTGCCGGGTAAACGAACAAGCGTAACTGAGCCACCTCCAAGTTCGAATATCCCTTTGGATCCAAATGAATTCCGTAAAACTACCAAAAATATATATATATATCGGTTAATGAGTATAAGGAATAAAGTTATAAATCTGCCGGGTAAACGAACAAGCGTAACTGAGCCACTTCCAAGTTCGAATATCCCTTTGGATTCAACTGAATTCCGGAAAACCACCAAAAACATATATATATATATATATATATATATATATATATATATGTTTGAATAATGCTGCTTTCCAGGACCAAAATTGCGGACTAACGGTCAATTCCAAGACATTTGGTCAATGCCAGGACTGTCCTGGAAGGGCTTTATGACTAACGATGCTTTCCAAGACACAACTGCTGATCGGGTACTTCCAGGACATTTCAAAATTTATATGTAAATTTAGAGCATGGAATTAATTTAATGATTGTATCTGGGCAAAAATTGTAGTTTTGTCATAGTATATATCCTTAGAGAGGGTGAAAGGTGTTTCAAAGCGTTCATTTTTCAACAATCGGTTATTGAATTGAAAATATCTCCGGACTTATTAAATTGAGCTATAGAAATTGTTTCGTAGAAACAAAAGAACATAAAGTGTATTTTCACTTACAAAAATTCAGGGTGATTCGTTTGAGAAAAAAATTAGAAAATCATGTGTTCGAGTTTTGGCTCGCCTTCAATGTAATTTTTGCAATATTATAAAAATAGGACTTTCCAATGTCAAAAGCTATGCTTGCATAAAGTTAATGTCAGGTTGTTCTGTCCAATGAGTCAGAACCTGAATCGCATTTCATACGACTGTACCTTTGGTGCAGTATCGCCAGCTTCCTTTTGATATATCCAAAATTGCTATAAACATCACGTGATTAATGAACGACCTATAGGAAACTATTTAAATGAATATGTTAAAAAGATAAACCAATATATTCTCATAAAATTTTATTCCAAATCATTGCTTAAAAATAATTTTTTTTTACCCTTAAACTGATTATGAATCCAGGTTTTTATTTGCGGTGATGTTCTACGTAACAACTGAGGTGTTGTTTGCTTCAGACATTGAATTTCCTGCAAGGATGGTAAAGTCTCATTTTTGAAATGGTGGCTAAATACATTATACATGGTTGACTTTTCATCTTCGGTCCATCGTCTACGTTTTACAAAACCATATGGTGACGCTAAAATAGAAAAGAACGTAAAATATGTCAAATAAGTCAAGGACTAATAAAGCATATTAAGTTTGAACCTAAAAAGATAATAGTTTATAATTACGTACTTGATCTTCTTTTAATTGATGTAAGGGGTCTATTATTTAAAACAGGTGGATTGCATACTTCTTCAAATGATTCACCACTCGCCATTTCTTCATCATCGCTATCGCAATCGCTTAATTGGTTATGGTTTGCTCCTTGCGCTGCTTCTAGTAATTTGGACATATTTATTATATCCCTGTTTAGAAGAGGCTGCCTGTAAATATTTTTATGGATCTTGTCAGCATGGCCCATAAAGTTAGCCAAATCTGAAACTTCTTGTTCTTTTAGATTCAAGGATATGCAGGTAGTGGCAATATGTTTTCGCAAATGTGTACCGCGTAATCTTTCAGGATGCTTGGCACCACATTCTTCGGAAAATTTACGCATTAAGTTACATGCTTTTAAAGTCTTGAAATTTTTGGTATCTACTCCGGGTATTCCAAACACAAATGGATTATTTTTGTGTACTCCAACGTTTTTTTTTGTTTCCTATAATGCAGTTAATGCAATTTACCATATTGTTATCCAACAAAACTGGCACAGTACGGTTAAGTTTTCCTCTTATTGTAAAACGAACGTATCTCTCAGCAATCTTTTTGCTTTTTGCATTTTTGTCAATTTTTTGGTTATTTGAAAAGTCTTCTATTAAGATCCGTTCAATTTCGCCAGGGCGCCTTCTGTTGAACAACTGAATAGTTATAAGGGTGATTTCTGCTAACTCTCTCCATTTATTAAATGTAAATTCTTTTTTGGTTTCTTCCAATATTCTTTGCCGTTTTTGTGTTAAATATGTATTTAATCGCCTCGCATCATCCATGGAGGGGAGTTCAACTTTTTTTCGTCTTTGGATTTGGACCTGTGACTCTATTACTGTTCGGTTGACATTGGTGTTAAGATCTTGAACCAAAACTTTCAGAAAATCTTTAACATTTTCTTTTCTCTCTTTATTTTTGGTTCTTATAGATTCCGTTATAAGGAGATTCCCAGTTTGTTTCAAGAAAGTACCTAGGTTCGCCGCTACAGTAGGAGTTTCGTAAGAGCAAGTATCTTCATTATAATTAGCAACTAAATTGATTGCTTTAATGGTGTCTTCGGAGTAATTAGGATTAAAAACCGATGAAAAATCATTAATATTCTTATTGATATTTTTTATAGCCAATAGAAATCTGCCCAACAATCTTATTCTTTGTCGGATCATTTCGTAGAACCTTGGATTTCTATACTTTTCGCACATTTTGTTGGCGTATATAATAATAAGTTCATCATAACGAATATTTCTGACAATATCATCCTCGCGAAGTGGCGGAAATAAGTATTTTCTCACTACTCCTGGGGCTCTCTGATTAATTCTACCCATAACTCTTTTACTCAATAGATTCACCACCCTTTCAGTAGTACCAATATTGCCTTTACATTTTTTAAAATGTTTTCTCAACGTACTAGATGAATAAAAGGCTTTACAGTTTGCGCAAACCTTGAAATCTTTTGCGCTTTTATCCAATTTTGATTTTGGCCGTCTAACAACAATAAGCTCACCTTCATTGTATGTTTGATTAGTATTGTAAATGAAATTACCCCGTTTTCTGATTTTGGCGATTAACTCTTTTCGCTCAGATGTACCTTTTGGCAGTTCCATAAAATGTTTAACCTCATCTTGGTCAGAGTGCTTTAGCTCTAAATGGCGGGCTATTTTTTGTTGTTTTGTATGGCAAAATTTACAAAAATTTGCTTTTTTGTCCCCTTGTCTACCTCGCGATTCCTCGACAATGAGGTTTTCATCATTACACCCTGATGAACCAGGTTCAATAAATGAGAATGAAAATCTACTTTCTTTGTGTGAAGTGTTTTCTGTAGCCGTGAAATATACATCATTTTCGTGCTCAGGCTCACTCTCTTCAGTAGGATTATAGCTCGGGTCATCATGTGAATCATCAGCAGATTCTGAAACTAATTATTTATGATTAAAGGGTAAATAATACACGTAAATGTCAAGTTTTGTCGTTCATCAGAACTGTTACGATTATTTTAAAGAGTGAATTTTCAAATTTCGAACATTCTCCCATATTTTAGCGACACCCTAGTTTTTACTGTTTTTGAGATACTAATATATCCCTTTTAAAAATAAAATATTTCAAAAATCCAAAAACCATATTTTAATATGCACCTATTGCACTAAAAAGCAAAAATTAATTAATTTGAGTGAAAATTCCACACCTGTAATTTTTAACCAATCAAAACATGTTTTTTTGACAGATCACCATGACAACGGATGCATTTTAGGGGCAATTTTTTCCTCGAGGGTACCCTACAGCGAATTATACTGGAAATTTTTTTGACGTTTATAATGTCAGAATATTTTTTTGACAGACTGGTTTTTATTTGCAAAAAAGCAATTTTCTACCACTTGTTCCATACGCTTGACTTCGATTTCCTAGTATTCGCGGGTGTCAACTGCTTAATCTCCTGGCGAATATTTTAATTGCTTTCTTGACCGAAGCGAAACATTTTTTACGTCGTGCCGCTTGACAGCTTCAGAACTGAAATAATTTTTAGGATAGGGTTTCAATTAGTTGCCATGGTAACTGAATAATCAAGTCGACCAGACCTCAAACGTCAAAAGTTGATGTTGTTGGAAATCAAAAAATAAATTTCAATTATTTGATTTTCAAACACAATTTGGTGTGGAATTTTCTTACCGAATACCACACGAGGTCAAATTAAATCCGGAAATTTTTTCGAGCACATGAATATTATTAGAAAATTATCCCTCGTCTTCGACTCAGGATAATTTTCAAAATATTCATGAGCTCGAAAAAATTTCCGGAAATAATTTGACCTCTAGTGGTATTACTAGTGAAAAATCGTGGGGTGCTTTTTCTTCTGATTAAACCATTATAATTTACCCCCGCTTTCACACTTAAATCAATTGTTTGGTACTCTCTTTGGTGCAATACTTATAAAAACGCGGTTTTATAATTTTAACAATTATTTAATTTTTTTGTTTTTCAGTCTCTATTAAAATTATTCTGTGTCGCTCTTAAAGTGGAGATACCTTTGTTTTCCGGTTATTAAATGTGTAACCTTAAAAATTTAGCTCAAGCCCGAATAAGAATAAAGTCCTAAAATTTTATTAATTAAAAAAAAAGTGCAAGATTGTGAATAAATTTGTCTACTTGGTTACATAAGTTTCGGTTGCTTCGGTGACAACCTTAGGCCTTCGACGTCGCTCAGAACGGAGGTAGGGGTGGATCCCTCTTATTGATCTTCCGGACAAAATAGTAGACAACTTGTGTGGGCGCCAACTGAGTTTTCCACTTTGGCCTAGCACGACGAATTTCCCCCGATAACCCAGTAAAACAAGGGATGAAAATAAAAGGCAAACCTCAGCTTATGTTCCTTATAATAACCAAAAAAAAATACCTGATATCCTTAAGGGATATTTTACAATTATTAGCCAATGCCCCCCCACTTAAAGAAAGTAGTGAGAACCTCTGTCACACATAATAAAAAAAACCAAATGATTAACAATTAAATTCCAGTTAATTGACCTTACGTAGTGGGAAATTAATATGGCTGTTCGAGTGTACCAATACAGATTCAAAAAAACTTTCAATTATATGTTACCTGAAAAGTAGTGTAAAGTTTATGAAAAAAACAATTCCATATAAGGCGACACCGTAGTCAAGGCGTTGGTACCAAGGCAGAGACGCATGCGCAAGTGGATAAAATTATGAAAATTAAATTGTGAAAATTCACCGCAAAATATTCATTTCCACCATTACAAATGCATAATAAAATAAATCAGTAGAAACTACCTAGCTAATGTATATACATATTGGCGTAAAGCCTAAAGTAAAAATAAGTAAATAAACCAGAAAAACCCCCCGATACCAGGTTACCCTCAATGTGGTCTTCTTCAAGAAGTTGTTGAAAAGTAGCAGCAAACTGCAGAAGACATCACCATCGATCTACCAGGTAAACTCCAAACATCCCGAAGTGTGTATCTGGCCCCACAGGTGAAGTGGGTATCTGGCCCCACAGGTGAAGTGTGTATAAACTGGCCCCCAGGTGAAGTGTGTATCTTGAGGGTGGTAAGTATACCCTGGCCCCACCGGAGAACCCTTTTCCAAAAAGGGTCGAATACTCAAAATTTTCCTCTTACTGGACGGCTACCAACAAATAACGAACCAACAACAGCATGTGGCACGCCTTCAATTTCAAAACTTCACGTTGGCGATTTCAATAGTTTTAGTGCAATATATCCCCTATAAGGGTTTGTGAAAACGGCTTCCAGAACAGGACGGAATTCTTCAACAATACGAACTCCCGTAGAACCAAAATACTAGCCGTATATTCCACAACTCATTCAGAACGAGAACCTATAAATCCCAGCAGGAGATGACTACTCAGTCAAAAATAAAATTCAGATTCAAGCTCCATGCACTTTTCGAAACCAACTATCAAGTAGGAGCACACACCGGAAAGAAAAAGTGACTGACACTTCCTCAACGTCAATACAGAATACTACCATAAAGAAACCTAGCCGAAACATACATCCGAACTACACTGCTCACTACACCGAGCGTGTTCCGCGCAGATCAAGTCATAAAGTGCTACACTTCCCTCCATGTAAGTCAATATGCATTCGCGAGTTAAACAGCCTACACTCCTGAGTAGCATCGAATAAACGCTCTAACAATTCCGTAAAACGGAGCGACAACATTTGTCTTTGGACTCATAACGTCACAGAGCAAACGCTCTATCTCTGCCGACAACATCGGCGCGACAAACTAAGTTGTCTGTGGAATCTTAAAGTCACAGAGCAACGCCTAACATCAAGTACGACTACACTCAGCGGCATGACGAACGAACGCTTTTATCCAAGACCCGACTGTCAACGCCAATTGTAATTGTCATCCAACAAATAAACACTTGTAGACATTGGAGATAAATGATGTATTAAAACTTATTCAAATAAATTTGAGTAAACATAGTACCACAATACCAAACCAACGTAAACAAAGCAAGATCAAACACTCGGATTTAACATACAAAACACATGGCGATAACAGCTAATATATTATAAATAGATGTTCAGAATATATTCGATTGCCAACCTACACAGAAGATTTCTAGCTAGTATGTATTTGCTTAAGCCAAAATATGGTAGATAAATGAAGAAAATATACCTTTAACTCAAAAGTAAAGTATGTCTTTATAGATCAGTAAGTTTTATGAAACCTAATTACTACTTTAAATGTTTTAGAACTCAAGTCAAGGAGTCAGTAATAATTTATAACTGAACCCTAATAAACTTTAGCGTTTATCAAGCTGAAGCGGACAAAGTATTTGGACTACTGTGGCTACACCCCAAAGTTGATATAATCAAAGCCAGAAACAAAATCAGTAGTCCCACGGTAACTAAAAACTAAAGTAAAATCCACAAGAGAGAAAACCCCTTACTACCCTTAATTATGAATTATAATATAACAAACAAAAAGAAACAACTAACATGAATATATCTATACGGACATTTACCAAGTAGGCGCTAGTTTTATTATTTACCTTACCTAGCGACAAAATATAAAATTGTTGTCAAGATGTGAAGACAGGTATGGTTACAGCCTGCACCACTTCACCGGAAGGATGATGGCAGAGTAGTCCCTAAAACTCTGGGCTGACAGAAGCTATTTAACTACTGAAGTACTTTCGTAGTGATCAAACGATATTAGAAATATAGAGACAATATCGGTCAGGTAATTACTATATACAAATACTTAATATATACAATAGACGTAGTGACAAATTCAACCGTTACAAATGAATGATTAGACTTTCGCAGGATAGATAAACGCCGGTTTTTGGAGCACACTTTATGTTCCAAGCACGCAAACAATTACAAGTGATCGAAAATTCAAATGCAAAATTCGAAAATTATTGAAGGCAGACAGATAAGAAAGCAACAAACGTGGTAAAATTGGCCACCGTTTTCGTTTTCTATCCGTGATAATGTAAATGCCTGAAAAAATTGAAAAATGGGTGATTTCGTTACCCCCTACCCTATTATTTTGTACGTAAAACCTCAAATGTTGAGCTCGAAGGAATGCTTTATTATGTTACAAAAATGCTTACCAGTAGATTCATTAGCTTTTTCCTCACATGGATTATAAATGTTTTCTTTTATTGCTAATGATTTTGAGTTTTCCATCTGGACATCAGCATCAACCAACGAACCATCAAACAAACTTTCATCGAAAGAAACATTACTCTGAGAGAGATCGGCTGCTGGTTCTAATCCAAAGGAAAGATCAAAACTTAGGTTTTTATTCTCGGGAGATACTTCTCTGTGTATGGTAAAATTTTCAGTTGAACATATTTCTTCAGCATTGTAGGAAGTATAAGATGCTGGTTTGAATATTTTAAATTTGTTCTTAATAATTTCCAGTTCCTCTCGGTTATCTACAATTTACATTGAGGTTTAGGTAACAATTGGGTTGGATCCAGACGTTTCGGCGGCAACTACGTCAGTCATTGTCAGCTGAGGTGGAGGTGATTATGAGATGACACTGACGTAAGGGATAACACTTAGGTTTTCTTCCTACCTCCATTGAGAATGGCTGCTTAGTTGTGACCGGAGCTTCTGGCCCAAATACACCATGGTTAACAAATCTTGGAGGTGATAATTCAATTTATTTATTATCTTAACAAAAACACTTCAAAACAAATAGTAATCGGGAAGTTGTTGATATACAGGGTGATTCATGAGTGCGATAAAGTCCAATATCTTGTAAATCCTCAAAGATATTCGAATAAAATTTTCACCGATTGTAGCCAGCCTGAGGGCCCATATTTTAAAATTGTACATCGTGTTCCAGAACGAAGTGTCAGATCAAAGTTACATTTTTTAAATGAGACACTCTGTATTTTACTTGAAATTTGAATTCTGCTTGACTTCTCCATTGCAATGATATATGGTTATAGTAGGTTCTACAGTGTATTTAAAAAGTTCTGACCACTTGTTCCTGAAAATCGTAATGAGTTCAACATATTTTAAACTTCACAATTTGAAATTAATCCATACGTCTGTGATGGTCTTCTAGTATCATAATTCACTAGAACACGTTCAATATCGAAGAAACCGTATACAGGGCGAGTCCAAACTCGCATACATCGGTTTCATAATTTTTTTGAATGTATCACCCTGTATCTTATATCGGTAAATGAAAGTTACTCAACTTTACTTAAAATTTTATCAAGTATTCCCGATACCCAAACTGCATAGTTTTTTGACATTTCAATTTTATGATTAAAACTTTTATTTCCAACAAAAAATCAATAAAAAGCTGCTACGTAAAATTATTTCACAACAATTAACTTGTTAGGAAAGTGTGTTATTTAGGAAAAAATTTCTAAAAGGTCGATAATAGGGCCACAACTGTATAAGGGACATATTTCTTGATGTAGTTTTTCTAAATAGTTAAATTAGAACCACATCATTATTATCGTTTTTAGTAATTAGGTAGGTAGTAAATAGGTTATGAAATATCAACAAACATTTACATTTTCCTAATTCGTTTGTCAACAAATGTGGTATATGACGGAGCTGCTGCTCAACATAATGCGCTCATTCAGAGTCGATTGAATGATGTGTTTCCTGAAAGGTTGATTGGACGAGCAGGACCAGTAAGTCGATATAATGAAGACCATCTTCAAGCCTGCTTCGATGTAGAGGGTAGTCACTTTAAGTATCTTTTATAACTCTATTGTTGATTTTTTTTTATAAATTGTAGTATATTTGTAATTGATGTGAATACATTTTGTTTGGTTGGATTTTTTTAATAATAAAATTGAAATATCAAAAAAACTATTCAGTTTGGGTATAGGGAATACTTAATCAAATTCCAAGTATAGTAAAGTAACTTTCATTTACCGATATAAACTACAGGGTGATCCATTTAAAAAAATTGTGAAAGAGATCTATTCGAGTTTGGACTCGCCCTGTATACGGTTTCTTCGATATTGAACCTGGTCTAGTGGATTATGATACTTGAAGACCATCACAGACGTATAGCTGTAACAGATTTATTTCAAATTGTGCAGTTTGAAGTATAAGGGGTGTTGAACTTATTACGACTTTCAGGAACAAGTGGTCAGAACTTTTTAAATACACTGTATAACCTACTTCAACCTTATATCATTGCAATAGAGAAGTCAAACACAATTCAAATTTGAAGTAAAATATAGGCTGATTTGAAAAAATGTAGCTTTGATCTGACACGGCGTTCTGAAACACGCTGTACAATTGCGACTAATTTTAAAATATGGGCCTTTAGACTGGCTACCACCGGTAGAATTTTTTTTTCGAAAATCTTTGAGGACTTACAAGATATTGGACTTTATCGCACTCATGAATCGCCCTCTATAATACCATTTGATGTCACAACGATCGACTTCCCATCAATATGGCAGACTTTGAGACCGTAAATTGTTTCACAAAAATCTAGATTCTATTTTAACCCCTAATTTTATATCCAGTGTATTGATACATAGTGATTTCAAAGTAACTCGTAAAGGCAAACAAATAACAGAATATGAATAAATTAAATTAAATTAAATTAAATAGGTCAGCCTTCTAAACCTAAAGTTCGAGAAGTTAGATGTCCGACACTCAAAATCTTGATATATCACAAAATCAAAATTTATCTTCCTCAATCTGTATAATAAATTATTTTGTAAATCTTAATATCAATTTTTACTTCAACGAATTAGCTTTTAAAGAATCATAGTTTGATACGTACCTTTGGTAGCAATAATATCTGCTTCGTATTTTGTGCCACTGTGCTTAACAATACATGCACTGCCATTGCAACTTAACTTGCTGATTTTTTCCACGTTGTACACGCCATGTTCACCATTAGAAAATTGAACCAATGCAAATTGGCTTTTTGTTTTCTTTTTAACCTGCAAGGAGACATAATATATTAGAGCATTAGGCATATTACTTTCCATCATTATTTGTAAAGCTTACCGTTTGTTTATTCATCTTCAATTATTTGCATGTGTCTTTTAAACAAAAATTAATAATGTGTTTCAACCCCTACATATAACTTGAACTGCTTTAAAGACCGTTACTCTAATTGAGTTTTAAAACAATACTAATTTGTAGGTGCACAAGGAAGTGTCTTGGAACTATCGATGATACATTTGTATATTTCCAAAACATTTACGGGAATGGGAAGGCACAGAAAAGACTCTTATATTAATTTTAAAATTTCTGGTACGAATGGTATTGCATTTGAAACATTTCAAACATGATTTCTTTAGTTGAAATTTTATTTGTATAAAAAGTTTGACCTAATATTGATATGTTATTATTATTCCGCAAGCAATGTTGTCAAACTGTTTCAATTGTCCCTGTCGCGGGGAGGAATGCCTGGGTTACACCATTGTCATGCTACCAAATTAATGTAATTTTGCATTGTATAGGGTGTCAAAAATAATATAGCGATCATCTTGCGACCACCAGTAGGAAAGTTTTATAAAGTTTGTATATTTCCACAAACTCGGCATTTTATCTCAATAAAATAGTTTTAGCATATTAACCAAATTTCGTCTGAAGAGGTAATTATTATCCCAAGATTCATATTTGGTATTATTTTTGCTCCATTTGGAAGCCGACTATCATGATTGACTAATCTTTCAACGAAAATCTATTATTTCAATATTGCAAAGACAAGTTGAAAATGTTGCTAGTTTTATGTCAGATAAGTTTTCATTGAACGAACGTTACTTATAACCGCCCACAGTCTCATTAGGAATGTTTTGAAAAATTTGTGGAAACACGGACATTCCAAATAATAGTATATTATTCAACGAGTGTATAATGTAGGCTATACTACACGAGCCGCAGGCGATTGTAATATAGCCATTATACGCGAGTCGAATACTATGCTTTATCTACGACTATTCATGTTATTAAGAAATATAGGCAATATTTGTCAAAAAATTTCAATTTCCAAAAAAATCATTTAAAATAAGAAATTTTCACAATGAATTAATTAACATTAACGTAAGTACCTACATAAGGTAAGTAATAATTTTTGTTATTAACTATTTACAGTAATGTATGGATAATCCGAACAGAAAGTTGGCAGACCCCGTTCGGATTGCCAGAACTTCCGGATTATAGAATTCATAATAAGTGATATCTATAATCCGGACTAGTTCGGTTTTTAGATACAAAAAATACATTTCCACTTGCATAAAACGAAAATCATGTTTTCGGTAGGAGCATTCGCAGTTACTGATTAGTTCGGATTAAGGAATTCGGGTGTTCAGATTATGGATATCATTTTACGCAATTGGGGCGTTCGTATTATAGGGGGCTCGGACTATCCATACATACCTGTATTTATAAAATTAATTGTAACTTGACATTTGCTAAAAATCATGGTTGAAGGTTTACTTGCAGTTTCAATATTAATATCGGTGCTTTCATTGGTAATCGAAGAATTAATAGCAAAATTGCTGACTCCATCAGCAGACAAGGATGGACATGAATCGGCATTCGAAATACTGCTAAAATTTGGGTTGTTTTGGTGCAAAATTTTAATGGCGCCTCCCATTTTCTTTTTCTTAGAGTCAGCAATACAGCCTTCAGCTACAGAGGCTGATTTTTCCAGCCCCCGTGACGTTTTAGGGCTGTAATATTCGCCCCTCCATCGGCATACAAAGAGGCAGAAGATCGCCGAAGGCAATGGCCTGTGTAACTTTCTGTATTTGGTAGTTTCAAAAATTCTGCTATTTCTTTACCCATTCTTCCAAATTTATTTATACCAATAATTTGTTTTGTGCATTTTCCACTTTGAATTTTATTTTAGTTGCCCTAGTAACAACAATCCAAGCAAGATCGATTCTATTTTGTAACGCGGTCATGTTATGGAATACGTATAAAAAATGCATTCCACGGGTGTTCATATTCCACAGGTGTGTAATATGGATTACATTATGTAGTTACTATCACAATCATAATACGTCAATTATTAAATAGTCGAAGATAAAAAAGTTTTGGCATATACTAACCAAATTTCGTCAAAAGGGAGTAGAAATTGCAACGTTTTAAATGTTGCAGTTTAAGTGATATGATAAAAGAACAGACCAAAATTCTTTATTAAGAGAGATATGTTGAAAAGACAGATCAAAATTTGTGTATACATTCTTGAAAATATACTTTGTGTGATAAATTAGTCCAAAACACACATTTATGAAAATGTCCTTGTATGTACTATTGATAATTGTCAAATCGGATCTAATACGACAGATGTCCTGGAAGTACACTATATATAGCTGAATCCAAAACCACTGAGTATTTTTCAAAATTTTGAGTAACATTAGAATGCCAACCTTATATACAGGGTACAAATTTTAAAACTTACAATGGGCTGTACCTCGTGAACGAAAAGAGATTTCAAATAATTTCAAAACCGTTTCTAGGGTAGAGAGGTGGAACTAAAATGACATGATTGCGAACACACCCCCATCAACCCCCTATGCCCCACCTACAAAAATTTAACGGAAAATTCATCGGTCTAAGTCATAATTATACAGGGTGTAACAGAAAAAATTAATTTGACAACAAAATGAAAAAGTGTTAAATGTCGAACTACAAAAATTTATAAATGTTCAAAATGGTTTCCATTGTTTTGTAAACAATAGTACACCTATTTTCAAAATCCATACGAACGTTGGCAAATGTTGCTTTAGTAATATCACGACATGCTTGACTAATTCTTCGTCGTAAATCGTCGATTGAGGTTGGTTTAGTTTTATAAACAACCGACTTAAGGTGACCCCACAGAAAAAATTCAGGTGGCGGTAAGTCTGGTGACCTAGGTGGCCACTCAATGGGACCTTTCTTTCCAATCCATATATTTGGATAATTATTGTCTAACCAGTCCCTAACTGCTACTGCGTAATGGGGAGGTGCTCCGTCTTGCTGGAAGTGCAACAAATTTTCATCTAGAGCTGGATTGCCATCGCCGTCCTGTTGGTTCTCTAATTCATGAACAATTAAGGGCTCAATAGTGTTCTCCAGCATATCGAGGTACATTTCACCGTTCAAATTTCCCGGTATAAACAAAGGACCAATCACAGAATCTCCTAATACCCCTGCCCAAACATTTAGTTTCTCAGGTTACTGATTGTGGTTTTCTCTAAACCTTTTCATCATTCCAATAACGACAGTTTTGTTTATTTACATTACCATTTAGATAAAATGTGCACTCATCACTGATACAAATATTTTTTAAAAGTCTAGGTTCATTCTTAATTCTTTCAGTCATAATTTCACAAAACTGAATTCTTCGGTCTGGATCGTCATCGGACAATTCTTGAAGACATTGCATTTTATAGGGGTGAAATTTATGAAGCTTCAAAACTTTCCGTGCCGACTCATGTGATAGTCCTGTTATTGCAGAGACGTGACGAGTTGATAAAGTAGGATCTATTCCAGATTGTCTAAGGACTTCAATTTGAGTTGCTTCATCGAGTACTGTTGCGGCATTCCTTCTTCTAT
Source organism: Lochmaea crataegi (assembly GCA_947563755.1). Taxonomy (NCBI): domain Eukaryota; kingdom Metazoa; phylum Arthropoda; class Insecta; order Coleoptera; family Chrysomelidae; genus Lochmaea; species Lochmaea crataegi. The sequence continues at coordinate 41,872,981 of OX387429.1, forward strand.
TTGCCACTGAACCCGTCTCTCTAAATTTTGCGACTAAATCACGGATATACATGTTACTCACATGTTTTTCAGGATGTCTTTCATTAAACACGTTATCTACCTGCCAAAAACTTTCGTTCTGGGAGCCGAATATTAAAATTATCTCCACACGTTCAGGTATACTGTAAACCATCGTGATTGTTGTAGTTAAATTAACGTACAAAACGTACCAAAATATTGTCGGACCAAACGTACAAATAATTAATCTATCACAAATGACAATGACATTAAGGGAAGTATCAATTAAACCAATAATTTGAGTAGGGAAAGGAAATGCAAAACAGAATAACAATATGTGTTGTTTGAAAACTGCAAAGCAAACAAGTTTTTTTTTAAATATAATTAATAGAACATTTAACACTTGAACTTTCTTGCACTTTCAAAACGAAGTATATTTCCACAATTAGTTGTTATTTTTGTTGTCAAATAAATTATTCTGCTTTATTGTTACACCCTGTATAATTATGACTTAGACCCTTGGAAATCATTTTCTACGGGCTTTCTAACGACGTATCAAAGTAGGGGGTTGCCATTAAAATTTTTGTAGGTGTGGTAGGTGGGGCATAGGGGGTTGATGGGGGTGCGTTCTCTCTCATGTCATTTTAAGTTTTAAAATTGACACCCTGTATGGTTAAAACAGCCCAATGCAATAGAGACTTAACATTGCAAGACCGTTTAATTTTTCTTGCTAGTACTAACGCCCGAGTAATTTTAACCTCAAAAGCAGCACTTATTTCCACCAGTAGGGAAGTTTTATAAAGTTTGTATATTTTCACAAATTCGGCGTTATATTTAAATAAAATAAATTTAGCATTTATTAACCATATTTCGTCTAAAGAGGTGATTATTATCCAAAGATTCATATGTAGTATTATTTTGACTCCATTTTGAAGCGACTATCCTAATTGATTAATCTTCTAACGAATTCTATTATTTTAAAATTGCAAAGACAGGTTGAAAATGTTGCTAGTATTATGTCAGATACGTTTTTCTAGAATGAACGTTACTTTCAACCGCCCACAGTCTCATTAGGAATGTTTTGAAAAATTTGTGGAAACACGGACATTCCAAATAAAAAAGTTTTGGCATAATCTAACCAAATTTCGTCAGAAGCTTGTAGAAACTTCAAGGTTTTAAATGTTGCAGTTTGAGTAATATGATAAAAGGACAAACCAAAATTCTTTATTGAGAGAGATATGAGAAAAAGACAGATCGAAATTTGTGAATACATTCTTTAAAATATACCTTTGGTGATAAATTAGTCCAAAAACACACATTTATGAAAATGTCCTTGTATGTACTATTGTTAATTGTCAAATCGGATCTAATCCGACAGTAGTCCTGGGAGTACACTATATATAGCTGAATGCAAAACCCAAAACCACTGAGTATTTTTCAAAATTTTGAGTGGCATTAGAATGCCAACCTTATATATAGTTATAAAACCCAAGGCAATAGGGGTTTAACATTACAAGACCGTTCAATTTTTCTTGGTAGTACTAATGACCGAGTAATTTTAACCGCAAAAGCTTAATTTATTACCACCAGTAGGGAAGTTTTATAAAGTTTGTATATTTCCACAAATTCGTTTTATTTAAGTAAAATAGTTTTAGCATTTATTAAGCAAATTTCGTCTAATGACGTAATTATTATCCAAAGATTCATATTTGGTATTATTTTTGGTACATTTTGAAGCTGACTATCATAATTGACTAATCTTTCAACGAAAATCTATTATTTTAATATTGCAAAAACAGGTTGAAAATGTTGCTAGTTTTATGTCGGATACGTTTTTATTGAACGAACGTTACTTATAACCGCCCACAGTCTCATTAGGAATGTTTTGAAACATTTGTGGAAACACCGACACACCAAATAAAAAAGTTTTGGCATATACTAAGAAAATTTCGTCAAAATGGAGTAGAAATTGCATCGTTTCAAATGTTGTGATATGATAAAAAGGCAAACCAAAATTCTTTATTAAGAGAGATATGATAAAAAGACATCAACATTTGTGTATACATTCTTGAAAATATACTTTGGGTGATAAATATGTCTAAAAACACACATTTATTAAAATGTCCTTGTATGTTCTATTGTTAATTGTCAAATCGGATCTAATCCGACAGATGTCCTGGAAGTACACTATATATAGCTGAATCCAAAACCACTGAGTATTTTTCAAAATTTTGAGTAGCATTAGAATGCCAACCTTATATATGGTTAAAACAGCCCATTGTATATAGGGGTTGATGAATGTCCTTGTACTGACCGTTAGTCATACATATATATCGGTTAATGAGTATAAGGAATAAAGTTATAAATCTGCCGGGTAAACGAACAAGCGTGACTGAGCCACCTCCAAGTTCGAATATCCCTTTGGATTCAAATGAATTCCGGGAAACTACCAAAAATATATATATCGGTTAATGAGTATAAGGAATAAAGTTATAAATCTGCCGGGTAAACGAACAAGCGTAACTGAGCCACCTCCAAGTTCGAATATCCGTTTGGATCTAAATGAAATATTGGAAACAAAAACTAGTTCAATCTACTAACCCGGAAATAAAATTCAGGAGGAAAAAAATAACTTATCGACGCACAGAGTATAAACAAAACTCTGGAATAAAACTAAAATATCACAATCCTAAACAGTATCAATTAAATATAAAAGTCCTGTAATTAAAACACATAAAATCTTACCCTCAATAGAGAGCCGGCGAATAATCAATACTAATTACTTATTTAGCAATAAAAAAACAATTTTCCTAGAACAAATTAACTTTTATTCATCGTGGGTGTTATAAAAAATTTAAAAAAAACTAAAACGAGTTTCAACTCGACAGCGAGTTTAATGAAAATCTAGAATGTATAAGTAAAATTAAACATCTTTATCATCAATAACTAAATACTATCACAAAAACAATTCTTCCCAAGACAAATCAAACTAATTTTAATAAGGCCGGTTATGTAAAAAAAATGAACAAAGTGAAATAAAATAAAAAATCAACCGGTCAGGAAATTTAAAAGATATATATCCTAACTATTTCTAGTTTTACGGAGGTACGAAAATTTGGAATATACGGTGATTATTAAAATATTTTACCTTATTGAATCGGCTTCGGTCTCGGACTACACTTTTCTACCACTTTCAAAAGAATTATTGTTTCTAAATTTTTAAACTCCGGGAAACGGATCGGAAAACACACTCTCGGACTAGCACGGTAAATGGAACTAATATATTCCGTTAACACAAGCAGAGAACCACTAGCAGAGCACACTAGCAGAGAGCCAAGAATCAAATTCTTCTCTCCTTTTATATTCTCATTAGTAAAATTTTATTTAGAAACTACAAAAAAGTTTGTCATATACCAAACGTCTTTCGGAATTAAATAAATTAAATTAAACGGTATATATACCACACGTCCTTTTTGATTGAAAAATTTTAACTTCGGAAACGACTAAATTTTATGATTGAATACAAATTTGCGTACCTCCGGATTGATACTAAAAATACTAAAACTACAATATAACGGTTATAATATAAAAAAACAATATGAATCGGTAATATAAAGGGAATCGGAAACTAAGTAACGAGTTATTTAAAACCAAAAGGTAAAATAAAATAGTAAAATGCGAAAAAAAAAATTTGAATCGGTGCAAAAAAAAACTCGTTCCACACCCCCTTTTCTTCTGTAAAAAAAATGAATGAACGAAAGTCCAGCTTTCGGTCATTACATTTTATTTAAACCCACCATGTGGCTCAATATGAAAAAATGAAAAAAAAACAATAAATTTAGGTCCAGTGGCTTCGTCGTCTGGAACATCGATGTCGGGTAGAGTGGCTTGGAAGATAAGGTCCTCTTCCACGGGGCGACTGCCGTCGGTATGATCGGGTGCAGCGTCGCGGCGCATCTAAAACGGGTGAATGCCGCTTGGTGTTGATGTTGCACTGGGTGGTCGCATCTTGCATTCGTCGGGGCGGGTTGGGCCGGCCGGCCAGGTGGACTTGGACTGCCATCGATCGGGTACGGGGACTTTGCCTGTCACATGGGCATTCTCGGGACATCCGGCCAACTTTCCCACAGCGGGAGCAGAAAAGAATATATGGTCGGCTACAGCTCTCCCGACGGTGACCTGAGGCTCCACACCTCCAACAAGTATCCTCCGTCAGGGTGATTAACCTTCCGGATTCCGGCGTCCTCTTGCGTGGCCTGTCGTGTTCGGTTGGCTGGTGTTGGGAAGATAACATCCCTTCCATTGTCCGGATCATGGCCGGAATATTGCCAGAATCCCATATTCTCCGTCTGTCGTCAACGGGGATCGTAACCGGGACATCGTATACAAATACATATATAAAGTAAATATACAGAATAAAAATACAAAATAATGAAATAATAAGATACAAAAATAAAAATCTTGAGGAATACAAGAGGGTAATCTTAACTATTAAATATACAAAATAAAAATACGAAATGATAAAATAATAAAATACCAAATGAAAATACTTGAGGAATACCAGAGGGTAATGTTAACTAGTAATTAGTATTGAATGAGAGGTAAGCGATCATAGTTACAGCTGCTAGAAACCATTGCAATGTTGGTAGTATAAAGCGGTATGTAATAATAGATGACAGTGCTATAAAATAATTAATATTCATGCCAGGTATTAGCCGTAAAGTAAAATAACAGTGTGACAGGTACAGGTTGCCTTTATACATCCGTGTCGTCTAGTATCATGTCATTTCCCCATTCGTTTATGATACTGATGATTGTATTGTCTTTCATGTCTAGTTTTGTCGGTGGATAGTCTTTCTGTCGTAGCTTTAACTTGTCTGTGATTCCCTGTCTTGCTATACGTTTTTGTTGTAAGTTACAATGTAATATTATGTGTTCTTGGTCCTCAATTTCGTCACAGTATGTACAGGTTCCGTCAGTTAGTCTTAGGTTGAATCTTCTGTAATAGTCGTTCATGTTGCCATGTCCTGTGACTAGTTGTGTGGCCTTCCAGTTAATTATTTTTGTCATTACATTTACTTTACTTATCATCTTGTAAGTTTTCCTGCCTGTCGAGGAGAGTAGATGGGCTAAGAGAGTTCCGCGATAAGTATAGGGAAAACAGTGTGTTAGAGAGAGAGAGTCATGGAGGCGATGTGTGTGAGAGAGAGCGCCGCGCGCGCCGTCGTGCGCATCATGAGGCGTCCGCCATTTTTAGTCCGCGACCGTGCGCATCGTTCGCCATTTTTAGTCTGCTTCGCGCATCATGAGGCGGCCGCCATTTTTAGTCCGCTCGCGAATTTAATTTTAACGCCGTGCAGTTCGCCATTTTTAGTCTGCTTCGCGCATCATGAGGCGAATTTAATTTTAAAAAAATTTTGACTTGAGTGCGGATCGAACCGCCAACCTACGCGTCAATAGCAATTGATTTAACACAGTAGACCATGCTCTCTTGTTTATTCTATGCGTAGAAAGGTATTACATGCTGCAATACGGTCGCGCGCGCACCGTACGCTAGGCGCCGTAAGTTGTGACGTAATCGAGACTGATCCGTTGCGATGATAACAGGCGCGCGCTAATATACCGGGGGGCTTAAAAGTAACTTATGTTGAAATATTACTAACGAATTTCGTAATATACCGGGGGGCTTAAAAGTAACATACTATATAATATTTGAACTGAAGTGGCACGTCGCGTGCTACGTCAAACGTAACGTGTCACGTCACGTGTGAACGTTACGTACTACGCCAAACGTCACGTGCTACGTCAAACGCCACGTGTCACGTCAAACGTCACGTCAAACGTCAGGTGTCACGTCAAACGTCACGTGTCACGTCAAACGTCACGTGTCACAAGATACGTCAAACATGTGGGCTCATTTGTAATATGGCTTCAGAAGAGTACAGTCATCGAATTGCTTTTTATGAGGATAAAAGTGAGGTTATAAGGCAAATAGAGAATCTCAGTTTATCTGGTGGGGAAGAAGAAGTACGACAGGCGTGGAGCAGTCTTAGTATAAACTGGTTACCTAAAGAGCTAGCATGCAGACAATTACCACAAATTACTTATCCGTTAAGACGTATTCAACCATGTTCAATAGAACAGAAGAAGATATAAAAAATGAAATCAATAATGTTTTTGCTATGTCATGTGTAATATTAGTATTTGTCTTTGTTTTAATTTTAAAAATTATTTTAAAAATTGTGAAACGAAAATTTGAATCTTCATGTAATATAAAAGTTGATGAACCATGTACCTTCCTTTCCAAGTATGATGTAGTCTTTTTATCATCGTTACTTAATGTGGAGCGTCACGCGTAACGGTGAACGTTACGGACTACGCCAAACGCCATGTGCTACGTCAAACGCCACGTGTAACGGTGAACGTTACGTACTACGCCAAACGTCACGTGCTACGTCAAACGCCACGTGTCACGTCAAACGTCACGTGTAACGGCGAACGTTACGTACTACGCCAAACGTCACGTGTCACGTCACGTGTAACGGCGAACGTTACGTACTACGCCAAACGTCACGTGCTACGTCACGTGTCACAAGCTACGTCAAACGTGTGGGCTCATTTGTAATATGGCTTCAGAAGAGTACAGTCATCGAATTGAAGAGTTTATTGAAAATTGGTAAATTAAATGAAGAAATTGCTTTTTATGAGGATAAAAGTGAGGTTATAAGGTCTGTCTGCCTGGAGTGTCTTTATACCTACCATTTATATATTATTAATGAAAATTCCCTATGGAAAATTGATTTGAACTCGAAACTTATTCCCTCGCAACCTGAAATACTCGATGATTATTTACCTGAAGAAGTGGGCTCCGTAATTCAGATTTTTCAAAGTGTTTCAGATAATTTAATAGCAGTCAATGACCGTAAATACTATGTAGCAGATTTTCCCGCTCTACAAATACTTGAGGAAAATAATTTAATTATACCTAAAAATTCCCAAATAAACACAATGTTTCAAAGCAATCATGGGAAAATATATGTATTTTATAATAACAGTAATTATATTGAATTTGACAAGAACTTGAAAACTGTCCAGAATAGAGGACAAATAAAAGATATTTTCCCTGGACTACCCACATATGTTACAGGAGCATTCCAGTACATTGACGGACACATGTACTTTTTCAAAAACACCACATACTACAAATATAATGAGTTTACCAAAAAACTTGTTGCAGCCGGACCCTTTAATTGGAACCTATTTGATATCCCATGTCCTAATGGAGACCTTTTAAATCATCTCAAGACTTTATTAACAAAAATAATTTCTTTTTATCAATAATGTATATTTTTTTAAAATAAACTTTGCAAATAAATTGTTTTTCTGAAATTCCTACGAACGTTGCAGATAAGAAATTGTTATCTACAATACCCATTGTAACAGGAAGTTACAATCTAACATGTCATGTGTAATATTAGTATTTGTCTTTGTTTTAATTTTTAAAATTATTTTAAAAATTGTGAAACGAAAATTTGAATCTTCATGTAATATAAAAGTTGATGAATATACAGAGTGTTTCAATAAAAAACCCATGTTACTTTAAAAACTTTATTTATAATGGTAATACAGTATTTGAAAACCAGTGACTGAGGCGTTGTACATTTCTTTCGGTACACGAATATAGTCCAGAGGCGTGGCAGGGATTTGGATCATGAACAAAGTTTCCTGTTGCACACGGCGTGCCATCAAATTTGCAAACGTCAATAATGTGTGGAAAAACACCAAATACGTGACATTTCTTCAGCAGAAATTCCGCTTTTTGTTGTCCTCGAATGTAAATATAGTCTGCAGCATACAATAGCTTGCTTTCCAATATTTCGTTTACTTTGGAATATTCTACATCTCCTGAAGAGTATCGAATGCCATGTACCTTCCTTTCCAAGTATGATGTAGTCTTTTATCATCGTTACTTAATGTGGAGAACGGTTGCGGCGGCAAAAATATGTAATGCGAACTTTTGATGCCGATTTCTATGGTGAGTTCTTTGGCAACGAAAATCCCATCTACGACAAAGCCTTGAATGTCTACAAATGCTACTCTCATGTTGACGTCTGCTCGAATACTATCTCTGATCAGCATCTAGTTTAGGCTTTTAACAATTTCGGTGGGGGGGAAGTATTCCATGACGCAATCGTGAATTATGATGCAATAGACTTTGGTATTTTCGGGGAAGCCTATGTTTGCTTCAATTTGATTTTTAACCTGCGCGTGCCGGAGTGGTCTCCGTCTCCAGTTTGAGATATTTTTGTATATGTACGAGGTATGTCACATATTAAGATGTCAAAAGGACCTTAACGAATGTTGACATGTGACTCATCAAATGATTCAGCGTTACGCAAAGTACGTCACGTTAAACGTCGCATGTCACGTTGTCACGTTATACGCGACACGTTAAACATGACGTGCCACGTCAAACGTTTTATGTCACAATAAAAGGATGAAGAAACGAGTAAAGTCAATTTTCATAATTTTATTTCAGTTATTAAAAAAATTAAAATAAACTTTTATTCATACAAAGAAATAACTTTTGACAGCATTGTTTTCAATTGCTTCAGAAGACCCTCTTCAGGACATGTTATACCAAATAAACTCCAACTAAATGAACCTGCTTCTGCTACTCTATTGGTGTATTCACTGTACTTATAATAAGAATTTTTGTAGAAGAAGTAAATATGACCATCCGTATAACGAAAGGCTGAAGTTATTTTATCAGGTAGTCCGGGGAAGAAATAACTGATTGGGCCACGATTTAAGATGTTACCAGTTTCAGTAAATTCAACGCACAAATTATCGTTGTACATGAGGTACATCGGCCGCTATTCGTTTGGAATAGAGCATTTATTTTAGCATGTTGAGGTAGAGAAAAGAGTGGAAAATGGTTGTGAATATTAAGATCGGGGAAAGATGCTGAATAGAACGTATTATTAATGATGGTTGCTAAATTTCCCTGCGAGTTCTGAAAGACGTGTGAAACATGTTCGGATCTTAGTTCTTGAGGGAGATAATCGACAATTAATTCAGGATTCTTCGGAATATGCACAACATTTAAATCAAACTTCCACAAAAATATATCATAACCAACATACATGCGGTAGTTTGGAAAATTTGAAGCTTTAGCAAGAAACATAAAATCAGGGGCTTGAATTTCACAAATTCTTGGCGTAGATGGTGATGGTGGTGGTGGCGGCGGTGGTGGTGGCGGCGGCGGTGGTGTCATAGGTTTCTCAGTAGTTACATCATTCTTAGCAGTAGTTTGGAGAACTTTTTTATCTGTCAATTTTACTCCATATAAACTTTGTATTGCCATTTTATCATCTTCACCGAAATGTATCATATCTTCTTGATAATATGGATTCATAATAGCCGTTTGAACAGTACTATGCTCTAGTCCAAGCACATGTCCAATTTCATGTAGTAAAACTGCCAAAAAACTTGTTCCATCGTGATCTGAAGTTTCATTACCAAAATACCAATGTTCTGCAGCATCAAAATGGATTTCTGTACATTGATAATTATTAGGGTAATTTGCGTGTGCCAATACATTTCCAGGACCATCAAAAGTACTAAGACATCTACGACCACCTTGACAAACTGTTCGGTAATAGTGTTCAGTACCAACAACAGTTAAAGTGATGTCAGGTGTTGGATCAGGTATTCGAACATTTTCAAATTTTAAAATAGATATTTCTTCCCACATCTCGAAAGCCCGTCGAGCTATTTTTAGGTGGTCATCGGTGGCTTGAGGAAAATACCACGTTAATTTCGTTTTGTTCCATTTTGAATTCACCCGAAAATTATTTTCGCTTAAAGCGCACCTGGGTTTATTCATAAAACTTATTGTTGCATCATTCAATTTTCCCGTTACAGGAAGATTGTACCTTTCCTGAAATGCTATTATAGATGTTTCCAAATCGGTAATCGCACTTATTGACGAATTCACATAGCCGAAACGTAGCAAAAACGCTTTCGCATATTCAGTATTGTTTTCCGACGACACGGCGAGAAAAAACAGTAGTACTGGCGCATAGACGAACATCTTGATCGAGACTGAGATACAATAAGTGAATCGTATTATTTTATATGAAATTATCAGCTACATTTTCAACAACAAGTCTTAATCAATATCGGTAAACAATAGGTTCACAACACACACACAGGTTACCGCAAAAATTGTAAATTCCCAATTAAATGAAAATATGTTTTTGTTTTCGATTTCCTTCGACTAATATTTTTGTCTATTGATTTATGGTTGTGTGTGTGTGTGTGCACTGTGAAAATATCTATATTTTTGGAAACTTCTAATTTTGTAAACATCCCACCTTCAAGGTATAAAAAGGAGAAGTCATACGGTTTAGTATCATTTGACTATCCGCATATAAACAAGATTTTGCTGAGAGTGCGTACGTGAGTGCTACAAGAAGAAATTAAAAGTAAGTTTCAATATTATTGTTATGCGTGTGTGTGTGTGTGTGTGTGTGTGTGTGTGTGTGTGTGTGTGTGTGTGTGTGGGCGCGCGTTTGTCGGGAAATCACTATGTGGCCATGTACATGATTTACACTGTAGTAGTGTGGCCATCCTGAATTGTGTGGCCATTTTTGGGACCCCACAATTTAAAAACCACTTTAATGCATTCTACACGTTATGCTGATTCGAATGGTACCTACTTTATTACATTGACCCCAAAAATGCTGTTATAGGTTGTGCGAAAATGTGTGTTAATCGATGAGATTGGAGCGAACATTGTGTGGTCAAAGTAGTTGATCAGCAAGTGCTGCCCTCTTCAACCTCTTCATTCGGCGAACTTTTTTACACGGATTATAACCTACCTTATGGGACAAGTCGAAATATTTAGAAGTTGTGAATACGTTATTTTACTTTATGGTACAGCGCGGTGTTGCCACTTCAGTAGTGGCTTGTAACTATTGAATATTGAATAAGAAGTCCTTGCGTATTTGAATAATGTACGTGTCGGCCCAGACACTTTTGTTTATCAGGAATCTATGGCCCATACATAATCAACCTTAAATGGGTCTGTTGAACACAATAGCAATAGGAATATTCTGAGTATAAAATTTAAAATAAAAAGTGTATTGAAAAAATGAATGTTATGTCGTGATCATAATTATAATGGTCTTCACCAAAATAAATTGTTCCTAACAGTCCAGATGTAAGTTATGGTAATGCAACCTTCCAAAACTATCTTTTTTACTTGTCGGTTTTCTCTTTTTTGTAATGATCATCTAGTGATTACGTCGCATATTGTCGATATGTATTTATCCTTAAAAAAAATATCGAATGTTGTAGACATCACCAGAGATGTATTCCTAAATTTTCAGGGCGTTCAAAAAAATCAGCAAACCAAGTATATTCATATATTATTAAATGAGCCAATTGCAATTGAAAAATAGGCAATTTTTGACACCGGTGGCTCTGTCGCTAGTTATAAACCAAGTGTTTGTTTATATCAGCTCTTCTCGAAGATTTTAAAAATAAAATTAAGCACACACGCTCAGAGTGCTCTATTTAAAAAGTAAAAGTTACATATAGGTATTGAGATTAAATTCGGTATTATAAATTTATTTTATTGTGTAATAATTGTGAATTTTTCGAGTATATATTGTAATACGAACTCAAAATTATAACTAGTAATAACGACGGTAACCATAATGGGGAGGTAGAATAACAAACATTAAAATAACAAAAGAAACCAGGAAATGTAGAAATAGTGATAAGATAAAAATAGGTACATGGAATATAAGGACAATGTTAAAGCCAGGGAAAATGAAAGAAAAAGCAATCGAAATGAAAATATATAAGGAGATTAAGAGATAAGGATATTGGAGATAAAATATTGCAAGCTGTGAACGGCAGATTGTCAATGATGATAAAAAATAAACAAGCAAACCTTACAATAGTAACTATCTATGCACCCACGGATGACGCAAAGGAAGAAGATGAAGAAGATGTATAGGAAAACATCCCAAGAAATGATATAAAGTTAGTTATAGGTGTAATCCACCAATCGGAAAAGAGGAATACAATGACATGGTAGCCGGCAAGGAAATACACTCCCTGACAAACGAGAACGAATCGAAACTCTGTAACTGTGGAACAGTAACAGACTCGTATATCACCAGGCTCAAAGTAAGGCAACCAAATAGGCGATGCATTAAACAAAAAAATGGTTAAGCATAGTAGAAGATACTGTATCATTTAGGGGAGCAAACGTAGACTCTGACAACTTTTTGGTAGTAATCAAAATGAAAATGAAGATAAATAAATAAAGGGACAGAACAGAAGAATCAGTGGAAACTAAAAAACTGAAAAGAAGAACACACGAACCAAATCTACAAGAGAGCACTAAATGAAAAATCACAAGAAACAAAAATGGAAAAAGTTTAAGAATAGTATTGTAGCAACAACCGATCAAATTTTTTAGTGTCATCCATAATTTCTAGTTCTAAGTATACTTATTTTTAAAATAATGCAATTTTTTGTGATATAACTTTCAAAGGTAAATCATTTGTATAGGATACCCACTTCTTTAAAAAGTTATGAGTTGCCATTGGCTACAAAATGTATTTCGTAATTAAAATCTGTATCATATTAACCTCCAACATAAAACGGGCAACAAGCCTCTAATTTCCATATTTGAAATATGAATAATTAAACGCAAGTTTAAAAAAAATCCATAGTATATTGAAAGGTACTCAATATTTATCTACAGTTACTTCAGAAACCAAGTTTGCAGCGTGAATATAATTATTTTCCATCCTGACCATGCAAAATTGGTTTGTGAAACAATTCAAGATAAAGTATTTAGGTCCATGTACTTGGCTGTCTCTGATTAGTTGTCACTGGTCGAAGGTCGAATAAAAGAGACACCTGCTTCGGTGTGTTTACGAAGACCCCACAATGTGGGTATTGTCCATAGTTTCTTGTTCCCGACCGACCGCTATCCTGTTTTCAACGGAAAACTAATAAAATATAGCTAATGCGGTGTTCCAAAATCAATAGGGATCAAACAAATATTAGCAAAAATTTAAAAATTTCATCTTTGAAGGGATTTGAATCATATTTATATAGTAGTAACAATTGCTATCGCAATTATTAGAAATATGTAACTTTAACAAACCCAACATCCATGTAAGCAGGACCATCGGCTTTATGTCCCTTCCGAGGGACGGCATATTATCCTCTCTATACCTCGTACTTAATGATATAGTACCTACGAGCTAGGGCTACCACGCAAGTTAATATTTAATTAAACCCAGTTCTATGCAACATATTATCATTTGTTGGAAAAACTTCAACTCACTAATTTGGTCATAAAAATAAATAAAAAACTTGAACTGCCATATCATCTATAAATAAAAGAAAGTCGTGTTAGTTACACTATTTATTACTCAAGAACGGCTGAAAATTGGTGGGAGGTAGCTTATAACCAGGAGACGGACATAGGATACTTTTTATCCCGTTCCCGTGGGAAAAATCATGATTTACAAAAATTCTACTTTGGACAAAAAATGGCGGTGAATTAAAATATAAAATTATTACTTGGAGATTAGCTAATTGTAAGGATGGCATTTATAAAAAAAAAATAATAAAAAAAGTTCTACGTTGGACAAAAAATGGCGGTAAATTAAAATTCAAAGTTTCTGTATAGGTATCGTTAAGTTTGAAATAAACAAAAGCTACTCTGACACTCCACTCAGCGGGTAAAAAATATTTAAAAAATTCTACTTTTGCCAAAAAATGGCGGTAAATTAAAAGTTTAGTATAGTACCTATGGTTAAATGAACAAGTTAGCAAATGTTGGATTGCCCTACCTGGGAACATCAGGTACTGCGCAAAGTGTTTGTTTCAGAGGCCAGCAAACAGAAATCTAAATTAAAAATCACATAAATTACAAAAATTAATAAGGCAGACACTTTTGAGAGGGTTAACATTTAATAAAAACACCCTCAAGTTGTTTATTTTAAATACCAAATAAAGTGTTTGATTCACGTTGACATTTTAACAGCGTCTTAATTTCATATAATAAAAAATAAATAGAAAAAGGCAGACACTTTTTTGACGTTTAATTATCGGAAAACTTGAAAATAAATATTAATTTCAATAGAAAGAGATAGGCAGGGCGTAGTCGTGGATGTGAGTGAGAGCACCGATTACCGGCCTAGCTACGGTCTTTCTCTGCGCTCTAATTGGCTGTTGCTGACGTGTTCTTGTGCAGCTGTACTTAGGTGAGTGATCTGTGGTCAGTTGATACTGACCAAGTACTGATTACACATTTTTAGTAAACAAGAAGGCGAAAATTGAAAATATACTTTAATTTTTAATTAAGTCTACGCGTATTTCCTATATTTTTTATAACTATAATAAATGAATAAAATTTCTCATTAACACTAATCATAGAATTTTTGATAATAACCCGATTCAGTAGTGGCTTGTAACTATTGAATATTGAATAAGAAGTCCTTGCGTATTTGAATAATGTACGCGTCGGCCCAGACCCTTTAGTTTATTAGGAATCTATTGGCCATACATAATCAACCTTAAATGGATCTGTTGAACACAATAGCAATAGAAATATTCTGAGTATAAAATTTATAATGAAAAGTATATTGAAATAAATTATAGGTAAAAAAAACTAAAAAACACGCTTTATAGACACTTGCTCTTAGTTCAAAGGAGAGTTACAAACAAACATACAAACATGCAGGTGAAGCTAATAAAAGCGTGTTAAAAATGAATGCTACGTAATCATAATTATAATGGTCTTCACCAAAATAAATTGTTCCTAACAGTCCAGATGTAAGTTATGGCAATGAAACCTTCCAAAACTATCTTTTTTACTTGTCGGTTTTCTCTCTTTTGTAATGACGATCTACTGATTATGTCGCCACGGTTGTAGACGTCACCAGAGATGGATTCCTTATTAAATGAGCCAATTGCAGTTGAAAAATAGGCAATTTTTGACACCGGTATAGCTCTGTCGCTAGTTATAAACCAGTGTTTGTTTATATCTGCTCTTCTAGAAGATTTTAGAAATAAAATTAAACACAGGGTGCTCTATTTGAAAAGTATAAGTTGAATATTGGGATTAAATTCGGTATTATAAATTTATTTTATTGTGTATTAGTATTATCAAATATAAGCTACATATTCCGAAAATTGGAAAAGCGAAACCACCGGGACTCGAACCCGGGACCCCTCGGTTACAAGCCCTTACGCTAAGCCCTGCGCTACGACGGTTCCTACATATCGATGTTCGGGTCGGTATTATAAGTTACCATTAACCGCGACTGCGTCTTACATTCGGCCATCCTGCTCCGCTCCTCGTCCTCGAGGTACCTAGAGTGCTGGACCTGACGTTTGTGCGTACACCTATCTCACCTACTCGTTCGTGAGCCTGATGCCTTGCCTGCCTATGCCTATCTCGCTCTCCTAGCGAGCCTGACGCCTACACTCCCATTCCATAAGCTGTAGATAATAGCCCTACAAGCAATAAGGTGGAAAGAAGAGGGGAAGGTGGGAAAGGAAGACTATACACTCTACTATTCAGGAGAAAAAAAGCAGGGAAAAATGAAATAAAAGAATTGGAGATAAAAATATTGCACTGTAATGGTTTAGGGGTTGTTGTTAATTAAACACTTATTTAATTGTCACTTGTAGTTTATATTTTAACTAAATACTTATATATGTACAAGTTACATTGAACTCTAGTCAGACCCAAACGACGTTCGAAGTTCAAGTTATTAATGTCTATAATTGTAAATGTAAAAATGTTCTATGACTTCAATTGCAAAACTATTTATATTCTTGCTTACTAATACTTTTATATCATTGTTGATAAATCCAATATTATAAAAGTATTATTGCTGACGCTATTTTGTGAATGACCTGAAATTAATTAATTTATACGAGGGGCACTACAGCACTTACAAGCTGTAAACGGCAGACTGTCAATAGTAACATAAAATAAACAAGAAAACCTTACGATAGTAACTATCTATGCACCCACGGATGACGCAAAGGAAGAAGATAAAGAAGATGTATGGGAAAACATCCCAAGAAATGATATAAAGTTAGTTATAGGTGTAATGCACCGATCGGAAAAGAGGAATACAATGACATGGTAGCCCTGACAAACGAGAATGAATCGAAATTCTGTAACTGTGGAACAGTAACAGACTCGTATATTATAAGTACCAAATTCAGATACAAAAGAGAACATATAATAACTTGGGTGAAACCAGGCTCAAAGTAACGCAACCAAATAGACCATGCATTAAACAAAAAAATGGTCAAGCATAGTAGAAGATACTAGGGGAGCAAACGTAGACTCTGACATCTTTTTGCTAGTAATCAAAATGAAAATGAAGATAAATAAATAAAGGGATAGAACAGAAGAAACAATGCAATACTGAAAAACTAAAAAGAGGAACATACGAACCAAAACTACAACAAGGAAGCACTAAATGAAAAATCATAAGAAGAGAGAGAGAAACATAGAACAAAATTGGAAAAGGTTAAAGAATAGCATTGTAGCAACAGCCGATCAAATTTTTTAGTGTCATCCATAATTTCTAGTTATAAGTATACTTATTTTTGAGATAATACAATTTTTTGCGACATAACTTTCAAAGGTGAATCATTTGTACAGGATACTCAAAAAAGTTATGAGTTGCCATTGGCTGCAAAATGTATTTCGTAATTAAAATCTGTATCATAAACACTCCCATTATGAAACAGGTAATAAGCCTTCAATTTCCATATTTTAAAATATGAAGAATGAAACAACAGGTTAAAAAAAATTCCATAATATATTGAAAGATACTCAATATTTATCTACAATTACTTCACAAACCAAGCTTGCAACGTCATTATATGTGAATATAATTTTTTCTCATCTTGACAATGCAAACTTGCTCTGTGAAACAATTGTAAATAAAGTATTTAGGCCCGTTCAATATATTGTGGAATTTTTTATGTAACTTTGGGTTTCATTTCTCATATGAATAGATTCCACGGAGTAAGGGCGGGTGAAATTAATGGAATAAAAGATAAGAAGTTTTCAATAAATGTATATTTACTTATAACTGTTACCTTTCACATAACAAATAAAAAGATTAAATTCTAGAATGAACAAATTAAATTTCGTTAGTATACATAGGATAAATGTCAAAGGTATTCAGTCCGTGATGAACGTATATTGGAACAAACAAAGTAAACAGTTAAATAAAAGAAGCTGCATTATTTTACAAGCTTTTGTTCAATTTGTGCGAAATGTTGGTTCGTTCTTGTTTAGATTATTTGAAAAAAAATTGAGCTAAAAAATAAATCTATTCATTAAAAAAATTGCCATCCCTTTAAAACACTTATCATTTATAATCACGACTAAACATTGAGCTTTCTTAATTCTGGACACCAACAATTCGAACACATCAATCAAGTAGGGTTTCAACAATAAAAACATCAATCAAACTTGATTTTCAGAATGTTTATGTAAAATAGGTACAGGTTGGTCCAGAATTTGTACCGTAATTTCTAGAGCTAATAGTACATTGAAAAATAAGGTAATTTTTTATACAAGTAAATAGTCTTTCCCAAACCTAATAATCAGCGGAATACTACCCTATATGAGAGAAGTGAAATATGATCCAGTGTTTTTCAAATATCTTCTAGACACTTTTTATCAACACGGGTTCATATTTTTATTAGTGAATATATGACATTCTAATGATTTCATTTAATCTCTTGGATTTGGGTGGTAAGTGTGTGTGTTATGACGTTCAACTTTTTCAATTTAAAATTATTTCAAAAAAATCCTTATAGCATCCTTTAGCCTATCTTATGTTAAAAAGATACCGTTGTAATTGTGTATAAAAAGGTATACTTATTGTTGGATGTACTATCAGATTTAGCAATTAGGCTACATAATTCTGGACCACCTTATATAAAATAGTAACTTCTTTATAATTTCTTCCTCTTGACTATTTGATTGTGGACAAAAAATTTTACGTCTCTCCAAGTTCGTTTATTTAATACAATTTCATTTTGACTGATACATTTTTCAGCTTCTGCCTTTTGAGGAACTTTCATTTTTTTTATATTTTGAGAGAAAAATCCTAAGACGACTTGCTTTTCACTGGAACTCCACGGTCTTTTCATACCTCCACATTTTGTATCTGGAAATTAGAACAGTAGAATTGGAATATTCCATGATATTGATGATAATAAATAATAATTGATAATATGTAAGGGCATTGTCACAAATCAAAGTAACATTTCATTAGTTACTCGACTGTGGTTTCATATGTTATACTTCTATAATCAGAAATTGTACATAAAATACATTTCACAAAATTGTTAAAATAACTTCACACGTGGTTTTTTGAACTGACCTTATCCAATATTGCACTGTAATATGTTATAACTGCTGTATATTATATATATATATATATTGTCAAATTATCTTAGAATTTGCACAATTTTTTTCAATATATTGTGGAATCAATTAGAAACAGTTAGTTTCATTCAACAATAATATCAAACCACTTGTTATTTGCATTATGTCATTGGGCAATGAAAAAAAAGAACCAGTAAAATTTCATTAAAAAATTGGATTTGATTTTGTTAAAAAGTAAAGTGTATGTTTTAATATTTATAGTACCATTGAAGTTTGTTATATAATTAATGCTTTATCTCTCAAACAAGGGTCCCTTTTCCATGAAACTTCTGAAATTGAAAAGTTATGAAAAAATAAATGATTTTAGGTAAACAACATCCGGTATATAGGTAAACAGAAAAATAGCTGATAAGATTCATCACCGAAAACTAACATAAATCGCTCATGACGGTACACCCCAGAAACACCTTGTTGTTGGCATTAATAATAATTATATTAGTTTAAAGTCTATCCTGACAGAATTAACAGCGGTATCTGTTTTCTTTTCGAGAATATAAGTTTATTCATGTGGGTATTTATTAAAAGGCAATTCTTACAAAAATATAAAAAACTCTAAAACGATTTTTCCAATAATTGTGTTTTGAAAAATGATAACGTCACATTCCACCTGGAAAAAATACTGATTCTACTCAGAACTCTTTATGACAAAAGTGTGCCTTTAAGTCGCTTCTATTAAAAATGAAGTGCTACTAATTAATATTCAAAATCATAGCATTAATCACAATTCTACCAACTTCAAATGTGTTTTATCTTTACCTCTACAAGTTTCTCTAATTATCTGTGGTTCAGAAACTCCGCTAGGTCCAGGAATGCAAACTAATTGGTCCAAGTTAACTAAATTTTCAGTTGCTCCTTGTAATTCTGAAAAACAAAGAGTTTACAAGTACCTTATTTACACTCTCCTCAATTGTAATATTTGCTATACATATGTAACATACTATATACTGCCAACTAAATTAAAAGGAGAATGACAGAAAATTGTTGGCATGAAACAGGAAGTTTAGGTAATAAGTTGGGATTTTGTAATATATAAAATATAAATATTTTTTTGAGGGAAACTAGAATACTTTACAGTGCATACCATTATTTCTTTTTGTTGTCTTCTTTCTTGTTTTACGTTTGCCTAACTCTGCGTTTTTTTCAACATCATTTTCTGAGTCGGAGCTATTATTATTATCATTTTCAGGTTCGGATAACTCTAGAAAATAAAAACTACGTTATGACCCATTTAAATAGATGTTAATTGATTTTGTAAATTATTTGGCGATTTTATGTATGTACATTCCTAGGTATAATGTCGAGTTGCGAATAGAGCCATATTTTGATATCTCGCTTTATTTCACAAAATCTTGAGAATATTACAATTTAAATTTGATTTGTTTCAACTGAAAATTAAAAATTAGGAATCTATTTGCACCTCGATACTGTCTAGGAATTCACATACCAAATTTGGAACACAAAAATAAACATTAGATAAAGTAACTTAAATCTTATTACACCGGTCCTAACTGCAACAAAAATAGAATTTTCTAAAATGCAAAAATTAATTAATTAATTTCTAAAAATAGTTATTGTATTTGAAACACTGAAACAAAGTGACTTACCTTCTAGATTGATATCTTGCAAACGTTTCCCAGCGTATTTGGAGGCATTTCCCGAATCTACGGCTAATAGTATTCGACTTTTGTTAACTCGACTGCAGATTCATGCAGTCTATAATGCTCCCTATGAGTTCTTATATCATGTCCCAGATGTTTCGCTAGCCAATCCGATTCATTTTCCGTTAAGTTGAAGATCTGTGCTACTGTGGCTACATATTTTCTTAATTTAGTGCTTGTCAACAATTCTGGTCTCTTCAGTTCTGTTTCACTACAGAACTTATTAAGGCAATCATATCCTCTTAAGCTTTGTAATGACATATTTGTTCTAGCAAATACATAAATATTTTGCGGATTAATTTCAGCTTGTGATCTTGACTTTATAAGTAGATCGATTGCATCTTTTATATATGTTGTCATCAGTATAGGTACTTTTGGATTCTTGCGGCTTTTCCCTCGTACTTCAACTACAATTAAGCGCTCGGCCAGCTTTGTTTCTAGTGGAGTTAGGGATTCTTTAGTTTCCTGTGTTGCTTGTTCTTTCCAATTTGGTCGACAAGCATATTGAGATAATGTCATCCGTGAAGCTTCTCCAGATCTCCTTTTGTTGAACAATATGATCCTACATAAAATCGCTGCTGCCAATTTTGACCAACTTTGTTTCACATCAACATCGTTTTGGATATTGAATTTATATATTTCAATCATGCCATCCAAGTGTCGGTTTAGGTTCATAATATCTTCAGTAATGGGTAACATCTGGGCACAGTTCATTTTCTTGTCGACTAGTGTTCTCATAGCATTTGAAGAAATTCTGTTGCTCCATTCAATATCCATTATATTGAGGAAATTTGTCATGTCTTTATCTGTATTTAAATCTCCCCTTCTCAAAGCTACACCTCGAGCTATCTGTGCACATTTACGAAGATGATGACCTACTTTTAAAGCCAATGAAGGAATTTTAAAAGAATGAACATTTTCGTAAAATTTATGCGTTTCAAGGCATAAATTTTTAACAGCTTGGATTAAAGTTGAAAAATTTGTAGGTTTCATTGCCATATACAAGGTTGTTATCTCATTGTTAATTTCTTTAATTTTTAACAATACCCGAGCAAGTTGCCTCATTGATTGACGAATGTACTCATGTTGTTGACTGCTGAATTTTCCAAATAATAGAGCCCCAAAACAGTTTATTAGTTCATCAGTTTTGCAAGCATTAGAAATTTCATCCGATTTAAATAAACCTAATATGTACTTTTTGTAATTTAAAGAAGTATTTGTATCACTCCAAGAAGCTAATAAGGCGAAACTTTCACCTTGGATATCTCTTCTATTTTGATCACTTATTTGACCTTTCTCTTTCAATGGGCAGTGAAATCTTACGTGTCTCCACATGCAATCTAACTGGAAGAATCCGAGGCAGTTGGGACAAGGACCGAAATTTTCATACTTTTTTATTCCACTAAATGAAGGGCTTCTACTTAAAATCAGTTCACCATCCTTCATTGTCAACACATTACAGTTGTAGTAGTAATCCCCTGCTCTTAGCAGACAAAGGAATCCTTCTTTTCGTTCTTTAGATCCTTCTTTCATAGCCATTAATTTTGATACTTCGGTTTCATTTTTGTGGACAATTTGCATGTGTCTTGCTACTTTTCCAACTAGTTTGTCACAAAAATAACATGCGTGACGTTTATCATAAACACGCTTTCCAACTGCAGTTTTATGCACATTCCCAATAAAAGGTTTTACACATTTTCCGTGGCTGCTTTCAGAACTAGTGTTGGCAGATTGCGAATTTTCTTCTTGACTACATATTGATAACTTCTTCTCATTTGGTGAAAAAATTATACTGTTGCTATGTTGGTTATTCTGAATTTTGTTAATGCTATTAATTATAGTATTACCAATTTCTGTAGCATTCAACTTTTCTTGGTGAATACTCCCCTGAACTGGCGACGTTGTTGTATCGTGACCCTTCAGTTCTTTAAATGAAGCATTTAGATTACTGCTATCGTTTTTGCTGAATACCGGAACTACAGAAGACGACAAAATACTAGTGTCTGTTGAAATATCGGTGGGAATAAAATCTGATCCTGAGGATTCAAATATATTGTCAGCAGAATTATCTAAATGGAATTGGTTACATTTTCGGTTCCTTTGCCTCAAGCTGTACTTATTTTGTGATAATAGGAGCGGTTCATTTATTATGGAACACTTCTTGTATGGAGTTGAATCTGTTATCTGTCTTAGAGAAATTTGGCCATTGTCGGGTATATTTTCTTTCGCTTGCAAATTCACATCCATTAATTGATTTGATATGTCGTTTAAACTTGCACATATGGAAGATTTGGCACTAAGATTGAAGGTTTCTGTTTCTGCGAGTACTGGAGAAAAATACTCATGACAATTGATTGCCAATATATTTGGATGATCTTTAACGGAACCATGGTCGTTAAATTTTTTCATGCTAATAATTGTTGCAACATCATATTCTAAAAAATCATCATCATAATATGAATCCTTATTATCTTGTTTATAATTTGAGGTTTCCTCACATTCATTGTGTTGGAAACTACCTTCCTCGATTATGTTATTACTTGAGTTTAATTTTATTTTATTTAAAATATCTTTTTCCTGTAATAAAGACAGTTCCACTTTAAATCTATTCTTCTTTAACATTTTAACGCTGCATATAATATTTTCGTATACAATTTTATCTGAAGAGCCAAATACGTAAATTGTGCCATTTTCTGTCAATCCATACCGTTCTAACCATTGAATCTTTTTCGGACGCGATTGATCAAAAATATCCTCTGAACAGGTAGCCAGCCAAAAAGGCTCTGAAAATAGGATTTAATAATGAAAAAGAATAATATTTTGTAGAATAAAAAAGAGATGGCCTGCAATACAACTATTGCGCTTTGATAAACCACCGAAAAATATTTTTACATAGTCTCCCGAGTGTCCTATTTAATTTCAGAAAATTTGCCTCGTACCTGAATTTTCTTGTAAAAATTATCGTCGCTTCGAGATTCCGAATAATTTTCAAAACATTCAGGTATTTTCTCGAAAAGTTTTTGGCATTTCGACCATTTTTGAGGACCGGAACAGTATTTTGACGAGCTTTATTTTAATTTATATTGCACAATATTGTTCTTTTTTATAGAAAGAAATTCTTAACTCCCACCCATTGACCAAACCCCCAGATAAACAATTAAAAAATAATAATTCGTGAGTTACTTCAAAAATCATTAGAAAATGTATTATTCAGATCAAATAAGGAGAACGCAATTCTGTATCATTATCCCCCTCCCCCAAACTAGGGAAGCACAAGAAATGTCGATGAATTTTTCATGAACTTTCATCAAGATGTAATACACATTATTTTGATCAAAAGTTGTTTGGAACAGTTTAAGCGGTTATATTCACGTTTTACACATAAGAGCTGTATTACACAGCAAAGAATTATGCCGAAAATTACTCTGAAATTTACCACGAAAATTTTCGTCAATAAAATATGCTGTATGACACGACCAAAAATTCTTGCGAAAATTTTCGGAGTAAAAATATAAAACATGTTCTATATTCTCTAGACAAAATTTTATAAAGTGCGCGAGAATCGGCGCTGAACCACATAATCGGATTGCTTGACATTACACTCTTTAATTTGCTTTTAGATAATTTATAAACGAACAAACAACAAATTTCTGCAACATCTAACATTACAAGTTTTTTCTTGTTCACTATTTTTGAGAAGAAAATGAATCTTATTATTGAAAATAAATAAAATTAGGTTAATGACAGAATGTTTGTTTACTGTTTGCATACATCAGCTGTAACAAAATAACCCGACTGCGCATGAGTATCGTTTGAATTACTCCGAAAATTTTTGGAAGATTTATTGCCTGTGTAATACAGATTTTAAGAAAATGTTATAAAATTTTAGGAGAAATTTCTGACAGAATTTTCTTGGTAAATTTCAGAGTAATTTTCGGCATAATTCTTTGATGTGTAATACGGCTCTAACAGACTATTTACTTTTGAAGTCAGAAACAAATAAGATACATTCCATAATATTAATATTTTTGTATGCATTCCCATTTTCTTTGGCCAATCGTATTATTCTGGATAAAAAGAAGAGTTTTAAATTACAAATACTTTTTCAAATGAAACTAAGTGTTTTAAGTTACAATATTTGGTTAGTATTTTAAATTGTCTTGGATAATAACATTTAATTTGTTTGTAGAAATAAATCTGAGATTTCATTAAAATCTCATAAAATTGTATAACATATGTAAGACTCAACTTTGTACCAAATGAGAAATGCGTAAATATATATTTTTTAACTTCAGCCAGTAATTAGAAAAAAGTATATCGATTATCCATGGTTTTGCATACCTACTAAAACCGCATCAGACAATTGCTCGAAATGTCAAATCAAAATGTTTAAAACTATAAACTACCTACTCTACTCTATAACTACCCTGAAACAAACGGATAATTCTCGTAACAAACTACAAATATGTAGGCAACTATATAGAAAATACGTAACTTTTATCAAATCCGAAAATGTCGTGTAGAGCCTGCCATCTATTTTATATTCTATATTGCAAACAAATAATTATTTTTCAATTACTCAACGTAAATGGTAATACCCACGTGCATTATCATAAAATTACGGCCAAAACAAGTTAAAATAAGAAATGTTGAAAAAATGGCCACACTACTCTAGTATGAATAATGCACATGGCCACATAATGATTTCCCGGCATACGCATACTTACCGTTTTCCGTGTAAACTGCAACGAATGATCCTTTTTTATACATTATGGAATAGCACAACGACGAACCACGCAATATGAGATTTAAAAGAACACTAATTAATTAGGTCGAAGGTCGAATAAAAAAGACACCTGCTTCGGTGTGTTTACGAAGACCCCACAATGTGGGTATTGTTCATATAGGAGACCGGTCCACCCCTAAAAAGATGCACAAAAAAATGAGTTGACCGACCACTACAAAACGCAAGGAAAAAACCAATTGGGATCGATGAATTATGTTATTAGGAATAAAAAACCTTAGTAACACTTTTTCGTCCCGATGGTCAGTAATTTGTTATTAACCAAAAACTTGCAAAATTACGGAAAATGAAAAAATCGAGACCATCGGGACGAAAAGGTGTTAGGTACCAAGGTTTTTTGTTCCTAATAACATAATTCATCGATCCCAGTTGGTTTTTTCCTTGCGTTTTGTAGTGGTCGGTCAACTCATTTTTTTGTGCATCTTTTTAGGGGTGCACCGCTCGCCTAATAGTATATTGTTCCTGACCGACCGCGATCCTGTTTTCAACGGAAAACTGTATAAAGCTGATGCGGTACCCCAACTGCAAGTTATAAATATTAGAAAAATGTACGCTTTCAGTTTAATAAAGGGGAGACACATGTTTAATAGACAATAATAAACTAAATATAATAAAACTGAAACGTGTTAGGTTTCGACTAATTCTGTATTTTAAAAATATTACACGTTTCATTAATTAATTAATTAATTGATTTTTTTCGATATACATTTATCCTCAGAGTTAAAAAAATATCGTTAATGAAGGTTGTAGACATCACCATTATTAAATGAGCCAATTGCAATTGAAAAATAGGCACCGGTGTAGTTCTGTCGCTAGTTATAAACCAAGTGTTTGTTTATATCAGCTCTTCTCGAAGATTTTAAAAACAAAATTAAACACAGGGTGCTCTATTTAAAAAGTATATGTTGAATATTGGGATTAAATTCGGTATTATAAATTTATTTTATTGTGTAATAGTATTATCAAAATCAAATTAATCCCAATCAGCAACTAATCAATGCAAAAATGTGATAGGGAATTTTTCGAGTAGTTTAGACAAGGAATTTTTCGAGTAGATTACGAACTCAAAATTATAACTAGTAATAACGTCAGTAACCATAATGGGGAGGAAAAATGGCCCTCTCTTGGTTGTCTCTGATCGAAGGTCAAATAAAAAAGACACCCGCTTCGGTGTGTTTACGAAGACCCCACAATGTGGGTATTGTGCATAGTTTCTAGTTCTTGATCGACCGCGATCCTGTTTACAACGGAAAACTAATAAAATAAAGCTGACGCAGTAACCCAACTGCAAGTTATTAAAATCAGAAAAATGTACGCTTTCAGTTTAATACAGGGGAAACACATGTTTAATAGACAATAATAATTATTAACTAAATATAATAAAATTGAAACGTCTTAGGTTTCGACTAGGTAACTTTAACAAACCCAACATCCATGTACGCAGGACCACCGGCTTTATGTCCCTTCCGAGGGACGGCATATCCTCTCTATACTGAATGATATAGGTAGTACCTACGAGCTAGTGATATTACGCAAGTTAATAGTTAATTAATCCCGCCAGTTCTATGCAACATATATATTATCCTCTGTTGGAAAAACTTGAACTTACTAATTTGGTTATAAAAATAAATAAAAAACGTGAACTGCCATATCATCTATATACACTGTGTTCATTTGAAAAGGACCCACCCTTAATATTTCAAAAATGGAAATGCCGAAACACGTCAACTTTTAACTTGAGGGGGACACTTTTTGGCACTAATGTCATAAACGTCAGATTCACCCCCCCCCCCTACTGGAGACACCCCTTACATTTTTTCAAATGGCATTAGATACCAAGTTACACCTCATTTAAAAGGTCTGGTAAATCTCTATACAATCATTTTGTTTTGCCTTCGATTCCAGCCTTCCATTGTTATTTAATAATTGTTTAAAATTGGCTATTTTTCAACTTTTATTGCCTGCATGTTAACGGTGGTCACTTTGCACACATGATTAAATAGCAGTTTTTTCTTGTTAACAGCTGTCTTTTTACTATTTGTAAATATTTATACTTTAAAGAGTCTTTCTATCATAACATAATACGGGGGCATACGAAAAATTGAAAGAGCCAATTTTAAACAACGATTAAATAACAATGGTGTGCGTGTGCGTGTGCGTGTGCGTGTGCGTGTGCGTGTGCGTGTGCGTGTGTGTGTGTGTGTGTGTGTGTGTGTGTTCGTCTCACAAAATATTTGAAAATGAAATTTTTAAAATTTTTTTTAGATGGATTTAGAGAAAATAAACTTTCGTAGGGCTTCGCTCTAAAATGTATAGTTACAAGGTTCAGGGTGGTGAAGTTGTTAAGAAGTCCAAAGTCGTTAAATATAATGTTGTTAAAAATAACATTACGTTTGATGACTACGTGAAATGTTTGAGAGAATGGAAAAATAAAATAACCACACAACGCGGCATTAGGTCATTTGGACATAATGTCTATAGTGTAGAGCAATCAAAAATCGGTTTGAGTCCTTATGATGATAAACGCTATTTAATACCAAATACTTTCGATACGCTACCTTGGGGGCATTATAAAATTTAATTTTTAGTTAACAAACTTCCGAGAGCGGTAATATATAATTGACTAAAATATGACTTACCTTTATTCTGTATATTGCTTGTATTTCTTTTTTAATTTTTTTGTAATTCGCTTTTGTAGCTTTAAATGTATTTCTTCTTAAAATAAAAAAACATTATTTTGAATAGTTGTTTTTTTTTTCGTCGTCGGTTGGGGGAAGAAAACACACAAACACATCTATATAACTATTTATTCAAATCATTGATGACTTTGAGTTTATAAAAGTATACAAATTCTCTAAGAGCGTTGTTTAACATATCGTTTGGTGTTATGGAACAAAATGCATATAAAATTTGTAGAGAACTTGAATTTTCGGGGGTGATATTTTTACAGAAATCCAAAACATTATAATAATATTGACAAAAATCCAAATTTTCCAACACCGATATACGTTGTATAATCAAATTATTTACTTCTAAAATTTGGGATACTTCTTCTTCATCCATGTAATACTCAACGTCATGTTTTCTAACAAAAATTACCTTACAATCATCGTAATTTAATGGGGTAATGGTGCAGTAGTCTCCACATGGAATCGAATCAGGTTTGAACTCGTCTCCGGTATGAAAGAAATTCATCTGTTGCGTCATTATTGAAATAAAGTTCTGCCATTCGTAAGTGCTGAAAGATATTGTAACGTGCCTCCCTTCTTACACGTGGCTCCTGCCACAAGAACACGTCACTATGGACACCCTTGATGCAAAATTCGGGTTTTTAAATCTCGGGCGCCAGATTATTAACGTGGTTTGCTCCACGGCCCCTTGACTCTTAGCGTCAAGAGTTCCAGATAGCCTCAGATGGAGGTTACGGAAAATTCCAGGGGTCTTGTTGAATTAAATTTAACTAACTAGTGAAAATCCGGAAAAGCCAAATCTTGGTTCTCCAATCAATAAATTGCGGTTAAAAATGAAAATAATAGGAATTCAAAACTTTGATCTATTAATACTCTGTGGTCTATTTTACGAATAATTCTTTTTAGTGACAGACAAATTAACCGGGAAAAGAAAAGGAGGTATGTATTACCTATATCTGGGATTTTAACGGACTTAACGGTCAGGTTATCAAATACGGTTCAAATCTACCGGGTTTAACGGGGTCCCTAATGCACGATTTAGATCTGCCGGGTAATCAGACCAATTGTGGCTAAGCCTCTTCCAAGTCTGATTAACCCTTGAATCCAAATGAAACCGGCAACTATTATTCCGACGGGGGGGGGGGAATATAAATAATGATTCTACGAGACGGGAAAAGAACGATTTAGATCTGCCGGGAAATCAAACAAATTGTGGCTAAGCCTCTTCCAAGTCTGATTAACCCTTGAATCCAAATGAAACCGGGAACTATTATTCCGACGGGGGGGAAAAAAATATAAATAATGATTCTACGAAACGGGAAAAGAACGATTTAGATCTGCCGGGAAATCAAACAAATTGTGGCTAAGCCTCTTCCAAGTCTGATTAACCCTTGAATCCAAATGAAACCGGCAACTATTATTCCGACGGGGGGGAAAAAATATAAATAATGATTCTACGAAACGGGAAAAGAACGATTTAGATCTGCCGGGAAATCAAACAAATTGTGGCTAAGCCTCTTCCAAGTCTGATTAACCCTTGAATCCAAATGAAACCGATAACTATTATTCCGAAAAAAAATAAAAATTAAGACTAATTAGATCTGCCGGGAAATCAAACAAATTGTGGCTAAGCCTCTTCCAAGTCTGATTAACCCTTGAATCTACTAAAGCCGGTAACAATTATTCCAAAAAAAAATATTTTCCCACGAGTTAAACAGTACCCAACTATCGACACACAGAGTAAAAATATTCGTACTAGCATAAAATTAAAATATTATAATCCACTTGGATATCAATTTAATATAAAGCTACTGACAAGCAAAAGCGTAAAATAATTCGAGAATCCACTAATAACTCATATCAGTTAATTAATATATAATAGACGCAGTAAATAAAATTCGAAATCAAATTACGGTTGACAAATCTTTATTTCCAGATAAGAGAAACAAAATAAAAAAAACCAAATTTCAGTTCAACAACAAAAGAAAAAAAAATAGCCGGTCGGAAAATTTTCAAAACCATACATTTAACAATTTATTACCAAGCGGCGATACGGAAAGTTTAGAATACACAGTTTATTTGTTAAAATTTATTTACCTTAATAAATACAGCCCACACACAATCGGAATCCGAAATACACTCAATTTTCACACTACTATTTTTCGGTTTTCGGAAGAAAGTTGAACGGAGAATATTTTAGAACCGGAATCAATCAGAGCGCGAATGAATTGATTCTTCAGAGCCGAAAACTGAATTGATTCTTGAGAGCCCTGAATGATGCGCGACAGCCAATTTATATCCAAAATTTTAGTTACACTTTTCGGCCGTTGTCGAGGTGTCAGAATTAAAACGTGAAATTTATCTAGTTTCGACAAAAACTTGTATCTATACTAGACGGCTTTCGTTTAAATTAAAATGTTGTATATACCGGGCGTCCTTTCAGTTGAAAAATTGAAATATCGGGAATGAATAAATTGTGTATGCTAGAATTTGGATTTGCGTAACTCGGACTTATACTAAAATATACAACGGTAATAACAACAAAAAAAAATAAATCAATGCGTTAGTCGAAAGGGTTGTAAAGTAACGAGTTATATACACCCTAGTGGCAAAATAAAATATATTACGGAACAAAATAAAATAAAAATTAAACTTGCAAAAAGCAAAAAAAATAACTCGTTACACACCCCCTTTACTTCGGTAAAAAAAAATGAATGAGCGAAAGTGCAACTTTCGGACATTACATTTTTTTTCAAAACAACAACTTATACCTAACTATAAAAAAAAGGTGAGAAAACAAAACGGTGATCCAGGATCCTAGCGTCTCACAGCCTGGAACGTCGGCGTAGGGTCGCTTGGTGTGGATGGGGCGGTCCTCTTCCACGGGACGCCTGTCTTCGGTATGACCTGGAACAGCGTCCGGCTGTTTCCAGAGCGGGGTGGGGTCGTTCGGTGCCGATGCTACACTGGATGGAAGCATCCTGCATTCGTCGGGGTTCGTCGCTACGGGAGACCAGGTGCGCTTGTACTGCCACCGATCGGGTACGGGGGCCGCGTCGATCACACGGGCATTCTCGGGACATCCGTCCCACTTGTCCACATCGGGAACAAAACAGAATAGACGGCCTGCTGCAGTTCTCTCGGCGGTGTCCGGAGATTCCACATCTCCAACAGAGATCATCCGTCAGGGTGATGAACCTGCCGGCTACCATTCGTTGTCGTGGCAGATGGGTCTCTGCTGGTTTTTGCTGTGACGGTTTGTACTGTTGACATCGCAGACACCTCTTTACGTACTTGGTGATGTCCCTGAACATTCCTGGCCAATAGTACAATTTTGCAATCCGGGTGATGGTTTTAGCAATTCGGATTATCATGGTTTTCTTGCAACACCCGGATTCGTTCGGGCTTTGCTATACACAGTTTCCATGGATCGGACATTTCTGGCTCTCGGAAATCATTGATATCCCAGAAATCACGGTATAGACGGTCTTCTTTTATGCAGTAGTCCGGAAACTTCTCTGGATCCTTCAGGACCTCTTCCTTCCTGTTCCGGTACCACGAACATTCGGCGGTTACATCGGTCAAACAGATTGCGGACGGTGAGTCGCTCTCGGCGGTCATTGGTTGCGGGTTTCTTGACAAAGCGTCGGCCACACGATTTAGAGCACCTTTACGGTACTGTATCTCGAAATCATACTGTTGTAGAAAAATACTCCACCTAGCTAAACGTCCGGACGGACTTGATATGGAATGCAGCCATCTAAGAGATTGATGATCGGTAACAACCGTGAAATGGTAGCCCTCCAAATAAGGACGCATCTTTTCAATCCCCCAAACAATGGCAAGACATTCTTTTTTGGTTACGGAGTAATTTTTCTCGGTAGCACTCAGGGTGCGACTTGCATACGCTACCACGTGTTCGTGGCCATCCTTCTGCTGGGTAAGGGCTATTCCCAAACCATATTCGGAGGCATCGGTCTGCAGAGTGAACGGTATGGTAAAATCAGGACAGCTCAAAACGGGTGCTTCCGACAGTCAGGTTTTAATCTTAGTGAAAGCAGCTTCCTGTTCTTCAGCCCACTTTCATCGCTGAGACTTACGGAGTAACTTCGTTAACGGAGCCACCTTTTGTGAAAATGATGGCACAAATCTCCTATACCAGGATGCAACTCCCAAAAACCTTCTCAGTTCTCGGAGATTTCTCGGGGCTGCATTACTATCTCCCAGCTCTACGAGAAACGATGAACAGACTTCGGTAACAGATTGCTCCTTGTCAACCCCTAACTCCAGGGAAGACGCAGAGACTTCGGAACAAATTCGCTCCTTGTCGACCCCTAACTCCAGGGAGGACGCAGAGACTTCGGAAACAGATTGCTCCTTGTCAACCCCTAACATCAGGAAAGACGCAGAGACTTCAGAAACGGTTTGCTCCTTGTCAACCCCTAATACCAGGGAAGATTCAGAGACTTCGGACACAGGTTGCTCCGTGTCGACCCCTAACTCCAGGGAAGACGCAGAGACTTCGGAACAAATTCGCTCCTTGTCGACCCCTAACTCCAGGGAGGACGCAGAGACTTCGGAAACAATTTGCTCCTCGCCAACCCCTAACACCAGGGAAGACGCAGAGACTTCGGAAACAGCCTGCTCCTTGTCAACCCCTAAAACCAGGGAAGACGCAGAGACTTCGGAAACAGCTTGCTCCTTGTCAACCCCTAAAACCAGGGAAGACGCAGAGACTTCGGAACTAGTTTGCTCCTTGTCCACCCCTAACACCAGGGAAGACGCAGAGACTTCAGAAACGGTTTGCTCCTTGTCAACCCCTAACACCAGGGAAGATTCAGAGACTTCGGACATAGATTGCTCCTTGTCAACCCCTAACTCCAGGGAAGACGCAGAGACTTCGGAACAAGACAGATTTACAGACCGGCGGTCTTTCCTAAGACGGTGGGTGGTTTCTTCTCTACATATTATCGGTACAGCCGAATTGACCTCTTTCATAGGCGGGTTCACGGCCTCCAATATTCTAACAGGACTGGCCAATTGTGAACGCCTCACTAACTCATTATTCACGTATATTTCTCCGGTTCCTAACTCCAGCCGGAAATTATACTTGCGGAGGACATCATGTCCTAATACAATGTCGGTTATTAGACCAGGGAAATGCTCCAACGAACCCTCCATTGTGACGTCATCGATTTTCCATTTCAGCTCATATATGTCGGTGATGGAGACTAGATTTCCATTAGCTAAACGGGCCTTCGTAGCTTGACGAGAGGTAGTTTGCTTTCTTTGGGAAAAAGTCTTAGCTACTTGATCACCAATATACGACTTTGCTGCTCCGGTATCCAATAATGCTCTAAACATATGATTTCCTATTTCGACGTCTATGTGCGGTCGGGGGTCGTTCATTTCTGCTGGCGGTTCGGTATGAGAGGCAAAGATTTGCGGAAGCTGTGTCGGCCTCTCCTCGGTACAGCTTCGTTTTAGTTTTCCTGCCTCCTGCAGGAACAGTCTCGGGAAAATACTCCTTCCTTCTGGCAACGAGAACAGAATATTTTTGGCGGGTTTTGACAGTTATTCCTATAATGTCCAGACTCACCACAACGGAAACAGATGAGTTGACGGGAATATTGTCCTGAAGGTTGACGAGTAGTATCAGGCGGCGGCGGAGTATCGGTCGGTGACGGTTGGCTGGGACCGGCGATGGGCTCTCTGGATGGCCCAGGCATCGTGTTGTGAGAAGGTCCATATCTCGGCGAACTCATTGACTGCGGACGGGGATTTGGTCCCCGGTTCGGTCCAGTGTGGTTGGGTATAGACTGGAGTTCCTTCCTGAGGAGCTCATATTCCCTGACCACCTGACAAAAGGAGGAAAAATCGTCAAAGTCCCCTTTTCGGACTTGCAGACGGTATTCCGGCAACAGGTTACGGTACAGCCATGCTAACTGCTGTTCGGGAGTTAGCTTTCCATGTCTTCGCATCAAAGTCTGGAGTTCGGTGATGTATGTGGCGGCGGACTCATTCCTTCTTTGCAGACGACGGCCTATCTCAGCTTCTAAGTCAACTTCGTAGTTAACGGGATAGAAGAAAATTCGGAAGTCTGCCTCAAATTCATCCCAGGTCGTGTACCTACTCCGGTTGTTGCGGTACCAAAATGCCGGTTCACCTGACAGTAATTCAGGTAGCAAAGGAAGCAAATTATCTTTTTGAACATTCCTTGCGGTACATATTTTCTCAATTCTTTCGATGAATCCGACCGGATCTCCTCGACTTCCGAAGCACACCTTCCAGTCATGCACATTCGGCGGAGGGTTGGCCATAACGGTTGGAACGGGTCCGGTATCGGATCGGTCAAAAACCGGTCGTGGAGAAATATGTCTTCTCGAAATTGGCCTTTTGGCCCTAGGCTCAGCAATCCCTTCTGACAAGCTTTTAAACTCAAGCGGGAAGAAAAATCTTCGTAAATACCAAAGGAACAAGATCAGGGACAGGCAAAACAGCATGTCCACAGGTTACTCTCAATCATCGAGTCGGTGGTCTTCTTAACAATCCGGAACAATAAAAGAAAAATCGAAAACGGAATACGGTCCCTGTTCAAATCAACAATGGGCAAAAAAAAAACCCGTAAAACCGTATAAACGGTCCAGCAACAATACGCTAAAAAAAAATATCCACAGCGGTATTTCAGTTCCTGCTATAATCAGGTCTCTTTAACAATACGGTAAAATAACGGAAACGGAATAACGGTTCCAGCTCTAACAAATAATCAACTCTCTGCAATAATACGGTAAACAAACAGTCAACACAGACTTAACCGGTCCAAGCAAAAAAACGCTTCAAAAAAAAATATATATATAAATTGAAAACGGTATTAAACTGATCCTATTGTAACCAACAATCAGGTCCCTGCTCGGGCGCCATTTTGTAACGTGCCTCCCTTCTTACACGTGGCTCCTGCCACAAGAACACGTCACTATGGACACCCTTGATGCAAAATTCGGGTTTTTAAATCTCGGGCGCCAGATTATTAACGTGGTTTGCTCCACGGCCCCTTGACCCTTAGCGTCAAGAGTTCCAGATAGCCTCAGATGGAGGTTACGGAAAATTCCAGGGGTCTTGTTGAATTAAATTTAACTAACTAGTGAAAATCCGGAAAAGCCAAATCTTGGTTCTCCAATCAATAAATTGCGGTTAAAAATGAAAATAATAGGAATTCAAAACTTTGATCTATTAATACTCTGTGGTCTATTTTACGAATAATTCTTTTTAGTGACAGACAAATTAACCGGGAAAAGAAAAGGAGGTATGTATTACCTATATCTGGGATTTTAATGGACTTAACGGTCAGGTTATCAAATACGGTTCAAATCTACCGGGTTTAACGGGGTCCCTAATGCACGACGGGGGGGGGGGGGAATATAAATAATGATTCTACGAAACGGGAAAAGAACGATTTAGATCTGCCGGGAAATCAAACAAATTGTGGCTAAGCCTCTTCCAAGTCTGATTAACCCTTGAATCCAAATGAAACCGGCAACTATTATTCCGACGGGGGGGAAAAAAATATAAATAATGATTCTACGAAACGGGAAAAGAACGATTTAGATCTGCCGGGAAATCAAACAAATTGTGGCTAAGCCTCTTCCAAGTCTGATTAACCCTTGAATCCAAATGAAACCGATAACTATTATTCCGAAAAAAAATAAAAATTAAGACTAATTAGATCTGCCGGGAAATCAAACAAATTGTGGCTAAGCCTCTTCCAAGTCTGATTAACCCTTGAATCTACTAAAGCCGGTAACAATTATTCCAAAAAAAAATATTTTCCCACGAGTTAAACAGTACCCAACTATCGACACACAGAGTAAAAATATTCGTACTAGCATAAAATTAAAATATTATAATCCACTTGGATATCAATTTAATATAAAGCTACAAGCAAAAGCGTAAAATAATTCGAGAATCCACTAATAACTCATATCAGTTAATTAATATATAATAGACGCAGTAAATAAAATTCGAAATCAAATTACGGTTGACAAATCTTTATTTCCAGATAAGAGAAACAAAATAAAAAAAACCAAATTTCAGTTCAACAACAAAAGAAAAAAAAAAGCCGGTCGGAAAATTTTCAAAACCATACATTTAACAATTTATTACCAAGCGGCGATACGGAAAGTTTAGAATACACAGTTTATTTGTTAAAATTTATTTACCTTAATAAATACAGCCCACACACAATCGGAATCCGAAATACACTCAATTTTCACACTACGGTTTTTCGGTATTCGGAAGAAAGTTGAACGGAGAATATTTTAGAACCGGAATCAATCAGAGCGCGAATGAATTGATTCTTCAGAGCCGAAAACTGAATTGATTCTTGAGAGCCCTGAATGATGCGCGACAGCCAATTTATATCCAAAATTTTAGTTACACTTTTCGGCCGTTGTCGAGGTGTCAGAATTGAAACGTGAAATTTATCTAGTTTCGACAAAAACTTGTATCTATACTAGACGGCTTTCGTTTAAATTAAAATGTTGTATATACCGGGCGTCCTTTCAGTTGAAAAATTGAAATATCGGGAATGAATAAATTGTGTATGCTAGAATTTGGATTTGCGTAACTCGGACTTATACTAAAATATACAACGGTAATAATAACAAAAAAAAAATAAATCAATGCGGTAGTCGAAAGGGTTGTAAAGTAACGAGTTATATACACCCTAGTGGCAAAATAAAATATATTACGGAACAAAATAAAATAAAAATTAAACTTGCAAAAAGCAAAAAAAATAACTCGTTACAATATTTTGCTGAACTTGAGCTGCTGAGATAGAATAACAGCAGGCGTAAATGATCTTGCCGGACTTATTCCGCATTTTACTTCATAACCGGAAATTGAATATTGTGTTGAAAGCAGGTAGACATTTTCAGACTTTGCAGCAAACTCATAGTTTTTCAAAATTCTATCCAGCTCTACAGTATAGTTATTATCACTACTACTACTACTACTGTCGTCATCACTACTGACACCTTGATAACTCATGTTGCTAACTGAGTTTGAGATCTGAAGCGACTCCAATTTATAGCGTGTGTGTGTGGCCTCTTACGTCATAAAACATCAACTCCATTAATCCAGCTGTTATGTTTTTTGTCTAAGCCTAACCATTTCACGAACAGTTTCTTGCCTTTACGTCTAAGAACTTTTTCCACCAAGTAAACGTCCGGATTCGATGTTTTCTGTAGTTCTTCGTCATTGAAGCAGCCGCTGATTGGTGTCCCTTGCATGTCTTCAAGTAAATACGTAGCAGGATTGGTAATTTTAACTTTGGTGATTTTGAATAGTTCTGTAGTCCAATTGGGTGTATATCCTTTTTCAAAGACATGTTTTGCCTTGGATATGCGCACAATGTCGCCAACTTTAAATTTTCGTGGGCCGGCTATCTTTAAATGAGTATAGGTGTTATTCAAAATAGATTTTTCGTTGGATTTGTTGACTTGAGAAGGCTTATATTTTGTTGTGGAATGTTTTGTATTGTTGTAGTCTCGAGTAATTTTAGGTAGAATGTCCAGCCATTTGTGGGTGCCATTTAAACTGAAATACTTGTAGAGTTTTGATTTTAGCGTTCTTATAACACGCTCTGCCATAGAAGCTTTCATTGTACTAAATACGCTATAATGATTTATGCCATATTTTCTCATTAAATTTTGAAATTTGCTGTTGTAAAATTCAGATTGCAGATTTTTTGGTATTCGTCTAGTGTGAGCGAGAATGTCCGAGAATGCCTGAGTGATTTCCTCTCCGGTCTTCGTCTTTGGTGGGCGTGTCCACACAAACTTTGAAAAACAATCAATAACGACTAGTATCATTTTATGATTCCTATTTTGTGGAGCAAAATTTCTCATCTCCGCAAGATCCATATGCCAGAGATCGTCAAGGCCCTTAATGATAGTGCGTCTCCGAGGGAATTTTTTCCGTATCGGTTTGTGGAGCTCGTTTACAAGCTGAATTTTTTCTTTAGAATACATATTATGACGTACTACCAGCTAGCTTCAGCTCCAGACTGTTAATGCGGTTAACGGTATTCGTATTCATAACCTTAATATTGTCTACAATGCCCGAAACGTTAGTTTTCATATCAGAGACGGATCTGATATTTTCTGAAATTTCTTTTTGTAACTCACGTATGCTTTCAACACACATGTTAATAGAAGCAGTGAATTCTTTTCGAATAAATACTTTGGCTGTGGCAATTGAATCGTCAACGTATTTCTTCGTAGCCATATCCCTACCTGCTACAGGGGGATTTCGCGAAATAAATACATCAATTTCGTTAGTTTTATTTTGTAAGTTGGTAATGTGCGCCTGTAATATGGGGGTTTTTGTCTTATGAAGCTCTTTTCTTATTTCGTTCAATCCTACTGCTAAATCCTTTATATCATGGTCTTGTTGCTGCAGCACCACACCATGTGTTTGAATTAATGGTGAGTTGATAGTACGTAGGCCATTCAATTGAACATCAACATATTTTTTTGTTGCAGCGTCACTATTTGTTGTCGGTTCCTTAACATTACAAATTTTCACATTTTCAATATCAATATTACCGTCCGGCGTATGAGGAAACGTAATTTTCGCTGGTAAACGCGCATAAGGCGTTTGATGTCTATGTCCGAATTTATCGACAGGCATAATTGAAATGAACAAGTTTCAGCTTGTATTATTCTATTATATCAGCCTCCTTGAGCTCATTGATAATTGCTACTATATCGTTGTCGTGTGACGTATTACCTGCCTCTTTTGAAGCAATCAACAACTTCAAACGATCCACCATTCATTGGCATCGTCCCAATAAATATACTTTAGACGAGTCAATACCTTGGACGATCTATTCGTTGTCGTTAGAGATTTTGTTTTGAATAAAGGTTTTATGATGTAGTGATATTTTTCAGTACTTGAGCCCTTGAGACGATCTAACGTGTCTAAGTGAACTTCAGTTTTTGCCAAAAGATTTTTATAGTTCTGTAAATCTTGATCATTGTAACTGGGGTCTCGGTAAAATAGAAGTTCATACAAGCCTGGCGTTCCAATAACATATCTTCCTTCTTTGTTTTTCTCAGGAAGTATGTTTATATTACCGGTTTTTCCATCAAACGCAATTCGACGTTTGCCTAATAACCAACCGATTTCATCATTGTATATCGGACCATAATTTTTATCGATTTTATCATCTTTTTGGAAGTAATCTTCAATGAACTGATGACTGATGGCAGGATATTGGTCTAAATAGTCTGCGAAAGCTTCCTGGGAAATTTCGGGACGCATCTCTTCTGGAGATTCAGAACGTGTAATATTGCCGGATTCATCGGTTTCGGCCACCGGTTCCGTTTCGAGAAAAGGTGTAAACACATCATCAGGTTCTTCCTTCTTTATTTCCTTTTTTGGATTCAAATTTGTAATCGTTTTTTGTAATGTCTTTGAGGATTGCACAATTTCCTCAAGTGGTTTAGATATCGGCTTGAATAGTTTATTAATAGACTCATCTTGCTCTGATTTACCTAATTTCAACGCCAAGTATTTTTTGCGAATCGATCTGGCAAGTTCAGACCCTTTTTTCTTGCGCAATGCAGCAGTAACCTTATCGTCAGACATATTGGTGCAGACTAAAGACATGCGCTACAATTTTATATATTTATCGAATCCTTTGCGATACCTGCCATCGTTGAAGGTGAAATCCTCCACAATGACCAAAGTACCATAACGGTCAGACCAGCACGTTGAACACACATTTTTAAATGTGTCAAATGTCATGTCTGGAGATACGTGTTCGTCGAATATATGTTTCAAGTTCACCTCATGTTGCTTGAATAACACAATTACATTACAATTATCGCGTATAAGCTGTTTCGGCATTTTTGAGTATGTTTGACAAAGATATGCAGCATCGATATCTTTATGTCTGCACATGGAGTAGTATTCACGAATTTTCTGTTGACCATCACATGCAACGTCATCGAATAAAAAGACAGAATTAGGCCGAGCTTTATCTGGACTTATTATTTCCTCGTTGTCTTTAAATGGAAAATAGCTAACGCCCTTGACTTGTGCTATAACTTCTTGCAGCAATTGGTACTTTGGTTGGAATAACGGTTTTGAATAAACATAAACGTTTCTGAATTTCGCGCCATTCGGATTGAATAGGAGCGCCAGCACGGCATTCGTCTTTCCACACCCGCTGGGACCGCATATAATGACCCCCTTTTGTAAAAAATTAATTGTTTTTTTTGGGTAGCCGGTACAAAATTGGAAAAACGTCTTGATCGTGGAGATCCAGGCATTAACCCCTTGGACGCTGCTTGTAAACAACACGATATTTCTTACTGGAAGAATAAGTCTCTCGAAGAACGACACAAAGCCGATCAGATACTTGAAGATAAAGCTTGGGCTCGCGTCAAATCAAAAGACACTTCTTTGGCAGAGAAAACTGCCGCATTACTTGTGACAGGCGGAATGGAGGTGAGAAGAAAGCTGTGGATGGGTTGTCGCCGCAAACGTCGTTCTTTCCATCGAGATGTCATTCTAAAAGTGGGAAAGTCCATGAAAAAAGGGGCATCTTTGAAAGACACTGCAACGTTTGCCTTACGAGCAGCCAAAGCACTTATTAAAGAATTTGGTGGGAAAAAAGAAGTCGGGGTTCCTCGAGTAATACCTGTAGCGAAATCTGGAGGTTTCCTACCACTTATCCCTTTGTTTGCTGGCCTTTCGGCACTTGGAGCTTTGTCAGGTGGTGCTGCTGGGATTGCTAAAACTGTCATTGACGCAAAGCATGCGCAAAAGAAATTGGAAGAAGATGTACGTCATAATAAGGCTATGGAACGTGTAGGATCTGGTCTGTATCTGAAAAAGTACCCAAAAGGCGGTTTTGGATTGTATTTAAAAAAGCAAAAAAACTAATAAAGCTACCCAATCACGCACTATCCGACTTTGACATAACACATTACGCA
Source organism: Lochmaea crataegi (assembly GCA_947563755.1). Classification (NCBI taxonomy): domain Eukaryota; kingdom Metazoa; phylum Arthropoda; class Insecta; order Coleoptera; family Chrysomelidae; genus Lochmaea; species Lochmaea crataegi. Next base: position 41,913,663 of record OX387429.1, read on the forward strand.
AAATTGCGTAAAATACCACATTTTCGAGGAGTTTTCATGCGAGACACTCTCCCCAAAGCCGGTCCCCGAAAACAAGAATGCGCAGTGGTTAATTTGGATACCTCTAAGAATAGCGGAAGTCATTGGGTAGCTTACAGAAAGATAAACAACAATGTAGAGTATTTCGATTCATTTGGTAACTTGAAGCCGCCGAAAGAAGTTGTTAAATATTTTGGAAAGAGTGCGAGCATTTTCTACAACAATACCCAATATCAAAACTACGATCAAATCAATTGCGGTCATTTGTGTTTGAAATTTCTACAACAATGACGGAACTATTACTACAACATATCTACCATGGAAAAACATTGAGTAGTTTCACTACCGAAGAACTAAAGCACTTTCCCATTGAGCATCTAATAGAGTGTGTAAGGCCTTGTGAATTGCTTGATATGTGGCATAAACTTCCCAATGAATATCGAGCAAATTTTGAACTACAAATACGACTGCCTTGTTTCATTCCATTACAACCGACCTGATTGGACGACGCATTGTGACGGCCCTCCGAGTTCTCAAGCCACATGTTTTCTTTGTAAAAATAAATAATTGAACATGTCGTGTGTGTGTTATTTAAATTCATACATCTCCCGAATTTCATTAGTCATCATGTCACAGCTGTTGAGAGTAAACATCACTAATCACGTGTTCACTTTCCAACCTCCTACGCCTATTGTGCTCGATCCTAAGAATGATTATGAAATAGCTCTACGATCTTTTCATTCCTATCACAGTATACCAAACATTGAAAATTGCATGTTTTACTACTACGATGCCAATAACAAGTTGCAAAGTTTTAATTTTCCCACTGGATGTTATGAAATTGCTGATCTTGAAGCGTTTATCAGTGATAAGTTGGGTGCTAGCAATTCAACTAGACCGGTATTTTCACTAAAACCCAATCACAATACGTTGAAATGTGGAATTTGCAGTAAATACAAAATTTCCTTCATGGAAGCTGATAGTCTTGGAAGAATATTGGGATTTTCACCGAAAATACTCGACGTCAACAAAATGCACTCTTCAGATCTCCCCGTCAAAATCATTAAAGTATCCAGTATCCGCTTCGATTGTAACATTACCACTGGAGCCTTCGATGCAAACAGACCTGCTCATACTATCTATGAATTTGTCATACAAGTAGATCCAGGATATTCCATTGACGAAATTCCTCATAATTTGCTATACTTACCTGTTATACCGCAACGTGAAATAACCAATATCACTGTCATAGCCGTAGACCAAGACGGTCAGCCTGTAAACTTTCGTGGAGAACTTAGTACTTTGGTGTTGGAGCTTAGAGTGCGAAGCAGATGGGACTAATAATCAATCATAAAAGACAGACTGCAGAGGTTCCAACTTCATTAGCTAAGCAGTCGCCAAAGCTGAAACAGCTCACGTTCGCAAACAAATTGGTTCTGCAATCGCTGGGGTTTAAATTGAAAAATGACAACCATGTATGGAAAACGGCTTCGTCAAAACGACAACATGCCTTCAATGTTTGATATATATAGTAAGCCGATGTTTGACGATTCAATTCGAAAGGCCGAATACAGAACCTATGCTCCATTCATAAAATCATTCAATTGCAGTGACATTGTGGAGTTTAGCATTAATCAAGTTGATTCGTTTTTTGCAATGAGCGATACTTTGTTGTGCATTAAAGGGTCGCTTGAAACACATGGAGCTGGTGACGTAAAATTAGCAAATAATGTTGGAGCCTTCCTATTCGATTCATGTACGTACAGTGAAAGTGCCAGGGAAATGGAAACAGTTCGGGATCCTGGAATAATAAGTGCCGTACGTGCCATGACTTGTTATAACCAAGAAGATTCCAATCATATGGCTATAGCAGGCTGGAATTACCCGAAAGATCCCATTCTGAATGTCAGCGACAAGTCCTTCAACCTTCAAATACCTCTCAAACATATATTCAACATTTTCAACGATTATCCTATGATTACATGTGGGCGTCAAACGATACGATTAGTTCGAGCACGAAACGATAATGATTGCATATATATCACAGAAAAGAATGTCTCTGGTACGCTCACTAGTACAACTGCTAAAATTAACATTACAACCATTGAACTAAAAGTTAAACATATCTTTCCTAATGACGATATAAAATTGAATCTCATGAAATCCATTCAAAAAAATTAACCTATAGTTATTCCATTTAGGAAGTGGGAGTTACACGAATTGCCTGCAATTACTAAGGGCGCAAGACGTGAAGTTTGGGCTGTTAAAACATACACTTCAGTTGAAAGACCTCGTTTTGTTATTGTTTTCTTTCAAACCGATAAACGTAACGTGGGTACAGCTGACCCGACTTTATTTGACAATGCCGACGTGCAAAGTATAAGACTGTCACTTAACGGTGAATATTGGCCTAATGAAAGAATGCAATTGGACTTTGGTAAAACTGACTACAATGAGGCATATTTTAACTATACTGAATTCTATCCCAACTCCAGGCAGAAGCGCCCCCTGCTGGATTATTCTTCTTTCAAACGTCGTGCATTGTTTGTTATCGATTGTTCGAAGCAGGAGGAAAGCATGAAGGCGTCCACAGTCGATGTGAAACTCGACATTGAAGCAAACATAGGCTTTCCCGAAAATACCAAAGTCTATTGCATTATAATTCACGATTGCGTCATGGAATACTTCCCCCTCACCGAAATTGTTAAAAGCCTAAACTAGTTGCTGATCAGAGTTAGTATTCGAGCAGACGTCAACATGAGAGTAGCATTTGTAGACATTCAAGGCTTTGTCGTAGATGGGATTTTCGTTGCCAAAGAACTCACCATAGAAATCGGCTTCAAAAGTTCGCATTACATATTTTTGCCGCCGCAACCGTTCTCCACATTAAGTAACGATGATAAAAAGACTACATCATACTTGGAAAGGAAGGTACATGGCATACTCTTCAGGAGATGTAGAATATTCCAAAGTAAACGAAATATTGGAAAGCAAGCTATTGTATGCTGCAGACTATATTTACATTCGAGGGCAACAAAAAGCGGAATTTCTGTTGAAGAAATGTCACGTATTTGGTGTTTTTCCACACATTATTGACGTTTGCAAATTTGATGGCACGCCGTGTGCAACAGGAAACTTTGTTCATGATCCAAATCCCTGCCACGCCTCTGGACTATATTCGTGTACCGAAAGAAATGTACAACGCCTCAGTCACTGGTTTTCAAATACTGTATTACCATTATAAATAAAGTTTTTTTAAAGTAACATGGGTTTTTTATTGAAACACTCTGTATATTCATCAACTTTTATATTACATGAAGATTCAAATTTTCGTTTCACAATTTTTAAAATAATTTTTAAAATTAAAACAAAGACAAATACTAACATTACACATGACATAGCAAAAACATTATTGATTTCATTTTTTATATCTTCTTCTGTTCTATTGAACATGGTTGAATACGTCTTAACGGATAAGTAATTTGTGGTAATTGTCTGCATGCTAGCTCTTTAGGTAACCAGTTTATACTAGGACTGCTCCACGCCTGTCGTACTTCTTCTTCCCCACCAGATAAACTGAGATTCTCTATTTGCCTTATAACCTCACTTTTATCCTCATAAAAAGCAATTCGATGACTGTACTCTTCTGAAGCCATATTACAAATGAGCCCACATGTTTGACGTAGCTTGTGACACGTGACGTTTGACGTGACACGTGACGTTTGACGTGACACGTGACGTTTGACGTGACACGTGACGTTTGACGTGACACGTGACGTTTGACGTGACACGTGACGTTTGACGTGACGTTTGACGTGACACGTGACGTTTGGCGTAGTACGTAACGTTCACACGTGACGTGACACGTTACGTTTGACGTAGCACGCGACGTGCCACTTCAGTTCAAATATTATATAGTATGTTACTTTTAAGCCCCCCGGTATATTACGAAATTCGTTAGTAATATTTCAACATAAGTTACTTTTAAGCCCCCCGGTATATTAGCGCGCGCCTGTTATCATCGCAACGGATCAGTCTCGATTACGTCACAACTTACGGCGCCTAGCGTACGGTGCGCGCGCGACCGTATTGCAGCATGTAATACCTTTCTACGCATAGAATAAACAAGAGAGCTCATGGTCTACTGTGTTAAATCAATTGCTATTGACGCGTAGGTTGGCGGTTCGATCCGCACTCAAGTCAAAATTTTTTTAAAATTAAATTCGCCTCATGATGCGCGAAGCAGACTAAAAATGGCGAACTGCACGGCGTTAAAATTAAATTCGCGAGCGGACTAAAAATGGCGTCCGCCTCATGATGCGCGAAGCAGACTAAAAATGGCGAACGATGCGCACGGTCGCGGACTAAAAATGGCGGACGCCTCATGATGCGCACGACGGCGCGCGCGGCGCTCTCTCTCACACACATCGCCTCCATGACTCTCTCTCTCTAACACACTGTTTTCCCTATACTTATCGCGGAGCTCTCTTAGCCCATCTACTGAGGAGTTATCCCATTTTTGTTGCCATTTGTTCATCAGTAGTATGTGTCTGATTATTTATTTTTTTGTTTTGATTGTCATCGTTTTGTCAGTGTTCAATTTTGTTATTCTGTCTGCTTCCCTGATGCCAGCATTGCTTCGTTCTGCTTTGATGATGCGGTAACGTATGTTATGTAGTTTTAGGGTTTCAAGTTGCTTTTTTATGTTCGTGATTGTTTTGTTTTTATTGTTTCCGTTTGCTAATTGTTGTATCGTGGACCTGGAGTCTGTGTATATGGCTAGTGATTTGCCTCGGTGCTGTTCTTTTTCGTTTGTAATTGTCTTTATGCCCATTTCAACGGCTAGTGATTCCAGATTATTAATGTCCATTTGTGTTGTTATTTGGATTGTGTTAGTTATCTGTCGATCTTCAATTTTGATGTTGATGCCTATGGTTTTTCTGTTTTCGGTAATGCTGGCATCCGTGTAAAGTGCTAGGTCTGGGTTGTCATGAGGGGTCGTCGTTCTTATTGTGATTTCGGTGGGGTTAGGTAGGTCTATTGTCTTTGTCCTTAGTTTGTCTAGGTTTTCTCTATTGTCTGTATATGTCCTGTGTATTGTCCAAGCGTCTAATTCTAGGGGTGTTACCCCTGCCAGTACATGTAGGGCCGAGGTCGGCGTTGTCTTGTACGCTTTAGTGATTGCAAGTAGAAAAGGCCGTTCTGATGCGGCAAGCTGTTTGGCTATCCTGCTATCAGAAGCGCGTCTACCCCAAATCTCAGCGCCGTATAGCAGCATTGGCTTTATCGCTTTGATATATTGTAACGTTAATTTCGTTCACTTTACTTCCCTCGATTGAATTAATAAATTATCGTATGGGCGGCGAATAGCCAGTCCTTTCTCATGCCCAACACCGAGAAATGTTTCAAGGCTGAATATATTTACTGTCGACGAGAGTCGAAATCAACGTTTCTATGCGCGATGATCGAGGCCCGTCTGTCGGAAAATAGTCACGCCCATCTTGAAATTCCCACTTCGATTTCGTGTCTCTTCTTCTTCTACCAATTATAAATCAAATATGAATCAAGAATTCACTACTGAAAGGTAAATTCCTTTCCTGGTCAAATCGTATGAGCGTGACACGAACATGAGACGTAAGTCGGTTGTCGTTCACATGATTTAGTGTATTTAAACAAGTGGCAAAGGGGTTTCGTTCTTTCTTTCCTGCATACATGTGCTATTGAAGCCTTATGGCTTATATTATCTTATCTTAGAAGTGCATTCATTTGAGTGCACTTTACCTGGGACTAAACTTTACCTGGGACTAAATTTTACCTGAGACACTTCCTGGAACTTTACCTGGGCCAGGACTTTTACCTGGAATACTCTACCTGGGAATATTATCTGGGACAAGATATGTAACTTCAAAAGGACACCAAGGACACCATCTCCTCACCATCACTCCAGGAAAGTAATATATATATTTCATCGCTTCTTCAACGACTTCAATAAAAACTAGTCAATTTTTTTTACTTTGTTTGTAACAAAAGTCAATATACAACTTGTAAATTTAATAACGTTGTTCATATAGTTTTTTTCCCTTCCAATCTTCCAGGATTTGTCGCTATAATGCAGAGGTGAATAACAAATAAACTAGTATTATTCAGAGTGGCGCCCACTTACCTTTCCTAATTTACATAGTTTATCTTTATTTCACCTTAATTGAATTTCAAGTAGAATTACCCGCGAACCGGTAAGACTACTCTCTGAATTTATACTAGTTTGGTCTCAGAATCTACACCTGAGGTGCTCTCTAACCTGAGTAGCCGTTGCAAATTGGCGCCCAACGTGGGGCCTTGTTTTACACATCTGCTTTATATCAATAAATCTTGAAACTTGGAAGTTTGGACAGTAGTTGAAGTCAGAAGCAATATCTTTTCTTTCACTTATCGTATTATTTATCTTTCTATCTTTTACTTATCATATCGTTCATATGTTGAGTTGGTAATATCTATTTTTATTATCGTTTATCTAACATATCTTTATATTTTTATCGTATATCTTCACGTATCGTACCTATAAAATTTTCTTTTCCGTCAATATCAACAGTACTAGTTTTTTCTCTTTTATCTTATATTTTTAATACCGTCAATTAACGTATAAAAACATGGCTCGAATTTTCAAATTAAATGTTGATTATCTTTTATCTCATGAATTGGATTACGAACTTTCTTATCGTGGCTTGGAAATCCCTTCACTGGTTACAGAGAAGAGGAAATTATTACGCGGTGTTCTAACACAGGAAGTATCTATGAGGAGTTCGATTTCATATGTTGAACTTCCTTTTATTACCGAAATTACAGGTATTAAGATGTCTTTTGCCGACTTGAAGAAGAAGGTTCAAGATTTTGTTGGAACTTCTTCGGATGTCGAGTACAGAAGATTGACTTGCCGTCTAACTCACCTCACTCAACGTACTTCTCGTGTAACTTGCGAGGAGGACGAACAAAAACAAGTAAAGAGACATTTAACAACAGAAATATTTTGTTTAGAAGGTGAATTAGATAGCAAAATCAATGTTATCGATTCAGACAGACAATCCACTCCAGTAAATACAAGTCAAAGCTTTTCTTTTTCTAAACCTGTACCTGTACATAAATGGGGGATAAGATTCTCAGGAATAGATTCCAAAGAATCTGTACTTGGATTTTTAGAACGCGTAAATTGCCTCAAACTTTCGAGAGGTATCACAGATGCTGAATTGTTTTCTAGCTCAGCTGATTTATTTAGTGATCAGGCTTTTAATTGGTATCTTATTAACAGATGCAAAGTTCAGAATTGGGAACAATTAGTGACCAAATTAAAATCCGATTTCTTACCGTATAACTACCAAGATGATTTACTAGAGGAAATCAAGGCTAGAAAACAAGGTCAACATGAACGAGTTACCTTGTATATTAACGCCATGTGTGGTTTGTTCAACCGTCTTGATGACAAACCAAGTGAAAGTGCCATCATTCGCATTATTCGTAGAAATCTTTTACCTCATTATGCACAACCATTAGCTTTAATTGATATTGATACTGTTGATATTTTGACTGAAAAATGTAAACGACTAGAGGAAACATTAACTTGGGACCAACAGTTCACAGCTAATCATAAAAGCAGTCAATATTTACTTGAACCAGATTTGAGCATACCTAGTACCTCTTTTAAGGATAATTCTTGTTTTAAGCAAACACGAAAAAATCTATCTGTAGTATCTTCTACCTGGACTTGCTGGAATTGCAAACAAGCAGGTCATATGTATTATAACTGTCAAGTTCCTAGGAAACTGTTTTGTTTTGGTTGTGGACATCCTGATACAGTAAAAACGAAATGTCCAAAGTGTTCAAAAAACGAACAAAGCGGTGGTCGAACTTCCCACTCAACCACAGTCGCTCAGAAACCGGGAACATCAGGAAAATCCAGCACCAAAGTAGAACCAAACCCTCAGGAAAAACCTACAAAAGACAAAAATTGAGCTTATCTCAAATAAATCCTGTAAATTCCAGATCTGCAAGGAAAATTTCTCCTTCTATCTTAAAAAAGGTTCCTACTGTAAGTCGCTCCGACTGGAATTCATGGCTTTTATTTGTCAAAAATTTCTATAAACTAAATTCAAGATCAAATCCAATAGTTTCAAATTCGAAGCATAAGTCTTTAGCAAATGTAGGGTCACTGTTGTATAACATGGAAAATGATAATCGACCTTATGTCGATATCATAATTTTTGATAAAACAATTTCTTGCCTTGTTGATACTGGTTCAAATATCTCATTGATTGGTTCTCGTGCACTAGATTTTATTCATAACTTATCGATACCTATCTTAGACGATGATAACTTAAAAATATCTACTGCAGATGGCAAGTTGCAGGACGTTCTTGGTTATATCGAAACATATGTCATCACAGACAAGATATCTAGGCTTATGAAATTTTATCTAATACCTTCTGTTAAACATGACATTATTCTCGGTATGGACTTTCTTAAGATTTTTAATGTAAAAATAAATTTCTCTAAATTATCTTTAACTGTAAATTCTCTCTCGTTGGCTGTAGTCAATACAATTCGGGATGTATCTCATTTAACTCCTAATCAAACTGGTAAATTAAATCAAACTATTGATCTCTTCAAGACTATTAGTCCTTCAGATAAAATCGGCAAAACTCATTTGATAGAGCATTTCATTGATACCGGAAATTCCCCTCCCTTTAAACAAACCCAATATCCCTTACCTCAGGCAATGCAAGCTTACCTGGAAAAGGAAGTAGATACTTTGCTTGAATTAGGTGTAATTCAGGAAAGTAAATCTTCATATTGTAGCCCTATCTGGTTAGTTCAAAAGGGAGATGGTAAATACAGAATGTGTTTTGATGGACGTAAATTAAATAGTGTAACTTTAAATAAAGATGCTTATCCCTTACCTTCAATCGAAGTTATACTGAGTCAACTTCGAGATACTCGTTATATATCTAGTATCGATCTGAAGCAAGCATTTTATCAAATTCCGTTGGAGAAATCATCTCGGGAAAAAACAGCTTTTGCAGTTAAGGGTAAAGGTTTATTCGAGTATGTCACTACCCCTTTCGGTTTAGTCTCTGCTCCTGCTAGTATGTGTCGTTTGATCGATTTGGTCATTGGTCCTTCCTTAGAACCTTATTGTTTTTACTACCTGGATGACATCATCATTTGTACTCCTGATTTTGACAAACACATGGAAATTCTCCAGAGTGTTTTTGAGAGATTACGAGATGCCGGCTTGACGGTAAATTTAGATAAATGTCAGTTTTGTCGTTCTTCCCTTAGATATCTAGGTTATGTAGTGGATGAAAATGGTCTTCGTACCGATCCTGAAAAGGTTTCTGCTATTTGTGAGTATCCTGTTCCGAAAACTGCCACTCAGGTGCGTAGATTCTTGGGAATGGTTTCGTATTATCGACGGTTTCTTAAAGATTTTTCTTCCTTATCTGCTCCAATTTCTGATCTTCTAAATGAGCGAAAGAAACACCAACCCATTACTTGGACACCCCAAGCAGATCAAGCTTTCGAAAAGGTGAAAACTGTCTTAACTACCGCTCCTATCTTAAGTAGTCCCGATTTCACCAAACCTTTCTTCCTTATGACAGATGCTAGTGATGTTGGGGTAGGAAGTGTTCTTTTTCAACTGGAAGATGGACTCGAACATCCCATAGCTTATATGAGTAAGAAACTTACAAAGGGTCAAAAGAAGTTCAGTACTACCGAAAAGGAACTGTTAGCAGTTTTGTTAGGGATCGATCATTTTAGGTATTATCTTATCGGACGTCATTTCACCGTAATTACCGATCATTCTTCTCTGGTTTGGTTGAATAACATGAAAAAACCTTCTCCTCGCTTAGCTAGATGGATATTGCAATTGTCGCAATACAACTTTTCGATCGTACACCGTAGATCTACCGGAACTGTAGTTGCGGATGCTTTATCTCGTATACCTGAAGTTAGTATTTTAGACTTATCTACCTTGCATCCTGATAAATGGTATAATGACATGATTTCTCATGTTCAGGATTTTCCGGAAAAATACCCAAGTTTTCGAGTTGAGAATAACATATTATATAAACATGTCTTTAATAAATTTGGACCAATTAGTAATATTTCCGATTGGAAAATTGTCGTTCCTACTAAAAATCGAAATGAAATTCTACATCATTTTCATGATAGTCCAACTTCTTCTCACTTCGGTGTTTTTAAAACATTAGAGAGAATTTCTGAAATTTATTATTGGCCAAATCTTAGAAAATCGGTTTATAAATATGTCACTCGTTGTAAAATATGTGCATCGTGCAAACCCTCTAACTTACCCCAAGCAGGATTAATGGGACAATATCGTAATATTAACTTCCCTTTTCAATTAATATCGTGTGATCTTTTAGGGCCATATCCCCGATCTCGCAAAGGTAATCAGTTCGCACTTGTTGTAGTTGACTGGTTCACTAAGTTCGTATTGGTTCATCCCTTACGTCAGGCTACCGCTCGTTCTATAGTGGATTTCTTAGAAAATCATGTTTTTCTCATTTTTGGAATACCTCAAATTGTTTCGTGTGATAATGGTAAACAGTTCACGAGTCATTTTTTCAAAAATCTCATGGAAAAATATTCTGTACAAAAGATATGGTATAATGCTAACTTTCATCCGCAAATTAATCATACTGAGCGCGTAAATAAATCCATTGTCACAGCTATACGATCTTATAGTTATGAAGATCATAGAACATGGGATGAAGAAATATATAAAATTGCTCAAGCAATTCGGCTGTCGAAACATGAGGTTACCGACTTCACCCCTTCCTTCCTTACCTTTGCTCGAAATGTACCTGTCTCGGGAAATTTTTATGGTAAAATTGCAGAAAATGCAAATAATCAGGTTACCATTTCTGACAAAGTTCACCGAATTCAGGATACACAAGAAATGCCTAAATTTTTCGAAGTGGTGAGAAAGAACTTGCAAACAGCATATCGACAAAGTAGTCAACGTTATAATTTGCGCAAACGTGATCATAGGTTTTATGTAGGTGATCGGGTTTGGAAAAAGAACTACCCAAAATCGGACAAAGCCAGATATATTTCCGCAAAATTGTTACCCAAATATACACAATGTACCGTATATCGTGTTATCTCTCCCTTAGTGTATGAATTAAAAGATGGATGAAACGGGAAAAAATATTGGTCGATGGCACATGAAAGACCTTAAAGCTGGTATCTTGTCTGATGATGAGTGTTCTGATATCGATGATTCCGAAGCGGCCCTAACGTAATCAGATAGATATATCTTTCCTAATTTTTCATTCTATTTGTGTTGTATGTTGGTGTCTCGAATATTTTTTTTATCTTTTTATCATAGAGATTTTCCTTTTTTTTGACTAGAAAACGATAATGACTTTCTTTCCCTACTACTGATTAGCAAATTAACCTTCGTGTTCTGGAATAAATGAGTAGTGTAATAAATATTTTCCTAGCCTGATGGAATTCTGATCTAAGAATTATAATATAAAATCTGTTGAGAATTTTTCGAATTTTTAAAATATTCAAATTTATTATAATTTTGAAAAAGTTTTTTTGCACCGTCAAATCAAATTGAGTAATAAACCTGTTGCGCACATGCATAGAGGTTAATGAATTGGGTCTAATTGATTTGGAGAAATATCGGATATACCTTAAATGTTTTAGGGGTGATATTATATCTTCAGTACCTTATCTTATCTTAATTATCGTAGTTTACGATAAATATCTTATCTTATCTTATCTAAGTGGACAAGGGTAGTAACTTGTCTACTGTACTATATATTTTATAGTACTTATCTTATCTTATCGTTACGGACAAAGTGTCTTGTCTGTATTTATATACCGAAAGGGTATATAAAATTTTTTTTTGAAGACCATTGACAATTTGACTTTGCAATTAACTTACATAGTTGCTGACATATCAGGGGATATCGAAGTTATTATCTTAGCTCTAAAGTTTTATTTCTTCAGTTATCTATAATTTCTATTATCTTAACTATCTTGAAATTTTAATATCTTAACTGTTTTAAAATTTCCTTTATCTTAATTATCTTAAAAATTTTCATTACCTTCATGTTGAAAATTTTTAGTATCTCAAGTGTTTTAAATTTTTTCTATTATCTATTTGTTAATATGTTCGAGATGTCAACTTACATTACAGAAATTCTTTTTGCCTATCTTCAATCAATATCTTACCTAATATCTTGTTTACTTAAAATTTTTCTATTTTGCTCATTACATACCTCTATCTATGATCATTCCGAAAGAATGATCTAGATATTTCACTTATAGACATGGATTCAATCTGTCTATATTTTATTGCATCACATTTTCCCTTTTTGATTATATTTTTTGTTGGATTTCTCAGCAGTGGGTGTTGAGGGAGCTCAGAGCGGTCTGGAATGTGTTTCAGGGTTCAGCGTCGGGGGGTTAATCAGCCTGGGAGGCAGAGGTGGCTAAGGTCTGCTGTCATTTAGTTAAATCTACTTGGGGGGTTAGCTACTGCGTTTGTGCCAACGTGGCTCACATATCGCTCTGGGGATTTTCCAACAGTACTGTTGTGGGATGCTGTTGTCAATTTCTCTTTTCCCCAAATTTCAGCTTGACAGAAGCTACATTCTGTTAGGGGGTTAGATCGAGTCTCCTTGGACTTGCTGTATCAGCTTGTCCCAAAAAATTTTTTTGAATTTTTTTTCTTTCGTTTTTATCGGTTGTTGTTATTCATCATTTAGTTTATCGATCTTAAAAGCTTTTCTATTTAAGGAACGTTATGTTGTATTGTCATGGTGTTTCGGGTTTGGATTTCATCTGAAGCTGAGATTGAAGACCACGACGCGATTTAACATCTCTCGCGAGGTCCTTCTCATTAGGCAGAAGTTGATTTCTTGATCGGTGATACTGTGGTGATGCACATATCCGACCAAAAATATGAGTAGTTTTTTTTTTGGTTTTTTTTATTTTTCTTCATATATCGTTATATGGGGTATAATACATTGGAAATTTTAGCTTGACAGGAGCTACATTCTGTTAGGGAGTAATACAAACTTCCTTGGCATTGTTCCAAAACATTTTAGCTTGACAGGAGCTACATTCTGTTAGGGAGTAATACAAACTTCCTTGGCATTGTTCCAAAACATTTTAGCTTGACAGGAGCTACATTCTGTTAGGGAGTAATACAAACTTCCTTGGCATTGTTCCAAAACATTTTAGCTTGACAGGAGCTACATTCTGTTAGGGAGTAATACAAACTTCCTTGGATTTGTTCCAAAAATATATTTTTTTTTCCATTCATATGATAGTAGTAATTAAATAAAGAAACATTTTATAAATAATAACTCATCCATATCTTTTTTTTATCTAACTGAGGGATAATCAATGTATCTGATGGGAGTCTCATTTATTTCCTTATCTTATCTTATCTTAAGTCATTATCTTTGGGAACCCACTGATGCAGTGATTCATCTTACTATTAAATTTCTAAAATTATTGGTATGTAGATACCTGGTACTGGTTCCGCTTTTCTCAGAATTTACCGTTCAAGGTTTCTGCTGTGTTTGTGAGATGATTTTTTTTCCTAGTGTTCTGCTTGCGCGATGACCAATGGCTACTGTGGACGCTAACTGGCAACCTCCCTGGTAAGAGCCTAGGAAGAAAGAAAATCACCTGGCGTACCGGTGAAGACTTTGGACCGTTCCCTTTCTTTCATTTTTTTTATCTTTATTTTTCTCTAAATTAATTATTCGGAAGAATCCTCAAATTCTTTTCCTTCAGTATCGCACTCGTTCCTTTCTTCTTAGTCTTCCTATCGTTCAATATCTTCTTAATATCTTCTTTATTTCAGTCTCGTAATAGCTCAATGATTTTCACTTATAAAAAATTTTTTTTAAAAAAAATTTTTTTTTCGGGTTGTAAGGGTGTGTAACGTTAATTTCGTTCACTTTACTTCCCTCGATTGAATTAATAAATTATCGTATGGGCGGCGAATAGCCAGTCCTTTCTCATGCCCAACACCGAGAAATGTTTCAAGGCTGAATATATTTACTGTCGACGAGAGTCGAAATCAACGTTTCTATGCGCGATGATCGAGGCCCGTCTGTCGGAAAATAGTCACGCCCATCTTGAAATTCCCACTTCGATTTCGTGTCTCTTCTTCTTCTACCAATTATAAATCAAATATGAATCAAGAATTCACTACTGAAAGGTAAATTCCTTTCCTGGTCAAATCGTATGAGCGTGACACGAACATGAGACGTAAGTCGGTTGTCGTTCACATGATTTAGTGTATTTAAACAAGTGGCAAAGGGGTTTCGTTCTTTCTTTCCTGCATACATGTGCTATTGAAGCCTTATGGCTTATATTATCTTATCTTAGAAGTGCATTCATTTGAGTGCACTTTACCTGGGACTAAACTTTACCTGGGACTAAATTTTACCTGAGACACTTCCTGGAACTTTACCTGGGCCAGGACTTTTACCTGGAATACTCTACCTGGGAATATTATCTGGGACAAGATATGTAACTTCAAAAGGACACCAAGGACACCATCTCCTCACCATCACTCCAGGAAAGTAATATATATATTTCATCGCTTCTTCAACGACTTCAATAAAAACTAGTCAATTTTTTTTACTTTGTTTGTAACAAAAGTCAATATACAACTTGTAAATTTAATAACGTTGTTCATATAGTTTTTTTCCCTTCCAATCTTCCAGGATTTGTCGCTATAATGCAGAGGTGAATAACAAATAAACTAGTATTATTCAGAGTGGCGCCCACTTACCTTTCCTAATTTACATAGTTTATCTTTATTTCACCTTAATTGAATTTCAAGTAGAATTACCCGCGAACCGGTAAGACTACTCTCTGAATTTATACTAGTTTGGTCTCAGAATCTACACCTGAGGTGCTCTCTAACCTGAGTAGCCGTTGCAATATATTTCCCTCATAATGTGAGGTTTGCGTCCCCATTCTCGTCCCGTGATGATAAAAAGTTTGTGTCCAATGTCTGCCGATTTTTGTCTGTTGTGTTTAATGTGTTCAAGGTAGAGTAGTCCGGTGTCGATCGTAAGTCCAAGGTAGCGTAGGTTGTTCTTAAATTGAATGTTGGTATTTGATATTTTTAATCTTGGTGTTCTTGTCGTCTTGTATGGGATGAATAGCGCTTCGGTCTTCGAATGGTTGTACTGTAGCTTGTTCGATTTTGCCCAATTTGCACATCTTTCCCATATTGCTGACCATTTGCTTTCTATGGACTTTAGTGAGGTGCCTGATATTAGGATTATCTGGTCGTCTGCAAAAGCTTTTATCAGATCCGAGTCTGTCGAGTACGTGTTAATCGCTTCGAACCAGTCTTCCATTATAAGGAGCCAAAGTATTGGTCCTAGACTTGAGCCTTGTGGGCAGCCTCTTTCTGTCTTGTCCTGTATGTCTTCTGTCTGTATTTGTCTGCTTTGTAGAAAATCTGTGCAAAGTCTCTGTATGTTTCTAGGTGTCATTGCCTGTCTTAGTCTGTCCGTTATCTTAGGTGTCCATGCTGAATTGAAAGCGTTTGTCAAGTCAAGTGTGATTATTGCTGTATGTAGCTTGTCTTTTTTGTTGCTGTCAATTTTGTCTGTGATGGCTCTAATTGCGTCTATTGTCGAGTGTCCCCGTCTGAAACCATATTGGTTTTTGTCAAGTTTGCTTTCGGTCTCTAGATAGTGTGTCAGTCTTTTGGTTGTCATTTTGTCGAGTATCTTCCCAAGAGCTGGGAGAAGGCAGATCGGACGCTTGCCGCCGTCTTTTTTGGGTAGCCATACCATGTCCGCCTTCTTCCAAATGCCCGGAAAATTCCCTGTGTCTAGGCATCTGTTAAAGACTTTTGTTAAGATGTCAGGATAAGCGTTATGAATGACTTCTATTACCTCCTTACTGAGACCGTCCTTTGCCGTAGATTTCTTGTTTTTCATGTCTCTTATTCTCATCGTAATTTCGTCCGGTGTGAATTGGGTTTGTTCTTGTCCTGTGCTGTTTTTGTTTTTCCTAATTTCTCTGTGTTCAGGTTCGTCTTCTTGTTCATCGTCTGTAGGGAAATATTTTTTATGTAGATACTCGATTGTGTCTTGTCTGTTCGAGGTGTAATTTCCGTCGTCTTTCTTGATGGTGTTGATGGTCGTTGTGTCGGGATTTTTATTTCTAAGTATTTTAAACGCAATATCCCATGGATTATCTGGGTCGTTATCTGTTAGTAGTTGTCTTATTGCGTTTTGTTTTGTGCGTTTTATGCTGTTTTTGTATAGTCTTCTCTGTTTGTTGTATTCATGTTCTGCCCTTGCTCTGTTAAGGTTGTCATTTTCCTGTTGGAATTTCTTTCTTAACTTGTTGGTCAACCTTTTCTGTCTGTTGAGATCGTCATTCCACCATGATTTGTTTCCTTTAAGTTTTGCTGGTGTCTTTTTGGAGGTTTGTATTATGGCTTGTGTTATGTTTTCCCGAGATTGTTCCTGCAGGAGGCAGGAAAACTAATCCGAAGCTGTACCGAGGAGAGGCCGACACAGCTTCCGCAAATCTTTGCCCCTCATACTGAACCACCAGGAGAAATGAACGACCTCCGACCGCACATCGACGTCGAAATTGAGAACTATACGGCAACGAGAGCAGAATATTTTCGGAGGATTTTGGCAATCATTTCGGTAGTGTCCAGACTCCCCACAACGGAAACAGATGGGTGGGCGTGAAGATGATCCAGACGGTTGCTGTGTCGGAGGCGGACGGCGAGGAGTATCGGTCGGTGACGGTTGGCTGGAATTGGCGACGGGTTCTCTGGACGGACCAGGAGTAGAGTTGTGCGAAGGTCCATATCTCGGCGTATTTCTTGGCTGCTGACGGGGATTTGGTCCACGGTTCGGTCCACTGTGGCTGGGTACATTTTGGAGTTCCTTCCTGAGGAGCTCATATTCCCTTACCACCTGGCAAAATGTGGAAAAATCATCAAAGTCCCCTTTTCGGACTTGCAGACGGTATTCCGGCAACAGGTTGCGGTACAGCCACGCCAACTGTTGTTCGGGAGTTAGCTTACCATGGCGTCGCATCAGAGTTTGTAGCTCGGTTATGTATGTTGCGGCGGACTCATTTCTTCTCTGCAGACGACGGCTTATCTCAGCTTCCAAGTCGTCTTCGTAATTAACAGGGTAGAAGAAAATTCGGAAATCGGTTTCAAAATCGGTCCAGCTAGTATATCGGTTTCGGTTATTTCGGTACCATAGTGCGGGCTCACCGGACAGTAATTCAGGTAGTACTGGAAGTAAATTATCTTTCTGGACATTCTTTGCGGTACAGATTTCTTCAAGTCTTTCAATGAAAGCGGCCGGGTCTCCTCGGTTTCCAAAGCACACCTTCCAGTCGTGCACATTCAGCGGAGGGCTGGCCATGACGGTTGGAACGGGTCCGGTATCGGGTCGGTCAGAAACGGGTCGTGTAGGAATATTCTCTCGCCTTAAAAATCATACAAGTCTCCTCCTTTTCTCCGGAACGGTTCCGGCAACTGATAGATTTCTCTTTAATAGTTCGGTATTAAGACCTTCGTTTCTCAGTAAATACACCCAGCTTACATGATGGTCTGTGCCTTCTTCCCCGGAAGTTACGGTCGGTAGCTGGGCCGGAACTCCAGGAACGGATTCGGATATCGTAGTTTCGTCCTGATCGAACAAAACGGACAAGCCAAGTTCTTCGGAGTTTCTTCTTGACATTAACCTTTCAACTCCTTCTGATTCCCTCTTCTTGATTAGGCAACAACAGCAAAAAAAATCCAACACCGGCAAAACGGTTCTTCTTAAAAGAAAGTTTACAGGTCACTCGAAACAATCCAGTCCCTTCTTATTAATCAACCATACGGGAAAAAAAACAATATGAAACGGTCCAGCAACAATGCGTTAAACCAAAAAAAAAATCAAAATGGTATAAAGCAGCTCCTGCTATAACCAACAATCAGCTATCTCTGCAACTATACGGTAAAACGGAATAGCAATCTCTGCCTAAACCAACAAACAATACGAAAAAAATCAAAACCGGAACAACGGTCCTTGCTCCAATCAACAACTTTCTCTCTTGAATAATACGGTAACTCGAAAACGGACTAAAGCGGTTCCTAATCAACAGCTGGGTCCCTTCAACAATATGGTAAAGGAACGGAAACGGAATAACGGTCACAGCTCTAACAAACAATACGGCAGAAAGATATTCAAAACAGACTTAACCGGTCCAAGCAAAAAAACGCTTTAAAAAAAATCGAAGACGGTATCAAACAGATCCTACTGTAATCAACAATTGGGTCCCTGCTCGGGCGCCAAATTTGTAACGCGTTTAACCTCATATACGTGGCTCCTGCCACACGAACACGTCACTATGGACACCCTTGACTCAAAATCTTTCGACGGAATGCTCGGGCGCCAGATTTTTAACGTGGTTTGCTCCACGGCCCCTTGACCCTTAGCGTCAAGAGTTCCGGTTAGCCTCAGGTGGAGGTTACGGAAAATTCCAGGGGTCTTGTTGAATTTACTTTAGCTAACTAATCTCAAATTTATAACCCAAGTGAATCAAATATCGGTTTAGTTTCAACTAATGATTTAATAACGGAATAAATAGAAATACTTCTTTTGTTATAGTAATACTCTGTGGTCTATTGTAGTTATAACTCTATAGGGACTGACAAACTTACGGGGAGAAGAAAGGGGCGGACTTAACAGTCTGAGCCGATCAGGTTTTCTAATACGGGGCGAATCTGCCGGGTAAACGAACAAGCGTAACTGAGCCACCTCCAAGTTCGAATATCCCTTTGGATCCAAATGAATTCCGTAAAACTACCAAAAATATATATATCGGTTAATGAGTATAAGGAATAAAGTTATAAATCTGCCGGGTAAACGAACAAGCGTAAAAGAGCCACCTCCAAGGTTCGAATATCCCTTTGGATTCAACTGAATTCCGGAAAACCACCAAAAACATATATATATATATATATATATCGGTTAATGAGTATAAGGAATAAAGTTATAAATCTGCCGGGTAAACGAACAAGCGTAACTGAGCCACCTCCAAGTTCGAATATCCCTTTGGATCTTAATGAAATATTGGAAACAAAAACTAGTTCAATCTACTAACCCGGAAATAAAATTCAAGAGGAAAAAAAAATAACTTATCGACGCACAGAGTATAAACAAAACTCGGGAATAAAACTAAAATATCACAATCCTAAACAGTATCAATTAGATATAAAAGTCCTGTAATTAAAACACATAAAATCTTACCCTCAATAGAGAGCCGGCGAATAATCAATACTAATTACTTATTTAGCAATAAAAAAAAACAATTTTCCTAGAACAAATTAACTTTTATTCAACGTGGGTGTTATAAAAAATTTAAAAAAACTAAAACGAGTTTCAACTCGTCAGCGAGTTTAATGAAAATCTAGAATGTATAAGTAAAATTAAACGTCTTTATCATCAATAACTAAATACTATCACAAAAACAATTCTTCCCAAGACAAATCGAACTAATTTTAATAAGGCCGGTTATGTAAAAAAAATGAACAAAGTGAAATAAAATAAAAAATCAACCGGTCAGGAAATTTAAAAGATATATATCCTAACTATTTCTAGTTTTACGGAGGTACGAAAATTTTGAATATACGGTGATTATTAAAATATTTTACCTTCTTGAATCGGCTTCGGTCTCGGACTACACTCTTTTACCACTTTCAAAAGAATTATTGTTTCTAAATTTTTAAACTCCGGGAAACGGATCGGAAAACACACTCTCGGACTAGCACGGTAAATGGAACTAATATATTCCGTTAACACAAGCAGAGAACCACTAGCAGAGCACACTAGCAGAGAGCCAAGAATCAAATTCTTCTCTCCTTTTATATTCTCATTAGTAAAATTTTATTTAGAAACTACAAAAAAGTTTGTCATATACCAGACGTCTTTCGGAATTAAATAAATTAAATTAAACGGTATATATACCACGCGTCCTTTTTGATTGAAAAATTTTAACTTCGGAAACGACTAAATTTTATGATTGAATACAAATTTGCGTACCTCCGGATTGATACTAAAAATACTAAAACTACAATATAACGGTTATAATATAAAAAAACAATATGAATCGGTAATATAAAGGGAATCGGAAAGTAAGTAACGAGTTATTTAAAACCAAAAGGTAAAATAAAATAGTAAAATGCGAAAAAAAAACTTTGAATCGGTGCAAAAAAAAACTCGTTACAATGTACTCAATAAGTTTGATGAACCTGGTTAATTATCTATCCTCAATATAGATTTAATTCTGATTTATTGTTAAACATCCTCATTTTTTAAAATACCTTGTTTTGAAAGATATTTCAATGGTGTTTTATTGTGTTGAATTACTGGTAATGTGTTTAGATGTACATCGAATAATGTAGACAAGGAAACTTTGATAATAGATCTCACAAGAGCCAAATAATAAGTTTGTATTGAGTATTATTCGGTTGGAAATATATGAGCTTGGTGCATAGTGTCAAAAAATATTCATCTAGTCTTATTAGTTTTTCTCATATTTATTATAAAATATATCTATTTTCAATGAAATTTAATTTTATTCAGACCGTAAAACCAGAAAATTATTCGCTACTAATAATCGAAAAAATAACTTACTTTTTCACACTTTATCTTATTGTTACACTATACAACTGATGGCTCAAATATTCAGCACCAGGAGAGCAAAAAACTGGCAAATGAACAAAAAATGATCTTTCTACTCTATTTATACCTATCATGTTTTCTGACAAAATATACTTATTTTAAAATAGCTTCCATGTGTCAGAAATCTAAATCACCTTGTTACATTGTATGCGATTGGGATGTATCCTTTATTTTTAAATGATAAATTAAAAAGAATAATTTACATTTGTGCTTCCACGTGTTGATATATACTTGTTAGTCACCTTATTACATTGTATGAATTTTGGGATGTATCTTTTATTTTAGGCGATAAATCTAAAAGCCTATTTTAGAAAATTCATTTCTTTCTACACGTGTCAGTATGTATTTGTATGTCGCTTTATTACATTGTAAGAATTTTGGAACGTATCTTTTATTTTTTTAAGTAATAAATTCAAAATATGTGTTTTAAAAATTCGTTTTAAATGCAGTAACTTTTTTTAAAATAATATGAACATGGAAATATTTTAAAGAGGAAAATTAACACCTTTTAAGAGATATCGAATAGTATGCGCAGAAAGGTTTTGAAATTTAAGAATAAAATTATGTTTTTTAATGTAATATATCCCTATAATCTTAAGTTTTGCTATCTTTCCATAATAATTTTTTAATTTGTATTATTATTATCATCCCTCAACAGATAAAAATATGATTTTTTTGAGAATGTTTGTAAATGCAGTTTGAAATCGCCCACAGAATGTAGAGCACGCAATACACTGTGATGAACAAATTATATCATTTTACTTTTTCTACATTTATTTTAGAGTAATATGATCATAATCTTAAGTTTCACTATTTTATTGGGATAATTTACAATTAGGCATGATTTTTTAATTTGTATCGTCACAACATATACAAATTATATTGTTTTACTTTTTTCCACATTTATTTAAAAATTGGCTATTTTGGTTTCGGTTAGAAAAAAATAAATCAAAAAAGAGCTCTCCTCAAGATGATATAATATAACTCTGACAATTCCACTAAATAGGAAGGAATAGAAAATGCAAGTGGATAAAAAATCAGATAAATGACGTCACCGTAGCAACGCTAGTATTTACTGTTCATTTATCAAGCATTGCGCGGCGCATCAGTTTGACAATTGTAAACGTGAAAAAACAGCAAATAATATTCCAGTCAGTATGTTGAAATTTGGAATTATTGGTGAGGTAGAAATAGTGAACATCTCCAGAATATACAAAAAAAGTCATTTCATTCATGGAATTGTCTTATCAAATACCACGCGAGCTCAGATTTAGCAGGATATTTTTTTGTGGTTGTTTTCTCATACTTACTTTCATATAGGTAGTTGAACTCGATCTGTTCTGACAAAATCTCTCGAGTTATACTCTCTCGTGATTTTGCCTGAACAGCTCTCGTTTAATTGCCAATGAAATTGAGTATTCGAGAACAACCAGAAACAATATCCGGCTAAATCTGAGCTCTTGTGGTATTAACCCGAATAAAAAAATAACAATTGCTGCACAATATATTCCAAAGTACTATAATCGATAATAAATTTAAAGATTTTGTCTTGAAAGGAAATTTCAAGGAAATATATATATATATATATATAAATAATAGACAACATAACTTTAAAAAATTTTTATTTTTCTTATTCTAGCTAAAATGTCACTAAACATTTTCCTTCCTAATTTTTTCCAGTCTTTTACGCTCGGCCATCCTCCATATTTTCTTCGCAGATTTACTCATCTTTGGTGGAACGTTTCGTTTCTTATCACATTCATTGCTTCAACATTTGGTATGTACGTTGGAGAATCAGGTTCATCATCCCAAGTTTCCTGTTCTTCTATATTCACCTCATTTACATTTTTATTCATTTTAAATTTTCTTAATAAAAATATTTTAAACTGCTTAGAATACAATAAATCTGAAAAGGTTGCCTAATCAAATCTAATCTAAAAGTGAGTTTAATATTCATATTTATATACAGTTTTCCCTCTCCGGTAAAATATATATCCTGATTTTAAAATAACGTTTCCACGTGTGTCGCTATGTTCATAAAAGTCACCTTATTACATTGTATGAATTTTTGGAGTGATGTGGAAAGCGTTTGACGTTGAATAGAACAGTAGAAATATTATAAATCTCTTGAATAAATTAAAAATATTTTATATTGATACAATTAGAACAGTCTTTATATTACTCACAGTACTTATATGAAGCCATGCAAAAAATCTTTCTGTATCAATTAACATTAAGCAGATATTCGTATTTTATCTATTAAAAAATGTAAAAACATTTTTCACCTTTGAAATTTATCAATGATAACATCAAACTAATTTTATAACTTTATAATAGTTAGGTCAGTAACTTGTAATATTTAAATGTTTATGCATTTAGATAATCACCTAACACAGTCGACTTCAATCAAAAGGTAAATACCAATAATATTATACTAAATTGACATATAGGGTTGCAATCATTAGCAAAGGTACTTCCTTCCATTTATAGTTCAAAAGGATTTAACTGTTTATAAATACTAATAATGGAGGTTATATAAATTATCATGAATGTCATACAAAGGTCATACAGCAGCACATTTTTTTTGCACACATGTGTTCCATTTTTAAAACAAATATATAGCGCATGCTTAATATTTTGGATATATATTTCCACATTCGGTTCAAGTTGGCAGTTTATAACTTCAATCCGATATAAGTTATAGTTAAAAATATGAAATTGGTTGTGGATATTCAGGGATTCAAGATCGAAAATAACAAATTTATTGTGAAGGAGTTTGCAGCTTTTAGTGGTTCAAAATTATGTCATTACATCTTCAAACCTCCATTTCCGCTGAAGATGTTATCTCCAAATCTACGCAAACAGGCTACTTGGTTAATAACGAATCATCATTACATCAATTGGAACGTTGGCTTTATACCTCTTCACCTGTTTGGTATTTTGTTTCAAGATCTGCTTACTAACGTTGAAGCGGTTTATGTGAAAGGTAAAGAAAAAGCGGAGTATCTAAGAAAATTCTCGACAGTTCCCGTTTGTGAATTTGATGAACAACCGGCATAGGAACGTATGGATCCATCATGTTTTTACCATATGAATGATAAATGTATATGTGCAGTAACAAATGTATATTTTTTATATAATAACTATTTAATGCATGAATAAAACAATGAAATTTTATTGATTTTTATATTAAAACTATATGATAATTTTTTTAACTTTAAATATATCATTTTGGAAAATTTTAGTTTTTTATCTATATCTTGAAAAGTCCTTCAATGATGAAAATCATTTTCCCATGCTACCTATGACATTTAAATATTCCATCTTTGATGAGTTCACAGATTTCTTCCTTTACAGATCATACGTATGCAAGTAAATAGCCGAATATGTTAGGTACATTACTTTAGACGCGCAGGTTGATGGTTCGCGTCGACACTCGGACGAAAAATTTTTAATTTCAATTAACGACGATGAGTAGAAGATGTGAATTTGAGACAAGTAGTTTTAAAAAAATCTGGAGGGTTGGAGGCATTGAGGGTGAATCAAAATTTGAATGCATAAAATTTGGGGGTCGGTAGGCGTAAAATTTAAGGGGAGATCTTAATTTGCAGACATGTGCAGTTCGGACGGTCCCTGTGAACCTCCCTTGAAAATAGATACAATTTCGCTATTTTTAACCTTAGCTTTTTCGACGATTTCCTTATGGAGATTCCCATGTTAGCGCCTCCGCCATGAGGCAGAACCGGTGCTGCCTATTTACAATCACAAGGATATTTTTTACCGTTATGTTTATTCAACTGACTCGATAATAGTCTAGAGAGATTCTTAATCCATACATAATGATATTTGATTTCTAAATGTTCATTGTCTTGAGAAGGGGGAGGGGGAGGGGGAGCATCAAAATCATTCAATTTAGGGAAATAATGATCCTGAATTAAAAGTAAATTCACATGTCTATCTAATTTCGACTTTGTCAACCTGACAGGTATTACTGAAAAAAATGTTTTTTCATTACTCCCTATCATTTCTAAAGCGTACACATTAACGGAAAGATTGTTGAGCTGCTCAAATTTTGAAATTTTACTAAGTTTCATTGGCATGTCCATTCCTTCACTATTTAAAACACGACTGTAATGCGGATATTTAGATAATCTCTCATTATGTCGTTCAGCAGGATACAACGCACTGACTATACTCCAAAAAAAGCATGCTAAATCATTGTTTTGAACATTGACACAAGCAAGCTTTCGAGCTATTTGTTTAGGTAATTTAATGAAAGATGAGCCGTTTCCCATTTCAAATTTGTTAATTGCTACCTCTAAGGAAATTATGTTGCTCAAAGCCCACCCTGAATTCATTTCATTAAATTCACTGAGTTCATTCAATAGAAAATCTATCACATTTTTATTATACCACCCCTCCAGATCCGTTCCCGCATCAATTACCGAATTAGGTGTACCAAAATGTTTTCGGGTTGCAATTTCTGAATCGCCCGATTGTTTGATAAAATCACCACAGAAAGTTACGTTAACTTTTAACATGTACATTTGCTTCAAAATTTCAGAAATTTTTTCACTGAAAAGTTTAAATGCATCTATAAAATTTTTTTTATTTCTTTATGCTTCAAGTTTATAATTAATCCCGTTCTTACTCTGCTCTTGAATACTGAATTTATGTTAATCCACCTAACTTTTTGTTTTAAGCCTCCACCTATATGTCCCCGCTTCATTGCTTTAATAAAATGACGCATTCTTTTCAGTTCCCCCATTTTTGATTGAATTTTTCTAACTTGACCCACGGAAAAATGTATTTTATTTAACGCTTAATTGCATTTCCTCAGATGCGAATTTATGGCTTTTAATGCAAACGTTTCTACATGTTTCGAAAAATTGTTTTTAATTTCCAACAAAGTTGCATCGATTTTACTCAGTGTATTTGGATAATTAAACATTATTGCTGTATTTGTAAAAAAAAAACTGTAACTCACCTAAATTTCCTTAATTTCAAATGATGCAGCTAAATGGGGGCGACCGCAATCGTAAGATCCTTGGTATGTCAAGCTGTATTTCCCTTCCTCGAAATGGCTAATATATGGCTCATATGTATCAGTCACCCTGTTAGGCAGGAACAGGACTTTATCGCTCAAGTCAAGTAGAACGCTTGTTCCAAATGTTGTTTTAGCTATTTTTGCAGCATAAATTGCTTGAGGAACTCCTATTTCCAGATCCTACAGCTTCACTATAGGCTTCCGTGCTGTAATGGAGGAAACTTTGTTTATTTTCTCTAAATCCATCTAAAAAAATTTTAAAAATTTCATTTTCGAATATTTTGTGAGATAAACACACACACACATACGCATAACAATAATTGAAACTCACTTTTAATTTCTTCTTGTAGCACTCACGTACGCACTCTCAGCAAAATCTTGTTCATATGTGGATAGTCAAATGATACTTGATACTAAAACCTTATGACTTCTCCTTTTTATACCTTCAAGGCGGGATGTTTACAAAATTAGAAGTTTCCAAAAATATAGATATTTTCACACACAAAACCACAAATCAATAGACAAAAATATTAGTCGAAGGAAATCGAAAACAAAAACATATTTTCATTTAATTGGGAATTTACAATTTTTGCGGTTACCTGTGTGTTGTGAACCTATTGTTTACCGATATTGATTAAGACACAACGTCTCCGTCACTGGTTTTCTAATGTTGTATTACCATTATAATTATTTTAAATAAATGTTTAAGGAAAAATGGATTTTTTTTATTAAAACACTCTGTATATTCATCGACTTTTATATTGCGTGTAGATTTAAATTTCCGTTTTACAATTTTTAAGATAATTTTTAAAATTAAAACAAAAATAGATGCCAATATTATACATGTCATTGCAAAAACATTATCGACTTCATTTTTCATGCTCTCTTCGGTTCTGTTGGACATGGTGATAGCGGTGTGGGTTGAATACGTCTCAATGGATACGTTATTTGTGGTAATTGTCTAAAGACGTAATCCAAAGCTAGTGTTTGATCTACCTCTTCAGGTATCCAGTTAATACGAGCACTGCTCGCCCGCGTTTACTTCTTCTTCCTTTTTCTTATCAGACAAACAAAGATTTTTTGTCTTCATAAAAAGCAATGTCTTTATTTAATTTACCAATGCTCTCAATAAACTCTTCAATTCGACGTCTTTACTCTTTTGAGGACATATTACAATACAGGCTATATAAGAACCGGACACTATTTTTATTGTGACATGTAACGTTTGACGTGGCACGTCACGTTTAACGTGTCGCGTATAACGTGACACGTGAGTTTAACGTGACATTCGACATTTAACGTGACAAGTGACGATTAACGTGACACGTGACGCTTAACGTGACGTACTTTGCGTAACGCTGAATCGTTTGATGGGTCACATGTCAACATTCGTTAAGGTCCTTTTGACGTCTTAATTTGCGACATACCCCGTAATATCTCAAACTGGAGCTGTAACGTAATCGAGACCACTCCGGCACGCGCAGGTTAGATAACAAAAATCAATTATCTCCATATCTGACCACACGCCGGTTAGAAAAAATCTCCTTATCTAAACACACTCCTATCGGCACCGCGGCAATTAAAAATCACACAAATTCAATCAACACTACCTCATTTTAGTATACGTTAACTAAGTTATTTGGTAGCCCAGTGTGTAAGCAGCTTGAAGACAGCTTGAAGTCAACGACGGCGAGGCAGGTTTGAATCCTCCGAAAAATAATTTTTTTTCAAATATCACCATATAACCCGGCGCATGCGCATTTTTAAAACTTTGCGTCTACCTATGTAGGTACTCCTTTATTGGGGTGAAACTCTCTTAGTGCCTTCTACTTGAAACGCTTTTTTAGTTAGACGGAGTGATTGATTACTTTGAATACTCAAATATTGGATATCATGTTAGATATTAGAGTTTCAAAATGAAAGCTTACAATCAATATTCAAAAAATATTGCAGGTGAACATGAAACTAATGTGAAAATAAGTGTGAAAACCATTTAATCCGCCCTCGAAAATGCTGGTTTTTCAGCTAAAAATTGAACACGAGTCAGAGTAGCCAAACAGACAATAAAAAACCGGAGTAGCTAGTCATACAATTGATAATTTGATATAATGCACTTTTGAGTATCATGAAAATAAAAATAAAAATTAGTCAGAACATTACATTTAAAACTTATTGTTAAGACTCACATAAGTAATTCTACATCTAACCATCCTACAGAGCAGTCATGATGAAAATTTGCAAGCGCTGTTCTAATGAGCACCCTTTTACTATACATGAACTCTGCGACAAATGTTATATTATAGGCGCAGAAAATAGTGGAGAATGGATTCCATTTAATATGTATTCATGGTCGAGTTACGAAGATTTTAAAAAGTGGCAATTTTATTATGATCGGAGACAGCTACTTTGTGAGAAATGCGGAAAGTTTATGAATAGAACTGATATATATCGCCATATGAAAAACAGACATGATGTTGAAAACTTTTCAGTCAAGTTTGCGTAGAACTTATTTCTCCGCTAAAAAAATATAATTGTTTGAAATATGTATGTTCCTAACTTAATAAAATGTTGGATCAGGCAGGAATTTATTTAAGCAAACTAGGTACTCTAACTCTCTTCTACCAGAAATTTAAATATCTTATGAATTGACTAGAAATATGGTATATCTTCGATAGTACAAGTGGGCATAGCAAAAAAAAGTTATGCAAAAGGTATAGCATTTTTTGACAGACGGATTGAAATAAAAGAGCAGGGAACTTATTATTGAAGTAGCTCTTGAAGTGAGCAGTCATGGTTGTAGCTAATCCTATGCGAGAGCACATTTAACTGAACCTAATTAAATGTAGCATTGAACAAGAATTTATCCGGGGCAACTAATGTAGCGTTTGTCTCGCAGAAAGTTTAATTTTCTATGAAGTAGCTAAGAAATATGGTATAATAACTAAGGATTTGCTCGAATGAAATAAAAATTGCGTCTCATTTTTGGATTGAACATAACGCAGCACTACCTACCACATGATTTTGATATTTCACATAGAAAAGGCAAATTTGAATGTAAAACCCTTGAAGATATGAAAATGATTGGAGTTTTCGAGAATTTATGAAGAATGAGTCTACGGTTGAATACTTTTCTGAAGCTTCAGAACATCTATTGGAAATGTGTGAAAATATTCATCAAAAAAATGTAGCTGCAATAATAAGAAAATGAAATTTTAATTAACAATCGTATTTTATTTTTAATAATTCAAAGATACCTCTGTATTTGCAGATGCCATAGTGATAGTAACATAAAAATAATTTTACAAATATATTGTTAGTTACCTTAGTTATAGGGATACCTCTATATTTTCGGATACCTGGTATATTTTTATTCAGTTGAACGACGATTTGGGTCCAGCGACTCCGGAAGAGGAAAAAGACGTATACATGGAAGAATGGACTAAGGAGATGTTGAGGAAGAGATCGGAAAAGTTACAATTGATGTGTTTTATTTCAACGTTTCGGTAGCGTTCCAGCTACCGTTATCAAGAATAATTAGCTTTTTAAATTATGGTCCCTATGTGACACTACGAAAAAAAAATTGACAACTAGACAATGAATAATATTTTGAAGTTGAAGGAATTTAGGAAGCCTGTCACCCCCTGTTCTCCCTTTACTGGAGATGAGGTGACAAAAGGGGAGGGGGTTTCTTAAAAAATATATAACGTTGCCGGTTTCTCAACGGAGAGGGGTCGAGGTAAAATAAAAGACAATTATTTAACGGTTTCACCAAATTATTTTACGTTTACTAAATATTTGATAGTCACTCACTTTTATGTCCTACAACAGTTTTCTAAGTGTAGAGTAGGTCTAACAGAAGGTGGCTCACGCCGTTGACCTACTTTCAGCTGTCGCTGTCAAGTGACAATCGAAAGCACGTTGTTAAAGATTAAACTAACCTAATACAAAACTAAAATATAAAATGATTATGTTTAAAAGTAATATGTACAAGTGGGCACCGCTGATGGTTAAAATGTACAGTATAAATGACAATGTACTAATATACCAGATGGTAGAATGGCTTCCAAGAGTATACTTTTGGATTACACTGAGGGGTTAGTATTTCAATTATTAATTAGGAAATATCTATGAGCAGTTGTCACAATAGGTTACATTTATGTAGGTTCAACTTCCTAACGAATGGTGCAATGAAGTATAACAGTAAACCCTGATAGAGTTGTTGACAAACTATCTGAGACACCTACAAGCAGCAGGCACAGTACTATAAACGATCTTACTTGAATGTATCAGGTGGTGTGTTTCCAATATGTCGCAGGAGCTGGACGAAGGGGGCTGATCCTCTACTGGTAAGTTTTCTGCCACTCGTATTCCTTTTGCGTAACTTACACGGCTTTGTTACAGACTAGGAAGAGGTCTATGAAGAAAACTCTCACGCAGTCAGTGAAAAGGACTGAAGATGTTGTTGAAGACTGTTAACGAGAGGGTGGATAAGATGATGTACCAGACGGTGAATAATACGATGAATAAGACGATGAATAAAACGACGAATAAGATGATGTCTAAGACGATGAATAAGAGATCTGAAATACGAAACTCCCATGATGCCTAGGTCAATAAGAGAGAAGAGTGGGTACTTACCATGGATGGAGGGTGACCTCAAAGTAATATCCTTTTTCCTGTTAGGAGGAAATCCGCTAGATGCGTTTAAATAACCACTTAAGGTATCACTAAATTTTCCTAACAGATTACGATTGTAGCTGGGCTAAATCCGAAAAAAATTCGAAAGAGCACAATTCAGGTGACCTCTTGAAAAGCAC
Source organism: Lochmaea crataegi (assembly GCA_947563755.1). NCBI lineage: Eukaryota > Metazoa > Arthropoda > Insecta > Coleoptera > Chrysomelidae > Lochmaea > Lochmaea crataegi. Next base: position 41,944,328 of record OX387429.1, read on the forward strand.
CAGCACAAGAATGGAGGATTATGGACCAGTCCAAGCCTCACAAGGTCAAGGTCGGTCTTCTTCTATTTATTTACCCTTAGCAACAGGTGAGCAGGTCAAAGGTTAATCTAACAAGTAGCTGTATAGTTCATTGAACTTGACTTAATAGGTCGAAGGCCTCTTGAGAATGTATCAAAGATTCATTGTCAGAAAATGTAAACATAACCAAATAAAGTTTGGGCAATGATGTTGAACTATTGATTATTTTAGTAAATGGTATTAGAGCAATATATACAAGGTGAGTGGTGGATTTCATTTACATTCATAAATACTATTTATCTTAATACAATTGTATGGTCAAAGTTAAGAGATCTCTTCAATACCCAATGTTGAATTGAAACCGTTACAAGCCAGCAAAAAAACTTATAAATTTATTTATATATAGTAACATTTTGATCGTATTAATATTGAAAAGGACTTAAAACGAACTTTTAAATGTAGTATTATTTATCATACTATCCCATTTAAAATTATCAGACAAAATGATAACCATTTTTACGTCACAGAATACCATCAAAATGTCAATATCTTAAATATCTCTACCTCAGAAGTTTAGTAATATAAGTTTTATAGTTTAAATTTTAAATTGAAATACATGAGGAACTGACATAGGAATTAGAGCAGAGCAACAATAGTATATATTTTTTGAAATTGAAAAATATTTATGTTCTACAAAGATGTAAAAATATTTTCAAAACCGTAACCTTTCACTCAGATTAGGGAAAATATTGTAAATCTGCTTTATTCATAACAAAGAGGTTATTAAATGAATAAAACTATTTTGCAAAAATATAAACATTCTGATTTTATCATCAACACTAAGCGATGTTTATTATAAATTAGAATTTTTTTTTTCAATAATCACTCTGTAAAAATATACTCTAAAAGTGAAAAAATCGGTGGATTTTACGGATTGGAATTAAAAAACAAATACTTACTCACGCACTATAGATTCTCTCAACACAAAACTCTTGGTTGACACTTGAAATCACAAACATTAATAGCGCGAATTTGAGTATAAACTGGAGAATGAAAAATACTTCCAGTTTATAAATATATACATTTAATTCAGTACAAAACAACTTTCAATAAGGTCAGATATAAAATTCCCAGACGAACTACCGAATAAACTTGCTTAGGTAGGTGAACCTCTTTTTAAGAGAAACTTGATGTCGAAAAGTCGGTATAGACACATAAAGTGTAGTTTCCAATTTTTATTGTAAAGTAAACTAATAATTATGTGAGAAAGTTGTCTTGCAAATAGATGTCTCGAGGTCGTCGGTTTATTGCACTTTACAAAACTAAAGAAGTATAGTGAAAAGAATAATCAAATAAAAGAGTTTTTGAAGTTGAGGTTGAACCCAAGAAAAAATATTTGACAACCAAAATTCTATTAAAAAAATTGGATGCTAATCTCAAAAATTGTTAAATCAAGAAATTTTTAAACCATTAAATTTTCTATTTTCTGTCTTTTCACGTAATCTATGCGATAAAATAAACTATCATATTATAACTAATTGCGGCTTATTTTTCTCTTTCAGTAAAAGTATATTTAAGAAAATAAATTTAAAGTTGATCATAGAAATAAAAGAAAAATACATTACGCCTAAAAACTGTTTTGATTCAATAACAAGTTCTAAATCAATAAATCTCATACAAAAGAAGCGTGAAACGAGTTTCTTCTTTTTTTTCCGTTTCAGATGTGAGGTCATCATTTTAGTAAAACAGTTATGGAAGCAAAGGGTCGAAGAGACTTTTAGGTAATATAGGAGTGGAAATGAAAGATTTTTTATTACTGAATTATTTATTGATTAAACCCAAAGTGTAGTTAACTAAAAATAAACACTAATGGATATGTGACTAATTGTTTAAAATTTTGAAAAATACAAAAGAGATAATAAAACAGATTTTACAATAAATTTTAGTTATATTAATAACAAAAATAATAATCAACGAAAGTGATACGATTAAACCAAAATTGGAGTTAAATAAAATTCATACTACAGGATATGTGACTAAAGTTAAAAATTCATAAATTTTATGATGAAAAAATTAAAAAAAAAACCTTTTATATATTTAGAAAACTTAAAACTATGTACTTATTGAAAACAAAAATTAAAATAATAACACTAACACCAATCTACAAATAAATAAAAAAATCGCCTATAAAAGATTGAGAAGGAAGATAAAAATCTAAGAAATTTACTAATCAACTCTAATTACATTAATAACAAAAACAATAATCAACGAAGGTGATATAATAATAATAATAATAAAAATAATTATCCACATTGAGTATATAACAAGAACACAATATAGTGTAAGATGAACATTACAAAATATAGACAATTTTTTGAATGTTTCCAACTGATGTGGATAAATGGCTAGATTGGTTCAGGTTCAGACGAGTAGTCCTTTCCTGCTCTTCCACCAATGCCAGTAAAAATAAAAAATACTCAATAAAATATAAAACTAACTAACACTAATTGAACAACACATATCAACAAGAAAATGACAAATTTTAATCGAGGAGTAATTAAAATAATATATCAAAATAAAATATATATATATATATATATATATATATATATATAAATTACTAGAAATATTTGCCAACTCAGTAACGGAGACGATTTATTTGGGGATGTGGCAATAAAATACCAGAGAGTACTCTTTTTAAAATATATTCCAAGCTTTCGAATATAACATATTCATTCTCAAGGACTGAAAATTATTAGGATGGTCAAATTATAAAATAAATTAATGTTAAAATTTACTTACATTATTTAAACGAGGATGTCGGTATAATTGTAAAAATAGATAAAAATTAAATTTTATAATTGACATAAACGTTCATTACATATTAAACTCAAAAAACAATATGACATTCAATATGACATTAAACAAAAATTTTAATCTATAAAGGTCTGTTCGAATAAAGTTAATTTTGATTGGAATTTGAATTTTGTAAAGATTGTTTTTCAAAATCTAAGAGATAGGCATACATCACACTAAGGTTATTCAGGTCTGTTTTTTTATTAATGCAATTATTTTCTTGTGAAATAAATGCGGTTTCTAAAAATAGACGTTTTTTATAATTTTTTTCTGTGATTAATACTTTGGCTGATTGATAATCAATTGAATGGTCTTCATAAAATGCGTGTTCAGCGAGGGCACATCTATCAGGATACAATTTACTATCGCTTTTGTGAGAGGAAATTCGATTGGTTAATGTCCTTTTAGTATGACCAATGTATTTTTTATCACAGTTCAAGCAAGGAATTTCATAAACTATGTTAGTTAATTTATTTATCGGTGTTTTATCTTTGATTTTACTGAAAATTGATTTGATTGTGAGGTGTTGTTTGTTTGCAATTTTGATATTATGTTTCTTAAAGATTCCTGAAATTTTAGGTGTGACTGTTTTTATATATGGTAAAGACAAATAAATTGGTGGGTTAATATTGTCAGTTCTAATATTTTGTGATATATTATCAGTAATGTCAGAATTTTTGTCAAATGTATTATATAATATTCGTTTCAGAAGATATGGAGGATATGAGTTTTCGTGAAAAAGATTATACAATATTTTTAGATTTTTTTGGTGGAACTTTTGATCTGAAATTTGAAGAACTCTACTTTTCATCTGTTTGATCAAGTTAATTTTGGTGTTGCGTGGATGATATGAATGATAATTAATATATCTTCCCGAACTTATCGGTTTTCTATACCAGTCGATCGAAATTTTATTATTATTGTCTCTTATGAATTTGGTGTCAAGAAAAGGTAAATATTGTTCTGAATTTTCTTTTTCAATAGTGAATTGTATATAAGGATCAAATGTATTAAAGTAGAATAGTATATTATCTATTTCATTGCATGGAAGAGATAAAATTATATCATCGACGTACTTTTTAATGAAAAACAACTTGAATGGTAAAACAGATATAACAAAGTCTAAGATATAATTCATTACATAGTCTGCTAGTATAGGTGATATTGAAGATCCCATGGGTGTTCCAAAAGTCTGTTGGTAATTTTTATTATTATAAGAAAAATATGTACTATTAAAGATAAATGATATTAATTCTAAAAAAGTTTCTTTGTTTAGTTTTCTAAAAATATTGTATAATCTTTTTCACGAAAACTCATATCCTCCATATCTTCTGAAACGAATATTATATAATACATTTGACAAAAATTCTGACATTACTGATAATATATCACAAAATATTAGAACTGACAATATTAACCCACCAATTTATTTGTCTTTACCATATATAAAAACAGTCACACCTAAAATTTCAGGAATCTTTAAGAAACATAATATCAAAATTGCAAACAAACAACACCTCACAATCAAATCAATTTTCAGTAAAATCAAAGATAAAACACCGATAAATAAATTAACTAACATAGTTTATGAAATTCCTTGCTTGAACTGTGATAAAAAATACATTGGTCATACTAAAAGGACATTAACCAATCGAATTTCCTCTCACAAAAGCGATAGTAAATTGTATCCTGATAGATGTGCCCTCGCTGAACACGCATTTTATGAAGACCATTCAATTGATTATCAATCAGCCAAAGTATTAATCACAGAAAAAAATTATAAAAAACGTCTATTTTTAGAAACCGCATTTATTTCACAAGAAAATAATTGCATTAATAAAAAAACAGACCTGAATAACCTTAGTGTGATGTATGCCTATCTCTTAGATTTTGAAAAACAATCTTTACAAAATTCAAATTCCAATCAAAATTAACTTTATTCGAACAGACCTTTATAGATTAAAATTTTTGTTTAATGTCATATTGAATGTCATATTGTTTTTTGAGTTTAATATGTAATGAACGTTTATGTCAATTATAAAATTTAATTTTTATCTATTTTTACAATTATACCGACATCCTCGTTTAAATAATGTAAGTAAATTTTAACATTAATTTATTTTATAATTTGACCATCCTAATAATTTTCAGTCCTTGAGAATGAATATGTTATATTCGAAAGCTTGGAATATATTTTAAAAAGAGTACTCTCTGGTATTTTATTGCCACATCCCCAAATAAATCGTCTCCTATATATATATATATATATATATATATAAACCAGAAACTGGCAAATAGTCACGGCTGACTAGTCAAAAAATAAAATTAAGAAAGAAATCTTTTTAAGTAAAAAAATTCTTTCTTTCATTCACGGGGAAAGCAGCCAAAAAACACAAAATATATTACTTACTAAAGTGAACTCTTTTATACATTACCAAGCTTTCGGAAATCTTTGCTTCCATTTTCAAGGCTAAAATATTACAAAAAAGGAAAACCGGGTCAAATTTTTTTTTTAAATTTCATTAGACAAATGTTATAACTTACTTGTAAGTGATATTATAAACTAAAACTAAAGTAACACAAAAATACAAGAAAACAATTCATTTTTAAAACAATATTTAAAGTTGGTGTTATGAATTCATTATGACAACTAAATTATAATTCTATTTTAACTGAAAGTGTGGTTCTAATTCCTATCTACAATTGTAAAAACTGACATTTCGTTTTTTTAAAATACGATTCCATCTTGTGGTATTTCGACTGAAGGTCTTGAAAAATAATTTGTTTACGAGGGGAGTTTACAAATTACTATGATATTATTATATGTGAAATTGTTATTTTTGGTGCTAATTCACAAAATTATTATTGTTAAGGAAATGTCCATTCATTAATAACAAAGAAATTGTGAAAATTACAGTTATGTGACCATTATATTGTTGACAGCCGCTACCTGTCATTTGTAAAATTATTATGGGATGACGAAATAAATCAGTAGTCAAGTAACACTCCAAAACCTCTCACGTCAGGTATTCCCAAACTACCAACCCATTCCAGCATTATATTATTGTGATGAAAACAAGAAAAATCCCCGTAGTGATTCAAAAGATTTCCACTCATATCTGATTTATTGTTCTAATTTTATGAAAATAAAAGATTCTTCAAAGAATATGATCTGGTGTATGGACTTCAACCTCTCACATTGAGGCCCGATTGGATGGAAATCATTTGCACCCCCAAAAAGCTGTTCTTGTTAATTTGTAAATTTTGTTACTATAAAAATAATGTTTATCTTGTCAAAAAACAACAAATCTCTCACTATTTGCTATTCTTAAACTCAAAACATTAATTAAAAGAACAATCACCTTCATTACTTGATTGGACATTTTTGTAATGTATTAAATATGTGTAAATTTTACTGAGTGATTTAACGTCAGACTTTTTGTTCATTGGGTCCTTAGTATTATTAATGTGATACATTTCTAAACATTTTCGTTTACTATAATTCTTTTCAGTATCTAGGATTGTTATATTATCAAAATCAATGTCATGTACTTTGTCTATAACATGTTCTGTTAAAGCACATTTCCGTTTTTTTAATCGTGCATCACTTTTGTGTTGGGCACAACGAGATTTTAAATTCTGAGACGTCATTCCAATATATTTTTTATCACAATCTTTGCATGGAATACTATAGATTACATTTGTTTTCATTAATAACTCATCTGGCTGTTTCAATTTAGTGAAAAGAGACTGTAATGGTTTTGCTGTTCTTTGTGCAATTTTTACGTTGGCTATGCCTCTAAAATTATTAATGATTTTTTCAGATAAAGTTGCAATAGCTGTGATCTTTCTTATATTGGTCAAACTTCTCAAAAACTTGCTAGCCGTATATCTCTCCACAAGAGTGATATAAGATTACATCCTGAAAGATGTTCTCTTGCAAATCATGTTTCCTCTTTAGATCATAGAATAGATTTTGAAGGGATTAAGATCTTATCCCGTGAAAATAACTATAGTAAAAGATTATTTCTAGAAATGGCTTTCATTTTTCAGGAGGATGATCAGATTAATAAGAAAACAGACATTCAAAATTTAAGTAATCTTCACTCACTTTTATTAACTTTGGATAAACATAATTTTCATAAACAAATTGATATCAATTCAAATAATATTTCATCATAACTCCTTGTGACGTCTTTTTACCTACCCTTTTGATTTTACCAACAGGGCACGCCACTTTGACACCCTCGACAACTTACACTTTCTCGGGCGCCAGATTTTTAGCGTGGTTAACTCCACGGCCCCTTGACTTCAATCGTCAAGAGTTCGAGGTAGCCTCAGATGGAGGTACGGTAATTTCCAGGGGTCTAGTTATATCCCAATCCGGCCGGGGTAGCGGTCTTTGTTGTTCCTGAAACAAAAGGTTACCCTCCTGGTCCACGATGCGGGAAAGCTAAATTCGTGCAGCTAAGCGCCTACTCTACTTATAGGGAAACTCTACACTCTACAGCAGGTCAGAAAAAAACACACAGGTTCGGTTAAGTTTTATTACACCTACCCTCTATAAAATATACAATGGTTGTGGCTGCCTAAAGCCGTTATAATATTAATAATAAAAAAAAACACTATTATACAAGAAGAAGCGTCAATACTCTGGTATCCAAAAGCACAAATATATAAGCAAACTAGAGGTACAATTAACATGCGCAAGTTAGAGACGAAGCGGGCAGGACATAAGCAAGAGAGGTTTATAAGTTTAACAATGGTTTTATACAGAAAATAAACGGTGACATCAAACTTAAATGTTAGGGGTCTTTTCGCTAAACAGGTTGATAATTAAATAAATACACCGGATAATATGTTATTAAATGTGCCATCACTTTTGATGCACCCGGTAGGTAGAATAATTAGTAATACTAAAACTTTACATTTGGTGGGATCGGGAAAAAGAATACGAAAGGTTTTCCGGTTCGGGAATTATAAAAATGTCAAAGAAGCTTTATACGGGAATGCCACAGGATCCGGTCCTTGAATTAAAATATCAAAGGGCCCTGGCCAGACGCCTGGCACCCCTCAAGATTTCAACTAGGACGGCTTTACGAATCAAAAGATCAAGGAGCCCTGGCCAGACGCCTGGCACTCCTCAATATTTTAAATCGGGACGGGATTAGAAATCGGGAGTAAATATTAAAGGGGTTTGTTCTTAAACCAAAATATCGAAGGGCCCTGGCCAGACGCCTGGCACCCCTCAAGTTTTCAATTTAGAACGGCTTTATGAATTAAAAGATCAAGGAGCCCTGGCCAGACGCCTGGCACTCCTCAATATTTTAAATCGGGACGGGATTAGAAATCGGGAATAAATATTAAAGGGGTTTGTTCTTAAACCAAAATATCGAAGGGCCCTGGCCAGACGCCTGGCACCCCTCAAGTTTTCAATTTAGAACGGCTTTATGAATTAAAAGATCAAGGAGCCCTGGCCAGACGCCTGGCACTCCTCAATATTTTAAATCGGGACGGGATTGGAAATCGGGAATAAATATCAAAGGATTTTCAAGAGGAAATTATACTTGAGTTCGGAAATATTTGTTATGAAACGGAACTACTGATTCTTACTGTAAAATATAATTTTAATACAATGGAATAAACTTTATTTATTAAGGATTGAAAAGACCGCCTATTTTAAATGTAAATAGTTTCCAATTAATTCTTACCTTCGCAGCAACGGTTTCAACTTTTATCAAATAAAAGTAAATTACTAAAACAGAAAAATCAAAAAGGCAAACTGCAAAAAAAAAATGAGAAGTATTAAAACAACAACAATAAAAAAAAACGGCAGACGGATCGTTGAACGGTAGCTAGCTTGCTTCAGCCGTGGCCAGGTAGAACTTAACTTTCGACTCTCTGACTCTCAGGGCTTCGTCTCCCTATCCCCCTCTCTCGATCAGCTTGACCTGCGCGCTACCTACTCTATAGTTAGTGGCAGTGGGGAAACATGAATTTTCGAACCGCAGCGCGGTGAACGTACAATTTTTATTACAATAAACCGGAGAAAATATTTAATATTTGAATTATTTTACACATATTCGGGGGGTATAACGGGTTATAAACAATATTTACTGGCTAATTATATTTAAAACAAAATAATTCTGAACGGATGAAAAAAAAACCTCGTTACATCCCCCCCTTACTTCGGTAAAAAAAAAAAATTAAAGGACGCAAGAATCGCTTTCGTGCTTTACATTATTTTTTTTTCCTATGACCTACTACCTATGAAACAAATATAATAGTATTACAAAATTTCTTAAAACTAAAAGCAGTCTATGTGCCGGAATTATCCGGACTTTATTTGATGTAGTCGTGGTTAGAGTCGGTAGCTTCTGCTACGAACTCCGGAGCTTGGTCCAAATCCTCGGACTCTGATATTTTGGTGCAGGCGGGAGTATCTTTCGGGTAGGCGGTTGGTTGCCGGTAGTGATGACATGGAACAACTACATAAGTCGCATTGTACACCCTTCTCCTGGGTTGCCCGTCGTGGACGGGAATTAGAACGGGATACTAGGTGAGCCTGAACGGCTACGGACTTCATCGGTCTCATTACTCGGGAACGGTCGGTAGTCCGGTCACATGGACAGTCTCGGGACATTTTCCCCACTCTCCCACATCGGGAGCAGAATATGATAGCTCGACGGGTACAATCATGTCGGTTGTGGCCAGATGTTCCACATCTCCAACAAAGGCCATTGGTGATGCATATGAAGCTCTCCGACTCCGGGTGGCTTCGCTTCCTTTTGGTTCGTGGAGAAGGGACATCGGATTGGGAATAGCAATCTGGGTGTTGCTGCTGTATTTGGGGAACTTCCACTGTTTCGGTAATTTCTTCTGAGACCCTTTTCACGGGCGGCAATGGTCCAATGATATCGGAACTAACGGTATCCCATGGTCGTTGGTTTGGAGATGGTTGCATTTTTCCTGGAGGTTTCTGTTGTGACGGTTTGTACTTCTGGCATTGTAAACACCGGCGAACGTACTTGGTGATGTCTCGAAACATTCCAGGCCAATAGTACGACTTAGCAATACGGGTGACAGTCTTAGCAATTCCCAGATGCCCTGCATTAGGAGCATCATGATTCTCTTGGAGGACTCGGGTTCTGTCGGATTTTGCTATGCACAGTTTCCATGGATCACTCATCTCAGGTTCTCTGAAATCATTTATATCCCAGAAATGACGGTACAAACGGCCTTCTTTGATGCAGTAGTCAGGGAGCTTGTCCGGTTCCTTCAGGACTTCTTCCTTTTTATTCCGGTACCATGAACATTCGGTGGGTACATCGGTCAGACAGAGTACAGATGGTGGGTCGGCCTCGGTGGTCATTGGAAGCGGATTTCTGGACAGGGCGTCGGCCACACGGTTTAGAGCACCTTTACGATACTGTATCTCGAAGTCATATTGTTGCAGAAAGATACTCCATCGCGCTAAACGTCCAGACGGACTAGCTATGGAATGTAACCATTTAAGGGACTGATGATCGGTAACAACCGTGAAATGGTAGCCCTCTAGATAAGGACGCATCTTTTCAATCCCCCATACAATGGCAAGACATTCGTTTTCCGTGACGGAGTAATTTTTCTCGGCAGGACTCAAAGTGCGGCTTGCATACGCTACGACGTGTTCATGTCCATCCTGTTGTTGGGTAAGGGCTATTCCTAACCCATACTCGGAGGCATCGGTCTGTAGAGTGAACGGTATACTGAAATTGGGACAGCTTAATACAGGAGCTTCCGACAAGCAGGTTTTAATTTTCGTGAAAGCGGTTTCTTGATCTTCAGTCCATTTCCATCGCTGAGATTTCCGGAGCAATTTTGTCAACGGAGCCACCTTTTGGGAAAACGATGGCACGAACCTCCTATACCAGGATGCAACTCCCAAAAACCTTCTTAGTTCTCGGATATTTCTCGGGGCTGCAAATTTAATTATACTCTCGACCTTTTCTGGATCGGTACGGATTCCATCTCCAGTGATTACATGGCCTAAGTATTTCATTGATGGTGAACAAAAATGACATTTTTCCGGATTTAGTTTCAGCCGTGTGTAACGTTAATTTCGTTCACTTTACTTCCCTCGATTGAATTAATAAATTATCGTATGGGCGGCGAATAGCCAGTCCTTTCTCATGCCCAACGCCGAGAAATGTTTCAAGGCTGAATATATTTACTGTCGACGAGAGTCGAAATCAACGTTTCTATGCGCGATGATCGAGGCCCGTCTGTCGGAAAATAGTCACGCCCATCTTGAAATTCCCACTTCGATTTCGTGTCTCTTCTTCTTCTACCAATTATAAATCAAATATGAATCAAGAATTCACTACTGAAAGGTAAATTCCTTTCCTGGTCAAATCGTATGAGCGTGACACGAACATGAGACGTAAGTCGGTTGTCGTTCACATGATTTAGTGTATTTAAACAAGTGGCAAAGGGGTTTCGTTCTTTCTTTCCTGCATACATGTGCTATTGAAGCCTTATGGCTTATATTATCTTATCTTAGAAGTGCATTCATTTGAGTGGTAAGTCATTTCGCTTAAATGTATAACTAACTCTCCTTTCTTAATAGCTTCTACCTTCCTATCTTTATTATGTAGCAATATCATTCCAGTGCCAGGAATAATATATATCGATATGAATTTGTTTTTCTTTCAGTTTTTTTATATTATCTATTTAAAAATATCTATTTAAAAATATATACGTATTTAAACAAATGTATGTATTTACCGGTGCAGAATCGGTTATTCTATTTTATCGTTTTTTTATTTGCTTTCTTTTTATCTAAAAATACAGGATGTATGAACCACGTTGTCAAATAATTTTCTTTAATATCATACTTGTAATATCATACTTCAGACATCCTGGATTTTGTTGAATTTGTGAAACTTTACCTGGGACGAAACTTTACCTGGGACTAAACTTTACCTGGGACGAAACTTTACCTGGGACGAAACTTTACCTGGGACGAAACTTTACCTGGGACTAAACTTTACCTGGGACTAAATTTTACCTGAGACACTTCCTGGAACTTTACCTGGGCCAGGACTTTTACCTGGAATACTCTACCTGGGAATATTATCTGGGACAAGATATGTAACTTCAAAAGGACACCAAGGACACCATCTCCTCACCATCACTCCAGGAAAGTAATATATATATTTCATCGCTTCTTCAACGACTTCAATAAAAACTAGTCAATTTTTTTTTACTTTGTTTGAAAATATACAACTTGTAAATTTAATAACGTTGTTCATATAGTTTTTTTTCCCTTCCAATCTTCCAGGATTTGTCGCTATAATGCAGAGGTGAATAACGAATAAACTAGTATTATTCAGAGTGGCGCCCACTTACCTTTCCTAATTTACATAAGTTATCTTTATTTCACCTTAATTGAATTTCAAGTAGAATTACCCGCGAACCGGTAAGACTACTCTCTGAATTTATACTAGTTTGGTCTCAGAATCTACACCTGAGGTGCTCTCTAACCTGAGCAGCCGTTGCAAATTGGCACCCGAACGTGTGTGGGCCTTGTTTTACACATCTGCTTTATATCAATAAATCTTGAAACTTGGAAGTTTGGACAGTAGTTGAAGTCAGAAGCAATATCTTTTCTTTCACTTATCGTATTATTTATCTTTCTATCTTTTACTTACCATATCGTTCATATGTTGAGTTGGTAATATCTATTTTTATTATCGTTTATCTAACATATCTTTATATTTGTATCGTATATCTTCACGTATCGTACCTATAAAATTTTCTTTTTCGTCAATATCAACAGTACTCGTTTTTTCTCTTTTATCTTATATTTTTAATACCGTCAATTAACGTATAAAAACATGGCTCGAATTTTCAAATTAAATGTTGATTATCTTTTATCTCATGAATTGGATTACGAACTTTCTTATCGTGGCTTGGAAATCCCTTCACTGGTTACAGAGAAGAGGAAATTATTACGCGGTGTTCTAACACAGGAAGTATCTATGAGGAGTTCGATTTCATATGTTGAACTTCCTTTTATTACCGAAATTACAGGTATTAAGATGTCTTTTGCCGACTTGGAGAAGAAGGTTCAAGATTTTGTTGGAACTTCTTCGGATGTCGAGTACAGAAGATTGACTTGCCGTCTAACTCACCTCACTCAACGTACTTCTCGTGTAACTTGCGAGGAGGACGAACAAGAACAAGTAAAGAGACATTTAACAACAGAAATATTTTGTTTAGAAGGTGAATTAGATAGCAAAATCAATGTTATCGATTCAGACAGACAATCCACTCCAGTAAATACAAGTCAAAGCTTTTCTTTTTCTAAACCTGTACCTGTACATAAATGGGGGATAAGATTCTCAGGAATAGATTCCAAAGAATCTGTACTTGGATTTTTAGAACGCGTAAATTGCCTCAAACTTTCGAGAGGTATCACAGATGCTGAATTGTTTTCTAGCTCAGCTGATTTATTTAGTGATCAGGCTTTTAATTGGTATCTTATTAACAGATGCAAAGTTCAGAATTGGGAACAATTAGTGACCAAATTAAAATCCGATTTCTTACCGTATAACTACCAAGATGATTTACTAGAGGAAATCAAGGCTAGAAAACAAGGTCAACATGAACGAGTTACCTTGTATATTAACGCCATGTGTGGTGTGTTCAACCGTCTTGATGACAAACCAAGTGAAAGTGCCATCATTCGCATTATTCGTAGAAATCTTTTACCTCATTATGCACAACCATTAGCTTTAATTGATATTGATACTGTTGATATTTTGACTGAAAAATGTAAACGACTAGAGGAAACATTAACTTGGGACCAACAGTTCACAGCTAATCATAAAAGCAGTCAATATTTACTTGAACCAGATTTGAGCATACCTAGTACCTCTTTTAAGGATAATTCTTGTTTTAAGCAAACACGAAAAAATCTATCTGTAGTATCTTCTACCTGGACTTGCTGGAATTGCAAACAAGCAGGTCATATGTATTATAACTGTCAAGTTCCTAGGAAACTGTTTTGTTTTGGTTGTGGACATCCTGATACAGTAAAAACGAAATGTCCAAAGTGTTCAAAAAACGAACAAAGCGGTGGTCGAACTTCCCACTCAACCACAGTCGCTCAGAAACCGGGAACATCAGGAAAATCCAGCACCAAAGTAAAACCAAAACCTCAGGAAAAACCTACAAAAGACAAAAATTGAGGCTATCTCAAATAAATCCTGTAAATTCCAGTTCTGCAAGGAAAATTTCTCCTTCTATCTTGAAAAAGGTTCCTACTGTAAGTCGCTCCGACTGGAATTCATGGCTTTTATTTGTCAAAAATTTCTATAAATTAAATTCAAGATCAAGTTCAATAGTTTCAAATTCGAAGCATAAGTCTTTAGCAAATGTAGGGTCACTGTTATATAACATGGAAAATGATAATCGACCTTATGTCGATATCATAATTTTTGATAAAACAATTTCTTGCCTTGTTGATACTGGTTCAAATATCTCATTGATTGGTTCTCGTGCACTAGATTTTATTCATAACTTATCGATACCTATCTTAGACGATGATAACTTAAAAATATCTACTGCAGATGGCAAGTTGCAGGACGTTCTTGGTTATATCGAAACATATGTCATCACAGACAAGATATCTAGGCTTATGAAATTTTATCTAATACCTTCTGTTAAACATGAAATTATTCTCGGTATGGACTTTCTTAAGATTTTTAATGTAAAAATAAATTTCTCTAAATTATCTTTAACTGTAAATTCTCTCTCGTTGGCTGTAGTCAATACAATTCGGGATGTATCTCATTTAACTCCTAATCAAACTGGTAAATTAAATCAAACAATTGATCTCTTCAAGACTATTAGTCCTTCAGATAAAATCGGCAAAACTCATTTGATAGAGCATTTCATTGATACCGGAAATTCCCCTCCCTTTAAACAAACCCAATATCCCTTACCTCAGGCAATGCAAGCTTACCTGGAAAAGGAAGTAGATACTTTGCGTGAATTAGGTGTAATTCAGGAAAGTAAATCTTCATATTGTAGCCCTATCTGGTTAGTTCAAAAGGGAGATGGTAAATACAGAATGTGTTTTGATGGACGTAAATTAAATAGTGTAACTTTAAATAAAGATGCTTATCCCTTACCTTCAATCGAAGTTATACTGAGTCAACTTCGAGATACTCGTTATATATCTAGTATCGATCTGAAGCAAGCATTTTATCAAATTCCGTTGGAGAAATCATCTCGGGAAAAAACAGCTTTTGCAGTTAAGGGTAAAGGTTTATTCGAGTATGTCACTACCCCTTTCGGTTTAGTCTCTGCTCCTGCTAGTATGTGTCGTTTGATCGATTTGGTCATTGGTCCTTCCTTAGAACCGTATTGTTTTTACTACCTGGATGACATCATCATTTGTACTCCTGATTTTGACAAACACATGGAAATTCTCCAGAGTGTTTTTGAGAGATTACGAGATGCCGGCTTGACGGTGAATTTAGATAAATGTCAGTTTTGTCGTTCTTCCCTTAGATATCTAGGTTATGTCGTGGATGAAAATGGTCTTCGTACCGATCCTGAAAAGGTTTCTGCTATTTGTGAGTATCCTGTTCCGAAAACTGCCACTCAGGTGCGTAGATTCTTGGGAATGGTTTCGTATTATCGACGGTTTCTTAAAGATTTTTCTTCCTTATCTGCTCCAATTTCTGATCTTCTAAGTGAGCGAAAGAAACACCAACCCATTACTTGGACACCCCAAGCAGATCAAGCTTTCGAAAAGGTGAAAACAGTCTTAACTACCGCTCCTATCTTAAGTAGTCCCGATTTCACCAAACCTTTCTTCCTTATGACAGATGCTAGTGATGTTGGGGTAGGAAGTGTTCTTTTTCAACTGGAAGATGGACTCGAACATCCCATAGCTTATATGAGTAAGAAACTCACAAAGGGTCAAAAGAAGTTCAGTACTACCGAAAAGGAACTGTTAGCAGTTTTGTTAGGGATCGATCATTTTAGGTATTATCTTATCGGTCGTCATTTCACCGTAATTACCGATCATTCTTCTCTGGTTTGGTTGAATAACATGAAAAAACCTTCTCCTCGCTTAGCTAGATGGATATTGCAATTGTCGCAATACAACTTTTCTATCGTACACCGTAGATCTACCGGAACTGTAGTTGCTGATGCTTTATCTCGTATACCTGAAGTTAGTATTTTAGACTTATCTACCTTGCATCCTGATAAATGGTATAATGACATGATTTCTCATGTTCAGGATTTTCCGGAAAAATACCCAAGTTTTCGAGTTGAGAATAACATATTATATAAACATGTCTTTAATAAATTTGGACCAATTAGTAATATTTCCGATTGGAAAATTGTCGTTCCTACTAAAAATAGAAATGAAATTCTACATTATTTTCATGATAGTCCAACTTCTTCTCACTTCGGTGTTTTTAAAACATTAGAGAGAATTTCTGAAATTTATTATTGGCCAAATCTTAGAAAATCGGTTTATAAATATGTCACTCGTTGTAAAATATGTGCATCGTGCAAACCCTCTAACTTACCCCAAGCAGGATTAATGGGACAATATCGTAATATTAACTTCCCTTTTCAATTAATATCGTGTGATCTTTTAGGGCCATATCCCCGATCTCGCAAAGGTAATCAGTTCGCACTTGTTGTAGTTGACTGGTTCACTAAGTTCGTATTGGTTCATCCCTTACGTCAGGCTACCGCTCGTTCTATAGTGGATTTCTTAGAAAATCATGTTTTTCTCATTTTTGGAATACCTCAAATTGTTTCGTGTGATAATGGTAAACAGTTCACGAGTCATCTTTTCAAAAATCTCATGGAAAAATATTCAGTACAAAAGATATGATATAATGCTAACTTTCATCCTCAAATTAATCATACTGAGCGCGTAAACAAATCCATTGTCACAGCTATACGATCTTATAGTTATGAAGATCATAGAACATGGGATGAAGAAATATATAAAATTGCTCAAGCAATTCGGCTGTCGAAACATGAGGTTACCGACTTCACCCCTTCCTTCCTTACCTTTGCTCGAAATGTACCTGTCTCGGGAAATTTTTATGGTAGAATTGCAGAAAATGCAAATAATCAGGTTACCATTTCTGACAAAGTTCACCGAATTCAGGATACACAAGAAATGCCTAAATTTTTCGAAGTGGTGAGAAAGAACTTGCAAACAGCATATCGACAAAGTAGTCAACGTTATAATTTGCGCAAACGTGATCATAGGTTTTATGTAGGTGATCGGGTTTGGAAAAAGAACTACCCAAAATCGGACAAAGCCAGATATATTTCCGCAAAATTTTTACCCAAATATACACAATGTACCGTATATCGTGTTATCTCTCCCTTAGTGTATGAATTAAAAGATGAAACGGGAAAAAATATTGGTCGATGGCACATGAAAGACCTTAAAGCTGGTATCTTGTCTGATGATGAGTGTTCTGATATCGATGATTCCGAAGCGGCCCTAACGTAATCAGATAGATATATCTTTCCTAATTTTTCATTCTATTTGTGTTGTATGTTGGTGTCTCGAATATTTTTTTTATCTTTTTATCATAGAGATTTTCCTTTTCTTTGACTAGAAAGGATAATGACTTTCTTTCCCTACTACTGATTAGCAAATAACATTCGTGTTCTGGGATAAATGAGTAGTAGTAATAAATATTTTCCTAGTCGGATGGAATTCTAATCTAAGAATTATAATATAAAATCTGTTGAGAATTTTTTCGAATTTTTAAAATATTCAAATTTATTATAATTTTGAAAAAGTTTTTTTTGCACCGTCAAAAATCAAATTGAGTAATAAACCTGTTGCGTACATGCATAGAGGTTAATGAATTGGGTCTAATTGATTTGGAGAAATATCGGATATACCTTAAATGTTTTAGGGGTGATATTATATCTTCAGTACCTTATCTTATCTTAATTATCGTAGTTTACGATAAATATCTTATCTTATCTTATCTAAGTGGACAAGGGTAGTAACTTGTCTACTGTACTATATATTTTATAGTACTTATCTTATCTTATCGTTACGGACAAAGTGTCTTGTCTGTATTTATATACCGAAAGGGTATATAAAATTTTTTTTTTGAAGACCATTGACAATTTGACTTTGCAATTAACTTACATAGTTGCTGACATATCAGGGGATATCGAAGTTATTATCTTAGCTCTAAAGTTTTATTTCTTCAGTTATCTATAATTTCTATTATCTTAACTATCTTGAAATTTTAATATCTGAAATGTTTTAAAATTTCCTTTATCTTAATTATCTTAAAAATTTTCATTACCTTCATGTTGAAAATTTTTAGTATCTCAAGTGTTTTAAATTTTTTTTATTATCTATTTGTTAATATGTTCGAGATGTCAACTTACCTTACAGAAATTATTTTTGCCTATCTTCAGTCAATATCTTACCTAATATCTTGTTTACTTAAAATTTTTCTATTTTGCTCATTACATACCTCTATCTAGGATCATTCCGAAAGATTGATCTAGATATTTCACTTATAGACATGAATTCAATCTGTCTATATTTTATTGCATCACATTTTCCCTTTTGATTATATTTTTTTGTTGGATTTCTCAGCAGTGGGTGTTGAGGGAGCTCAGAGCGGTCTGGAATGTGTTTCAGGGTTCAGCGTCGGGGGGTTAATCAGCCTGGGAGGCAGAGGTGGCTAAGGTCTGCTGTCATTTAGTTAAATCTACTTGGGGGGTTAGCTACTGCGTTTGTGCCAACATGGCTCACATATCGCTCTGGGGATTTTCCAACAGTACTGTTGTGGGATGCCGTTGTCAATTTCTCTTTTCCCCAAATTTTAGCTTGACAGGAGCTACATTCTGTTAGGGAGTAATACAAACTTCCTTGGCATTGTTCCAAAACATTTTAGCTTGACAGGAGCTACATTCTGTTAGGGAGTAATACAAACTTCCTTGGCATTGTTCCAAAACATTTTAGCTTGACAGGAGCTACATTCTGTTAGGGAGTAATACAAACTTCCTTGGCATTGTTCCAAAACATTTTAGCTTGACAGGAGCTACATTCTGTTAGGGAGTAATACAAACTTCCTTGGATTTCTTCCAAAAAATATTTTTTTTTCTATTCATATGATAGTAGTTATTAAATAAAGAAACATTTCATAAATAATAACTCATCCATATTTTTTTTTATCTAACTGAGGGATAATCAATGTATCTGATGGGAGTCTCATTTCTTTCCTTATCTTATCTTATCTTAAGTCATTATCTTTGGGAACCCACTGATGCAGTGATTTATCTTACTATTAAATTTCTAAAATTATTGGTATGTAGATACCTGGTACTGGTTCCGCTTTCCTCAGAATTTACCGTTCAAAGTTTCAGCTGTGTTTGTGAGATGATTTTTTTTTTCCTAGTTTTCTGCTTGCGCGATGACCAATGACTACTGTGGACGCTAACTGGCAACCTCCCTGGTAAGAGCCTAGGAAGAAAGAAAGTCACCTGGCGTACCGGTGAAGACTTTGGACCGTTCCCTTTCTTTCATTTTTTTTTCTTTATTTTTCTCTAAATTAATTATTCGGAAGAATCCTCAAATTCTTTTCCTTCAGTATCGCAGTGACTCGTTCCTTTCTTCTTAGTCTTCCTATCGTTCAATATCTTCTTAATATCTTCTTTATTTCAGTCTCGTAATAGCTCAATGATTTTCACTTATAAAAAATTTTTTTTTGAAAAAATTTTTTTTTCGGGTTGTAAGGGTGTGTAACGTTAATTTCGTTCACTTTACTTCCCTCGATTGAATTAATAAATTATCGTATGGGCGGCGAATAGCCAGTCCTTTCTCATGCCCAACGCCGAGAAATGTTTCAAGGCTGAATATATTTACTGTCGACGAGAGTCGAAATCAACGTTTCTATGCGCGATGATCGAGGCCCGTCTGTCGGAAAATAGTCACGCCCATCTTGAAATTCCCACTTCGATTTCGTGTCTCTTCTTCTTCTACCAATTTTAAATCAAATATGAATCAAGAATTCACTACTGAAAGGTAAATTCCTTTCCTGGTCAAATCGTATGAGCGTGACACGAACATGAGACGTAAGTCGGTTGTCGTTCACATGATTTAGTGTATTTAAACAAGTGGCAAAGGGGTTTCGTTCTTTCTTTCCTGCATACATGTGCTATTGAAGCCTTATGGCTTATATTATCTTATCTTAGAAGTGCATTCATTTGAGTGGTAAGTCATTTCGCTTAAATGTATAACTAACTCTCCTTTCTTAATAGCTTCTACCTTCCTATCTTTATTATGTAGCAATATCATTCCAGTGCCAGGAATAATATATATCGATATGAATTTGTTTTTCTTTCAGTTTTTTTTATATTATCTATTTAAAAATATCTATTTAAAAATATATACGTATTTAAACAAATGTATGTATTTACCGGTGCAGAATCGGTTATTCTATTTTATCGTTTTTTTATTTGCTTTCTTTTTATCTAAAAATACAGGATGTATGAACCACGTTGTCAAATAATTTTCTTTAATATCATACTTGTAATATCATACTTCAGACATCCTGGATTTTGTTGAATTTGTGAAACTTTACCTGGGACGAAACTTTACCTGGGACTAAACTTTACCTGGGACGAAACTTTACCTGGGACGAAACTTTACCTGGGACGAAACTTTACCTGGGACTAAACTTTACCTGGGACTAAATTTTACCTGAGACACTTCCTGGAACTTTACCTGGGCCAGGACTTTTACCTGGAATACTCTACCTGGGAATATTATCTGGGACAAGATATGTAACTTCAAAAGGACACCAAGGACACCATCTCCTCACCATCACTCCAGGAAAGTAATATATATATTTCATCGCTTCTTCAACGACTTCAATAAAAACTAGTCAATTTTTTTTTACTTTGTTTGAAAATATACAACTTGTAAATTTAATAACGTTGTTCATATAGTTTTTTTTTCCCTTCCAATCTTCCAGGATTTGTCGCTATAATGCAGAGGTGAATAACGAATAAACTAGTATTATTCAGAGTGGCGCCCACTTACCTTTCCTAATTTACATAAGTTATCTTTATTTCACCTTAATTGAATTTCAAGTAGAATTACCCGCGAACCGGTAAGACTACTCTCTGAATTTATACTAGTTTGGTCTCAGAATCTACACCTGAGGTGCTCTCTAACCTGAGCAGCCGTTGCACGTGCTGCTCGTAATCGGCGGAACACTTCGGACAGCTTTTCCAAATGTTGCTCAAACGTTTCCCCCAGCACGATTATGTCATCCAGATATGCAAATGCGTAAGGGTCCAAATCCGGACCTATTAACTGATCAACCAGTCTCTGGAATGTGGCTGGTGCGGAGTGTAAGCCAAATGGAAGAACCGTGAATTGAAACAATCCACGTCCCGGTGCGGTGAAGGCGGTGATGGGTTTGCTTTCGGGTGTTAACGGAACTTGCCAATACCCACTCTTCAGATCCAAACTGGAAATATATTTGGCTTTTCGCAGCTTATCCAGGATAGCATTGATAAATGGAAGCGGGTAGGCATCCTTCATGGTAACCTCATTAACTTTACGAAAATCAATGCAGAAGCGGTTTTTCCCATCCTTTTTCTTCACGATTACTATCGGAGAACTCCACGGACTTGTAGAGGGCTCTATTACTCCTTCTTTCAGCATGGCGTCTATTTCAGTATTGCAAATTTCTTGCATTTTCGGATTTTGAGGTCGGTATCTCTGTTTGATCGGACGGGGTTGTAGCAGACGGATTTCATGCTCAACTAGTGTCGTTGGACCTTGAATCTTCTCAAACCTTGGCAACTCACGGCTTAGGAAAATGTTCAGTCTATCTGTCTGTTCTTTTGATAAATTCCTTTCCAAAATTGGCGTTATTGTTTCCAACGGACATCCTATATAACTAAAATTCTCGTCATCCCCTAAATCTTCCCGGGAGAACGCAGATAATTTAGAAACGGGTTGCTCCTCATCGACCCCTAACACCAGGGAGGACGCAGAGACTTCGGTAACAAATTGCTCCTTGTTAACCCCTAACTCCAGGGAAAACGCAGAGACTTCGGAAACAAGTTGCTCCTTGTCAACCCCTAACCCCAGGGAAGACGTAGAGACTTCAGAAACAGAGTTTTCTTCAACAACCCCTAACAGCACCGGGGAAGAATCAGAAGTTTTGACAACGGACTGCTCCTTGTCAACCCCTAACAACTCCGGGGTAGACGCAGAGACTTCAACAATAGATTCTTCTTCATTAACCCCTAACAGCACCGGGGAAAACTTAGAAATTTTAACAACAGATTGCTCCTTGTCCACCCCTAACAACTCCGGGGAAGACGCAGAGGCTTCAGAAACAAATTGCTCCTTGTTAACCCCTAACTCCAGGGAAAACGCAGAGACTTCGGAAACAAGTTGCTCCTTGTCAACCCCTAACACCAGGGAAGACGCGGAGACTTCAGAAACAAACAGGCTTCGAGAACAGTGGTCTTCAGCAAAACGATGGTTGGTTTCTTCCTTACATATTATCGGTACAGCGGCATCGATTTCTTTCATGGCTGTGTTCACTTTCTCCAATATTCCAACAGGACTTGCTAATGATGAACGCCTTTAGATCACGCTTTACTTATATGACAATTATTTACAGGTAACTGTAATTAAGTAAATACCTACAAAACCGAGATGGTTTTTTGTCGATATAGAATTTTGGTTTGTGATTAGATGTAGAGATGTCGCCGATATCGCACTCTTAACATTTCCTTTACTAAGGCTAATGTATTAGTGTGGTATCAACGTAGTCTTTAGTCCAGGATTATGCTCTCAGAGCTCTTGGACGAGTGGCATCTACCTTGTGCTGATGAGGCGCAAAAACGCCGAAACCGGTCCACAAGTGATGTTATTCCTTCTGATCGCAAACCAGAATGGTTGGTTCTATCTTAACAGATATACCAACCCCGTTTACTTTAGAAGTGTAATTCAATGTCTGTCGGGGCATATAGCCCGAGAAGTAGTTGTTGCTTCTTAGTGGACGGTCTGCTCTTTGGAAATTTATTTTTCTAATTTTGTAAAGCGTTTAATAGTATTGAACTATTATTTTTTTTTGACGCCTTACTAGTTCATTATTGATATATATATTTCCAGTTCCTAATTCTAAACGGAAATTATATTTTCGGAGAACATCGTGTCCTAAAACAATATCGGTTATCAGACCAGGGAAATGTTCGAACGGTCCTTCCATAATGACGTCATGGGTCTTCAATTTTAGCTCATAAGAGTCGGCGATAGAGACCAAATTTCCATTAGCTAAACGGGCCTTCGTAACTTGACGGGCGGTGGTTTGCTTTCTTTGGGAAAATGTCTTAGCTATCTGATCACCGATGTATGATTTCGCCGCTCCGGTATCTAACAATGCTTTAAACTTATAGTTTTCAATTTCGACGTCGATGTGCGGACGGAAATCGGTCATTTCTTCTGGTACTTCAGCATGAGAGGCAAATATTTGCGGAAGCTGTGTCGGCCTCTCCTCGGGACAGCTTCGCATTAGTTTTCCTGCCTCCCGCAGGAACAATCTCTGGAAAATACTCCTTCCTTATGGCAACGGGAACAGAATATCTTCTGAGGGTTCTGACAATTGTTTCGGTAGTGTCCAGATTCTCCGCAGCGGAAACAGATTGGTTGCCGGGAAGATGAGCCGGACGGTTGATTGGTAGTATCATGTGGCGGACGGCGAGGAGTACCGGATGATGTCGGTTGGCTGGTACCGGGAATGGGCTCTCTGTACGGACCAGGATTCGAGTTATGGGACGTTCCATATCTGGGTGTATTCATCGGCTGCGGACGGGTTGATCCACGGTTCGGTCCACTGTGGCTGGGTACATTCTGGAGTTCTTTTCTAAGAAGCTCATATTCCCTTACCACTTGACAAAATGTGGAGAAGTCATCAAAGTCCCCTTTTCGAATTTGCAGACGATATTCGGGCAAAAGGTTACGGTACAACCATGCTAACTGTTGTTCAGGAGTTAGCTTCCCATGTCTTCGCATGAGAGTTTGTAGTTCGGTCATGTAGGTAGCCACGGACTCATTTCTCCTTTGTAGACGTCGGCCAATCTCGGCTTCTAAGTCAACTTCATAGTTGACGGGATAGAAGAAAATTCGGAAATCGCTTTCAAAATCGTTCCAGCTGGTATATCTACTTCGGTTGTTTCGGTACCATAATGCGGGTTCGCCGGACAGCAATTCCGGCAAAACAGGAAGCAAATTGTCTTTCTGGACATTCTTTGCCGTACATATTTCTTCAATCCTTTCTATAAACGCGGCAGGATCTCCTCGATTTCCAAAGCACACCTTCCAATCGTGTACGTTTATCGGTGGAGTTGCCATCGCGGTCGGATATTCCACAGGTTCCTCTTGGTCTATAGCGGTTCGGGGAGCAATATTCCTTCGTCTCAAAAAGTTGACGAGTCTTTTCCGTTTGTTAGGAACGGTTCCAGCAACCTATAAATTTCTCTCTTTTAATTCGATCGTAAGACCCTCGTTTTTCAGTAAATATACCCAACTTACTCGATGGTCTGTAACTTCTTCCACGGAACTTACGGTCGGTAGTTGGGACGGTACCAAAATATCAGATTCGGAGTTTTCCG
The DNA here is from genome assembly GCA_947563755.1 of Lochmaea crataegi. Classification (NCBI taxonomy): domain Eukaryota; kingdom Metazoa; phylum Arthropoda; class Insecta; order Coleoptera; family Chrysomelidae; genus Lochmaea; species Lochmaea crataegi. The sequence continues at coordinate 41,968,913 of OX387429.1, forward strand.
CTCCTCCTTGGTCAAACAGATGGGCCAAGTCAATATTTTCAGAGTTTTCTCCAGACATAAACGGCTATTTCGGCTAGACAGTGGTAACTAGTTCGGTTTGTATGTCTAACTCAACTCTCCTCTTCTTCTTCAATCTTCGCAGCTTCGCAAAACAGTCTTCGCAGCACAAGAAAACAGTTTTACCATAGTCCTTACACCTTCGCAAAAAAAAACAAAAAAAAATACAAATAAACAAGCTATAAATATAACAATCAGGTCCCTGCTCGGGCGCCAAATTTGTGACGCTGTTTTTACCTACCCTTTTGATTTTACCAACAGGGCACGCCACTTTGACACCCTCGACAACTTACACTTTCTCGGGCGCCAGATTTTTAGCGTGGTTAACTCCACGGCCCCTTGACTTCAATCGTCAAGAGTTCCAGGTAGCCTCAGATGGAGGTACGGTAATTTCCAGGGGTCTAGTTATATCCCAATCCGGCCGGGGTAGCGGTCTTTGTTGTTCCTGAAACAAAAGGTTACCCTCCTGGTCCACGATGCGGGAAAGCTAAATTCGTGCAGCTAAGCGCCTACTCTACTTATAGGGAAACTCTACACTCTACAGCAGGTCAGAAAAAAACACACAGGTTCGGTTAAGTTTTATTACACCTACCCTCTATAAAATATACAATGGTTGTGGCTGCCTAAAGCTGTTATAATATTAATAATAAAAAAAAACACTATTATACAAGAAGAAGCGTCAATACTCTGGTATCCAAAAGCACAAATATATAAGCAAACTAGAGGTACAATTAACATGCGCAAGTTAGAGACGAAGCGGGCAGGACATAAGCAAGAGAGGTTTATAAGTTTAACAATGGTTTTATACAGAAAATAAACGGTGACATCAAACTTAAATGTTAGGGGTCTTTTCGCTAAACAGGTTGATAATTAAATAAATACACCGGATAATATGTTATTAAATGTGCCATCACTTTTGATGCACCCGGTAGGTAGAATAATTAGTAATACTAAAACTTTACATTTGGTGGGATCGGGAAAAAGAATACGAAAGGTTTTCCGGTTCGGGAATTATAAAAATGTCAAAGAAGCTTTATACGGGAATGCCACAGGATCCGGTCCTTGAATTAAAATATCAAAGGGCCCTGGCCAGACGCCTGGCACCCCTCAAGATTTCAATTAGAACGGCTTTGCGAATTAAAAGATCAAGGAGCCCTGGCCAGACGCCTGGCACTCCTCAATATTTCAATCGGGACGGAATTTGGAAATCGGGAGTAAATATTAAAGGGATTTGTTCTCAAACTAAAATATCGAAGAAGCTTTATACGGGAAGGCTACAGGATCCGGTCCTTGAATTAAAATATCAAAGGGCCCTGGCCAGACGCCTGGCACCCCTCAAGATTTCAACTAGGACGGCTTTACGAATCAAAAGATCAAGGAGCCCTGGCCAGACGCCTGGCACTCCTCAATATTTTAAATCGGGACGGGATTAGAAATCGGGAGTAAATATTAAAGGGGTTTGTTCTTAAACCAAAATATCGAAGGGCCCTGGCCAGACGCCTGGCACCCCTCAAGTTTTCAATTTAGAACGGCTTTATGAATTAAAAGATCAAGGAGCCCTGGCCAGACGCCTGGCACTCCTCAATATTTTAAATCGGGACGGGATTAGAAATCGGGAATAAATATTAAAGGGGTTTGTTCTTAAACCAAAATATCGAAGGGCCCTGGCCAGACGCCTGGCACCCCTCAAGTTTTCAATTTAGAACGGCTGTATGAATTAAAAGATCAAGGAGCCCTGGCCAGACGCCTGGCACTCCTCAATATTTTAAATCGGGACGGGATTGGAAATCGGGAATAAATATCAAAGGATTTTCAAGAGGAAATTATACTTGAGTTCGGAAATATTTGTTATGAAACGGAACTACTGATTCTTACTGTAAAATATAATTTTAATACAATGGAATAAACTTTATTTATTAAGGATTGAAAAGACCGCCTATTTTAAATGTAAATAGTTTCCAATTAATTCTTACCTTCGCAGCAACGGTTTCAACTTTTATCAAATAAAAGTAAATTACTAAAACAGAAAAATCAAAAAGGCAAACTGCAAAAAAAAAATGAGAAGTATTAAAACAACAACAATAAAAAAAAACGGCAGACGGATCGTTGAACGGTAGCTAGCTTGCTTCAGCCGTGGCCAGGTAGAACTTAACTTTCGACTCTCTGACTCTCAGGGCTTCGTCTCCCTATCCCCCTCTCTCGATCAGCTTGACCTGCGCGCTACCTACTCTATAGTTAGTGGCAGTGGGGAAACATGAATTTTCGAACCGCAGCGCGGTGAACGTACAATTTTTATTACAATAAACCGGAGAAAATATTTAATATTTGAATTATTTTACACATATTCGGGGGGTATAACGGGTTATAAACAATATTTACTGGCTAATTATATTTAAAACAAAATAATTCTGAACGGATGAAAAAAAAACCTCGTTACATCCTACCTAATTTTTGTACCTCCCTCGTATTTCAAATAATTTATATTTCTATTGTTTTTGGTTGATGTCATTATAGTCTTAGGATTTCTTCTTTTCTACTTCAAAGAAAAGAAGAACTTGTCCTTAACCTATTTCCAATCATTGTTTAATTAATAACATGTATAAATCCACGTGTTTGTGTGGATTCTTTCATTTTTAATATTTTAACTTTGTAATGATTTTAAATATATTTTATTATGTGACTGTTAGCTATTGCTTATAATGCAAGCTGGACTTGTCTCATTCCTCAGTGCTAACTGTTTAACACTTTTCCCAATGTTAAGATCAAGGAATCATTCTCGATTAACGTAAGTTATGAAACTGTTGTAGCGGACCGCTTTATAATTTATGTTTTTTCTCACTTTTGTAGTTCCCTGATGATGTAAATAAAGATTTACGAAAGCTTGGAAATTTAAAAAGAGTACACTTTTCCTTTTTTGCTGCTAACCTCAATAGTATTTGTCTGTTTGTGTCCTAATTGATCAGCAACGATCACATGCGTTTATCGCTTTTTAGTATATATATGTCTAACTATTATTGTGGGGGATGCGGCAATGTGAATAAGTGAACTCTTTTTAGTTTGTTCTGAGCTTTCGGTAATTTATTATCACCATTATCAAAGAACTACAAAAGATACATTTATATACCTGTTTGAAATATCTATAAATGTATCTTTTGTAGTTCTTTGATAATGGTGATAATAAATTACCGAAAGCTCAGAACAAACTAAAAAGAGTTCACTTATTCACATTGCCGCATCCCCCACAATAATAGTTAGACCTAACTAGTATCGGCAACGAACTATTTCCTATATATATATATATATAGAGACGATTTATGTGGGGATGTGGCAATAAAATACCAGAGAGTACTCTTTTTAAAATATATTCCAAGCTTTCGAATATAACATATTCATTCTCAAGGAATTATTTAAACGAGGATGTCACATCCCCACATAAATCGTCTCCGATCCTGAGTTGGCAAATATTTATAGTAATTTATATATATATATATAATTGTGATTTTTAAAGTTTCCTTCTCCTGCATTAGATCTCCATTATCCCCTTCTAGAAGATAAAGATCCGAATCTCTCGATTTGACCTTTTTTTCTAAAAAGGTTATGTTTCCCAAACAATCGGTATAATTTTTCGAAATCAGGCTAAAACTATTTTCTAGTAAAGAAATATTTTTACCCTGATCCGAAATTATATCTCTGTACATCTCTCATATATGTATATAAATCTTAAGATATAACAAGAGGAAAGAGAGGATGATGTGATGTGATTATGATATGATTAAACCAAAATTGCAGTGAAAGAAAATTCACACTACTGGATATGTGACTAATGTTTGAAATTCATAAATTTTATGTTGAAAAAATATGAAAATCCCTTTAAATTTTTAGAAAACTTAAAACTATGTAGGTAATTATTGAAAAACAAAACAAACGAAAATTAATAAAACTTAAAACTATGTACCTACTTATTAAAAACAATAAAATCAAAATATTAACACTATCACCTATCTACAAATAATTTAAAAAATCGCAAATAATAGATTGAGAAGGAAGATAAAAATCTAAAAAAATTTACTCAACAACTCTAATTTATTTTCTAATTTTTTATCTTTCTTCACAATCTTCTATTTGTGATTTTTAAAGTTTCCTTCTCCTGCATTAGATCTCCATTATCCCCTTCTAGAAGATAAAGATCCGAATCTCTCGATTTGACCTTTTTTTCTAAAAAGGTTATGTTTCCCAAACAATCGGTATAATTTTTCGAAATCAGGCTAAAACTATTTTCTAGTAAAGAAATATTTTTACCCTGATCCGAAATTATATCTCTGTACATCTCTCGCTGCTTCACGTTTAGGATGGCACAGTTCTCATTTAAGAAGGACAGCCTGTAAAGAATTAAAACCCTCATTAGCAATAATATTTAATAAAATTTAATTTCATATTTTACTACGTTACAGAATTGAAAAAGTACCTGGCAATATCCTTGTTGCTATCATATTTCTGCTCACTCATCGCCTGCCGGTCCTCACAGAAGAAATTCATATCGCCCGCCATCGTTGAACGAAAAGTAATGAAAAGAAGAAATACAGAGAATAACCACATTTTTTTTTTTGGTTACTTATTATTTGCAGATGAAGTCTAACTAGTAGCAGAGAGGAAATAGATGTCTTTATATACCACCCTGAAAGGGGATTTATGCGTCTAGACAAAATTCATGAATATAAAAAATATCCAGATATTTATGCAACTACATCAAAATTTCTAGATTTTGATTAACATTAATTTAAAAACATCATACGTTTCAGATATCTAACAAAATCCTATTCTGAAATTATTGAACCACATTTGAAATAAAAAAGTACTGAAAATAAATTCATTAAAACAATGTAGTAGGTATACAAATAATATGTAAAGTCAGTAGGTTGTAGAAACGTGGGTATAACATTATACCTGTTCTTTTTTTTTGCAATGAAATTATGAAAAATTAATGCTGTTTAACTAATTTAGAGTAGGACTAATATTAAACTAGTAACTGAAAAGTCCATTTTTATCATAAAAATCACCGAAGCAGCAAGTGTTAATTTTAAATATTTTATAATAGAAGTGTTCTTAATTTTATTGTTTTTTGGTTTATGATCAACTACTTTCCAGATTGCAAATGTAAAAATATAATCTTTTTTTTTTCTTCTAATATATTTAGGTATATTTTCAATTTTAAACACTAACATATCAATATTTTATTTTATGGATATGTTGCAGTATAACATAAAGTTTGTTTAAATGTTAAACATATGGTCTGCTTCCTAAAATTACCATGACGTAATCTCTTAATAAATATTTAATGTTATTTTTGTTTGTTAAATATTAGAAAAAAATCACTTAATATTTTAACGATAAAATTATTGAAATTCTTCTGAAATTGAGGCAATATAATTAAAAATCATAAATCCACAGTCAATATAGGTATATTAATATTTTCTTCATATTATTAAAAAAAAATGTTTACCATACTTTTGTTAAAATTATTAAAAATTTTAGTAATACTTAAAATTTAATCAATAGATATTATTTAAAAATATTTAAAAATATTACTGACGTATATCAGTCGAAAATAAAATAATGTGCGCTTGTAGAAAAACATAATTTTAGATAAGAATAAATGCTGAGAGATGGTTGGCAACAGTAATCACAATTTACTTTTGAAATACAATAAATAAATTAATTTCTTTGTAGAGAAAATTTTAAAGATATACTAAATAAAATAAAGGAGTGGAAAAACAAAATTTATTAAAACTCAAATATATATATAAATACTACCTATTAAAATTTTTTTTAATTTAATATCGTAGTCGCAATCTTCAACTTTACTTCTTCGATCTTTCTAATTTATCCCTCCAGCATTTGGAAATTATCGTAGAGTTCCCTGATTTTCGCAGAACCAGCAGGAAACCATGTATAAAAAAAAATTTCAAAATCTCCGATAGACATTTTCTCCATCATTGAATTATATCCTCATAATTATAAGTGTACGTGTACGAACTCTTTTAGCGCCTTGGATCTCCAAACAATTATTCTTAACTATTTTAAAATATTGTAAAATTAATTTATTCATAATAAAAATTATAATTCTGCACTGTACATAATTATATCAGTTGCATGTCGTATGATTTAAAAACATGTGTTACACTCACCAAAACAATCTTTTACTCATCACGCCGCGTAATCCCTTCATTGTATTACATTTCAAAGTGATAAAAAGCTCATGCTACTAGGAATTTCATAGTTTTACACAAACACAAAAACGATACAATTTGATAAGATATAGGCGCATATATTTTATCTGATTTACTATCATTACTTTTAAAAAAATTCGAGTACAGACAGATAAAAGTTGAAACTGACGTATATAGAATTAAAGAACAAGGAAGGTGGCTCTTTCTTCAAAGCATGATAATAGGTACCTATGTAATACCGCATGAATATATTTTACATAGATCTTCGAGGGTAAATTAGTTATTTTATCTTGCGAATGAGCAGTCAACAAAATATATAACTGTATGAGATTTAATGATTCAGCACTTTTTATTAAATCAAAACAGTTTTTTGGGTGTAATATATTTTTCTTTTACTTCTATGTTGAACTTTAAATTTATTTTTCTCAAATATACTTTCACAGGGTGTATAGGGAAAAATAAGCCACAATTAGTTATAATATGATAGTTTATTTTTTCGCATAAATACGTGAAAAGACAGCAAAATATATAATTTAAAGGTTTAACAATTTTTGAGATTAGCATCCAATTTTCTAATATAATTTTGGTTGCCCAAATATTTTTTCTTATACTTTTCCTCTCTTCAACTTCGAAACTCTTTTATTTGATTAATGTTCTCACTCTATTTCTTTAACACTATCCTATAACTACACAGTAAAGATTTAAACAATTGATTGAATCTGCTATTTTGAGATTAACATATAATTTTTCTACCGCTGATTATCTAACTGAACATATTTTCAGAATTATCATTAAATCTTTTCAAAGATATGATTGATTTTCAATTTTCTGATATACTTTGTATGTGCACTCGAATTTTTTGATATACTTTGTTTAAATTTTTAATGTACCTGTGCATAGTTATCCAAAACCGACTGAATCATTTCTTAGAGTCAAATAAATTATTTTCTTCATCACAGTACGGATTCAGAAAAAACTGTTCTACCCAAGATGCCATTAAGATACTAACTAATAACCTATATAATAGTCTTGATAAATCCATGCCTTCTGTTGGTGTCTTTGTCGATCTAGCTAAGGCGTTTGATACAGTTGGTCATGGTATACTTATAAGCACTTTGGAAGATCTAGGCATACGTGGTATACCCCTCCAACTCTTACGAAGCTACCTATCAAATAGGCAACAAAAAGTAAAAATAGAAAATACGTTGAGTAATGAACGAACTGTCTCATGTGGTGTACCTCAAGGCACGGTATTAATTCCTATACTTTTTAATGTTTACCTAAACAATTTATTTTTATTAGAAACAAATTGCAAAATTATTAGTTTTGCTGATGACACCGTACTCTTTTGTGAAGACAGTAACTGGTTTAATTCAAAACAAAAACTAGAACAAGACTTGCAAAGCATTAAAGAATGGTTTGACAACAGATTGCTTTCAATAAACTTCAAAGAGACTGTTTATCTCCCATTTGGTTCATATAGTACCACTCTTCCGAATTTTAACCTTCAAGTAGGAACTCAATTTACTGTTTCAGCCCAAACTAGTGTAAAATATCTTGGTATGATATTAGATTCGAATTTAAGATGGGATCAACATATTGTGTATCTTCTAAAGAAGTTAAGGGTTATACTATTTAAATTCAAGCGAATATGTAGTATACTCAACTTCAAACAAAAAATAATAGTTTATAAGAATTTAGTTGAATCTCACTTAAATTTCGGTATTATAGGATGGGGTGGTTTAGCAAAAGGATATCTAACCCCTCTAGAAATATTTCAAAAAATATTCTTAAGAACAATACTCGTTAGGGGTTATGATTGTTCCAGCAATGCACTCTATTCAGAAACAGGTATGTATGATATAAGGCAATTGTATTTTCTAAATGTAAGTATTGATCAATATACACATAACAACGAATTACAAGTATTAGGGCATGCATATGCCACACGAAACAAATCCACATATATTCCTCCACACATGAAAAAACAATTGGTCAAAGAAGCTGTGCGTTCCTAAGACCCAGAATATTTAACTTCTTACCTGTTGATATCAGAGATGAGACAACATTTTTTACATACAAAAGTAAAGTTAAAACCTTTTTGTCAAACACACCACGCGATTCAGTGCGTGAACTATTTGACAATCAATGTTAAATCTAAAATCATAGAGAAACGATCCATATAATATGAAAGGTGTATATTAAACATGTACCTGTGTTTCTGTATTTGTATTTTAATAAGTAGAATTTATGTCTATGTGTTATGTTTGATTTTAAAATTTTAAATCGTAATTATCGCTGTATTTTCTAAAAATTTAATTTAATCTTATATGTTATACCACATACAAGTAACTTGTTTTACTTCGTGGTGTAACGGTATAAGTTGTACCTCACAGGGCACCAGCTCGAAGGGCTCCGGCTAGAGACTCCTTTCAAGGGTGATTCGACCCCAAGTTTATGTCACACAGGGATAACAGAAGGGTTGTAAAAATTGAGGGCGCCACTACCTTTTTAACGATTAAAACTACAAAAAACTAAGGCGGAAAAGGTAGAAACGCCTTGTAAAATTTAAATAAAAGTTAATAATTAAAAAAAAGTCACTAAAATTACCCCGGGCGATATCTCCCTCAACTTTTATAGTTGAGGATTTTAATAAAAAAAAGAATTAAAAACAAATTTACAGTTTATTCTGCCACAGGAAATGAACAACGGAATTTACTAAAGGAATTTGTACTTTTATAGGTACTTAGCTTAGATGAAGTGGTTTCCTGGAGAAGAAGTCAGGTCTTGATCCGAACTGATGAGTTCTGTTCTAGGGCGGTAGTTTGAGCTAGGGCTGTATCCTTGGCTATATTCTTGGGGTTATATTCTCCGGTTTATATCCTCAGCGTTATATTCTAGCCTAGGGTTATATTCTCGGCGTTAAATTCTTGGGTTATATTCTTGGCTTATATTCTCGCCTAGGGTTATATTCTTGGCTTATATTCTCGCCTATGGGCTGTGCTTACCTAGAAGTACAAGTGGATCAGGGATATGTAGGAACTTGAATGTAATGGCACATTATGTTGGTCAGCTTTTCAGGTTAAACAAAAGGAAGGCAGTTATTTGAAAGTCAAAAAATTGAATTAATTTACTGAAAGCTTTCCAACATTATATGTCCCATGTTAAGACAGTAAAAATAGCAATTTTCGGCTAAATAAAAAAATATACTAATGATCCGGAAGAAACTTATGATAGCAAAAAGTTATTTATTTAGTTATATGAAAAAATATCGTGCTTAGGAAATATATGAAACCGGCACTGGCGTTGCGAAAGAATATTTTATAGGTTAACGGTAATTTATAAAAAATGTTATTTTATAATTAAAAGAGTTATTTCGCAACTGAAAAAGCTTGAAAATGTTTGTATAAAAGTAAAACTGAATTATAAAAGAATATTTGGCTTAAAACTACCATATTAGTACAAAAGAACAGTTTATGACCACGTGTTGAATTTAATTTCGTCTATCTCTGTAAAAAAATAAAGAATGCATACGAAAATTATATCAGACAGTACTTTAGAAGAAGCTTATTAATTATAGATTATGATTTTGGACTTACCACAGCAAAATTCATAAGATAGGTACTTGAGATATGAAAGATAGCGAAAGACGATGTGCCTTCTTGGGCAGACGATAACAAAAGGGGTGTTTAACGAGGCGTTGTCCGTTGGCAGGCGTCAATTGTCTTACGTTTGGGGTAGAAGAGTTTGGGATCACAGAACTATAATTGAATGTGGCTAGTGACGACGAGCGCTAATTAAAAGGATTTATTCTGTAAAATCGAAACAGGTCGATAGACATGTTACACCCCCTCTCCTCCGGGAAAAAAATGATTCGAAGAATTATTTTTTTTGTGAAAAATGGGCTTAATAAGATAAAAGGAGGGGTGAAGTATCGTTGCAAAATCTATGTATCTTAGGTAAGGTAAGGCAATTGTCAAAGGCAATTGTCAAAGGTAAGGTAAGGCAATTGTCAAAGGTAAAGGTAAGGCAGTTTTGTCATCTTGTGATTATCATGTAGTTATGTCATCGTATAACACAAAGCACACACTGAGAACGAAAGGTAACGATAGGGTGCGATAATTTCTCAGTGCAGGCGAAACGATAAGATAAGGTACGGTAGGGTGTGTTTTGATAAAACGCTGGGATCTCAGATACGCAGAGCGAAAAATTCCAGGAAATACCAAACCAATGTCTCCGGGAGAGACACAAAAATGAACACGGTGAGTGATGTCAGCCTAAAATTGATTTAGAATGCAATTCCCTCGGAATTCTAATTAATTCATAAATCAGCCTAATTTTCACCGAGCAAAGAGTAAAGATTTGTCATAATGACGTCACTTATAGTGTTCCACAAGGAACGGTTCTAAAATATACGATAACGGTAGGTAGTTCACAAGTATCACAATACGGCAACGCAAAAGGTATGTTAAGGGAGAGAAAGAAATACATAGATACTTACTTTGAATGGTTTAGGGTAAAAGAGAATTGAAGATAAATAGGGTGATTCTGAAAGGTAAATCGTGGTCGAAATAATGGTATGTGTGGTTAGGAATAGTTTGTGGCGACATTATAAAAAGAAAGACGATAGATTCTTATCACGTGATCAGACAAAAAGGTATTCTGGTTTATACGCCGAGAGCACAGGAAGAGGGCAGAAACAATAGCGCCCGATCGACATTCGGTGAGGTTGCCAGTTAGCGTCCACAGTAGCCATTGGTCATCGATCCGAAAGTCAATCCAGCTACATGCATTCAGTCCGTTGATATGCTCTCTTTGTTAAATCGAACAAAGGTATTGTTACTAAAATTACACCCATGACTCTGTCAGGGAATACGGTATATCGGTCCAGAACTCTACAAGAGTGTGGCCAATCTGGTAAAATAAGGAAAAAACACTAAAAGCTACGGAAGTACTGCCATTGGAGGCAAAGAAAAGGAAGAGGTTGCTATAGAAGCCAGGGTGAAGATATAGAGCGACAAAGCAGTCATTTTTCAAACCTATTGTGTTTGTAAACCGAGCGCAATCCGCCACTCAGCAAAGGCCAACCCAGACCAATTGGGGCCTAACGTCTTACGGTACGTCAATCGAGACTCTACGTTAGTTATAAAAAGCAAAATTGACCGTTTATTTGTTTGAGAAACGGTAAGAAAACTCGGGGCAACAAAAAGACATATAACAAAAAGGGGGACCAAAAATTTGAATGACGTAAAATCCATTTCCGCAATGGAGAGCTCTCAAGGTGTCTAGCCGGTATTTTTATGTTTTGTAACAGAATGAATGAAATGCGGGATAAGAAAAGGATCCGTTTTGTTCGGAGAACGGTATAAACTCCAATGTAGCTTGGTCTACTTCCTTTTCTACGCGGAGGGTAAAAATGGTTGGGAACCAAGTTGAGTATGGGTTGAGTAATCGGGACGGTAAGTAACACAGTTGCCTAAAAGAAAGAAAACGGAAAGAGAAGAGAAAAAAAACTCTAGTGAATCGTTTTTGTAGGAGAACGATAGCGAAACTCCAAGAGAATGGCGCGGTTGCCTAAAGTAAGGAAGAAAACGAAAACGGAAACAATAAAAATAATGGTCAACTAAAACTCAATTGTACCGTTTTTTAGGAGAACGATAGCGAAACTCCAAGAGAATGGCGCGGTTGCCTAAAGTAAGAAAGAAAACGAAAACGATAATGAACTAAAAACACAATTGTACCGTTTTTTTAGGAGAACGATAGCGAAACTCCAGAGAATGGAACGGTTTCTGAAGTAAGTGACTCTACGTTAGTTATAAAAAGCAAAATTACCATTTGTTTGTGAAACGGTAAAAAAAACTCAGGTAGCAAAAAGTTAGGTACTTGACAACAGGAGCCAAAAATTTGAATGACGTAAAATCCATTTCGAACAGAATGAATGAAATGCGGGATAGGAAAAGGAATTAGTGGGCAATAGGGTTATACTAGATTGACTGTGTCAATATTATTGTCTTGTTCATTGTCTAAGTCATCTGGAAGGTTTTCGTCAACGTCAATAAATTGGTTTTTTAGATCTGAAACATGCCAATTTCCAAGATCATTACCTGAAAGGTCTCTCAGATTATAAACTAGTCTAGAAATTACTTTATGGACAATACATGGAATAAATTTAGGGGCAAATTTTGCTGCAAAGTTATCATTTTTGGATGAAAGTACATAATTCTTTTTCCATAGGCGGTCACCGACATGATATTCTACATCTCTTTTTCGTAGATTATAATACTTTGTATTTCTGTCATGGGCTTGCTTGAGTTTTTTGCGTACATCAATAAAAAGTTTCGGGAGGGTTTGTAGGTCGTCAATGAGTTGTAATTTGTCTGCATTATTGATTAAATTGTTAGCATTTTCGGAAATTGCACCATAAAAATCTCCACTTAACGGTACGTTTCTGGCAAAATTCAAGAAAGCGGGAGAGTAACCTGTAACGTCATGTTTTGCGGTTCTTATTGCTTGCGCAACTTTATGCAAAGATGCATCCCAATTTTTGTGAGAGGAATTGTCATGAATGTAACAACGTAAGGCAGTGACTATAACTTTATTGGTCCGTTCGGTATGGTTAGCTTGTGGGTGATAGCGTGCGTTGTAGAAAATTTTTTGTACTTTATATTGATCCATCAAATTTTTAAAGAGGGAAGAGGTAAAGACTGTGCCATTGTCGACGGAAAATATTTGTGGGACTCCAAAAATAAGAAAAACTTGATTTTCGATAAATTTAACAATACCAGCAGCTGTGGCATTTTGAATGGGATGGACGAGACAAAATTTAGTAAACCAGTCTGTTATAACGAGAACAAATCTATTGCCATTTTTGGATCTGGGGTATGGACCTATTAAGTCAGCTGAGATCCATTGCCAAGGGAAATTAATGTCTTTATACTGGCCCATTATACCAGCTTTAGGTAAATTTTGGGTTTTGCAGGAAGAGCAAACGGAACATTTATTGATATAACGAGATACAGTGCTTCTAAGTTTTGGCCAATAGTAGATTTCAGAAATTCGAGCGATGGTTTTGGAAATTCCGAGATGTGCGCTAGTTTGATCGTCATGAAAAGTCTTTAGGACATCAATCCTGTTTGGGGTAGGGACTACAATTTTCCAATTGGATAAATTACTAGATATAGGGTTTGGGGAGAAGACATGTTTGTAGAGGACATTATTTTCTACTTTAAAAGTGGGGAATGACTCGGGGTTATTATTGACTTTATCAATCATAGCGGTATACCAAGTATCTGGCTTGAAGGTAGTGACATCAATCACTGAAATATCTGGAAATGAACGGGAAAGTGCATCACTGACAACCATAGTGGTTCCTTTTCTATGTTTGATTTCAAAATCAAACTGCGATAGTCTGAGTGAAAGACGAGCTAAACGTCCAGAGGGGTTAGAAAGTTTTGATAGATACTGTAAGGATGAATGGTCAGTTTCGAGTGTGAAATGAGTTCCTTCCACATAACCTCTAAATTTTTCTACACCAAAAATTACACCTAAAAGTTCTTTTTCAGTGGTACTGTACTTTCTTTCGGTTTTGTTCAATGTACGGCTTGCATATGCGATAGGGTGTTCGATACCATCACATTGTTGATATAAGATTGCACCAAGTCCGGTGTCACTAGCGTCAGTCTGTATAATGAATTCTTTAGAAAAGTCAGGGCTTGCAAGAATGGGGCTAGAAGTAAGTCGTTTTTTGACTTCGATAAAAGCATTTTCAGCCTCAGGGGTCCAAGAAATTGGTTGTCCTTTTTTTCTGCCATGAAGAAGGTCAGTTATTGGGGAGCAAACGGTAGAGAAATCTTTGATGAATCGGCGATACCAGCCAATTAAGCCAATAAGTCTTTTGACTTCGGTAGTGTTTTTGGGAGCAGGGTAGTTAAGGATAGCGGAAACTTTGTCCTCATCTGTTCGAAGACCAGCTTTGTCGACTACAAAACCAAGAAATTTAAGGGAATCTCGACAGAATTCACATTTTTGAAAATTTACGGTAAGGTTTGCCTCTTTAAGACGAAGATATAACTTATTAAGTATTTCTAAATGAAGTTCGAAGGTAGGAGTAGCAATAATGATGTCATCCAAATAACAAAAACAGTAGGGCCTTAATGAAGGGTCTATAACAATGTCCATTAGACGTGCCATAGTTTTGGGGGCGTTAATTAGACCATAAGGAGTGGTCGTAAATTCAAATAAACCTAAGCCATAGACAGCGAAAGCAGTTTTGGGACGAGAAGATTCAGTAAGGGGTATTTGCAGAAAGGCCTTTTTCAAATCAATGGAAGTAAGAAATTTAGCGTCTCGGAGTTTGCTAAGAATGACGTCTACTTGAGCCATGGGATAGGAGTCAGGAGTGGTTACTTTATTTAGCTTTCGGCCATCGAAGCAGACGCGGCATTCTCCAGACTTTTTTGGGACTACCCAAAGGGGTGAACACCAAGGGGAGTTCGAAGGTTGTATGACATTTAATCGTAGCATCTCGTCGACTTCTTTTACTAAAAGTCCTTGCATGACTGGGGATAGAGGATATTGGCGTTGTGCAATCGGTTTTGCATCACCAGTGTCGATATCGTGTTCGACAAAATTCGTTCGACCAATTCGGTCAGGAGGGGCAAGAGAAGAGAATAAGCTTACAGTTTGCTTAAGTTTGTTTTTTTCTTCAATCCTCTCTATTGAAGCAGATCGTATTGTGTTAATAACACAAGTGGAAGATAATAAGGAGTATGACAAATCATGAAAACTCATGTCTATTTTGAATAAGCTCAAAAAGTCCATTCCTAAGATAAGGTTATGAGTTATTGACGGTATTATCAAGATTTTGATTGTCTTGGTAATGTTATTCACTGTCATTGGTGCGGAAATATAGCCCATATATTGTTGAGGTACACCGTCAGCGGTGGTAATATTTAAACAAGAATCATATTGTATAGGTAAATGTAAGGAATGCAACAAAGAGAAACCCTGATTTCCAAGAACAGTAGAGTTACTGCCTGTGTCGACCATAGCTAAAACGGGTAGGTCTAAAATTTTCACGGTAAGGTAAGGTCTGTTATCATTAGGTTTTTTTGCAAATAAGGGACAAGTATTACTGGAGATTGAAACATTACTTGGCTGTATTGAAGGTAAGGCAACTGGCATGTCACAGACAGGTACGGGAGTTGTATTGTCAGTAATCGAGAAGTTTTTGTCATTGTCTTCAGTTTTCTGGATGTCGCTAGTGTTCGGTACGGTATTTGTAATTCGTTCGATAGGTAAAGGTAATGGTTTGTCTGTATTTTTAGAATGATTGGACGCTAGGAAACCTTTAACGAAAATAAGATAATTTTGCCATTCAGCAGCAGAAGTTGAAAAAGTTAGTTTTGGTTTGTTGGGGGGTTGTGATTGTTTGAAGATCTGTTTGGAGGTCTGTTCTGTCTTCTGGGGTTTTCTGGCTGGGATGTAGTTGATTGTGCTTGACTGGACACAGTGGCCAGATTCCGTGGGCCAGTCTGCCTCGAGTTTTTTTGAATGCATTTACGACATTTTGGTTTTGTAGTGTTTTTTGCACCACATCCCTAGCAAAAGATAGATTTGGGCGAGAAACATTGAGAGTATGAGTGACCAGTTTTGTTACAATTCCAACAAACCAAGGAAGTTAATACTGAAACGTTTGCGGGAGTTCTTTGTCTTTGATTCGACGAGGAGGAAACATAAAGGCACGATAAATCTGGTTCGAGCAGTCTAGGATTATTATAAGATGGTGATCTATATCTGTCTGACCAAACACGGGATTCCTCAATTCTTTTGCACAACTCGGTTAGTTCGTCAACTGTTTGGGGGTCATGAAGTGCTAATGACGATATAAAGGAAGGTAAAAGGTTTCTACGAATCTTTGCAACACGAGTACGTTCGTCAACAACACTAGACAAGCGATTGAATAATCCTATCATTGAAGATATGTATACAGCAACCGGTTCGTTAGCACCCATAGTGCGATTAGAAATCTCTAACTCTAAATCAGTCTCATAACTATATGGCAGAAAATCAGCTTTTAATTTGGCAACAATGTCTTTCCAGGATTGAAATTTACTACGATTATTAAGATACCATGTGAAGGCATTGTCTTTAAAAAGTTCACATGACTGCAAAAAGAGCTCATTTTCTGTAACTCCTCTAGAAAGTCTAAGGACTTCAACTTTTTCCAAAAATAAATGAAGTGATTCATTTTTACCAGTGAAGGAAACATTCCATTTGTAAACTGGATCGTGTTTTTGATGGGGGATTTCAGAAAGAGTGGGGGAAGGAAATGTGTTTGAAGGTAAAGTGTCTTCTGTTCTATTGTTGGTGGGAGTTGTTTTTGTCGCAAGGTCAGCTTCTAAAAGTATCAGCGTATTTGTCAAGGCTTGTTGTGTAAGTAATTGTTCATTACTTTCGGCATTTAATCTATCAATTCTACTTGTCAAATGTGTCAGTCTTGAATTGATTCTGGAAAATACTGGTTCATGTTTATTTCCACTAAATTGATTGATAATGTCTGTTAAGTCATTGATTGTTTCTGTAACTTCCACTATATCGTCCTCAAAAGAATATGAATTGACTGGGGACGAAAAACTTCTATTAGCATTTTCCCTAGCAAGAAGACCTGTTAAAACTTTACGTTTCTGTTCGACAGTATCCGGGACAGGAATATTTCTAATTTGAATTTCATATGAAAGTTCAAAAGACTTCAAATGATTGGCCTGCATCTTGAAAATATTTAAAAGGAGAGAAAAAGAATAAAAGACGGTATCTAAATCAACAGTACTAATCAAATAGCACTAGCGGAAGCAAAGGATCTAAAATCCGAATGAACATAAATGCCTGGCAACGAGGTATAGATATGGAAACTGTATGTACGTGAATGACTGTAGATATAAAAACAACAAATATTTATTGCCGATAGATGTCAATTAAAATAAACAAAACCGTACTATATTTTCAACAAGTCATACGTAGTAATGAAAATGTTGCATAATAACTCCATAAAAATTATCAGTATATAAATGTATAGCTAATCAAGATCAAAAATGTATCATAAATTGATATTAAAATTTTTGTAGCACATCACAATCTCTCTGTCGTCAAAAAAACTGAACTGCAAAATATTTATAGTAAACGATAAATTGTTAATTTGGCAACACTGCACTTTATATTAACAATATTAGACAAGAAAAAGTAAGAGAGTTTAAAGATAAATTGTTACTTTGGCAACACTGCACTTGGTTAACAATAGGTAAGATAAGATATTTCAGTTTGTGTAACTCGACACAATTCAACTGAACAAGATACAAACGGCAAGATATTTCAGTTTGTGTAACCAGACACAATTCAACTGAAAAAGATAATTTTACTATGCAGCTACATAAAATATAACAACTTATCAGAAAACAGACACCTTAAGAATTTACTTAAAACGTGGCAACATTGCAAACAAATCAGATGTAATTCACCTTTCCTGAAAAAATCAATAACAAAATTCCGTTTCGGGACAACAAAAGATTGTTCTATACTTCGTGATCTCTTAAAAAAATAAACCCAGAGAATATTCGTTATCGTAGACCAAAATATATATTGTAAATAAGGCAGGTAGTTAGGATAAAATTAAAAAAACGTCCAGGGTCGGTACAAGATAGTAACTTGAAAAAGTGAAATTTTTTTTTTTAAAAAGTTAGTTGGAAGCAAAAATTCTAAATTGAACGATAAGAAAAATTTTAAAGAGAATATGCAAAAATTAAAAAACTAAAATCCTTCCAACCCAACTGTTAACGCCGTGCAACAAAAACAATGGGCGCCAATTTGTAACGGTATAAGTTGTACCTCACAGGGCACCAGCTCGAAGGGCTCCGGCTAGAGACTCCTCTCAAGGGTGATTCGACCCCAAGTTTATGCCACACAGGGATAACAGAAGGGTTGTAAAAATTGAGGGCGCCACTACCTTTTTAACGATGAAAACTACAAAAAACTAAGGCGGAAAAGGTAGAAACGCCTTGTAAAATTTAAATAAAAGTTAATAATTAAAAAAAAGTCACTAAAATTACCCCGGGCGATATCTCCCTCAACTTTTATAGTTGAGGATTTTAATAAAAAAAAGAATTAAAAACAAATTTACAGTTTATTCTGCCACAGGAAATGAACAACGGAATTTACTAAAGGAATTTGTACTTTTATAGGTACTTAGCTTAGATGAAGTGGTTTCCTGGAGAATAAGTCAGGTCTTGATCCGAACTGATGAGTTCTGTTCTAGGGCGGTAGTTTGAGCTAGGGCTGTATCCTTGGCTATATTCTTGGGGTTATATTCTCCGGTTTATATCCTCAGCGTTATATTCTAGCCTAGGGTTATATTCTCGGCGTTAAATTCTTGGGTTATATTCTCGCCTAGGGGCTGTGCTTACCTAGAAGTACAAGTGGATCAGGGATATGTAGGAACTTGAATGTAATGGCACATTATGTTGGTCAGCTTTTCAGGTTAAACAAAAGGAAGGCAGTTATTTGAAAGTCAAAAAATTGAATTAATTTACTGAAAGCTTTCCAACATTATATGTCCCATGTTAAGACAGTAAAAATAGCAATTTTCGGCTAAATAAAAAAATATACTAATGATCCGGAAGAAACTTATGATAGCAAAAAGTTATTTATTTAGTTATATGAAAAAATATCGTGCTTAGGAAATATATGAAACCGGCACTGGCGTTGCGAAAGAATATTTTATAGGTTAACGGTAATTTATAAAAAATGTTATTTTATAATTAAAAGAGTTATTTCGCAACTGAAAAAGCTTGAAAATGTTTGTATAAAAGTAAAACTGAATTATAAAAGAATATTTGGCTTAAAACTACCATATTAGTACAAAAGAACAGTTTATGACCACGTGTTGAATTTAATTTCGTCTATCTCTGTAAAAAAAATAAAGAATGCATACGAAAATTATATCAGACAGTACTTTAGAAGAAGCTTATTAATTATAGATTATGATTTTGGACTTACCACAGCAAAATTCATAAGATAGGTACTTGAGATATGAAAGATAGCGAAAGACGATGTGCCTTCTTGGGCAGACGATAACAAAAGGGGTGTTTAACGAGGCGTTGTCCGTTGGCAGGCGTCAATTGTCTTACGTTTGGGGTAGAAGAGTTTGGGATCACAGAACTATAATTGAATGTGGCTAGTGACGACGAGCGCTAATTAAAAGGATTTATTCTGTAAAATCGAAACAGGTCGATAGACATGTTACAGTGGTTTGCTAGGGTATATTTGTGAAAAAAAAGTTATTTATACAAAATTCTTGTATTATATCTTGTACAAATAAACATTATTATTATTATACTAGACTTATCCTGAAGTGTATTTTACTTCATACCAATCTGAACACATGAATGCACTCAGATTTTTTTTTATCTTTCCTTGCATCTTACACATATGAGTGTGAATAGCCATGTCCGTTAGACGCAATTTAAAGGATTGATCAGGTAATTAGCAATCATAAGAACCAAAAAAAGTCCCATTCTTGTGAAAGAGGCAAAACCAAACGAATTAATGAACCGTTTCTATTAGCTTAGAGACTAGTGTTCGTGCTGTTTGAAAAAATTTAAAAAAGAGCCATAAAATATTACTTAATCACTTCTTTACGAAGTGGCTTAGTAGGCCTACAGGGGATGTATTTGTCACTTTAAATATTCAATACAACGCGCCACGATTCTATCTCCTCATATCATTATTTGTTTAGTTTTTAATGTTTATAGTTTTTATATATGTTAAACCCCATTCTCAGCTACGCCGCTGCCCGATGTATACTGTAACAGCACGGAGTAGCGAGATATTTGAGTGAGCTACCGTTAGGTAGTTAGTTGCAAATGTGATACGTTAGTTACATGACCTATTACATGACCTTTACCGAAATGTTATTTTATTTCACCAGTAAGCTTTGCTTACACACAATATACAGTCCACATCATTAAAAAATCGAAGTAAAACCCAACATTTGGTCAATCGAGCCAAATAAAATCAAAAAGTGTTCCGGAATAGTGCCGAAACAGAGAGCTGAACCGTCAAAAATTTGTCACCGCATCGGTTCCAGCATGGAGACTAGATAGTTCCAGCGAAGAAAAAACATATACCACCGTTTTTTACTGTGAGTCCAATCCATATTATCATTATTAACTAATTCCTAATCATTTTTTACTACCTTTAGCATTCACTTTGTGATAAAAGCTTATTCATTTGATATTAAATTTGAAGGTTAAGTTTGATAAATACAAGAAATATATTTAAAAAGTCTTTGAGCACTTTGTGTTCATTTAATTTAATAACAAAAACAAATAAATTCAGTACTTTGTACTGAAAATATCATAAATAACAAGTAATTGTCTCTTACTTTGTAAGGTGAAAAGTGTTATCCCGCGATTTTGTGGCGCCATACAACAAACGGTTCGTGATTGGTTCAATTTAAAATTTGGCGCTAGTTGATCTTTACATTGAAGGGCGGGGCTTATCGCTGCATTGTTTTTAACCGAAATCTATAATCAGAAATTCCATAGGCGTACGTAGTTTCCGTGCAACATGGCCGAGTCAGATAAAATTAAGATACTTAATAAAAAAAGGGGCACAATTAAAGGTACTTTAAAAAGATTTGAGTCATATTTAATTGAAGT
Source organism: Lochmaea crataegi (assembly GCA_947563755.1). NCBI lineage: Eukaryota > Metazoa > Arthropoda > Insecta > Coleoptera > Chrysomelidae > Lochmaea > Lochmaea crataegi. The sequence goes on from OX387429.1 coordinate 41,989,908, forward strand.
CCAACCAGATCAATCCAGACATAGTGGAATATCTGATAGACTAGAAAAATTTAAATTACTATACGATGATTTCAATTCAATTCAATCGGAAATTGAAGAAGTTCTCGACGATTTACCAGCAACGCTTTTAAAAAATTATGCCGACCGAAAGGAATTCGAAGATAAATACTATGAACTTCTGTCAAATGCAAAAATGTTAATAAATGAAAGTCAAGGTTCATTCGTTACCAGTACAATAAACAATCATTCTGTTAATTCTAGACAAGGACTGTTCTTATCGCAAAACGTTAGGTTGCCAAAAATATCATTACCCACCTTTGCGGGAGATGAAAATTGTTGGTCATCATTTTATGACAGATTCAAATCCTTAATTCATGATGATCAAAATTTATCTGTTACGGAAAAGTTCTTTTATCTGCAATCCGCTTTAAAAGGCGAAGCGGCAAAATTAATAAGTGATCTTGAAAGCACCGACTCAAACTATGCAATTGCATGGACAATGCTGCAAGAAAGGTATGAAGATACTAAAGCTTTAATAAAAACTCACTTACAGAACATCGTTGATTTACCAAAAATAAGTAAAGAAAACTTCACCGAGTTGAGGAATTTTTTAGACATTTTTCAGTTAAATTATAGGGCGTTGAAACAGTTAAAGGAACCGGTTGATACTTGGGATACAATTTTATTGTTTTTATTGGTAGAAAAATTAGATAAGTTCACTAGGAAAGAGTGGGAAACAAAGGTAAATAAAATTAAATCTCCAAAAATTGATACATTTGTTGATTTTTTAAGGGATCACTGTAGTATTTTAGCTGCAATAGATAAAAAACATTCAGATATAAACAAAACCCAAATCAATAATACTAATTCAAAACACTTAAAAATACAAAGTCATCCCTCAGTGGAAAATAAAGAACAACATTGTTTATTTTGCAATAGAACAAATCATTTAATTTATTACTGTGAAAAATTTCTAAAACTCGACAATTTATCTAGATTAAATAATATAAGAAAATTAAAGGCTTGCGTTAATTGTCTTCGCAAAGGACACATGGCTAACATTTGCAGAGGTTATTCTTGTAAAATCTGTAATAAAAAACATAATGCATTACTACATTTAGATAACGATCAACACAAAGTAATGTCCGCTAAATTTAACGCGGATTTTGGAAACGAGTCCGGAAGAGGAGAAAACAATTCAGAAACAGCTATTGCAGAGTCGTCACAGTTAAATTTACCAATTAAGGAAATGAGCCTAAATTCAACAAATATTATTACAAATACTTGTGTGCTTTTATCTACAGCTATAGTTAAGGTCTTTGACGTCAATAATAAACCCGTGATGTGTAGAGCACTATTGGACTCTGGAAGTCAAAGTTCTTTCTGTTCAACAGAAATTGCTAACAGATTAAATTTACCATTTCAAAAAGTTTCTATTCCCATAGTAGGTATTAGCGAGCTAGATTCAGCAAACGTAACTAAAATAATGAATGCACAAATAAAATCTATTCATACACCATATGAAGTTAAACTACCATTTTTAGTCATGGATAAAATCACAGGAAATATTCCTCAATATAATTTAGATAGCGCCAACATTAAAATACCTGAAAATTTAATGTTAGCAGATAAAAATTTTGACACTTCTTCTAAAATTGACATTTTACTTGGTTGCAATATATTTTATGACCTTCTATTAAGCAATCAAATTAAGCTAGGAAAAAACCTTCCCATTCTACAAGAGTCTCATTTAGGATGGATCATTTCTGGAAATTTTAATGTCAGAGCAAATGTTTCCTTTTGCCATTTGAGTAAGATAGATATTCAACAACAATTAGAATCTTTCTGGGAGATAGAAGAAATATCGGATAAAAATATTATTTTTACAAAGGAAGAATATGAATGCGAAGAGCATTTTTCCAAAAACTTTTATAGAGAAAGCAACGGTAGATTTGGAGTTAGATTACCTTTTAAGAAAAATTGTGAATCGTTAGGGCAAAACAAAGCTATAGCATTGAAAAGATTTCAAACCTTAGAGAAAAAATTAGAACAAAACAGTTATTTGAAATTAGAATATTCAAAATTTATACAAGAATATTTGAACTTAGGTCATATGGTTATCTCAAACGGTGAATCAAATATTGAAAATAAATGGTTTTTGCCGCATCACTGTGTATTAAAATCAAATTCATTAACTACTAAGTTAAGAGTCGTATTTGACGGCTCGTGTAAATCCAGTACCGGCTTATCTCTAAACGATGTATTGATGGTAGGTCCCGTCATACAACAAGACATTTTCCATATTTTACTCAGATTCCGTAGACATGCAATTGCATTCACAGCCGACATCGAAAAGATGTATAGACAAATCAATGTACATCCCGATGATTGCATTTATCAGAACATTTTATGGCGCGAGAATACTTCGCATTCGTTATGTGAATATAAACTTAAAACGGTTACTTACGGTTTAGGTCCTAGTTCCTTTTTGGCAACTCGTTGCTTAAAACAATTGTCTATAGAAAATTCAAAAAATTTTCCGCAGGCCAGTGAAGTCATTGAAGCTGATTTTTACATGGATGATTTGATTTCTGGTTCTGATGATGTAGATAGCGCTGTAAATTTGGTCTCAGATATAATAAAAATACTCGATTCAGGTCAATTTCCTCTGAGACAATGGACCTCAAATGAACCTAGAATTTTTGATAGCTTGAAACTAAATTACAACTCGTCACAATTTATGGTGAAGGATACAAATAGCACAAAAACTTTGGGAATTTTTTGGTTCGCAGAGCAAGATATTTTTAGTTATTCTGCAACAAAAATTAATTTCAACAAACTATCTAAAAGAATTGTGTTATCTATAATATCACAGGTTTTCGATCCATTAGGATTAATTAGTCCAGTAACTATAATCTCAAAAATCCTATTACAAAAATTATGGTCTCTGAAAGTAGATTGGGATGATATATTGCCTAAGTCATATGTTGATTCATTTCTTAAATTTTATGAAAATATTTACGAAATCAATAAACTTGAAATTCCAAGGCATTTACTAATTACCAGATACTCCATAATAGAAGTGCATTGCTTTAGCGATGCCTCCATGTCGGCTTATGGAACTGCAGTTTATTTATTATCAAAAAATGATAAGGGTGAGCATCTATCGCGTTTAGCATGTGCAAAATCCAGAGTAGCACCTCTAAAAACGGTAACGTTGCCACGTCTTGAGCTTATGGCTGCACTTCTGGGAGTTCTGTTAAGCAAAAAAGTAGTAGAGTCTTTAAAGTTGTCTTTCGATAGAATTCTGTACTGGTGTGATTCTACTATTACATTAGCTTGGATAAAAAGAGAACCAAGCACATTAAAAACATTTGTTTCGAATAGAGTTTCTCAAATACAGACCCAGACTAATCAAAATGAATGGAGATATGTACCATCCAGCAAAAATCCTGCGGATCTTGTTTCCAGGGGAGTCGAACCTCCCAAAATAGGTGATTGTAAATTATGGTGGGAAGGACCATCATTTCTATCAAATCCTGCCGATTGGCCGGAACTTCCTCAAGGTATTTCAAGTCACGTTAGTGATTTACCTGAAACTAAAAATGTAATATCTTGTACTACTTTAGAAAATATTGTATCGAGTAAATTTGATATATTGACTAAATATTCAAGTTATACAAAATTACTACATATTGTTGCATACTTACTCCGTTTTGCTTTCAATTGTAAAAAATCATTGGAAGATAGAACACTAGGTAAACTCACAGTTACTGAAATTGATCATGCTAAAATTGTTCTAATAAAACTTGTTCAGTCTGACAGTTTTAAATCTGAAATAGATAAACTTCGATCATCTAAACTAATTTCTAATAAGAGCAAAATTCTATCCTTATCTCCGTTTTTGGATTCAAATCAAATTCTGAGAGTTGGAGGTAGACTTCATAAAGCCAACTTAGATTATAACAGGAAACATCAAATAATATTACCCGCAAAAAATCCTTTAACTGAATTAATTATTAATTATGAGCATAAAAAATTACTACATGCTGGCACCCAAAGTGTATTGTCTAGTTTAAGAAAGGAATTTTGGCCTCTCTCTGGACGTCAAGCGATAAGACGAGTCCTTAGAAAATGTGTTAAATGTTTTAGGGTCAAACCTCATGATAATTTTCAAAAAATGGCTGATTTGCCAGCCTCTAGAGTCACTCCGTCTAGAGCATTTCACACTGTAGGTATTGATTACGCCGGACCTTACTTAATAAAGCAATGCAAAATAAGGAACAAAAAATATGTTAAGGCTTATGTTTGTGTTTTTGTTTGTTTCTCTTCTAAAGCAACACATTTAGAATTAGTAAGCGATTTGACCTCAGAAGGGTTTCTTAATGCGCTAAAGAGATTCATATCTCGTCGTGGGTTGTGTCGCCATATTTATTCTGATAATGCTAGTAACTTTACAAAGGCTGAGAAAGACTTGCGAGAATATTTTAAATTTTGGAAAGATGGAAATGTTCAAAATTATTTAACAAATTCCCAAATCACTTGGCATTTTAATCCTGCATATTCTCCCCATATGGGAGGTTTATGGGAACGAGCAGTTCGTTCTACGAAATACCATTTAAAAAGAATAGTCCATGAAACGTATCTTACATTCGAAGAATTTTACACGCTTTTATCACAAATTGAAAGCGTCCTAAACTCCCGTCCACTTTTACCCCTCACAGAAGATTCAGAAGATTTGGAGCCTTTAACTCCAGGCCACTTTCTAATTGGTTCTTGCATGCAACTATTGCCAGAACCCCCTGTTCCTGATGATAACAAAATTCAGATATCCCGTTACAAGCACTTAAGAATGATGTTACAGCATTTTTGGTCCAGATGGTCCAATGATTATTTGAATTTCCTGCAACAGCGTCAGAAATGGCAGTCCATACAGCAAAATACCATTAATACTGGTACAATGGTTATTCTGCGTGAAGACAACGTGCCTCCTATGAACTGGAAGATGGGTCGCGTACTGCAGACACACCCTGGCCATGACGGAATTGTGCGGGTAGTGACTATAAAAACCGTAAACGGTGTCACAAAACGTGCTATTTCTAAAATTTGTGTTCTTCCGATTAGTGATTAAGACAATAATTTTGCTTATAATTTAATTTTTACAAAAAAAAAACAATTGAGTTTTTTCTTGTTTATATTTTTGTTTTGAAAACTGGATAGTTTCAAGGCCGCCGCCATGTTTAGTTTTTAATGTTTATAGTTTTTATATATGTTAAACCCCATTCTCAGCTACGCCGCTGCCCGATGTATACTGTAACAGCACGGAGTAGCGAGATATTTGAGTGAGCTACCGTTAGGTAGTTAGTTGCAAATGTGATACGTTAGTTACATGACCTATTACATGACCTTTACCGAAATGTTATTTTATTTCACCAGTAAGCTTTGCTTACACACAATATACAGTCCACATCATTAAAAAATCGAAGTAAAACCCAACATTATTTTATTGTGATATATAAGATGGTGTGGAAATGAACCGTATTAATATCATTGTATCAATTTAATAAAATTAAAAAACTATTTATTATTTTATTCGACTTAATAGATGAAAATGGTTTTTAGATTGTGGATTACCACAAATAAAAAAGGCTACGCGCCGGTATCTTACCTCATAAGTCTTTTGAATAAGTCTTCATGGTGGTGTGTAAATAGACAAAATCTTTTCACAATCAAGGAAATTCAGCAACCATAATTGATAGTACGTTCTATTTAACATCTGGATGCTAGTATTAATACTATATTACCTATGTAGGTTTAATGAAAATTTATTTTGGGGTAATTGGTTTTCATTGAAACACCTTGTATATTTCCCAACATTTATATCACAAGAATAGTAGAATTTTCTCTTGTATCACATGACGTTTAACGTATACGTTTTTCGTTATTTTTTTTTTAGTTACTGTATATGTTAAAAGAATGTTTCGCATACTGAACGTTAAGGCTTTTCAAACGATACGTTGTTTGCTATGATTGGTTGACTTCTAGTATGAGGGGTGCTGCTTGGGGGATGAGCGGGAGCAGGTAGAATTTTTTCATTATCTTAAGTATATACTAGACGTTAAGACCTTTCAAACGATACGTCGTTTTGAACATTCTGTATATTCATCAACTTTTATATAACATGAAGATTCAAATTCTCGTTTCACAATTTTTGAAATTGAAGCAAAGACAGATACTAATATTACACATGTCATGACAAAACTAGACGGACAATGTCACCTGATTTTTTCTATGTACTCTAATGATACACCCTGTATATGTGAGACGTATCTAGATACCCTTTTTAACGATATGTCACTTGTCCTTGTACTCTAATGATACACCCTATATATGTTGAAAGAATGTTTCATGAGGTGTTTTTCAACGATATGTCACTCGTTGTCATAACGTTACTGGACGTTAATGTCTTTTCAGCGATACATCAGTTGATTAACTTCGCGAACTATTATTTTGCAACACTCTGTATATGTTAAAAGAATGTTTCGTATACTAGAGAATAAGGTCAACGATATACCACTTGTCATGATGTGTTTTTTGATATACTTTGTTTAAATTTTTAATGTACCTGTGCATACTAGACTTATCCTGAAGTCTATTTTACTTCAAACCAAGCTGAACACATGAATGCACTCAAATTATTACTTTTTTTATACCTCTCCTTGCATCTTTCACATATGAGTGCGAATAGCCATGTTCGTTAGAGGCATTGTTTCAGACGCGAAGGTTGATGGTTCGCGCCCAGACTCCGGCGAAAGTTTTTTTAACTTAAAATAAATCGACGAGTATTTTTCAAAGGTGGCTGAGTGTAAATTTGGAGAGTGGGTTGAAGATTGGGGTGGGTGGTTGAATTTGGGGGTGCTAAACATTTGGGGGTGGGCCTAGACTCTGAGGTACTAGGTGGGTATTGGAATTTGGGGAATGGAGCTAAAATTTTAAAATCATTTCAAGTATATACTAGACGTTAAGGCATTTCAAAGGAGACGTCGTTTGCTTTGATTAGTTAACTTTTAGTACGAGGGGTGCTGCGAGGGGGATGAAAGGGGGTAGCTAGAATTTTTTCATTATTTTTATCGTTGATCTTATGACATAGCCTGTTCAATGACGCATGCGCAATATTACCATCTAACCACTCCTTCAGTCCGGTTGCCGGTGTGAACCCACCTTAGAATCCAATTTTTCCAGAACGAACCTTGGCTTTTTTCGCGATTTTCTTATGGAGATTCCCATGTTAGCGCCTCCGCCAATAGGCGGAACTCTCCTAGCTCATTTCCTCTGAATCTTCTCGCCCGAAAACAGCTTTCGCTGTATACGGTGTAGGACTTTTTGAATTCGTTACTACTCCTTATGGTTTAGTTAACGCTCCCAAAACTATGGCTCGTCTAATGGACATGGTTATAGATCCTTCTCTTCGACCGTATTGTTTTTGCTATTTAGATGACATTATCATTGCTACCTCTACTTTTGAGTTACATATGGAAACTCTCAACAAATTGTATCTCAGGCTAAAAACAGCCAATCTTACTGTCAATCTTGAAAAATGTGAATTTTGTCGTGATTCCCTTAAATTTTTAGGTTTTGTTGTTTGATAAAAATGGTTTACGTACAGATGACCAGAAAGTCTCTGCTATTTTGAATTATTCTACCCCAAAAAATACTACAGAGATAAAACGTCTCATAGGTCTTATTGGTTGGTACCGTCGTTTTATTAGAGATTTTTCTACTATTTGTTCCCCAATAACTGATCTTCTTCATGGCAGGAAAAAAGGTCAATCCATTTCTTGGACTACCGAAGCCGAAAATGCCTTTATTGAAGTTAAGAAACGTCTTACTTCTAGTCCTATTCTTGCAAGCCCTGATTTTTCTAAACCTTTTATTATGCAAACTGATGCTAGTGAAACTGGAATTGGAGCAATCCTTTATCAAGATTGCGTTGGTTTCGATCATCCAATTGCTTATGCAAGTCGTACTTTAAATAAAACTGAAAGAAAATATAGCACAACAGAAAAAGAACTTTTAGGAGTTATTTTTGGTGTTGAAAAGTTCCGAGGTTATGTTGAAGGTACCCATTTTACTCTTGAGACAATATCTATCGAAACTTTCGAATCCCTCAGGTCGCTTAGCTTGTCTTTCTCTTAGGCTTTCTCAGTTTGATTTTGAAATTAAGCACAGAAAAGGAGTCACTATGGTGGTCAGTGATGCTTTATCGCGTTCTTTCTCAGAAATTTCTATTATTGATGTGAATACTTTCAAGCCAGATGCTTGGTATACTTCTATGATTCAGAAGGTCACCAATAATCCTGATTTATATCCCACATTTAAGGTTGACAATAATGTTTTGTACAAACATGTTTTCTCGTCAAATCCAATTTCTAGTAATTTATCTAATTGGAAAATTGTTGTTCCTACCCCAAATAGAATTTACGTATTGAAATTATTTCATGATAATGATTTGAGTGCCCATTTAGGCATATCTAAAACTGTTTTTCGTATTTCTGAAATTTACTATTGGCCAAAACTTAGAAGTTCTGTATCTCGCTACGTTAATAAATGTTCAGTTTGTGGTTCTTGTAAAACCCAAAACCTTCCTAAAGCTGGTGTTATGGGCCAGTATAAAGATATAAATTTTCCATGGCAATGGATTTCTGCTGATTTGATAGGTCCTTATCCCAAATCAAAATCTGGTAACAGATTTGTCTTAGTAATTACCGATTGGTTCACCAAATTTTGTCTTGTTCATCCAATGCATCACGCAACTGCTAAGGGCATTGTGAAATGTATAGAAAACCAAGTTCTTCTTGTTTTTGGTGTTCCACAAATTTTTTCTGTTGACAATGGTACTGTTTTTACGTCCTTTCTTTTTAAGAATTTAATGTCGCAATATAAGGTGCAAAAAATATTCTATAACGCTTGTTATCATCCCCAAGCGAATCACACAGAACGAACTAACAAAACAATTCTTTGAGGTGTTATATTCATGAAAATTCGTCTCATAATAATAATAATAATAATAATAATAATAATAATAATAAATGTCTTTATTTGGTATAGCATTACAAATCTGAATACATTCATATTATGTAAAACTAGTATTGGGCGAGATTCAGTTTGCACATTGTTATATGACATAACAATATGCATCTGCTCTTCCACCTAACCCAGAAAACAAAAAAGTATAAGAATACTACAAATACTTAAATTGAATCAATAAACTTAAACTTAAAACTAAACAAAAAGCATACAAGATAATCTTGATAAGTATAATTTTTATCTTTTTTGTAATTGTTGGTTCATCATAGTTTCAAACATTTGTATTTTAAATTTATTTTGACCCACTACTCTAAAAACCTGGGACAAGCTGTTAATTTGGTCGGCTATACAAAATGAAAAAGACCGTCTAAAAGTTTGAGTTCTGTGTCTAGGTACAGTAAGCAGACTTTAGTATCTCAAATTTAATGTGTGCACGTCCGTTCGGTATTTAATTTTGTTATATAGATATGGTGGCGTCTGTTTGCGTATCATATTATAGTAAAAACATAAAGAATGCAACTTACGACGATGTTTCATGTTTAACCAGCTTATTAATTCAAAAGTATGGCTTATACTATCAAATTTACGAATACCAAAAACTAAACGCAGGCAACAATTTTGTAGCCTCTGGATTCTATTAGAATCAAACTCAGTTAAGCAAGAATTGTACACGATGTCACAGTAGTTTAATTGAGATAACACTAATGCCTCGCACAACATAGACTTAGTGGATTTATCCAAAACACCACGACTTTGGTACAGAAGCTTCAGTGAGTAATAACTGGGATAATTCACTACATAGAGTTGCACAAGCAATCAGAACCGCGAAACATGACGTTACGGGTTACTCCCCAGCTTCTCTAAATTTTGCTCGAAACGTTCCGTTAAGTGGTGATTTTTATGGTACAATTTCTGAAAACGCGAATAACATAATTAACACTGGAGATAAATTGCAATTGATTAACGATGTTCAAACTCTTCCTAAACTTTTTGTAGATATTCGGAAAAATATAAAAAACGCATACGAAAAAAATGCAAAACGTTACAATTTGAAAAAGAGAGATTTGCAATTTCATGTTGGTGTCAGGTTATGGAAAAAGAATTATGTTCTTTCGTCCAAGTCTAATAATTTTGCAGCTAAATTTGCTCCTAAATATATACCCTGTGTTGTCAACAGAGTTATTTCTAAATTAGTTTACAATTTAAAAGATCTATCTGGTAATGATTTAGGTAACTGGCAGGTTACAGATTTAAAGAACCAATTTATTGATGTAGATGAAAATCTTCCTAATGATGAGCCTCCTGCTCAACTTTCTGATGATTTAGATTTGTCTAATAATGGTTATAATTTGAGAGTCAGATCTAATAATGATTCTGATTAATTTAGTATTTTTTTATATATAACTAATTAAGTAGTTGTATTAACGTGACTATCTTCATTTTTTTCAAAATAAAAAGATCTTGAGTATACATTGGAATATCTGTATTGTTTTGTTGTCAACAATGATCTTTGATTACAGATACATTTTGTATCTATTTATTTATCTGGACGTTCTGTCCTTGTATATGTCATAATACCTCTATACGATATTTGTGTGGTTTACTATTTACCGTTAACTTCTATATGCCCTTTCGTTATCTCTTGATTTTGTATCATAAGTACATATTTATTAGTATCTTTTTGAAGTTATCAATAATACAGTTGGTGTATTATGTTTGTGGTTTATCGTATCTTTTTGTTTTTTGGTTTTTGGAATGCCAAAAACGCTGTTCTTCAGAGAACAATCTTCCGTGAATGTTTCAAATTATCTAGGATTTTCTTGCTTCATGCACCTTTACAATTCAGCATATTTTGAAACAACCATCACGCTCAAACATTTTCCGAAATCCTTGCTTTGGCAAATTTAGGATTCAGTTTATTTTGTAGCAGTCCCTTATCGTGTGTATATTGAGAAATTATTGTTTTGCTTGGTAGCGCTTTTGTTCTCAATATACGCTTTATTTTGGTCCCCTTATATTTTGATACGAGCACAAACAACACATTGTCTTTTTCACGACAATTTACGGATTATTTAGTTATCTGTGTACTGACTGATACATACTATAGTTTTTTTCTGGCATATTTGTTCACTTTAGTTGATGACAAAACTATATTTTTTCGAGACACGTATCTATCTGTAGTTTGAAACTCCACATTTTTAAATTAATTTAGTTGCATGTTTAGATTCTGATTGATTAATAATATATAATTAAATAATTTCTTTTAGTTTTTACTGTTATGTGTGCTATCGCTACATTGTTAGCATTTGGTTCCGTCTTGGTGGGTTTCTTCCTTCCAAACTTTCCGATTGGAGGAAAGGGGGGGGAAAGCCATGCCTTGTTTAGTTTTATCTTCATTATTATGTTCCCTATCGTATTGTACCTGCACACATATCTATTTTTTGGTTACGTTAAATAATTATCTTATTCTAGTTTTACCGTGTTTACTTTCATACAATATCTCGCAATAGTATTCCCATTACGTAATTTTTGGAGGTTTTCGCTTTCCTGTTAAAAAATGCTTACCGTGAATCTTTTTTGTTAAGGCCTAGATCTTTGATGGGCGTGTTACTAGTCTTGTGACAACCTTAAGTGGAAGACAAACTTTCAGAGGTGTGTCATGGTGGGTCATGATCTCAGACGAATGTTACCTACGGGACGCCGTCGTCCGAAAGGATGGATTTATGACTTGTCATGTCATCACACTGGAGGGATGTGTCGCATGGACACTGCAACACGGTGTCATAGATTTAGAGATCCAGTAATTCTTTCTGTCTCTTGGATTTTTTCCATTTCAGTTGTGGCGTTTCTAAATAACGCCGGGTTCGTTAATAACCCGAGCTTGCTCAAAAATTTATTAGGTATGTTTATTCTTTTTTAAACCTTTTCGTTTCTCCCTCAGCAAGGACTTGGTTGTCATAAGACCCATGCCTGCACTTCGGTAGTTGCTAATCGATGTGGAAATTGATTGTGGGAAAAGATAACCACGACGCGTTTAACATCATCTGCGAGGCTTTTCCAACGCAATTGATAACCCCGTCAATTCATAATTCCGGAATGACACTTCCCTTATATTTTATATTTTCTTATTACCGTTTTTCGTTTAATATGGTTTATTTTATTATCATTTTTTGAGTTTAAGGTACTAGAGATCATGCTTACCCATATCACAACAGGTGATTTTTGTTTTTCGTTGAGAAATTAGGATTTCTCTATCTATCGTTTTTTATTGTACTTATAATAATTTTTGTATTGAGATGTTTGACATTTCATGTTATAATAGAGGCAAACCCTCTAAATACCGTTTTATAGTACAGTAAAATTTTGTGATCTCTGTACAATTTTTTTTTAACCATTTATTTTATTATAATTTTGTCTGACGTTATTTCCCTATTAATTTTTTTGGATTCAATATATTCACTTTTGTTTTTCAATATATTTGAATTTCCTTTACTTTTGTTTGAGCTTTTGAATTAAAAAAAGAGTAAGTCAGTAAATTAGTATAATTTCTCTGTAGTGGGGTAATAAATATATTCATACATCGTCACAATTCTTGCTGTGTTTGTGTGATCATTATTTCGAATGTTCTACTTGCGAGATGACCAATGGTTACTGGCAACATCCCTGGTATGAACTTAGAAATATCATTTCACTTTCCGGTGTAAATTTTAGACATTCACCTCTACCAAATTTCGCCACTTCTCTTCTCTTTTTATTCAATATTAGTTTCTTCTCTTCCGTTCATTAATTCTGTTGAGTCATATGTAAGCACTACGTTTTGTTTTGATGTTCACCACAGTTTTTTGGTTTTTGCTTCCATTCTGCGTAGACTGTTATGTTTACAAAAAAAAAGTAATTCTTTGAATTCCTTTTTTTCTCCCGAGGAGAGGGGATGTTACATGCTGTTCAGCTTGTTACATTTTTTGTTTTTAAACTATTTTATTTAGTTAATTTTTGTGGCTCATTAGTCACTTCCTCCCAAATTTCTATTACATTTCTAAACATGCCGTTTCCTTGTCGCATTAGCCACTCCAAACTAAAACATTCATTTTTATCAAATTCCCCTTCCATTTTTGTCTTTAGATATTCGAAATTCAAAATTGTCGATTGGAACTCTTTCTTTTCTCTAACTGCCACCTTAAAGGCAACAATATATTTCTTAATTTTTGTTGGTGAACAATTTTTATCGCCTGGTTGGTAGGTTAATTCTTGGATTTTCTCTCAGGTTATTTTCTTGTGTAGTGCTTACTGCTTATTCATGTTTATTGCTTATTTGATAATTTGCATTTTTTGTATATTTAAGGAACAAAACGAATAGAATAAAACAGATCACTGTTAAGTTGCATTTTAACACGTGGAGTTCGGGTTTTGTATGCGCTATAGCATAAGCTCCTTTTTACCTGATCTGTTCTATTTATTCATTCCTTCCCTAATGTTTTTTCTAGTTCCTTGTCCTTGTTTTTCTTTTTTTCCGCAGCTCTGCAGCCCTTAAGTTCGGCACTTAAGTTACACTCAAGTTTAGCTCAAGTCTAGTACTCAAGTTCAGCACTCAAGTTTGCTAGTTTTCAAGTTTCTTTCCGATTCCTGTTCCTGTGCCGTTGGAGTCATCGCCGCCATCGCTAAGAGCTGCAAACAACCCAGCCCTTTAAGATAAGTTCCTTCGTCTTATCTTTATCGTATATAAGATTTGAATTTGGCTTGCTATTATAACTTGTTATGCTCCTCGTTTGGTTTTTTTAGTATCCAATTTAGGTGGAATTTTTAAATTTCAATAAATAGTTATTGTTTTCATTCTTTGTATATAATAATTATTAAATTGGATAAACGGGTTCAGGAATAAATAATTTTATTTTATTTTTTATTGAAATTAACGTTAATTTTTACAAGGTGTTTCCAGCTTTCCACCTTTTGCTTTTGTTTTTCTTTTGCTTTTGTCTCGATTCAAAGATGGTGGCGTCCAATTTAATATTAATTGTACACCCCATCCCAGTGATAGCAGATAAAACAATTTAATTGGTGCCGAATTCCACTCCCTGATGAGAGTGCTCTAGCCAGGGGCGTTTATCGTTGCAGTGGATATGTGCTAATAATAGCTGCAGTCTGTCATTGTTGTAAAAATTTCAAGCACAAATGACCGCAATTTATTTGATTGTAGTTTTGATATTGAGTATTAAACGATGAAATAAAACAATTTAATTTGTTTATATCTTCATTTTATTTTGAACCAATGTTCAAATTAAATTAGTGGCGCGTTTCGCTACACACTAGCTTTTTCAAACTAGTGAAGATACAATGAAAAAATTTTAATTTATATAGTGCCTTAATACGGAATTCTAAGATATTGACAAAAGTATTATATAGTATATAATATATATAAAAGTTTTTCATTGTATCTTCACTAGTTTGAAAAAGCTACTGTGTAGCGAAACGTGTCACTAATTTAATTTGAACATTAGTTCAAAATAAAATGAAGATTTAAACAAATTAAATTGTTTTATTTCATCGTTTAGTATGGATCTTCATCAAGTAAAAGCCTCATCTATTCAATATTGAGTATTGTTGTAGAAAATTCGCACACTTTTTCCGAGATATTTAACAACTTCTTTCGGTGGCTTCAAGTTACCGAATGAATCAAAGTACTCCACATCGTTTTTTATCTTTCTGTAAGCTACCCAATGGCTGCCAGGCTGCCAGTATTTTGAGAGGAATCCAAATTAACTATTGCACATTCTTGTTTTCGAGGACCATCTTTAGGCAAAGTGTCTCGCATAAAAACCCCTCGAAAATTTGGTATTTTAAGCAATTTTGCGCAGTGTCTTATGTCAATGTCAAACAGGGCGTGATTGGGTAGCTTTATTGGTTTTTTTGCTTCTGTAAATACAATCCAAAACCACCTTTTGGATACTTTTTCAGGTATATTCCGGATCCTACGCGTTCCATGCACCAGCACCACCTGACAAAGCTCCAAGTGCCGAAAGACCAGCAAACAAAGGTATGAGTGGAAGGAAACCTACAGATTTAACTGGTATTACGCGAGGAACATCAACTGGCTTTGATCAACCAAATTGTTTAATTAGCGCTTTGGCCGCTCGTAAGGCAAACACTGCTGTGTCTTTCAAAGATGATTCGTTTTTCATAGTTTTTCCCACCTTCAGCACTACATCTCGATGAAAGGAACGACGTTTCTGAGAACGACGACGACGACACCCTATCCCCATTTTTCTTTTCACCACTCGTCACAAGTAATGCTGCAGTATTTTCCCCCAAAGAAGCGTTTTTTGACTTGACACGAGACCAAGCTTTATCTTCCAACTCCTTGTCTGCTTTATGTCGTTCGTCGAGAGACTTATTTTGGTCTATGGAGTATATTTATTGGGACGATCCCAATGAATTAGTCGATCGTTTAAAGTTATTGATTGCTTCAAAAGAGGCATGCAATACGTCACACGACAATGAAATAGTAGCCATTATCAATGAGCTCAAGGAAGCGGATATAATAAAATAACAAGTCGAATCCCATTCATTTATAAGATGTCCGATGATAAATTCGGTCATCGCTCTCAGGGTGTTCAAAAAAAGTTGCAGCTACCTAAACTCACATTTCCACATACCTCTGACGGCAATATTGATGCTGACAATTTGAAAATTTGTAATGTGAGAGAGCCGACGAACGACAATGATGCTGCTACTAGAAAATATGTGGATTCAACAATAATCCCACTGAATGTAGTAGGGGATAATGTAAAAAACTTGCTTAAACAAGTAGACGAAATTTCACAATTTATATCAAGGGATCCTCCAACCGCTAGTAAACATGTATTGACTAAAAGATATGTTGATGATGCTATTGTTACTGTGAAAACTTTTTTGCGAAAAGATATTCAGAATGCCAAATCCGAGGTAATTACACAAATAATGAATAGTTTGAAAGAGGAGGTGGATAATATCAATACAAACACCCCTCGAATAGATTTAAACCCATTAATGAAAAACATACATGAAATTACTGATCGACTAACAGTTATAGAAGGTGAATTATCATTTATAGAACACTTCTAGAAGGTAAATCAACAAAAGACGTTCACCAATTGATTAACACATCCAAATTGCATAGACTGCTTAACTAGAAATTAAATATAAAACAATACATTCAAGTTATATGGTTATTTTTATTAAAAGCTTCAACGAGTTTGGTCACTACTGAAATAACTACAAATATACATATTTAGATGCAATGACTAACTGAAATATGTCATCCAAAGAAAAAATTCAACTGGTGAACGAACTTCACAAGCCAATTAGAAAAAATGACCCACGTAGACGTACCATTATTAAGGGGTTAGATGACCTTTGGCATATGGACTTGGCGGAAATGCGTAATTTTGCACATCAAAATAGGAATCATAAAATGATACTAGTTGTGTTTGTGGACGTGTCCACTAAAGACGAAGACTGGTGAGGAGATTACTCGAGCATTCTCGGACATTCTCGCTCACACTCGTAGAGCTCCTCGAAATATCCAATCCGATCAAGGAAAGGAATTTTACAACAGCAAGTTTCAAAATTTAATGAAAAAACATAATATACATCATTATAGCGTTTTTAGTACAATGAAAGCTTCTATGGGTGAACGTGTTATAAGAACGTTGAAATCGAAACTCTACAAGTATTTCAGTTTAAATGGCACCTATAAATGGTGGATGTCCTACCGAAAATCACTCAAGAATATAACAATACAAAGCATTCAACAACAAAGTATAAACCTTCTCAAATTAACAAATCCAACGAAAAAGCAATTTTAAATAAAATCTATTATCGTATAAAGATAGCTGGTCCACGAAAATTCAAAGTTGGTGATATAGTGCGGATAAGCAAGTCGAAGCATGTCTTTGAAAAAGGTTACACTCCAAATTATACAACAGAACTCTTCAAGGTCATTAAAATTATAATAACTAATCCCACAACGTACTTGCTTGAAGACATGAATGGCACACAAATAAGTAGAGGCTTTTACGAAGAATAATTACAGAAAACATCAAATCCTGATATATACTTGGTTGAAAAAATACTTAGACGCAAAGGTAAAAAACTGTACGTCAAATGGCTCGTCTTAGACAAAAAACATAACAGTTGGATAGAAAACGTAGATGTTTTGTAGCGCTACTTTTTGCTCCGCTGCGTATGAATACAGTGGGGCTGGCGTTGACCTTAAAAGTTCGAATATAAATTGAGTGCTTTGATGACCATTAGCAGATATTGTTGTTGTTGTCGTTATTGAGTTATTCTTCTTATTCTCAAGATAGTAGTGAATCCGATTCAATGGATTATAGCACTAAATTAGATCAAATTTTGGAGAAATATGAAATGGTTGCCAAGCAGGAAATGCATTACTTGCTACCTAGCACATATCCTGCAGGCGCACTTCAAATTCAGTGTGGTATAAGTCCAGCAAAAAGCTTTGGTTCTGCCGTTATTTTGTCACCAGGGAAAAAATTTGAAAGAATATCCTTCAGCACCTTTGAATGGTCAACGCTAATTGATATATTAGGAAATAATACGTTTTTTAATGATCCAATGTCTGAATTTACTGATGAATACGAACCCGTAGTAATTCAATGTGGAGACTACTGACAAGTTCGACAATTAATTTACGATGACACAAAATTTTTGGATATCGGCAAGCATGTTGTTACTTTCGGGTGTACTCAAGAGGATGTTCGGCAAATAATTCAAGTTGATCAGAGCCTCCTTTCACATCACCTAGCATACTTAGACTCTCTAAGTTTTTGTGAATACTACAAAAATGTAATAGAAACTATTAGGAATTTCAATCAAAATAATGGTCATTTCAGTAAATTGGAATTATTGTATGCTATTTGCGATTGTAGTAATAGCATACTCTCAATTGCACTTAGAGAATTCATATATTACTATAAGTTTAAAGTTGTAAACGACATAGAATTTCAATAAACTGATAAATAATTATTTTTTATTATTTTATTTTTATATCACTGAAACAAGCACCTAGGGCTTTTATTAAAGTGAATGTTGAAGAGTGAAGACATGCTACCGCTGCTGCTGCTGCTACCAACGCTGTTGATTCTTCCTTTAGTTGCACTTGAGGAAATTAACCTAAATTATACAACAAAATATTTGGATGAAATTAACCTTGATTATGCAACAAAATATTTAGAACGATATGGATATGTTTCATCTCATGTTATAGCCAATCAGAAAGATACAATTTACCTGTAGATGGGACCCTTAATCCTGATACAGTTCACCAATTGCAGCGACCTCGATGTTTCGTAAGAGAAAACGATCACAGCGATCACTCTTACACAGTTATAACCAAATGGACTAAAACTAACATTACTTGGTATTTTCCTCAGGCAACACAAAAATACGCTGATGCTGCTACAAAGGCTTTTGATGTATGGCAACAACATTCCAAGTTTACATTCAAACGAGTTATATTACCTTCACCTACACCAGATATCTTAATAATTGTTGTACGCAAAAAACATCAATTTCGAGCCAACTGTCAGGGTACTCATAATTGTGAACTTGATTTTGATGGTCCTTGAAAGGTATTAGCACATGCTTATTTTCCCTCAGAAGATGGATATATAGAAATTCATATGGATGCTGATGAGATGTGGAATACTAATATAGATGAGGATATACCGGACGGTGATGTTAGCTTCCTCATGGTGCTAACTCATGAAATCGGTCATGCTTTGGGAATTGGTCACAGCTCCGTTTCGTCTGCAGTAATGTTTCCATGGTATCAAACAAATATTACAACTCTAGATAAAGATGACAAGATGGCGCTCGAATCTCTTTACGGACCAATCAATACATATGTAAATAATCGATTCAAACCAACATCTTCACTAAAACCACCACCCCCAACACCACCCCCACCACCCCCAACACCACCCCCACCACCACCGCCTTCAACACCTCCACCCAATAATATATGTGATACTAAATCACCGGATTTTATGTTTCTCGCAACAGCTAGATCTTTTCCTAATTTTCGGCTATATGTCGGATATAAATCCTTCTTATGGAAGTTTGATTTAAAAGATATTCACATACCTTTAAATATAGGTTATGTTGATGATTATCTTCCACAACAACTCAGAACACATAAAATGTCAAACATTTTTCAGAATTCTGCAGGTAATTTATTTGCATTTAACACAACTACCAACATCTACTATACTGTTTCCTTCCCGGAATTAAATATTTTGGAAACAAGGAAGATACCAATACCAATCAATTCCAAAGTTGATTTCATTTTTCAAACAAATAGTGGACAAATTTACATGTTTTATGACAAGATGACTCGCTTTACTGAATTTAACGATGGTTTTCAGCAAGTCATAAACAGAGGTTATGTTAGGGATCAATTTGAACTCCCTAAAGGTATCACTTCCGCTTTCAGGCACAAGGATGGTTATATATATATTTTTTCACCAAAGATACCTACTACAAATTTAGCGAATATACAAAAAATGTTATAACTTCTGGACCATTTGACTGGAATATCTTCGGCATTCCATGTCCCAATACAAGTTTGAAAGAGCAGCTCAAATCGCTACTTACACATGTACTTTCTAATTATGAATAATAAACTTTATTTTTTATTTGTTTATTTGAATTCCTATATACATACATGGCTACATCATTATTAAAAAACATTCAACATCATTATTAAAAAACATTTAATATCATCATTAAAAAACATTTACATCATGAGTTATATTATTAGTATATGAAAAGTGATACGTTTTTTTTATAAGTCAATATCGCTGTCATCCTCCTCGCTATGAACAGAAATAAATCGATTTGGGTGTCGTCGTTCATATAATTCCTCTCTAGGTGATAGAGATAGTTTTGGATGAAGATCTTCACCACATTCTGATCTAGTTTTCAATTCAAACAATACTTTTGTGAATTCATTTTGACACCACATATCCCGCGATTTGTAAATAAAGGGAATACTGTCATAGTCATATACTGCATGCCAATGATCTCGTGAAACATTAAGCTTTATATCAATTTTTTTGCTTTCCAAAATATAAACCAGCTGCTTATAACATTGCTGGCATAAAATAATATTCTAGTTTTTAATGAAATACTGTTGGAACCAGACACAATATGGATCTTCTTCTTCCAATCTAAATTTGTAGGCCAATTCTGAACTAGGGTGTGCTGAAAGAGTATCCCTAATCTTTGAGGTAACATACCGTGATGACCTATCATGTACCCAATAACATTTAATTTCATTATTTGATTTTGCTATTTTAGTCAAGACATTCCATCTATTTTCTTCATAATTATTAATTATTTTTAATAATAAAGTATGTGGTACATTATGAACGTGAGAATTGGAGTTATGTTTTTACAAATGTTTTTAATGCAAATGACTTCTAGTGTAGCCATTCCTAAAACAAAAAATTATTCTGAAACACTATAATGTCCCCAAGGAAGCGTATCAAATGAATTTGGAAGTAATTTCCTTTTATCATCATGAAGACTTAACGCTATTTTGGTTTGTTCAATGCACAATCCACATAATCATCAAAAGTTAGTTTATTTTTTACAATACATTTTAATACCCTTTGATTTTTTGAACTTTGTAGCCATAGATTTTGGATCTCAAGCCAACGAAATGAGTAATTATTTGACCACAAGCCTCACCCAGGTAGCACATGTCGTCTAAATGACGTCAATGAGACGGCACGTTATTGGTCCACATGACGTCAATTGACCACATAAATTGACGCCTAAAAGACGAAAGTAAGACACAGCTAAAAGACGTCAGTTTCTGGACGTCGAAAAGACGTCCAAATTTTAAACCATATGACGTCTTTTGTGCAGTAAAATGGACGTGTTTCACAGCAGAATGACGTCACTTGTGGACGTCCACACGACGTCCTAATTTGAACGTAGTTTGGATGTAACATATGAGGCTGTGAGAGCAAAAATAATATCCAAAATTTTGTAAATCTCCAACTATCTTGTCACCTAGTATGAATAGCTATGTTAATATTTAAATGTTTGTAATAGTCTACTTTTGCCGTTATTTTTTCTAGGGCATGTATATGTTCCTCATTGAAACACTTTTTTTCTAGATACTAATGAAAATGTGTCTTGAAAAGAACATATTGGAATGCTTGAAAGTAAACAGATTTGTAGAAACACATGAATTTATTACTTAAATAATATAACAAAAAAACAGAATGTTCACAGAAAAATAATTACATTCCATCACTGTGCATTTCAATGAAAATTATTCATCTTATATAATTTTGAAACCGCAACTTGGTTGAAAAGATATAAACATAGATCAAAGATCATATACGCTCTATAACTTTAACCCCCTCATCACTCCCTAGAATCACCTTATTTTTTTAATGGAATCTAAAAAAGCAAAACAATTTCCCAACTATTAAATTATTTAGATGCTGTGGAAGTGAGAAATACAAATCCAGAACTATCAAGCAGGGCTATATAAAAAAAGTGGGGTTATCATAAAGAGGGGGATTAAGGTTATAGGGAGTACATAAGAGCAAAGAGATTTCCCCATTTATATAATTTTTGACAAACTTTTGTATTTTTTTTAAATCGCGCCTTTAAAATGATATACAATGGATAGTTTTCAATGAAATGCACTGTATACTACAATCTATGCAGTAGAGGAAAAGATACATAACTTAAATTATCTGGTTTATTGGGAAAAACTATACATTTTAAACTTATATCTAAAATATTCCAAGCCTGTAAATCGGACAAATCATTAACTATGTAAATACTTAAATCTCTAGAATCTATTGGATAAGTGTACAATGGTTTATACATCATAAATTGTTTACCAACAACTATAGTTTCTCCATTTTTATTCATACAAATATTATGTATTTCGACAACTAAATTATTTTTCATCATGCAGTATGCATCAGCAAATGCATAGCTGCTAATGCAAAAAGTTAAATTTTTATACAACATATTTTTGTACTGTTTTACTACTATTAAATTGATAGTAGGCCCATCATTCTCTTTTCCAAATGATAAATTACTTGTACTAAATTCTGGCTTTAAATAAACAAAATTTCTTTCACTTGATCTACGATAAATCTGTTGTAAAGGATTTTCAAATGGGAACGCAGAGAAACAATCCAGAGTACCAAACTGCTCAGCTTCCTGAGCCAAGTGACACAAGACATGCGTGTTATATACATAAAATTCAGATCCATAAATAAACTCACAGTGCTTTATGAAAGTATTCAATAAGTTGCCAGCATTCCTGGTACCAAAAACTGACAAATGATTTGGTGAGACTAGCAATGAGATGCCAACATGCAATAATAAAAAATGTTCAATCACTGAAATATCAATATTGCCCTTCAAAACAAATGGTCCAAAATACAATAAAAAATTACGGAATTCAGTAGCTTTCCAATAGGATAATTCTTGTAGGCTTCGAGGTTTCCGATTAATTTCAGATGGAATATATGGTCTCAGAAATAACATATGCTCACTCAAAATATCAATATTTGCAGCTCTTAACCTAACATGTAAGCCACCCGAGATCCAACACATGAGAAGTTTTTTCATGACTCCCAAACATACAGCATGCATGTAATCAATTGTAAAACTTGAAACTAGGCCTATATTTAAGTCGAGCAAAGGTGAATTTCCTTTATGATGTTCATCGTCCAATCCTAACCTAAACTGCTCATCTGTTCTCAAAGAACTAGTTATACCATTCAAAATTACTTTTCCTGATATATTGTGCCATTCACCAGACTCCCAGCATTTGTCACATGTAGAGTAGCCTCCATGAGATTTTATGGACTTCAAATATGCCTTAGCCGGCGCATCACAAATGAAATTAACTATTTCCACAAAATAAACTCTACCATGTAATGTGAATCCAGTTTCTTTCAAATAATTCATTTCTTTTTAAAAATCTTCCAGATATGAATATAAAGGATACGGTTTAGATTTTCCGCAGAATATGCCTATAGCAAAAGGAAAACTCTCAAAATTTCTCAACATTCCTAAAATTGGCCAAAATTGCAAATTTGTACTAGAAAATAAGGGTAATCCGTCAATATTAATACTGCATTTAAATTTTTCATCAACACAATTATAAGGAATAATTTGTTTAAGGACATTTTCAATACCAAAGTGACAATATTCACCATTATCCAATTTTTTTAAATTTACTGATCTCTGAGTTTTTAGTAATGTTCTACTATCTAATGGAATCTCAGGATGAAATGGTGCCAACATTTTTGAAAGAGCCGTTACAGAGTGATAAGGCACATTCAACCTGATTGCCCAATTTCTTAGGTTAGAAACTAAGTCAACAGCATTAGAGCATGTTTAAATTCATTTAAGTGCACTGTTGGAAGATAAGTATCATATGAATTTGATGTATCCTGAACATTTTCCAAAAAGTCAGTCTGTAAATTTTCCTCAGTTTCATGTGTTTCAAGTTGAACTTTATTCTCATAAATATATGCATTAACAGAATCATGATCAGTTTGACATAACTCATTAACCATATCATTTGGATTGCTACATGTATCACCAGTTTCAAATTTTTTTATGTTATTGACAGTTGTTGTCCGTATGTAATTTGCAAATACTTTTTTATTTTCTTCTGCTACTCTACGATAGAATTGACTTTTCCTTACAACAGGCTCTAAATATTTTCGTTTGTACATAATTGAAAATTAATACTAAAAATCAACAACTGTACATCCTATATATAGGTTACAGGATTATATACAAATTTTCTTTAGTAAAAATTTAACACATTTTTTTTATACCGTTTGATCTGATTTTCTCATATTTCTGGATTTGATCCTATCCGGCGCATGTTTTATCCAAAGCTTAATTGTTTCTTTAATCTCTGTTCTGTTAATCGGCTTGGACTGAACTGCTTCTAAAGAGGAAAACTTAATAAGTACTGCAAAACATGTATACAATATTTTTTAAATAGTATTAGAATGTGTCAAACACTTCACAGACTCCAAACCTCTAAATGTTTTTACTAGAAACAAACACTTCGACTTCACTATAGTAGAAGATCCAAAGTAAGGTTGACCTTCACCGAGCTGGTAATAGAATGAAACATGTTTTATAATAAATTTAGTATATTAGAAAATATATTAAAAATGGGTTGCCTTAAAAAATCCTGGATAGACTATTTTCAATTATTTAAAATAAAAAATTAAGTTTTTTTACGAAAAGCAATTTTTAAAAGTTTCATCAGTAAAATAATTTAAAGAATCGTCCAAGCCACACAAAAACACTTTTTAGCCATTTTTTTATCACAACGATACAGAATAACACGTGTTTTCGATGCAATAATAATAATAATATTATAAGTCATTAGTTACTCCAAAATGTCAAAATGTCATTCAAAAATAATATACACAAAATGTCATTCTCTGCTGTCGTATAAATACCGAGCATGCGTCCTTTCATTTTTTTTAATAATTAAAAATAGTCTGTCCAGGATTTTTTAAGGCAACCCATTTTTAATATATTTTCTAATATACTAAATTTATTATAAAACATGTTTCATTCTATTATCAGCTCGGTGAAGGTCGACCTTACTTCGGATCTTAGACTAATAACATTGTAACAATTATCTAAACATTTGATCAAATGATTTATTACTTACCTATTATAGCTTCATTAACACATAAAATGTGGAATGGTTATTTTCCTATTTTTCCATAATAGCTAAATAAAGATGCTACTTCATCTGTTAAAATTCTTCTTAGAATATTATGGATGATCAATTTATTGTTTTTCCCTCCGAGTGAATTAAAGTGGAAAATCTAAAATTAAAAAAAATAACACTTTTTAAAATACACTGAAACTCAATTAAAATCAGAATATATACCTGCTACAAAATAAAACCATTGTGTATGTCATTCATAACACAGATCATCCAACAATTCCACCCATAGAAATGAAATAAATTTTAATACATCTGTTATATAATGACTTAGTGTTTTTATAGTAATTATCAACAATATAGAAACTCTTTGAACTATTTTTTGTTTCTATGACCAAATGAAAAAATAACTGAAAATATTTTTCACAAAACAACTCACCAACTGTTCCACATGTCTCTTTTCCTTTAGATGATCTTCGAAGATTTTTAGATCTTCCTTTGTTTTCAATGCGAGATCCGTTGGGAAACAAATCTCTGTAACATTTGTCTGGTCAATTTCACTTCTGTTTCCCAACTTTTTGTCAATATTTTCCAACTTTGCCCATATTTGTTTATTTTGTTCTTTAACTTGATTGAGCAAGTTTACTAAGGTCTTGAAAGCTACAAGAAAAAAATATGCATTTTGTATTCACCAAGAGGTAGTTGGCACAGTATATGTTTTTAATACCATTTGTTGTATTTATGAACTATACTCGTTAAGCTGTAAAAGTTGATTCTTAACTGTCATAACTAGAGTATGTCTAGATTCCCAGTAAGAAAAAACTAGATACTAACATAAGTTAATTGATATTTCAGGCCCAGATGTTTTTCAATACAATATATTACATTTTCATAAAAAAATATTCCTATAACATATTGCTTGAAACTATTGTAATTTTTGTGTAATATACACAAAAATGTAAATGAAACTTTTTTTTAAGCAATATTTTATATGTTTAGTAGAGACTGTAGCCACAGAATAATTCAATGAGAATACTGCACATACCTGATATTTTTTTTATTGTTATTTTTGGAGGTCTTCTATATTGGCTTTCTTCATCATCATCAGAGGACAACTGTAAAATTCTCTTTTTAATTTTTCTATTTGGCCTTATATCAGGCTCCTGATCATGTATGTCAGTGTCTGCTAAATCACTTGTCAACTCTGCCTCCCTTTCTTTTGTTAAAGCTTTCTCTAAATCACCTAAAATAATGTAAGGAATTATTGTTAGTTATTTCAACAGCTCAAGAGAGTAAAATATTTATCAAGTTTAAACATATATCCTATATATAGTTTTGTACACTGTTTAAACAAAAATAGGTAATCCTCTGTCTTTTTCTCTGACTTATGGTGAGTTTATAAAAAAAACTTAGTCGTATCTTAACCCTAGTCTTAAAACCGATGTACTAAATACTTAGGTGAATAACTTATGTATGTTCCTTGTGGTACATTCATTATTATTTTTGTTATTTATTCAGGGAAATCAGACCACAATATTTTTTATGTTTCTATTTCAACGTTTTGGAACCGTTCCTGCTAAGATAGGACTAAGTTTTTTTTATAAACTCACCATTACACTTTATACCACTCAACAAAATAAACCGCCAAATTCGGCGTGCTTACATCTGAAAAGTGCGGGATAGAAACTAAAATGAAAGATATGCACTTGTTTGATAAAAAACTCGATTTACACCATATAGTGTCCAACTTTCCCCAATACATTCTCCCTCCACAAGAGCTCTCCTATATGTCCTGGAATCTTTGTAAGGGGGCCAAAATACCTCTCGTTTTATGGGAGTCAGCCATTTTTCATTTACAGTGGCGAGGGTATTGTTGCCAGACTCATCCAACCGAACGACGTAGAACATCATGAAGCATAAAATACTATGATTATGAACAGATGAGATGATATAAACATTATGAAGAACTAGAAACCATAGGTAACAATACTAAAAATTAAACTTTGTGAACTATACACGACATTGCACACTGCACACCATTTATATCGTGCCTTGGCGCAAGAGAATATGGCGCCGAGCGCGGTTATGTTACGACTTAATCCGAATCAGACTCGGGGTACACCTTCGTCGTGCTGGTTCACCGTAAAGGGCGGTAAATTTGAATTTAGTAGTAATATTAATAAAATCTATTTTTTGGATTTTAAATTTAAAACAATTTTTTTAAATTTCTTCGAACACTAAATATAGTTTTTAGCTTTGACTTGGAGAATACTGCTTGCGCCGAGAGAATGAAATTATATTTTTTACAAGTGTTATTAATGCATAAAATACCAGAAAATGAAATTATATTTTTTACAAGTGTTATTAATGCATGAAATATGTTCTTTTGACACCAAAAACAGAATAAAAAGCTCTTTAAGGATTTTCTGTTTCTGAAGTATAGGTTACACTTTCTATATTATTTATTCATTGGTACAGCAAGAAAAGGCGTCAAATAGACGTCAATAAGACGTCTTGATTGACTTGTCACAAACAATCGAAGCTTTTAGGAAAATAAAAAGTGCTTTCAAACAGACAATTTTTCGTTTCAGGCAACAAAACTGTTATTCAGAACATTTCGAAATTTACAGATACGGTAGAGACGTTAAGAAGACGTCAAAAAGACGTATTTTAATTCGTCGAAAAGACGCCTATAATCTGACGTCTTTAAGACGTCAACGTTTCGTCAGTTGACGTACGAGACCAAAGTTGACCAAAAATAGACTGACCTTCGTCAGTATGGCTACCTGGGCATCTTTCATTAAACCCAACACTTTTTTATTAACTCTCGGTATGTTGTAGGGGTTATTAGCGGGGTAGTCTGATGTGTCAAATTTATCAATATTTGCATCAATTAGCTGTTTGTATAAATCGTCACAAGTGAGTTCGTAGATAAAGCTGTCGGTGTCTGTGTACATTAGCTTACAATTGTCTACCCCCATCGCTGGAAGCATAAAATTGTAATGAAAGTCATACATAACGGTTTTGGAAATGTCGAGAATAGCCATACCCACATACATCAGATTTTTTCAATTCGATTGCCATTAAAGGTGATAGTGGATTATCATAGAAAATTGTTTTATTTTGATAACGCGGACTAGCAATTAGATTTTTGGCTCCATAACGGCCTTCATAGGAAGACACCAATTTACAAATTCTATGTTTACGTTTGCATTCAATACATTTCCCAAAAACAACATTATTAATGAGTTTCCTCAAATCTTTCTCAAAGTCGCTGGTAGCTACAGTTCGCAATCGGTTGTTAAATTAAATGTAGGACTTTAGCCACACAGACTGTTTAAATTTCAATACTTTGTGTACTTTTTTCGATACTAGACCATGTTCTAAAGCCTGCTTTAAATTTCTATAATGTAAAGTGTAATGACTTTCATCATGTAGAGTGGTCATTAACTTTGATAATTTCGGACCGGTGTTCGGGGTACAAAGGAAAGTCTTTATGCAAATTATGCAAACCGTCAGGGTATTCCAAATCAACTTGGAGGATATAACCTTTGGGGTAATCGTCTGCAATGGATGTTATGAAGTCAACATCAAATTTATCGATATTATTTTCGACCCATTCGAAGCCTCCGTAGGGCAAAGGCTCGCACATTGCTTTCCCATACAAATTGTTTATATCTGTAAAGAGTATGTACTTTGAGGGCTTCTCAGTATCATATTCTGACATGTATTTGTTGTTCGATTCGCTGTATCTGTTGCAGCACTGTGATATTCCACCTCTAATAGCATTTTCAACAAACATTATCATATCAACATCTTTTAAAATTTGTAGTTTACATTTTGTAAACTTTAGCATTTCATCCCAAGTATTCCCAGGCATGGTGTAGTACCAAGCTGGGTCTAGGCCATAAGTTTTCAAAGCCGTCTCTCTAAAGTTTCCGAAAACATCCGCTAAGAGGAGGATATCGGTGCGCATGTATATATCACTATATTCTCCAAGTGTTTTCACATTGAAAGATTGCCAAACGTTTCTAGTGTGAGCATAGTCATCATCAGTTACGTTCGAATCGTTTAGTTTATTGTGAAAGCATTCAATGGGTGGTAATTTATCATCGTTTAACTTCTCAGAGCTATCAACGTAGTCATACGGAAATATACCTTTGCGTGTTGATAATGTAAATTGATCACTGCCTAGATTGCTATTTTCTTTTTTTAAAATTTTCAAATCAACAGTGTTCAAAGTTTTAACGATAGAATCGAGACTTGCTCCCAAAAAACGAAATGAATCAATAAATCTAAATTTTATATCTGTTTCTGAGTCATGTTGCGTGAATGAAATGTATTTTTCCTTATTGACGGGCAAAAGACTAACTACCCCACGTTTGGCGATGTCTCTAATAATTAGATGGCTATCATAACCAGACAGATTTTGAAACGCCAATGGCACAACAAACAGTTTTTTGAAGTTTAAATTGCATGATTGGTGCGCAAAATTTCGAAACTCCCCGGTAAAATGATCATGATCAAGTACAACTACGAGGGTTGTTTTTTTTCAACCTCCGATAGACTATAAAGAAAAACGGGTGAATATACAAAAAAGATTTTATTATCAGAAGTAATGTACAATGCAGGCTCCTTCTCTACATAATCACCTTGACGATTGAGACATTTATCATATCTGTGAATAAGCTTTGCAATACCCTCCTCATAAAATGTTGCCGCTAATGATTGGAAGTGAGTTGTAACGGTGTTTTTGAGTTCCACGTCATTTTTGAAGCGCTGGCCCCCAAGCCACTGCTTCAGTTCAGGGAAAAGATGAAAGTCACTCGGGGCTAGGTCGGGACTATATGGTGGGCGTCCTTGACCCCCTTCATC
Source organism: Lochmaea crataegi (assembly GCA_947563755.1). Classification (NCBI taxonomy): domain Eukaryota; kingdom Metazoa; phylum Arthropoda; class Insecta; order Coleoptera; family Chrysomelidae; genus Lochmaea; species Lochmaea crataegi. The sequence continues at coordinate 42,019,621 of OX387429.1, forward strand.
ATGAACATCAGTTCGGCCATCTTTAAACTTTCGACACCATTCACGAACAACACCATCACTCATAAAGCTTTCTCCATACACTCGTCTCATTCTGCATGCAAGAAACGAATAACACTTCGCAATTCACACTTGGCGGGAGAATCAATAGTGACAGCCATGTTTACCTGACTGCAGCTCAACAGAAAATGCCGTGTTGGAATCGCCAGTGACAGAATGTATAGAAGAGGAGATGTGCAGTCGCCTACTACGCAGACTAGCCTCCTCGCGCATGCCTGGCCTTCGTACTATGCGATCGGAGGTTGAAGAAAAAACAACCCTTGTATATCTTTGACCTTAAACTGTTTTTCACAAATGTGACAAACAGTTGTACCAACAACACTCGGATTCTCTACCATCGGTATAATTTTTTTAATTTTCGATTCTACAAATTTAGCTATACCGGACATTTCGTTAGCGAACCAATCCATACAATCATCACCTCTGTAGCTTTTGTAAAACGATAGAGAGTCATCGAATGAACATTTGATGTAGTAGCCTGCACTGTATGCCTTATGATGCTGATACTTGCGTGCTGTTTCTGACATTTTTTTGTCACATTTCGCCAATTGAGATTCGAAGTCAGCATAAATTATGAATGGACATTTTTGCTTATATGTGAAATTTTTAAATTCCACAAAGTCATATTTGGGAATGAAATTTTTTCATTATTTAAATTCTCGCAAAGTTCAGAGTGATCATTGAGCTTTTCTTCTGATGAAAAATAATTGAGGCATCTATCACAAATAGACTTTTTATTTTTAACTTTATTTAACTGTGAACCAACTAAACGACATAAATTATTAATCGAACAATAATGATATTTAATATCGACATTTTCATCTTCGATGGGAGGAGCATTGTAATAATCTAATTTTGGAAAATATTGGTTTTGAATAAGTAATAAGTTAACGTGACGGTCCAATTTTTTTTTCAGTTAATCGTGTTGGCACTACTGTATAAAATGATTTTTCGTTCACTACATTGTACTCTAACATGTAAACATTTACAGAAATTTCATTAAGTTTTTAAAATTTTTTAATTTGAGGTAATTTCATTGGCATGTCAAATCCTTGAGTTTTCAAGATGGTAGAATAATGTGGATATGATGATGTCCGATACCCATGTTTTACTTTGCTGGGATATGAACTAGCAGTAACACTCCAGAAAAAGCAAGCATTGTCATCGTTCTGGATGTTCATGCAAGCTTTTTTACGTATTTGATCAGGCAATTCAATGAAAGATGAGCCATTACCCATTTCGTATTTGTTAATAGCTACCTCTAAAGATATAATTTTGCTTAGGCCCACCCACTTTTTTCCTCATGAAACTCGGACATTTTATTCAAAATTTGATCTACAACATTATTTTTAAACCATTCTTCTAAATCTGTTCCTTCGTCAATGATTGCATTAGCTGTACTAAAATGTTTTTGATCAACTTCCTCCAAATCATTTAATTGCTTTACATAATCCCCAATAAGAGTAGTGTTAACTTTTATCATTCTTAATTGCTTCAATATTTTTGAAATTTTAACTTTGAATAATTAAAGCGCATCTTTGAAAAAATCACTAATCTCTTTATGTTTTAAATTTACAATAAGTCCCGTTCTAATTCTTCTATTAAAATAAGCTCCAATGTTTAACCATTTTACCCTACTACTTCTTTTCACCCCATAACCCACATGTTTTTGAAATGATTTAATTTGGTAACGCATCCGCTTAAGTGCCCCAATTTTTGTTTGAATTTTCCGTTTCTCGCCAACAGAAAAGCACATTTTTTAACATGATTTGACGATAAATTTGATTGTTAAATTTGCTAATGGTTCTGAATAATGTTGTTTTAGGAGATTTAATGTTTCGTCTACTTTATTCAATACTGCCTTATTCATTGTATCACTTTTCATATAACAAAAATATAACTCACAAAAAAAATTAGTTCTCTACAATCTCAAATAGCACAGCAGGTGATGCCTTCCCCACTTCTTTAAACCCCTTGAAAACGACTGCGTATTTATTCGGTTGAAATAAATGTATATTTGGGATGAAAATCTCCGTCACTCTTGTTGGTAAACACACCACTTTTTCATCCAGCTCTAACAAGATGTTTCTTCCAAATCTCCCATTCGCCACTTTCGCTTGCAATATAGGGTGACTCTTATTTATCCCAAGTTCATGTAATTTCACAATCGTTTTTGAAGGATTTCCTTCAAGCAAAGTAATTTGATTAATTTCTGATAGATTCATCTACAAACAAAACAACTATTACAAAATGAATACTTCAAGAAATCTTTTTAAATTGACAAAAAAGTATATTTCAAGAAATCCTTTTTTAAATTGGTAAGAGGATGATTTAAAAGAAACGGCACATCAGAAAATAAATGAAAGATAGCAAAAAAGAATATTTCCAGGAATCTTCTTTCAAATTGGTAATGATGATGATTAAAAAGAAACGGCGCAGTAGAAAATAAAAATGTTTTAGCACAATTAAACTATTTCACGCAAAGAAACTACTTACAATAATTATCAAAGACAATAAAAAGAATATTTCTAAAAATCTTCTTTTCAATTTGTAATTGGATGATTAAAATAGAAATATTTTAGCACAATCAAACTATTTCACGCAGAGAAAGTACTAACAAAAAATAAATAAAATAAAACAACTACTAAATTCTAAAGTATACTTACTATTAAGCTTTTATTTTTTTTATATTATTACTCAAACTAGACACACTTTACTTGATTTTACGATGTACTGATTTAGAATGAAGATCTGCTGCTTCTTTTATATCTCACTAGAAATGTGTGGGTAGGTGAGTGGGGTGAGGACGCGTTTGTATGGCGTCACTTACAAGGTGTGTGTGTGTGTGGTGTGTGGTGTGTGGTGTGTGGTGTGTGGTGTGTGGTGTGTGGTGTGTGGTGTGTGGTGTGTGGTGTGTGGTGTGTGGTGTGTGGTGTGTGGTGTGTGGTGTGTGGTGTGTGTGTGTGTGTGTGTGTGTGTGTGTGTGTGTGTGTGTGTGTGTGTGTGTGTGTGTGTGTGTGTGTGTGTGTGTGTGTGTGTGTGTGTGTGTGTGTGTGTGTGTGTGTGTGTGTGTGTGTGTGCGCGCGTGTAGGTGTGGGTGTGTGTGGGTGTGTGTGTGTGTGTGGGTGTGTGTGTGGGTGTGTGTGTGGGTGTGGGTGTGGGTGTGTGGGTGTGTGGGTGTGTGGGTGTGTAATTTTCAGCTGAGCCTTGGCACATGTTTTTCAGACATCCTGTAATTAAATACCGGCACCTGTCACATAACATTTTTTTTAAACCTTTCCCATTACTCGGTGCAAAAAAAGCCATCCTTGGATATTCCAAATCAGTACAAAAATAATATTAGTAACTATATAAAATAGTAATTGTATACAAAAAATACTTTTTTATCAAAATGTTATTACTCACCACTTTTGTATAATTCATGTGCTATTGTTTTCATATATTTTCTTTTAATTCTATGTCCCTGTAACTTTTGTTTTTGACACCATACAAAGGAGGGTTTCTTTCACCAGATCTATCAATTTCTCCTCATCTTATTATGAAAGATGGAAACCCAAGCCAAGCGACATGAAATAATGACAAATGACAAGTATGATGTTAAAACGAGACGCCACGCCAACTGTCCCATGCAGCGCCTCTCACCGTAGTTCGCTAAACCAAAAACATAGAACTATCAATGCATATTTAACTTACACTTCTAAGGGGGTATGTTTTGTGGTGGCATAACCCACATAATTGTTGGTTAGGCCGTACTGGTCCTACATTGAGTGTAGCTTTTTAGAATACCAAAACATACTTGTGGTGCCATCCATCACCTAATAGCGAAAGGTGGGTTAGGTTAATTGGGACCTAATAAATTACTCCTTTTGGTAGTTGAATCTGTATCTAACTCATTTTTCGTTGATTTGTGGCTTAGGCTGTTCTGGTTCTAGGTGCCTCATATAGCCTTAGTGGGTCAAGAACCTGTTAATCGGCATACTCTGTGAGAGTCCCTTATATAGGATTTATCTCAGAATTATGTAAAGCTATAGAGTTATCTGAATTAGTCTTACTGACCATAGTCGACCAAATAATATTTGCGTAATAATTCTGAAGTGCACAAACAAAAAACTAAATTACTAAAATCCAATCCACCGTATATAATAGTTACACTAAAGAAGTGAACCTAGAACCATTTGTTTTTTTATATATGTTACAGTAAAGAAGTGAAATTAGAACCATTTGTTCTTTTATACAGAGTGAGGCAAAAGTCCGGGACCGGACAAGTATTGAAGAAAATTTAAAATTTTTGAAAAATCTTTTTATACCACAAATTTTACTTATATAATTATTTTCAAGTGTCCCACAAAATTAATTAAACAACTCTCAGTTGAGACAAAAATTGTATAAGGTACCTTACGTTCCTAGGGAAACTAAACAACACCCCATCAACTTCAAAAGTTACTATAAAACAAGCTGAGCTTAATATACTGTAACGAGTTATTTTTTTTGCAAATTTGATTTTTATTTATTTTTCGTAATATATTTTATTTTACCACTAGGGTGTATATAATTCGTTACTTTACAACCCTTTCTACTACCTTTTCTTTTACCGTTATATATTTTAGTATAAGTCCCAGTTACGCAAATCCAAATTCTACCATACACAATTTATTCCTTTCCGATATTTAAATTTTTCAACTGAAGGGACGCCCGGTATATACACCATTTTAATTAAAACCGAAGCCGTTCAGTATAGGTTGAAAGTAGATAAATTTCACGTTTAATTCCCTCACCGCGACTACGGCCGAAAAATGTAACTAGGATTTTAAGTATAAATTGGCGAACTATTGATAGAAGAGGCTCTCAATCAATCATTCGCTCTGATTCATTCCGTCTCTGATTCATTCCGGTTCTCAATTATTCAGAAAAATTATTCTTTCGTGACTCTTCTCTCAACTTTCTTCCGATAACCGATAAACCGAAAAGTATTGTGAAAATTTAGTCCATTACGATTGTGTGTGGAAGCTGTATTTTATAAGGTAAATCATTTTTACAAATAAACTGTGCAACGTTAAACGCCCCTGGCTAGAGCACTCTCCTCAGGGAGTGGAATTCGGCACCAATTAAATTATTTTATCGGCTATCACTGGGATGGGGTGTACAATTAATATTAAATTGGACGCCACCAGCTTTTTATCGAGACGAAAACAAAGAAAAACGAAAGCAAAAGGTGGAAAGATGGAAACACCTTGTAAAATTTAACGTTAACTTAAATAAAAAATCAAATCAAATTATTTATTCCTGAACCCGTTTATCCAATTTAATAATTATTGAATAATAAATACAAAGAATGAAACCAATAATTATTTATTGAAATTTAAAAATTCAACACAAATTGGATATAAAAAACCAAACGAGGAGAATAACAAGTTGTTATAATAAAACGCCAAATTCAAATCTTATAAACGCTAAAGATAAGACGAAGGAACTTACCTTAAAGGGCTGGGATGTTTGCAGCTCTTAGCGATGGCGGTGATGACTCCAACGGCGCAGGAACAGGAACAGGAACGAAAACTTGACGGTACTTGCCGGAAACTTGAGTGCCGAACTTGAGGGGGAATCTTGAGGACTGCAGAGCTGCGGAAAAAAGAAAAACAGGGATAAGGAACTAGAAAAAACATTAGGGAAGGAACGAATAGATAGAACAGATCAGGTAAAAAGGAGCTTATGCTATAGCGCATACAAAACCCGAACTCCACGTGTTAAAATACAACTTAACAGTGATCTGTTTTATTCTATTCGTTTTGTTCCTTAAATATACAAAAAATGCAAATTAGCAAATAAGCAATAAACATAAATAAGCAGTAAGCACTACACAAGAAAATAACCTGGGGGAAAATACAAGAATTAACTTACCAACCAGACGATATAAATTGTTCACCAACTGACAAAAATTAAAATATATAATATTACACTGTTGCCTTTAAGGTGGCAGTTAGAGGAAAGAAAGAGTTCCAATCGACAATTTAAAATTTCGAATATCGAAAGACAAAAATGGAAGGGGAATTCGATAAAAATGAATGTTTTAGTTTGGAGTGGCTAATGCGACAAGGAAATGGCATGTTTAGAAATGTATTAGAAATTTAGGGGGAAGTGACTAATGAGCCACAAAAATTGACTAAATAAAATAGTTTAAAAACAAAAAACGTAACAAGCTGAACAGCATGTTACATCCCCTTGTAACGTTAATTTCGTTCACTTTACTTCCCTCGATTGAATTAATAAATTATCGCATGGGCGGCGAATAGCCAGTCCTTTCTCATACCCAACACCGAGAAATGTTTCAAGGCTGAATATATTTACTGTCGACGAGAGTCGAAATCAACGTTTCTATGCGCGCTGATCGAGGTCCGTCTGTCGGGAAGATAGTCACGTCTATATTGAAATTCCCACTTCGATCTCGTGTCTCTTCTTCTACCAATTATAAATCAAATATGAATCAAGAATTCACTACTGAAAGGTAAATTCCTTTCCTGGTCAAAGCGTATGAGCGTGACACGAACATGAGACGTAAGTCGGTGGTCGTTCACATGATTTCGTGTATTCAAACAAGTGGCAAAGGGGTTTCGTTCTTCTTTTCCGGCGAACATGTGCTATTGAAGCCTTTCTGGCTTAACTTATCTTATCTTAGAAGTGCATTCATTTGAGTGGTAAGTCATTTCGCTTAAATGTATAACTAACTCTCCTTTCTTAATAGCTTCTACCTTCCTATCTTTATTATGCAGCAATGTCATTCCGGTGCCCGGAATAATATATATCGATATGAATTTGTTTTTTTTCTTTCAGGTTTTTTTTTATATTATCTCTTTAAAAATATCTATTTAAAAATATATACGTATTTAAACAAATGTATGTATTTACCGGTGCACAATCGGTTATTCGATTTTATCGTTTTCATTTATTTATTTCATTTATTGCTTTCTTTGAGTATTTCTTTTATCTAAAAAAATACAGGATGTATGAACCACGTTGTCAAATAATTTTCTTCAACATTAAATATTATCTGTACTGTAATATCATACTTCAATACTTCAGACATCCTGGATTTTAGTTAAATTGGAAAATTGTTCCTGATACTATATTTGTTCCCCAGCACTTTACCTGGGATACTTTACCTGGGACACTTTACCTGGAGCACTTTACCTGGGATACTTTATCCGGGATACTTTACCTGGGACACTTTACCTGGAGCACTTTACCTGGGATACTTTATCCGGGATACTTTACCTGGAGCACTTTACCTGGAGCACTTTACCTGGAGCACTTTACCTGGGACACTTTACCTGGGACACTTTACCTGGAATACTTTACCTGGAATACTTTATCCGGGACTTCAAGTTTTCCGACAACTTCTCTACAAGTGTATCTACAACTACAACAAGAACAGGAAAGTACAATAGTTCTTGCTCTCCAACACAACATATGTCGTCATCCAATAACTAGTCAATTTTTTTATTTTTTTTATTTCATATTTTTTTTGAAAATATACAACTTGTAAATTTAATAACGTCGTTCATATAGTTTTTTTTCCCTTCCAATCTTCCAGGATTTGTCGCTATAATGCAGATGTGAATAACAAATAGGCTAGTATTATTCAGAGTGGCGCCCACTTACCTTTCCTAATTTTCATAATTTATCTTTATTTCACCTTAAATAAATTTCAAGTAGAATTACCCGAGAACCGGTAAGACTACTCTCTGAATTTGTACTAGTTTGGTCTCAGAATCTACACCTGAGGTGCTCTCTAAACTGAGTAGCCGTAACACCCTCTCCTCGGAAGAAAAAAAAAGGAATTCAAAGAATGTGGCGAAATTTGGTAGAGGTGAATGTCTAAAATTTTTAACGGAAAGTGAAATGATATTTCTAAGTTCATACCAGGGATGTTGCCAGTTAGTATCCACGGTAACCATTGGTCATCGCGCAAGTAGAACATTTGAAATAATCATCACACAAACACAGCAAGAATTGTGACGATGTATGAATATATTTGTTACCTCACTGCAGAGAAATTATACTAATTTACTGACTTACTCTCTTTTTAATTCAAAAGCTTGAACAAAAGTAAAGAAAATTCAAATATATTGAATAACAAAAGTGAATATATTGAATCAAAAAAATTAATAGGAAAATACTCCTATTAACGTCAGACAAAATTATAATCGAATAAATGGTTCAAAAAAACTGTACAGAGATCACAAAATTTTACTGTACTATAAAACGGTATTTAGAGGGTTAGCCTCTATTATAACATGAAATGTCAAACATCTCAATAGAAAAATCAATATAAGTACAGTAAAAAATTCAAGATGCTAAACATCTTAACGATAAATCGAGAAATCCTAATATCTCAACGAAAAACAAAATCACCTGTTGTGATAAGGGTAAGAATGATCTCTAGTACCTTAACTCAAAAAAACTATAATAAAATAAACCAATATTAAACGAAAAACGGGAATAAGAAAAGAGAAAAATATAAGTGAAGTGTCATTCCGGAGTTATAAATTGACGGGGCTATTAATTGCGTTGGAAAAGCCTCGCAGATGATGTTAAACGCGTCGTGGTTATCTTTTCCCACAATCAATTTCCACATCAATTAGGAACTACCGAAGTGCAGGCATGGGTCTTATGACAACCAAGTCCTTGCTGAGGGAGAAACGAAAAGGTTTAAAAAAGAATAAACATACCTAATAAATTTTTAAGCAAGCTCGGGTTATTAACGAACCCAGCGTTATTTAGAAACGCCACAACTGAAATGGAAAAAAAAATCCAAGAGATAGAAAGAATTACTGTATCTCTAAATCTATGATACCGTGTTGCAGTGTCCATGCGACACATCCCTCCAGTGTGATGACATGACAAGTCATAAATCCATCCTTTCGGACGACGGCGTCCCGTAGGTAACATTCGTCTGAGATCATGACCCACCATGACACACCTCTGAAAGTTTGTCTTCCACTTAAGGTTGTCACAAGACTAGTAACACGCCCATCAAAGATCTAGGCCTTAACAAAAAAACAAAAAAGATTCACGGTAAGCATTTTTTAACAGGAAAGCGAAAACCTCCAAAAATTCCGTCATGGGAATACTATTGCGAGATATTGTATGAAAGTAAACACGGTAAAACTAGAATAAGATAATTATTTAACGTAACCAAAAAATAGATATGTGTGCAGGTACAATACGATAGGGAACATAATAATGAAGATAAAACTAAACAAGGCATGGCTTTTCCCCCCCTTTCCTCCAATCGGAAAGTTTGGTAGGAAGAAACCCACCAAGACGGAACCAAATGCTAACAATGTAGCAATAGCACACATAACAGCAAAAACTAGAATAAATTATTCAATTATATATTATTAATCAATCAGAATCTAAACGTGTTGCGATATGCAACTAAATTAATTAAAAAATGTGGAGTTTTAAACCACAGATAGATAGGTGTCTCGAAAAAAAATAGTTCTGTCATCAACTAACGTAAACAAATATGCCAGAATAAAATACTATAGTATGTATCAGTCAGTACACAGATAACTAAATAATCCGTAAATTGTCGTGAAAAAGACAATGTGTTGTTTGTGCTCGTATCAAAATATAAGGGGACCAAAATAAAGCGTATATTGAGAACAAAAGCGCTACCAAGCAAAAAAATAATTTCTCAATATACACACGATAAGGGACTGCTACAAAATAAACTGAATCCTAAATTTGCACAAAGCAAGAATTTCAGAAAATGTTTGAGCGTAATGGTTGTTCCAAAATATGCTGGATTGTAAAGGTGCATGAAGCAAGAAAATCCTAGAAAATTTGAAACATTCACGGAAGATTGTTCTCTGAAGAACAGGGTTTTTTGGTATTTCAAAAACCAAACAAAAAGATACGATAAAACACAAACATAATACACCAACTGTATTATGGACAACGTCAAAAAGATACTAATAAATATGTACTTATGATACAAAATCAAGAGATAACAAAAGGGCATATAGAAGGTAACGGTAAATAGTAAACCACAAAAATATCGTATAGAGGTTGTTAACGCCTCAAAGACTTTTTTCAAAATAGCAGTGCGCTTGTAGCGAACCTAGTCTGGTTAAACTCGGACTATCGCGATATCTTTATTTTTAGTTTTGTTTCATTTAAAAAACGTTGTTATATTTTGACAGTAGTTTTGACTTTGGTAATATTTCTCAAGTCAATGTTATATTCTAATGATATAATAAAATACTATCTAAAAGCAAGAAAAATTACTGGTTTATATTACTTATTAAGTTAAATAATAACATAATGGTCCTTCGAGAGTCGGATATTTTCCAGTAAATTGTATAAAAGTACGACAATATTACGCAATTTGTCGCTGCCTGCAAGAGACAGCCTGTTTTGGTGCATGGTTTTGACGATCGCTATCACTGAAGTTCTACTCCATTTACAATAGGAATACAAACAGGAACATTACGCGGTAAAGTCCGCTAAGAAGTTGAGTATCTTTTTATGATTCCCAGGTAAGGTCTTTGATTGATTACTGTTTCGATTTGTATCAGAGTGTATCAAGCTTGTGTAAAATAGTAAAATACCTTTGGTTACGGTTTTAATTTCTATTGAAAATACTTATATTACCACTTCTGACAAATCAAACATAACATAAAGTACAAAATGACTACCGAGGAACTCAAACGTAAAAGACGTGGGATAAAAAGCAAACTAACAATTTTTTCTAAATTCATTTCGCCGTTTTTAACTAAAAATATTAGGGATATTACAGGTATTGAGGCTATAAATATCAAAGAGAGATTAGAGAAATATCAAACGCTTATTCATGAATTTGACGAGATTCAACTGCAAATTGAATATAATATTACTGGTGAGGATGTAGATGAAGAATTAGAAGTAGAATTCAATGAAAGGTCACAGTTTGAAAGTAACTTTTATGATCAGTTGAGTTTGGTAAAGAATTTAATGTCACAGTTAACTATAAATAATGATAGTTCATCTCCATCCATCCATAGTGGTCATTGTCAACAAAAAAACTTGACTAACTTGGTAAAATTGCCTAAAATTTCTCTACCGACGTTTCGGGGTAAAAATCTAGAGTGGTTAGAATATCGTGACACGTACGAATCATTGATTCATAATAATGAAACTCTTAGTGATATTCAAAAATTTCATTATTTACGCGCATCTTTGGAAGGTGCTCCCGCCGACATTCTCAAAACCATGGAGTTTAGTGCTCTAAATTATGCCACGGCATGGAAGTGCATTACTGAACGGTACAACTGTCCTCGATTGTTAATAGATTTCCATGTCAAAGCATTATTTAATATCGAACAGGTAAAAAGAGACTCTTCGGTTGAACTTAGAGCTTTAAGTGATACACTTATGAAAAACTTAAGAGCTTTGAAACAGTTGGGACAGCCTACAGAAAATTGGGATGTATTAATAATTGCCTTAGCTTCAGAAAAATTGGACAAATCGTCTAAATTTGTATGGGAAAAATTAAAAACGAGTAAAGGTATTGTTCCAACGTTTGAAGACTTTAAAGTTTTTCTAAAATCGAGAGCAGAATTTTTAGAATCGCTTGAGCATAATATTTCTACAGATATACGCTCTACGGACAAACCAACCGAAAAGCGTAAGACACATATAACTCGAGGTTTTTTGTCTACAGACAAAGTCGATATGAAAGGTTCTAATGCTCAGTCTCGTTCCCCTGTTTGTCAGTTATGCAAGGGCTCACATTGCATTCAAAATTGCTCGGAGTTTTTGAGGTTATCTAATGAGGAAAGGAGCAAGAAGGTTATTTCTCTTAGAATGTGTTTAAATTGCTTGCGTTTTGGACACATATCCAAAAACTGTAGAAATTCCTTGTGTAGAAAGTGTCACAGAAAACATCACACTTTACTACATTCTGAAAGTAGCTCAGGTTTGAATCAAAATTACTCAAATTCAGAAAATATTACTCATGTCAATAATACAGCCAATAATGTACATTCAGACCCAGTAACTACAAATCAGAATCCTGGTACCAATGCTCTTTCGGCAAGTGGTTCAGTTGATGGTGTACTATTGTCCACGGCATTTATAGACATAGCAGACGCAAATGAAAAATTGCATGCCATTAGAGTACTTCTTGACAGCGGTTCCCAGTCGAGCTTCATTTCAAAGGCGTTATGTGATAAGTTGGGTTTAAAAGTGGAAAAAACTAACATTTTCGTAAAAGGTCTTAATGGTACTCTATCTAGCATCGATTTAAAATGCAAGGTTTCATTGAAGTCGCAATATTATAACTTTTCAGAAAATATTACTTGTTTTGTTTTGCCTCAAATTACTGAAAATATTCCTAGTATGAAAATCGATGTGAGTAAGTTGGATATTCCTGTAAACATAAAACTAGCCGATCCAACTTTTTATGTGCCTGGAAAGGTCGATATGTTGATAGGTGCGGACCTATTTTGGCGTTTATTAAGTAACGGTCAGCATATACTAGGTAACAACAAACCAATATTACAGAAAACTCGACTTGGATGGATCGTATCCGGTCCAGTAGCCAAACCTCAGATTTCGTCTATTTCATGTAATTTTTCACATAATTTTGAAACAAATATTCAAAATCAACTATCTCGGTTCTGGGAAATTGAGGAATTACCTGATGTAAAACCTTTGTCCCAGGAAGATTCTTTATGCGAAAGGCATTTTGTGGAAACTTTTAAGCGTTTACCTAGCGGTCGTTTCGTTGTTTCGTTACCATTGAAGGATTCTGTTTCAAAACTTGGTGAGTCGTACAGTCGAGCTAAAATTCGTTTTCTAAACCAAGAAAAAAATAAATTACAAACAGATCCAGTTTTTAGAAAATTGTATTGCGATTTCATGGAAGAATATATTACAATGGGACACATGAAAAGGGTTACAGATAATGAGCAAGATAATGAAATTACATATTACATGCCACATCACGGTGTCCTCCGGGAGGACAGTCTAACAACAAAATTACGCACTGTTTTTGATGCATCTGCACCTTCATCCTCTGGATATTCTTTGAATAATTTACAGCCTATTGGCCCTACATTACAAGTCACTCTGTTTTCAATTCTAATCCGATTTCGAAAGCATAGTATTGTGGTCTCTGCTGACATCGAAAAGATGTACAGAAACGTGAATATTTCTAACGAGTACTTGCCTCTGCAACGAATTCTGTGGAGATTTAGTCCTAACGATACTCTTGAAAAATATGAACTCCAGACGGTTACTTACGGTACTACTTCCGGATCATTTTTAGCAATTCGTTGTCTTTACCAGCTTGCATTAGAAAATGAAAAGCTGGCACCAGAGTTTTCAGAAATTATCAAGTCCGATTTTTATGTGGACGATTTGCTTACTGGTTGTGAGTCAGTTGAAGAAGCGGGGCGCATATGCATTGGCATATCCAATATTTTGGATCAGGGCTGCTTTAATCTTCGAAAATTTATGTCAAATAGTCCTGAAGTTTTGAAACAGATTCCCGGAAGTAATGAAAATGCTAAAGTAGTGAACCTAAGTGAAAATGAAAATTCTAAAACATTAGGCTTAATTTGGAAGCCGTCCTTAGATAAGTTAATGTATAAAATAAGTGAACAACAAAATAACGTGCCTGTAACGAAACGGGAAATCTTATCACGAATTTCTCAAGTATTTGATCCGCTTGGACTCTTAAGTCCATGCATAATTATTGGAAAAATTCGAATGCAAAAGTTATGGTTGGAGAGAATCTCTTGGGACGAGGGTATTCCATTACATTTGCATACAGCTTGGGCAATCTTCAACGAAGAACTTCCTTTACTGAATAGTCTAGAAATTGATAGACATGTTATTTGTGACAATCCTCAATGGATAGAGCTGCATGGTTTCGCGGATTCCAGCGAGCGTGCTTATGGTGGATGTATTTATATCCGATCAATCGATCAATATGGCAATGTGACCATAAAATTGTTGTGCGCTAAAACGAAAGTTGCTCCGCTAAAAACAATAACTATTCCCAGATTAGAGCTTTGTGGGTGTTTAGTAGTTTCAAGGTTGGCAGAGCAGGTGGTTAAATCAGTTAAATTATCATTTAATGCAAAATATTTGTGGTCAGATTCGACGGTAGCACTGGGATGGTTAAAGACAGAGCCAAGTATGTTAAAACCTTTTGTGAGCAGTCGCATTGCAGAAATACAAGATATTACTTCGTCCTATTCTTGGAACCATATTTCGGGCGACATTAATCCTGCAGATATTTTGACACGTGGGATCAAACCCAGTGAAATCAAAAGTCTAAGTTTATGGTGGCTCGGCCCAAAGTTCTTAATGCACGAAAAATCATCCTGGCCCAGCACTACTGTTAAATCAAACAATCTTCCGGATATGCGCAAGTCTAATACTTTTTCATTTCAACAAATAACTGAATGTACTTTCATAAATAATTTCTCTTCATTACTTAAATTAAAAAGAGTGGTTGCCTATATGTTAAGATGGAAGAATAACTATAGACAGTCGAAAGAAAGTCGCTCAACAGGCCCCCTTAGTGTTTTAGAATTAAATAACTCATTCAATGTCATAATAAAAATTTCTCAAAATGAAACCTTCTTTAAGGAAATTAAGAAACTTAAAGATAAAAAGTTTGTCCCTCATGATAGTAAAATTCTTTCCTTAAATCCTTTTTTGGATGAAATCGGTATTTTGAGGGTTGGAGGTCGCCTTAGATTTTCCAATTTCAAGTATGAAAAGAAGCATCCTATTATTTTATCAGAAAACCATCATTTAACAAAATTAATTTTGAAAAATGAACACATATTGTCATTACATTGTGGTCCACAGCAGTTGCTAGCAAATGTTCGAAATAAGTTCTGGCCAGTAAATGGCAGATCATTGGCTCGTAGAATTGTGCATGAGTGTATTAGATGTTTTAGGTATAATGCAAAACCTTCTGCACCTATAATGGGCGAATTGCCTCGTGAGCGGTTAGAATCAAGGCAACCATTTGAGGTTATTGGGGTAGACTATGCGGGTCCAGTGTTAATAAAAAATAAAATTGGTCGTTCTTCTCGGTTATCTAAATCTTACATTTGTTTGTTCGTCTGTTTTGTTACTAAAGCGATCCATTTGGAGTTGGTGTCAGACCTCTCTAAAGAATCCTTTTTAATGTCATTTCGCAGGTTTTGTGGACGTCGCGGAAAGCCTTCCATGGTATTTTCTGATAACGGAAAAAACTTTGTAGCAGCTAGTTCAGAGCTGCGTGAATTTGGTAATTTTATCAAGTTAAATCAAGAATTTATTGTAAATAAAATGTCAAATGATGGTATCACTTGGAAATTTATTCCTCCGTACTCACCACATTTCGGTGGGCTGTGATAGTCGGGTGTTCGCTGTACCAAACATCACTTGAAACGGGTAATCGGTGAAACGCCTTTAACATTTGAATGCTTGTACACACTTTTGGTACAGATCGAAGCTGTACTCAATTCAAGACCCCTATCTCCCTTATCTACTGAGCCCAGTGACCTTTTACCTTTGACGCCAGCTCACTTCTTAGTCGGCAAGCCGCTAAACTCAATACCAGAACACGACGTTAGTATAATTCCTGTAAATCGCCTCTCCGTATTTCAACACATACAGCAAATGAAGTTTCATTTTTGGAAAAGATGGAGCAAAGAGTTCGTTTCAGAACTTCAGAAACGTGTGAAATGGAAAACTAACCAAAGTTCATTGAAGGAAAATGCTCTTGTTATCATAAAAGAAGAACATCTGCCGCCTTGTCGATGGAAACTTGGGAGAGTCCTAGAAATTCATCGTGGAAAGGATGAAATACCGCGAGTGGCAACCATTAAGATTGATTCTGGGATAATAAAACGCGGTTTTCAAAAGCTTTGCCCATTACCTTTAGAATGAACAGTAAACTTGATTATTTCGTGTTGTTTTAGGTTGAAGCCTAGTGACTTCAAGTTGGGGGGTATGTTAACGCCTCAAAGACTTTTTTCAAAATAGCAGTGCGCTTGTAGCGGACCTAGTCTGGTTAAACTCGGACTATCGCGATATCTTTATTTTTAGTTTTGTTTCATTTAAAAAACGTTGTTATATTTTGACAGTAGTTTTGACTTTGGTAATATTTCTCAAGTCAATGTTATATTCTAATGATATAATAAAATACTATCTAAAAGCAAGAAAAATTACTGGTTTATATTACTTATTAAGTTAAATAATAACAGAGGTATTATGACATATACGAGGACAGAACGATAAGTTCCAGATAAATAAATAGATACAAAATGTATCTGTAATCAAAGATCATTTTTTGACAACTAAACAATATCTACAGATATTCCACTGTATACTCAAGATCTTTTTATCTTGAAAAAAAATGAAGATAGTCACGTTAATAAAATTACTTAATTAGTTATATATATAAAAATACTAAATTAATCAGAATCACTATTAGATCTGACTCTCAAATTATAACCACTATTAGACAAATCTAAATTATCAGAAAGTTGAGCAGGAGGCTCATCATTAGGAAGATTTTCATCTACATCAATAAATTGGTTCTTTAAATCTGTAACATGCCAGTTACCTAAATCATTACCAGATAGATCTTTTAAATTGTAAACTAATTTAGAAATAACTCTGTTGACAACACATGGTATATATTTAGGAGCAAATTTAGCTGCAAAATTATTAGACTTGGACGAAAGAACATAATTCTTTTTCCATAACCTGTCACCAACATGAAATTGCAAATCTCTCTTTCTCAAATTGTAATGTTTTGCATTTTTTTCGTATGCGTTTTTTAACTTTTTCCGAATATCTACAAAAAGTTTAGGAAGAGTTTGAACATCGTTAATCAATTGCAATTTATCTCCAGTGTTAATTATGTTATTCGCGTTTTCAGAAATTGCACCATAAAAATCACCACTTAACGGAACGTTTCGAGCAAAATTTAGAAAAGCTGGGGAGTAACCCGTAACGTCATGTTTCGCGGTTCTGATTGCTTGTGCAACTCTATGTAGTGAATTATCCCAGTTATTATGAGACGAATTTTCATGAATATAACACCTCAAAGCTGTAACAATTGTTTTGTTAGTTCGTTCTGTGTGATTCGCTTGGGGATGATAACGAGCGTTATAGAATATTTTTTGCACCTTATATTGCGACATTAAATTCTTAAAAAGAAAGGACGTAAAAACAGTACCATTGTCAACAGAAAAAATTTGTGGAACACCGAAAACAAGAAAAACTTGGTTTTCTATAAATTTCACAATGCCCTTAGCAGTTGCGTGCTGCATTGGATGAACAAGACAAAATTTGGTGAACCAATCGGTAATTACTAAGCCAAATCTGTTACCAGATTTTGATTTGGGATAAGGACCTATCAAATCAGCAGAAATCCATTGCCATGGAAAATTTATATCTTTATACTGGCCCATAACACCAGCTTTAGGAAGGTTTTGGGTTTTACAAGAACCACAAACTGAACATTCATTAACGTAGCGAGAAACAGAACTTCTAAGTTTTGGCCAATAGTAAATTTCAGAAATACGAGAAATAGTTTTAGATATGCCTAAATGGGCACTTAAATCATTATCATGAAATAATTTCAATACGTCAATTCTATTAGGGGTAGGAACAACAATTTTCCAATTAGATAAATTACTAGAAATTGGATTTGACGAGAAAACATGTTTGTACAAAACATTATTGTCAACCTTAAATGTGGGATATAAATCAGGATTATTGGTGACCTTCTGAATCATAGAAGTATACCAAGCATCTGGCTTGAAAGTATTCACATCAATAATAGAAATTTCTGAGAAAGAACGCGATAAAGCATCACTGACCACCATAGTGACTCCTTTTCTGTGCTTAATTTCAAAATCAAACTGAGAAAGCCTAAGAGAAAGACGAGCTAAGCGACCTGAGGGATTCGAAAGTTTCGATAGATATTGCAACGATGAGTGATCTGTCTCAAGAGTAAAATGGGTACCTTCAACATAACCTCGGAACTTTTCAACACCAAAAATAACTCCTAAAAGTTCTTTTTCTGTTGTGCTATATTTTCTTTCAGTTTTATTTAAAGTACGACTTGCATAAGCAATTGGATGATCGAAACCATCACAAACTTGATAAAGGATTGCTCCAAGACCAGTTTCACTAGCATCAGTCTATATAATAAAAGGTTTAGAAAAATCAGGGCTTGCAAGAATAGGACTAGAAGTAAGACGTTTCTTAACTTCAATAAAGGCATTTTCGGCTTCGGTAGTCCAAGAAATGGATTGACCTTTTTTCCTGCCATGAAGAAGATCAGTGATTGGGGAACAAACAGTAGAAAAATCTCTAATAAAACGACGATACCAACCAATAAGACCTATGAGACGTTTTATCTCTGTACTATTTTTTGGGGCAGAATAATTCAAAATAGCAGAGACTTTCTCATCATCTGTACGTAAACCATTTTTATCAACAACAAAACCTAAAAATTTAAGGGAATCACGACAAAATTCACATTTTTTAAGATTGACTGTAAGATTGGCTGTTTTTAGCCTGAGATACAATTTGTTGAGAGTTTCCATATGTAACTCAAAAGTAGAGGTAGCAATGATAATGTCATCTAAATAACAAAAACAATACGGTCAAAGAGAAGGATCTATAACCATGTCCATTAGACGAGCCATAGTTTTGGGAGCGTTAACTAAACCATAAGGAGTAGTAACGAATTCAAAAAGTCCTACACCGTATACAGCGAAAGCTGTTTTCGGGCGAGAAGATTCAGACAAAGGTATTTGTAGACAAGCCTTTTTTAAATCGATAGACTTCAGAAATTTTGCGTCTCGGAGTTTACTAAGAATAATATCGACTTGCGCCATAGGATATGAATCTGAAACAGTAACCTTATTCAATTTCCGACCATCAAAACATACACGACATTCTCCGGACTTCTTAGGGACAATCCAGAGAGGTGAACACCAAGGGGAGTTCGAAGGTTGAATGACTTTGAGATCTAGCATCTCTTCCACTTCTTTTACAAGAAGTTTTTGCATAGCCGGAGACAAGGGATATTGACGCTGCACAATTGGTTTTGCATTACCAGTATCGATATTGTGCTCTATGAAATTAGTTCGACCAATTCGGTCAGAAGGGGCAAGTGTAGCAAACAAATTGATGACCTTGTCTAGTTCATCTTTTTCAAAAGAGGTGAGACTAGAAACGGAATGAATTGTGTTGATGACACAAGTAGAAGACAAAAGAGAATACGACAAATTATGACAATTAATGTCTATCTTATATAGACTCAAAAAATCCATACCTAAAATAAGAGAATGATTAATAGAAGGTATAATTAAAATTTTAATTGTTTTAGTGACATTTTTCACGGTAACGGGAACAGTAATAAAACCCACAAATTGCTGCGGAACACCATCAGCAGTAGTGATACTTATTGAAGCATCATATTCGATAGGTACATGAAGAGAATTAATAAGTGAAAACCCTTGGTTTCCAATAACACTAGAATTGCTTCCAGTATCAACCATAGCTACCACATCAGTATCTAAAATTTTGACAATCATATAAGGACGATTATCATTTGGTTTCTTAACAAACAAAGGACAAACATCGGTAGAAATAGAATTGACAATATTTTCACATAAAACTACATTTACCGTAGGCGGCGGTAAAGTATGTAAGACAGATAAAACAGCTACATTCAAATTAGAAATATTTTGTGTTTCCTTAGATATTTCAACATCCTGTACAGAATTGACAAGTGAAACGGTACGAGAACATAATTGTTTGTCAAGATTTTCCAAACGATAAGAAGTAACGGAAGATAAAAAATCCTTGACAAAACTAAGATAAGCTTGCCATTCGGTAGCAGAAGGTGAAAAACATGAAATTAGTTTCGACTTGTTGATGGTTTGTGATTTTGATTTTCTGACTTTATTTCTGAAGTAATTTGCACATAACTGGAATCTGTTGTCAGATTTACAGGACCAGCTCGAACCTCGTTTTTTGGAATACAAGAACGACATTTGGGCTTTGTAGTGTTTTTAGCACCACAACCATAACAAAAGATTAACTTAGGAGAACGACACTTTGTAAAACTATGACCAGATCTGCCACAATTCCAACACACGGAAGAAGTTAAAACAGAAACGTTATCAGAAGATTTTCTCTTTGACGAAGATGTATGTGAAACATAAAGACAGGCGAGATCAGGTTCGAGTAAACGAGAATTATTTGAAGATGGTGGTCGATAACGATCAGACCAAACTCTAGATTCTTCAATTCTTTTACAAAGCTCAGTTAATTCATCAACAGTATTGGGAGTATGCAATGCTAATGCAGAAACAAAAAAAGGTAAAAGATTCCTACGAATCTTTGCAACACGGGACTGCTCATCCACAACATTCGTTAAACGGTTAAAAAGACCTACCATAGAAGAAATATAAACAGTAACGGGCTCATTTGCACCCATAGTTCGATTTAAAATCTCCAACTCTAAATCTGTTTCATAGCTGTACGAAAGGAAATCTGCTTTCAGTTTTGCAACAATATCTGACCAAGAACTAAATTTGCCACGATTATTGAGATACCAAGTAAAAGCGCTGCCTCGGAATAACTCACAAGACTGTAGAAATAACTCACTATCAGAAATACCTCGTGATACTCTAAGTAATTCGACTTTTTCTAAAAAAAGATGGAGCGATTCATTCTTTCCAGAAAAAGAAACATTCCATTTATACACTGGATCGTGTCGAGAATGCGGTAATGTGGGAGAAGATAAAGATGAAGAAGATGCAAGAGGTACATGATTACCGTTTGACTCTATACTATCTACAGAAATAACTGGAGTTGTCTTTGTATCTAAATCAGATTCAAGTATAATTACTTCTCTATCTAAAGAAATTTTTATTTGTTCCTCATCATCGGAATCAACATTCATTCTATTTATCCTATTGGTCAAATGAATTAATCGTGAATTTATTCTTTGAAACACGGGTTCGCGTTTATTACCGCTAAAGTTGTTAATGACATCAGTCAAATCCTCAATAGTACTACGAATTTCAAAATGATCCTCCTGAAATGTATAATTATTTACCGGTAATGAAAAACTACGGTTTGCTTTCTCACGAGCTAATAAACCAGTAAGAACTTTGCGTTTTTCGTCAACTGTATCGGGTACAGTAACACATCTAATTTTAATTTCATATGAAAGTTCATGTACTTTTAAATGATTTGCCTGCATCTTGAATTTATTTTGAAAATAAATTAAAATGAAAAACCCGATAGATACTAGCAACAAATATATCCAAATACAAATTTACCAAAGTTAAATTTAAGAGAATCAAAAATTATTAAGAAAAAACGTTAAGAAACGGCAGATTTGCAACTATTTGTATAAATTTACGTGTTATAGAAAAATTAAATTATTAAATTTGCTTCTATAAAATTTCAAAAAAAAAACTTTATCAAGTCAGAAAATATTCAAACTATTAAAAAACTGAAAAAAAAATAAAAACCAAACAACCAATTACCTAAATCGATGTTCACAAAATAGTAATATGCACAAAATGTAAAGATTATTAATGAAATAAGCAATACCATGTATTAAAAATCATGGACCAAATAACTTTTAATGTACCTGTAAAAATTTCCTCTACTGAAATAATTAAAGTGATGGTAAAAAATAACAATCAATATTTCAACAGTTGAACCAAGCTAAAAAGACACTTAATAAAAAAAGGTGAACCCAAAAAAATTAAACTATAAATAGCAAGTGGCAAAACTACCTAAAAATGCGGAATACTGAAAATCAAAACTTACGGGGAGTAATCAGAATAAGTAACTTGAAAAACCTTACTAGAAAAAATCAACAAATCTTAATATTGATTAAACACACCAACTCAGCAATTAGCTAAAAACCATTTAATTGGGCGCCAATTTGCAACGTTAAACGCCCCTGGCTAGAGCACTCTCCTCAGGGAGTGGAATTCGGCACCAATTAAATTATTTTATCGGCTATCACTGGGATGGGGTGTACAATTAATATTAAATTGGACGCCACCAGCTTTTTATCGAGACGAAAACAAAGAAAAGCAAAAGGTGGAAAGATGGAAACACCTTGTAAAATTTAACGTTAACTTAAATAAAAAATCAAATCAAATTATTTATTCGTGAACCCGTTTATCCAATTTAATAATTATTGAATAATCAATACAAAGAATGAAACCAATAATTATTTATTGAAATTTAAAAATTCAACACAAATTGGATATAAAAAACCAAACGAGGAGAATAACAAGTAGTTATAATAAAACGCCAAATTCAAATCTTATAAACGCTAAAGATAAGACGAAGGAACTTATCTTAAAGGGCTGGGATGTTTGCAGCTCTTAGCGATGGCGGTGATGACTCCAACGGCGCGGGACCTGGAACGAAAACTTGACGGTACTTGCCGGAAACTTGAGTGCCGAACTTGAGGGGGAATCTTGAGGGCTGCAGAGCTGCGAAAAAAAGAAAAACAGGGATAAGGAACTAGAAAAAACATTAGGGAAGGAACGAATAGATAGAACAGATCAGGTAAAAAGGAGCTTATACTATAGCGCATACAAAACCCGAACTCCACGTGTTAAAATACAACTTAACAGTGATCTGTTTTATTCTATTCGTTTTGTTCCTTAAATATACAAAAAATGCAAATTAGCAAATAAGCAATAAACATAAATAAGCAGTAAGCACTACACAAGAAAATAACCTGAGGGAAAATACAAGAATTAACTTACCAACCAGACGATATAAATTGTTCACCAACTGACAAAAATTAAAATATATAATATTATACTGTTGCCTTTAAGGTGGCAGTTAGAGGAAAGAAAGAGTTCCAATCGACAATTTAAAATTTCGAATATCGAAAGACAAAAATGGAAGGGGAATTCGATAAAAATGAATGTTTTAGTTTGGAGTGGCTAATGCGACAAGGAAACGGCTTGTTTAGAAATGTATTAGAAATTTAGGGGGAAGTAACTAATGAGCCACAAAAATTGACTAAATAAAATAGTTTAAAAACAAAAAACGTAACAAGCTGAACAGCATGTTACAACTGTGTATGCGAAACTTTCCGTACCGCCGCTTAATATTAAATTGTTAAATGTATGGTTTTGAAAATTTTCCGACCGGCTATTTTTTTCTTTTGTTGTTGAATTGAAATTGGGTTTTTTTAAATTGTTTCTTTTATACGGAAATAAGGATTTGTGAACTGTAATTTGATTTCGAATTTTATTTACAGCGTTTAATATATATTAATTAACTGATATAAATTATTAGTGGATTCTCGAATTATTTTATGCTTTTGGTTCTAAGTAGTTTTATATTAAATTGATATTCAAGTGGATTATAATATTTTAATTTTATGGTAGTCCTAATATTTTTACTCTGTGTGTCGATAGCTGGGTACTGTTTAACTCGTGGGAAAATTTTTTTTTGTAATAATAGTTACCGGCTTTATTTAGATTCAAGGGTTAATCAGACTTGGAAGAGGCTTAGCCACAATTTGTTTGATTTCCCGGCAGATCTAATTCGTTCTTGAATTTTTTTTTTCGGAATAATAGTTACCGGTTTCCTTTAGATTCAAGGGTTAATCAGACTTGGAAGAGGCTTAGCCACAATTTGTTTGATTTCCCGGCAGATCTAATTCGTTCTTTAATTTTATTTTTTTTGGAATAATAGTTACCGGTTTCATTTGGATTCAAGGGTTAATCAGACTTGGAAGAGGCTTAGCCACAATTTGTCTGATTACCCGGCAGATCTAAATCGCGCATTAGGGACCCCGTTAAACCCGGTAGATTTGAACCGTATTTGATAACCTGACCGTTATGTCCGTCAAAGTACCAAGTATATGGTAAAGATAGCTTATTTTATTTTCCCTGTTATTTTGATTGTCACTATAGAATTATCCATAAAATAGACCACAGAGTATTGATAGACTAAAAGTTTCTTTTTGATTATTTTGTTATATACCGACCTATTGTGTGATCGTAGGTATACACTAAACCGTAGGTAGTATACAACTCTGCTGAACCCCCTGTTTCCTTCATTAACCCGTAATTTATAAATTGGAGGATTCATATTTGATTGTAATTAGGTAAATAAAGTTAGTTCAACAAGACCCCTGGAATTTTCCGTAACCTCCATCTGAGGTTATCTGGAACTCTTGACGCTAAGGGTCAAGGGGCCGTGGAGCAAACCACGTTAATAATCTGGCGCCCGAGATTTAAAACCGAATTTTGCATCAAGGGTGTCCATAGTGACGTGTTCTTGTGGCAGGAGCCACGTGTAAGAAGGAAGGCACGTTACAAAATGGCGCCCGAGCAGGGACCCAATTGTTGATTACTGTAGGATCAGTTTAATACCGTTTTCGATTTTTTCAAGCGTTTTTTTCGCTTGGACCGGTTAAGTCTGTGTTGACTGTTTTTACCGTATTATTGCAGAGAGTTGATTATTGATTAGAGCAGGAACCGTTATTCCGTTTCCGTTCTTTTACCGTATTGTTGAAGAGACCTGATTATAGCAGGAACTGTTCTATACCGCTGTGGATATTTTTTTTAGCGTATTGTTGCTGGACCGTTTATACTGTTTTACGGTTTTTTTGCCCAGTGTTGATTTGAACAGGGACCGTTATTTCAGTATAATATATTTTTTTTCCGTATTGTAAATTTCAATAGTGACCGTTTTGCCGGTGCTAGTTTTTTCTTCTTTCCGCCTTTATTGCTTTTTCATTTTGGAAGAAGAAGAAGAAGACGTCTGAGCTGGAGTTAAAAGGCTAATGTCCAGAAGAAACTCCGAAGATCTTGACTTATCCGTTTTGTTTGATCAAGAAGAAGCTGAAGAAACCGAATCCGTTCCTCCAGTACCGACTGTACGTTCCGTGGGAGAAATAACCGACAATCCAGTAAGCTGGGTATACTTACTGAAGAACGAGGGACTTAATACCGAGCTAGTAAAGAGGAATTTATCGGTTGCTGGAACCGTTCCCAACAAACGGAAAAGACTCGACAACTTTTTGAGACGAAGAAATACTGCTTCGCGATCCGCCATAGACCAAGAGGAATATCCGACCGTTATGGCAAATCCACCGATAAACGTACACGATTGGAAGGTGTCTTTTGGAAACCGGGGAGATCCTGCTGCATTCATCGAACGAATTGAAGAAATCTGTACCGCAAGGAATGTCCAGAAAGACAATCTGCTTCCTGTGTTACCTGAACTACTGTCAGGTGAACCGGCATTTTGGTACCGCAACAACCGGAGTAGGTACACGACCTGGGATGAATTTGAGGCAGACTTCTGAATTTTCTTCTATTCCGTTATCTACGAAGTCGACTTAGAAGCTGAGATAGGCCGTCGTCTACAAAGAAGGAATGAGTCCGCCGCCACATACATTACCGAACTCCAGACTTTGATGCGGAGACATGGAAAGCTAACTCCCGAACAGCAGTTAGCATGGCTGTACCGTAACCTGTTGCCCGAATACCGTCTGCAAATCCGAAAAGGGGACTTTGACGATTTTTCCTCCTTTTGTCAGGTGGTCAGGGAATATGAGCTCCTCAGGAAGGAACTTCAGTCTGTACCCAACCACAGTGGACCGAACCGGGGACCGAATCCCCGTCCGCAGCCAATGAATTCGCCGAGATATGGACCTTCCCATAACACGATGCCTGGGCCATCCAGAGAGCCCATCGCCGGTCCCAGCCAACCGTCACCGACCAATACTCCTCGCCGTCCACCGCCTGATACTACTCGTCAACCGTCTGGATCATCTTCCCGGCCACCCATCTGTTTCCGTTGTGGTGAGTCTGGACATTATAGGAATAACTGTGAAAACCCGCCGAAAATATTCTGTTCTCGTTGCCAGAAGGAAGGAGTATTTTCCCGAGACTGTTCCTGCAGGAGGCAGGAAAACTAAACCGAAGTTGTACCGAAGAGAGGCCGAACGACCCCCGACCGCACATAGACGTCGAAATAGAAAATCATATGTTTAGAGCATTATTGGATACCGGAGCAGCAAAGTCGTATATTGGTGATCAAGGAGCTACGACTTTTTCCCAAAGAAAGCAAACTACCTCCCGTCCATCTACGAAGGCCCGTTTAGCTGATGAAAATTTGGTCTCTATCACCGATACGTATGAATTGAAATGGAAAATCAATGACGTCACTATGGAGGGTTCGTTAGAGCATTTCCCTGGACTAATCACCGATATTGTGTTAGGACATGATGTCCTCCGAAAGTATAATTTCCGGCTGGAGTTAGGAACCGGAGAGATATACGTTAACGATAAACTAGTGAGGCGTTCACAATTGGCCAGTCCTGTTGGAGTATTGGAGTCCGTGAACCCGTCTAAGAAAATCGATGATGCTGTCCCGATAATATGTAAGGAAGAAACCAACCATCGTCTGACTGAAGACCGCTGTTCCAGAAATATGTCTGATTCCCAAGTCTCTGCGTCTTCCCTGGTGTTAGGGGTTGACAAGGAGCAAATTGTTTCCGAAGTCTCTGCGTCCTCCCTGGAGTTAGGGGTTGACAAAGAGCAGTCCGTTCTTGAAGTCTCTGCGACCTCCCTGGAGTTAGGGGTTGTCAAGGAGCAAATTGTTTCCGAAGTCTCTGCGTCTTCCCTGGAGTTAGGGGTTGACAAGGAGCAATCTAGTTCCGAAGTCTCTACGTCTTCTCCCTGGAGTTAGGGGTTGATAAGGAGCAGTCTGTTTCCGAAGTCTCTGCGTCTTCCCTGGAGTAAGGGGTTGACAAGGAGCAATCTGTTTCCGAAGTCTGTTCATCGTCTCTCGTAGAGTAGGGAGATAGTGATGCAGCCCCAAGGAATATCCGAGAGTTGAGAAGGTTTTTGGGAGTTGCATCCTGGTATAGGAGATTCGTGCCATCATTTTCGCAAAAGGTGGCTCCGTTAACGAAGTTACTCCGTAAGTCTCAGCGATGGAAATGGGCTGAAGAGCAAGAAGCTGCTTTCGCTAAGATTAAAACCTGTCTATCAGAAGCATCAGTTTTAAGTTGCCTTGATTTTACCGTACCGTTTACCTTACAGACCGATGCCTCCGAATATGGTTTGGGAATAGCCCTTACCCAGCAGAAGGATGGTCATGAACACGTAGTAGCGTATGCAAGTCGCACCCTGAGTCCTACCGAGAAAAATTACTCCGTAACCGAAAAAGAATGTCTTGCCATTGTTTGGGGGATTGAAAAGATGCGTCTTTATTTAGAGGGCTACCATTTCACGGTTGTTACCGATCATCAATCTCTTAGATGGCTGCATTCCATATCTAGTCCGTCCGGACGTTCAGCCAGGTGGAGTATTTTTCTACAACAGTATGATTTCGAGATACAGTACCGTGAAGGTGCTCTAAATCATGTGGCCGACTCTTTGTCAAGAAACCCGCTACCAATGACCGCCGAGACAGATTCACCGTCCTCAATCTGTTTGACCGATGTAACCGCCGAATGTTCGTGGTACCGGAACAGGAAGGAAGAGGTCCTGAAGGATCCAGAGAAGTTTTCGGACTACTGCATCAAAGAAGACCGTCTATACCGTCATTTCTGGGATATCAATGATTTCAGAGAGCCAGAAATGTCCGATCCCTGGAAACTGTGTATAGCAAAGCCCGACCGAACCCGGGTGTTGCAAGAAAACCATGATAATCCGAATGCTGGTCATCTGGGAATTGCTAAAACCATCACCCGGATTGCAAAATTGTACTATTGGCCAGGAATGTTCAGGGACATCACCAAGTACGTAAAGAGGTGTCTGCGATGTCAACAATACAAACCGTCACAGCAAAAACCGCCAGAGACCCACCTGCCACGAGAAAGGACGATATCCGGAAAGTTCATCACCCTGACGGATGATCTCTGTTGGAGGTGTGGAATCACAGGACACCGCCGAGAGAACTGCAACAGGCCGTTTATTTTGTTTTGTTCCCGATGTGGACAAGTGGGACGGATGTCCCGAGAATGCCCGTGTGATCGACGTGGCCCCCGTACCCGATCGGTGGCAGTACAAGCGCACCTGGTCTCCAGTAGCGACGAACCCCGACGAATGCAGGATGCTTCCATCCAGTGTAGCATCGGCACCGAACGACCCCGCCCCGCTCTGGAAGCAGCCGGACACCGCTCCAGGTCATACCGAACACAGTCGTCCCGTGGAAGAGGATCGCCCCATCCAGACCAATCGACCCTACGCCGACGTTCCAGGCTGTGAGACGCTACACCCTGGATCACAGTTTTGTTTTCTCATATTTTTTATAGTTAGGTATAAGGTGGTGTTTTAAAAAAAATGTAATGTCCGAAAGTTGCACTTTCGATCATTCATTTTTTTTTACCGAAGTAAAGGGGGTGTTATTTTTTGATTTTTATTTTCAAGTGTCCCACAAAATTAATTAAACAACTCTCAGTTAAGACAAAAATTGTACAAGGTACCTTACCTTCCTAGGGAAACTAAGTTATTTTTTTGCAACAGTGATTTTTATTTATTTTTCGTAATATATTTTATTTTACCACTAGGGTGTATATAATTCGTTACTCTTCAACCCTTTCTACTACCGCATTGATTTTTTTTTTGTTATTACCGTTATATATTTTCGTATAAGTCCGAGTTACGCAAACCCAAATTCTACCATACACAATTTATTCCTTTCCGATATTTAAATTTTTCAACTGAAGGGACGCCCGGTATATACACCATTTTAATTAAAACCGAAGCCGTTCAGTATAGGTACAACTTTTTGTTGAAAGTAGATAAATTTCACGTTTAATTCCCTCACCGCGACTACGGCCGAAAAATGTAACTAGGATTTTAAGTATAAATTGGCGAACAATTGATAGAAGAGGCTCTCAATCATTCGCTCTGATTCATTCCGTCTCTGATTCATTCCGGCTCTCAATTATTCAGAAAAATTATTCTTTCGTGACTTCTCTCAACTTTCTTCCGATAACCGATAAACCGTGTGTGGAAGCTGTATTTTATAGGGTAAATCATTTTTACAAATAAACTGTGTATGCGAAACTTTCCGTACCGCCGCATAATATTAAATTGTTGAATGTATTCTTTGAAAAATTTTCCGACCGGATATTTTTTTTTGTTGTTGAATTGAAATTGGTTTTTTTTATTTGTTTCTTTTATACGGAAATAGAGATTTGTGAACTGTAATTTGATTTCGAATTTTATTTACAGCGTTTAATATATATTAATTAACTGATATAAATTATTAGTGGATTCTCGAATTATTTTATGCTTTTGGTTCTAAGTAGTTTTATATTAAATTGATTTCCAAGTGGATTATAATATTTCAATTTTATGCTAGTTCTAATATTTTTACTCTGTGTGTCGATAGCTGGGTACCGTTTAACTTGTGGGAAAATTTTTTTTTGGAATAATAGTTACCGGCTTTATTTAGATTCAAGGGTTAATCAGACTTGGAAGAGGCTTAGCCACAATTTGTTTGATTTCCCGGCAGATCTAATTCGTTCTTTAATTTTTTTTTTTTTTCGGAATAATAGTTACCGGTTTCATTTGGATTCAAGGGTTAATCAGACTTGGAAGAGGCTTAGCCACAATTTGTCTGATTACCCGGCAGATCTAAATCGCGCATTAGGGACCCCGTTAAACCCGGTAGATTTGAACCGTATTTGATAACCTGACCGTTATGTCCGTCAAAGTACCAAGTATATGGTAAAGATAGCTTATTTTATTTTCCCTGTTATTTTGATTGTCACTATAGAATTATCCATAAAATAGACCACAGAGTATTAATAGACTAAAAGTTTCTTTTTGATTATTTTGTTATATACCGACCTATTGTGTGATCGTAGGTATACACTAAACCGTAGGTAGTATTCAACTCTGCTGAACCCCCTGTTTCCTTCATTAACCCGTAATTTATAAATTGGAGGATCCATATTTGATTGTAATTAGGTAAATAAAGTTAGTTCAACAAGACCCCTGGAATTTTCCGTAACCTCCATCTGAGGCTATCTGGAACTCTTGACGCTAAGGGTCAAGGGGCCGTGGAGCAAACCACGTTAAGAATCTGGCGCCCGAGATTTAAAACCGAATTTTGCATCAAGGGTGTCCATAGTGACGTGTTCTTGTGGCAGGAGCCACGTGTAAGAAGGAAGGCACGTTACAATACTAGCTAACCCACTTGATTGTTCCGATTTACACGAATAATAAAGTAAACGTATACACCCTAAAATATGAATTTCGGTTAAATAATAAACGTAGCCTATACTGATCCTTTTGTTAAATACCTTGTATGCTAAAGAAAATTCTGTCGTAGGACTGTGGACTATGAGTCTTTACAAGTCCCTATCTGAAAGTAAGCACATACCAAAAATATTAGCTAATATTTACTAAGTAATTGTCTTATTTGTTGCGTAATAATTAGTTGCAATAATGAAACTGTTGGAAATAAATGCTAAAATTCATAAAAAACAGTATAGGTACTATAACGACTATTTACTACCAATACCACCTATCTACAGCAATCAAAATTTTACAGGAGGGACAAAAAACGTGTTATAAACTTAATGAGTAGTTTATTTCGGTAAATTTGTATCTATAATCAGTGATTATTCATAGTTTGTCATTTTTAAAGCTAATTATAACAATATATTAAACAGAACCCATATTTTCAGAAAGGAGGTACTGGTATAAGTTTACTGCAGATAGGAGGATTGGTTAACAAAATGTGTATAAGTCTATACATTAAAATTTTAACAAAACATAATACATAGAAATGATGATGTCCGATACCCATGTTTTACTTTGCTGGGATATAAACTAGCAGTAACACTCCAGAAAAAGCAAGCATTATCATTGTTCTGGATGTTCATGCAAGCTTTTTTTTACGTGTTTGATCAGGCAATTCTATGAAAGATGAGCCATTACCCATTTCGTATTTGTTAATAGCTACCTCTAAAGATATAATTTTGCTTAAGGCCCACCCACTTTTTTCCTCTTGAAACTCGGACATTTTATTCAAAATTTGATCTACAACATTATTTTTAAACCATTCTTCTAAATCTGTTCATTCGTCAATGATTGCATTAGCTGTACTAAAATGTTTTTGATCAACTTCCTCCAAATCATTTAATTGCTTTACATAATCCCCAATAAGAGTAGTGTTAACTTTTATCATTCTTAATTGCTTCAATATTTTTGAAATTTTAACTTTGAATTAATAAAGCGCATCTTTGAAAAAATCACTAATCTCTTTGTTTTAAATTTACAATAAGTCCCGTCCTAATTCTTCTATTAAAATAAGCTCCAATGTTTAACCATTTTACCCTACTACTTCTTTTCACCCCATATCCCACATGTTTTTGAAATGATTTAATTTGGTAACGCATCCGCTTAAGTTCCCCAATTTTTGTTTGAATTTTCCTTTTTTCGCCAATAGAAAATTTGATTTTCTTTAACGCTAACGCACATTTTTTAACATGACCATCGATACATTTAATTGTTAAATTTGCTAATGGTTCTGAATAATGTTGTTTTAGGAGATTCAATGTTTCGTCTACTTTATTCAATACTGCCTTATTCATTGTATCACTTTTCATATAACAAAAATATAACTCACAAAAAAAAATTAGTTCTCTACAATCTCAAATAGCTCAGCAGGCGATGGCTTTCCCTCTTCTTCAAACCCCTTGAAAACGACTGCGTATTTATTCGGTTGAAATAAATGTATATTTGGGATGAAAATCTCCATCACTCTTGTTGGTAAAAACACCACTTTTTCATCCAGCTCTAACAAGATGTTTCTTCCAAATCTCCCATTCGCCACTTTCGCTTGCAATATAGGGTGACTCTTATTTATCCCAAGTTCATGTAATTTCACAATCGTTTTTGAAGGATTTCCTTCAAGCAAAGTAATTTGATTAATTTCTGATAGATTCATCTACAAACAAAACAACTATTACAAAATGAATAATAAAGTGAACGCATACACCCTAAAATATGAATTTCGGTTAAATAATAAACGTAGCCTATACTGATCCTTTTGTTGAATACCTTGTATGCTAAAGAAAGTTCTGTCGTAGGACTGTGGAATATGAGTCTTTACAAGTCCCTATCTGAAAGTAATCACATACCAAAAATATTAGCTAAGTTTTACTAAGTAATTGTCTTATTAGTTGCAATAATTAAACTGTTGGAAATCATTACTAAAATTCATAAAAAAAAGTATAGGTACTATAACGACTATTTACTACCAATACCACCTATCTACAGCAATCAAAATTTTACAGGAGGGACAAAAAACGTGTTATAAACTTAATGAGTAATTTATTCCGGTAAATTTGTATCTATAATCAGTGATTATTCATAGTTTGTCATTTTTGAAGCAAATTATAACAATATATTAAACAGAACCCATATTTTCAGAGAGGAGGTACCAGTATAAGTTTACTGCAGATAGGAGGATTGGTTAACAAAATGTGTATAAGTCTATGCATTAG
This sequence comes from Lochmaea crataegi, assembly GCA_947563755.1. Lineage (NCBI taxonomy): Eukaryota > Metazoa > Arthropoda > Insecta > Coleoptera > Chrysomelidae > Lochmaea > Lochmaea crataegi. The sequence continues at coordinate 42,052,241 of OX387429.1, forward strand.
AATTTTAACAAAACATAATACATAGAAATCTTTATAAAGTTTTATTCGTCATTGCTACATGACAGAGAATCATAAAAATTAGGACAATCATCAGGTAACACACTTTCAAGTTCCTGCAGATGTTTAAATTTAGATTTATTGATAGGTATTTTGATAATGTTTTTGGTCGCGCAGGAATCTCTTTCCAATTGTCATCAAATAGCAACTTGTACTTTACTGTTCCTTCTATATTATAACGCATAGCGCGAATAACCGTGACAGTCGGTCATTGGTCTTTCTATCTGGGCGAATGCTTCTATACCATAAATTAGAATTGATTGTGTAATCTTTAAAAAAGTCATACCCCAATTTGATTGCTTCGTATGGAATTGGCTTCTTTGCTTGCTGATATGTAGTCACTTGGCAGATTAATGTTGCGGTTCTTTAATTTTCGTTCAATGCAACTATGAGTGTGACCCCGTTCAAGGAATTTCTGAGTCACATAAATCTTATTTTTAAGGCATATGTTAGTAATGCATTGGCCAAAATAGTATTGCGGTTTTGGTACGTGCAGCCGACCGAATAAATAACAATTGGTGGTTTTTTGGTAGTGCAGTGTCTCTCCAAGTAATCTAATATACAAGATGTGAACGCAGAAGCAACCAATCCGCTTTGTTGTCTTCTCTTGAGTTGATGTAATCAGTTTGTAGATCACTCTTGTATTCTTGAGTACTTAATTGTTCGGTAGTACGTACTATTGGAGATAGATTATCATTATAAACACGAAGACCGCTACTGCACTGCGTTTCAATTAGTAATGACAACAGTTTCGTTCGTAAGGCGGAGATCATCAAGATAACATCCGATAAATGAAATTAACACATTTTTATCGGCAACATAGTTTGGAGCACTTTGATCGTCGCAATTATTAGAATCCACTGGACTTTCTCTATTGTCGGGTAAGTGCATCAGTTGCAACGAAGGCGAGGGTGCTGATGAAATAGATTTTTGTTGTTGATCGCTTACATCACTAGACGTGTCTTTCTTTAATTTACACATGGACATAATTTTGTCTTTTCTACTAGTCATTTTCTCCTGAAATAAAACAAACTAATTGAGATTAAGTTCACTCGGACATGACTAGTCATTCTTTGAATAATAATATTTATTTAGTTACCTACAGTAAGTTGGTTCTGCAAATTGAACGCTCCTACCTATTAACCAAAAGTAAAACTGAAAAATAGAAAAATCTCTTATCTACAAAATGACTCTAATATACGATTTTTTTCAATTAAAAAGGGTTTTCAATCAAGTACAATGTATATTTACAATGTATAATTAAACCAACTTGAACTATTAATTAAAACAATGAACGAGACAAATGTCCGTACAAACACATTCAAAATAAATGAAAAACTTTCCAGCAAATGAAGACCTGCTACCGGTTCATAAGAAACTGCAAGATAGGAGGTATTTCTTTTACAGTCTTTTTTTGTCCTAGATTGGTGGTATTGGCTCTTGGAAGTTGGCGCCAGAACTCAGATATATCTAATTAGGAGGTATTTCTATTCCAAAGATTTAAAAATTCTGCATCCGATAGTGTAAAAATCATATTTTATGAAAAGGTGGTAGATAGGAGGTATTGGAAGTAAACAGTCGATAAGTGCAATGATAAATGTATTTCCACAAAACTATCTACAACGTTATGCACTGGGCAACTTTTATATAAATACAAATAACGAAATTTAGTCATGTAGGCAATGTTACTAACCTTCTATCGCGAAGGGTTCCAATAGACTAACAAACGCAGACCCCAAACCTACTTCAGTAGCCTTACCTACTCCAGTGACCTCACCTACTCGGCCTACTTCAATAGCCTCACCTACTCCAATAGCAACAATTACCACCAAAATGACTATTCCCATCTAGAAATATAGACGGCACTATAAAAAGGGTCTTGAAATAAGACTACCTTTACTTACCAATTGGTACCAGATCCCGGAGTTTTGGGCGCACCGGGGTCTCCTCTAACCTAACTAATTTTTACACTCCGGTTTATCACCCCTTGTTGCACATTGATCTATCAAGTGTATTTAATACCCAACGCATCTCTGTAACAGACAGTAGATGTTTCGATGCTTACATTATCAGTACGGTTCGCGTACATTGGGTATACCAGCGCCTCAGACGTTGACAGATTGCCCAAAACAGATAGAGCGCCGGCTAACTGTTCCTCACTGGTCAGTCTTTGCAAATTATACAAATTTTCAATGTCCCCTTCAATTTTTATACGTGCATGATAATTTTTTGTCATCACGCAAGGTAGTATTGTTATAGTTAAGTTAGCAGGGATAATCTCGTCAGTGTTTATTAAACTAGGTGAATTTGGCTGATCACGTCAAATAGCACCAGGTATCGGGTTATTTCGATAGAATCTCCTCCGATATTCCACTGCTAATGCTTCGACGGTCAATCTTAAATTAGATAAAGTAATTTGACCGGTTTGGGGAATGAACCTCTGTTGTCGGGTCACTTGTTTCTTGCACAGTCTTGGAACATAAAGAAAATCACCCACTTTCACTTGACCAATATTGTTTATAACACTCGTTATCTGGTCACGCACCATTGTTAGTGATTTAGTAGTACCTATCATTCTTTCGTCACTTTCGAAAAAATAAAAGTAATTATAATGCAATTGCACGGCTTGCACGCCACGTCTCGTTGCACTATTATCATTTCAGCTTCAAGCAAAGCTAAACTCACACGATATAAACTATAAATGTCTCGGTTCACTGAGGTATTATTGAATTGTCTTAGTGTCATGGAAACGTGAGTCCTATACCTGAAGTTGTGATGCATAACGTTATTGCTTTGAAGGTATTCATTGCATCTTCCCATAACTTTATGCCTGGATATAATTGTTTCTTTAAATCATCTGCTAAGTCCCGTTGAGTAGTATTCGATCTCTCTTTTCTAAATGATACAACATTATTTGATTGATAGTATCTCCTACTTGCGTTGGACTTTCCGCGTGACCGTCCTCTTCCACGAGCTACAACCTGTCTCATTCTATTATAGTCGATATCGTTGAAACTTCGTCTAAATTCGTATCTATCTTCTTCGAATCTCCGTTGCATGGTGATTCTGGTAATAATATCTTACACTGTAAAATGTAAGCAATTCCTCCTCTCTAGTGTCACCATGGCGAAGAGCCATGGTGAGACTAGTGCGCATCTCTTCAATCGTACCAGTTTTACACCCCCATACTTTTGCTCCTATTCCACCTCATCCTTCTCCAAACGATTCACGACAATTTTACGTGACATTTTAAATACAGATTTAGAATATGCTCAATATACAAATATCACTAAATTTTCAGTTTTGGAAATCAAATGTGTTACGCTGTGAGTAAAAATATGCAATTTTTAACTATGAAATCCTAATTTCATCCGAAGACTATATACTCGATCATGCTACGGGCGACGAAAGACCCTATTTAAAAGTTCAAGTTTTAGGTTATGATTTTTTGGGTTTATTGGATTCAGGTGCTTCGAGGTCTATTGTTGGTATTACTGGTTGAAAGTATTTACGGGAACTTAACGTAGCCTATACTCAGCCTTTTGTTGAATACCTTGTATGCTAAAGAAAATTCTGTTGCAGTCTTTGCGAATTATAAAAATTTTCAAAGCCCCCTTCAATTTTAATACGTGCATAGTAATCTTTTAAAGTTTCGGCTGCTTGCCGATCAACTATTCTCAGCGTTTCCTGTTTCGATCCACCTGGTTCGTGAGATATAATTTTTGAAAAATACTTAGGCCCATTACGGCTTAAGAAGCTGAGCTTATCAGTCATCAAGTCTATGTCATCACGTAAGGCAGCATTGTTATAGTTAGCACGGATAATCTCGTCAGTGTTTATTAAAAAGGTGAATTTGGCTGATCACGCCAAATAGAACCAGGTATCGGGCTTCAAGCAGAGCTAAACTTACACGATATAAACTATAAATGTCTCCGTTCACTGGGGTGTTATTGAATAGTCTTAGTGTCGTGAAAACTAGTTGTGATGCACAACTATTTTGCTTTGAAGGTATTAATTGCTTCCAAATTATTCATTGCATCTTCCGCTGACTTTATGTCTGGATATAATTGTTTTTTTAAATCATCTGCTAAGTCACGTTGAGTAGTATTCGATCTATTTTTTCTAAATGATACAACTCTATTTGATTGATAGTTACTTCTACTTGCGTTGGACTTTCCGCGCGACCATCCTCTCGGTCTGCCTCTTCCACGAGTTACAACCTGTCTTATTCAATTATAGTCGTTATCGTTGAAACTTCGTCTAAATTCGTCTCTATCTTCTTCGAATCTCCGTTGCATGGTGATTCTGGTAATAATATCTTCCACTGTAAAATGTAAGCAGTTCCTCCTCCCCTCTAGTGTCGCCATGGCGAAGAGCCATGGTGAGTCTAGTGCGCATCTCTTCAACCGTACTCAATTTGCTCTAAAAAGCGTTATATCCAGTATCTATTATTTACAATCAATCGATTTTCTTTAACCATTCAGGAATAACCAGTTTACGCGACATTTTCAATAATACGCTTTTAACGATGGGCCCCACGTTGGGCGCCAAAAAATGTAACCTCTCCCTTTCTCCTTCAAGACAAATATTAGTTTACGGGGTTACATGTAAGTCCAGTTGTCCCGGTGTCAACCTTTAGGGCCTTCGGCTCAACGGCTCAACGATGGCAGGGTGAGAGTATAAAATTTACCAGGAAATATTTCAATATTTATGGGCGCCAGGGAAGTTTAAAGGACCTCAAGAACTGTTTTCATTAACAGCAACCAACTTAGCGACAAAAATTTATTAACGAAAAAAATGCAGAGTATAAGTATCTTCGAGCTGAAGAACCAAACTCCATTGAGTACTTAAAATTCAATATGATTTTACAAAGTGAACTGTTATTCCTGAATTGAGATTAATACAAATCCCCTTTAGAACCCCTACTATTATTAACCCAAAATATACATATATTTACTTGCACATATCAGATACAATCAACTTATATATGTACGCAATATCAAAGATCAATTATAACAATTAGTAAGACTCTAAAAAAACCGTGGCGCACGCCTATGTTGGATCCAAAACATCCTCACGCTACGCAAATAGATGTCTGAAAGGCGGTAAATAGAATCCACAATAATATATAGCCTTAGTGGGCCAAGAACCTGTTAATCGGCATACTCTGTGAGAGTCCCTTATATGACATTTATCTCATAATGATGTAAAGCTATATAGTTATCTGAATTAGTCTTACTGACCATAGACGACCAAATAATATTTGCGTAATAATTCTGAAGTACGCAAACAAGAAACTAAATTACTAAAATCCAACAACCCACCGTATATAATAGTTACACTAAAGAAGTGAACCTAGAACCATTTGTTTTTTTATATATGTTACAGTCAATATATGAAATTGAGCATTATATTGTTATAATTATTGCTTGATTAGACACAATAATTATCTAATTATTTTTAACTCTATATCTCTTGGGGCGGCTCTTTCGAAGATTAAAGAAATAGACAAATGAATTTATGTTGAATTTTGATAAACTTTATTTGAACAAATTTAAATTTATTTTATTTATTGAACAAAAGATATTTATTTAATTGTTTTTCAAATATTAAAAAGAAACAACTATTATTATTAATATTAATATTCAAATACTAACAATTGTAATTGGAAGCTTGTAACGGTAAATGGCTGTAACCTCAAAGGGCACCAGCTCGAAGGGCTCCGGCTAGAGACTCCTCTCAAGGGTGATTCGACCCCAAGTTTATGCTGCACGAGTGTTACAGAAAGGTTGTAAAAGTTGAGGGCGCCACTATCTTTTTGACGATAAAAAGTACCAAAAAAACTAAGGCGGAAAAGGTAGAAAAGCCTTGTAAAATTTAAATGAAAGTTAATAATAAAAGTGACCACGGGCGATATCTCCCTCAACTTTTATAGTTGAGGATTTAGAAAAAAAATAAAAATAGAATTAACACAAATTTATTCTGCCACAGGAAATGAACACTGGAATTTGTACTTTGATAGGTACTTAGCTTATATGGAGTGGTTTCCTGAAGTAGGTAGGCAGGTATTGATCTGAACTGATGTGTTCTGTTCTAGGGCGGTATTTTGATCTAGGGCTGTATCCTGGGGTTCTATCCTTGGCTAGGGCTCATATTATAGCCTAGGTCTTGGGGTTATATCCTTGGGTTATATTCTTGGGTTATATCCTCGGGTTATATCCTTGGGTTATATTCTTGGGGCTGTGCTTACCACAGCAAAATTCATAAGATAGGTACTTAAGATATGAAAGATAGCGAAAGATGATCTTTCTCCGTAGTCGGTCGATAACGGAAAAGGAAGGGGTGTCTCTCGTGGTGTTGGAAAAAATGGAAGCGTCCGTTGGCGGACGTCAATTGTCTTATGGTCAGGGTTGAAGAATTTGGGATCACAGAACTATAATTGTAAGTGGCTAGTGACGACGAGCGCTAATTAAAAGGATTTATTCTGTAAAATCGAAACAGGTCGATAGACATGTTACAAGCTTCCTCAAATATCCATTCATTCATGAATAATCTTATTAATTTTAAATTGTCTTGAAAAAATATTTATTTAACTCTAAACAATGTACTAATGAATAAACTAAATTTTAATATTAAATTTTTACTAAATATTCATGAAAAAATGTCTTAATCATATCCTTTTACAAACTAACTCTAATCACAGTCCTATCGATTCTTATTTGGACTCGATTCTTGGCTATCGATATACGTGCACCGTGAAACATAACCTTTAACAGTTAATCTCACCATAATAGACAACATGATGGACAAGATTAGATATATACAATTATTTGATACAATTTTAGTACATAAAGGTAAATATAACTATTAATTTCCTAAACACAACTTGTTATTGAACATTTTGTTGATAATTATTACTGCAAATGGTTATTTCAACAGCCTGTTCAATAGATATGTTTTAAAAACGAAATTGTTTGTTACTCTAGGTGATAAAATACCACAATGGCGGTTCTCTCTCGAAATCAGAGATGGATTTTGAAATCTCCAATATCAAAATACAGCTATGAACATAACAATATTATGTTTCTGGATCTAGTCTATGTCTTGGAATATGAATTAATCATTCCATGTGTTATTTTATACAAGGTAATAAAATTGTCTTACCAGGAATATAACTTTACGTGTTATAAATGAACAGGTAAGTGTTAATTGTCCTTTACCATGCTTTCCATGTATATTCTTCTCTTATTTCAATAATTTTTTCAACATTTCACTAACTTTAATTTTAATTTTCAAAATTTTCAATCTTCACACACCAACCCTTTTTCTTTTCTTCTCGTTACTAATCAATAATCTCTTCATTTTTCCTTATCTGTCCTTAGTTACCTGTATCCAAGTTCCTAGTTGCTTGATTTTTTTTATAATTGTATTATCCAATTATTTCGCGCTTGTCACTGTCACTTTAACTAAATATATAAAAGCAATTTTTCTCGATTTCAAACGAGCTTTTGAGACAATAGATCGTAAAATTTTGATTAATAAATTGAAATATTATGGTTAGGTCCTGACCTGGTTTGAACAATATATGACTGATAGATTACAATATGAAATTCTACGTACACACGGGACACTAAAATGTCGACACTTGTGTCTAGAGCGCTCTACTGCCTGTTCACACGTCGGTGTAAATTTTTGTGTAGAGTAATGTCTAGAGCAGTTTACTAGATTGAAGTTGCTACACTTCTCTAGCATGTGTTCACACACAACATTTGAGAATTGTGTAGACACCACTGTGCAACTGTGTCTATACACTTCACGATGACGAGAGTAAGGCGTCGGTTTGCGGCCGCAGTTATCATTAATTATGTTGTAAGAAAGCGCACCAGGAACAGGAAAAAGCGAAGGTGTTGGGTGAAAGAGTGGATTGCAAAGAGAGACAAATTTGGTGCATTTTCCCAACTACTATGCGAATTAAAATTGCAAGATTCAGAAATTTTCTTCGAATGTCTGATACGGATTTCAATTTTCTATTACAAAAGGTTACGCCAAAAATAGAAAAACAAAATACAGTAATGCGTTCGGCAATATCTGCTGCTGAGAGACTAGCCCTAACTTTGAAATTTTTAGCAGGAGGTAAGTTTCTTACATGATACAAAATGTTTTAAATACCTATTTCTTTTTTATTTTTATACAATCAGGTGAAAACTATCATAGATTAATGTATTTGTTCCGAATACCCGTTTCAACAATTTCGATAATAATTCCAGAGTGTTGTCAAGCCATCTATGACGTTTTAAAAGAAGATTATTTAAAGGTAGGTTCTTCTACATATACCTTGAATTTGAATAGTAAAATGTTAAAATTAAATTGAAACTCTAACGTACAAAACAGTAAATAAACACGTTTATTCGGCAAAGAAATACAAAAAGTCTTTAAAATCCTATTACACAACAGACACAATACAAACAGACATTTCATTTAATATTCATCCACATTATGGTCAAAATTCTCATAGTAACTCGCCGTTGACGGACATCTTGATGTTGATATGTCCAGAAGATCTTGCTGTGAGCTTGAAGATAATGACATGGAAGGCGAAGTAAAATTAAGAATAGGAGTATCACTTATTAAATTATTTGGTTTGGGTTTATTTATTGTAACTCCCTGAAACAATTCTTCATCATAATCTGTAACTTCTAAAATGATGCCTTGGATTTTTCTTTCCAAATGTGAATTTCGCAAAGCGGCAGCGACAAAGTCGCCAAAAATTTGTTCGTCATCATTTTGCTTGCTCATCTCCATTAAAGCCCTGTTAAGTAGATCATCTTCTTTATTTGATGTCTGTTTTTTACCTTTGCCCTTGGAGGCGGTACGAGACGTGCTTGGTGCACCAATTATTTGGCTCATTGTTTCTGTTGTTTGTTCAGGACTAGTTTCTGTTTGACTTTGTGTGTCATCCAATTCCTATAATAATAAAAAATGTTTTGATATTGTTTTTCATAATTTACAAATGCCTAATTCAAGGAGAGAATGGCTAGAGTGTGCGCGGCAGTTTCAATACAAATGGAATTTTCCAAACTGCATTGGGGCTCTAGATGGAAAACATATTGTCATACAGGCGCCACAAAATAGTGGCAGTCACTATTTCAATTACAAGGGTAATCACAGTATTGTTTTAATGGCTTTAGTAGATGCCAACTATAAATTTCTTTACATTGATGTTGGCTGCAATGGTCGTGTATCTGATGGAGGCGTATTTACAAATTGTACATTATCGAAAGCATTGGAGGAAAATCGTTTAGATATTCCTCCTGCAAGGACACTCCAAGAAAGAACTAAACAAGTACCGTTTGTGATAGTAGCTGATGATGCCTTTGCAATGAAATCATATATCATGAAACCTTATGCATATAGACACCAACCAAGCCCAAATCGTGTGTTCAACTATAGGCTCTCAAGAGCAAGAAGAGTAGTCGAAAATGCATTTGGACACATTGCAAACAGATTTCGAATTTTGAGAAAACCTATAGAACTATGCCCTACAAAAGTAATCAAAATTATTTCGGCTATATGTGTCCTGCATAATTTGCTCCTAACGCGAAATACTAAACAAATATACGCAGGCCCAGGCAGCTTTGACAACGAATCTGAAGAAGGTATTGTTATTAATGGTAATTGGCGCCAGGAAGGAATGCCTTCTGGAACTTTGTTTCCATTGCAGCCACTTCAAGCTCATAATTATAGCCAATATTGTAAAGATATAAGATCTGAATTTACGGAATATTTTTGTACGCCAATAGGAGAAGTGTCTTGGCAATACAAATATATATAAAATATTGTATTATTAAAAATATACAAATAAATAAAATTGACTCACCAAACTTCCTTGGGTTTTATTGCACGTCATGGACCCTACCAAAAATTTTAGTGCACTAAAAAACTCCCAATTTGACGTAAAAACCACATCATCTATCCCATCTCCAGACCTTTTTTTTCTTTATTTTTCTCATTTCATTATTCATTTGTGTTCTTAAATTGTGTAATTTTCTGGTAACCTCGGAACAAGGAGCACCAAAGTATTCTGCAATTTTTGCAATAGCAGCATTTTTTTTTGTTCTATCTTTATAGATAGTGGATGAGGTATCCCACAACTCGGGACTTGCTTCTAATAATTCAATCAGTTTTTTCGTATTTTCTCTAGTCCACAAAGCCGACTGGATATTATTATTACTACTCATTTTAATAATAAAAAATGATAATCTCTATTATTAAATTATTATTGGTAATAAAAATACTACTACAAGTGCACCGCGATCTAGCAACTAGTTTCAACTCGTTGGCAGATCGACACCTTGTCTCGACACTTAGGAAATATCGTGTTCAGACCGTAGTGTATCATATGTCTAGAGCGATGTAGCGACATCAAGTGTATGATCTAGCGACATTGCTCTAGGTGGTGTAAATACGAAGACACTCAATCTATAGATCTAGTCTAGACACAAGTGTCGACATTTTAGTATCCCGTGTGTACGTAGCATAAAGCTAGGTAAATCAACATCTGAAGTGTTAGAAAATAACTTAGGAGTACATCAAGGAAGTATATTAGGACCGCTTCTATATATCATATATTTAAATGACATTAATTATATTGAGTGTGATTTTATTAATCTATTTGCAGATGATACACTGTTAGCAGGTTATGGGTATAACCTTGAGGAAATTTTAAATAAACTGAATAATATATTGAAAGTCAACCCAGTTTTTAAATAAGAATAAACTTGAACTTAATACTAAAAAAACGAAAGCAATGATATACTAAGATATAAGCTAAGCTAAGCTAAGCTAAGATATACTAAGCCGGTTCTAGGACAGTTTGGTAACCTGTCCATCCGGTTCTCCAAACTCGATGGTCATGTATCCGAAGAAGTGGTGGACAATGGCCAGAGGGGTTGTACAAAAAGTGGTCGACAATGACCAGAGGGTGTACAAAAATTGAGAAAGAAAAAGAGATCAAGAGATACGTATTACAATTATACAGGGGAGTATTGAAAGTGTGATCTGAAGAGATCGCCAATGACCAGAAGGTTTTCGTACAAGAAGTTGCCGACAATGACCAGAGGGTGTACAAGAATTAAGAAAGAAGAAGATATAACCGTTTTTACAGAATATACAAGGAGTATCTAAAGTATCATCCGAAGAAGAAGTCGACAATGACCAGAAGATCTGTTCGAAGAAGTCGACAATGTCCAGAAGATCAGTCCGAAGAAGTCGACAATGACCAGAAGGTGTAACCGATAAGTTTTACTCATCCATAGAAATTTACCAGAAGTTTTTAAATTATTATTTTTTAATTAAAATCTGTGGGTATTTGAACCCGGGACTTCTGTTCCCAAGTCAGGCATACATTCCACTGTGCTACCAAAGTATCTTATATGACACATCTAGGATATGTAAGACAAGAAGCGAAACATGTGTGTTGTCTACCCAAGCGGTGTTACGAGTAGAGACGAGCCTCGCCTAGCCTCAATATTAAAAAACTTTGACATTTTAAAAAGCATTTTATCAATTTTTACAATTATTTAATTATTCCAAAAAAATAAAATGAACAAGCTTTTTTCTGTACCGACCTTTATCGATATTACAATCCTTAAATATCGATATAAAACCATATGGAGATTTCCAACATAAATAACACAAATTTTTAAATTGTTCAAAAGTCATATTTGTACCAATATGGTCATTGTAGATATATTTCAAATGCATGTCGACTTGCTTAAAAACAATCAAAACACTGGAATTGTCTCTAATTAAGTGTTTGGGAATTTTTGCATAACTTTGATTTAGATAAAAAGGATCCACTATGGAATGCCGAGACATACTAAAATATTCTCTAATCACATCTTGATTATCACAGGCGACATCATCGAAAATAAATATTGAATTTGGCTTAGCCTCAGAAGGATGCATTTTATTTGTACTACCACTAAAAATGAAGAATCCAATTCCTTTAATAGGTGTTAATAAATTTTCCAAATACTTATAC